>CM041635.1:24873320-24965342 GCA_023333625.1 Bothriochloa decipiens
CCCGGCCGCCGGTGCGCCGGTGCGCCGCTGCGACCCCACCATCTCGCGCGCCCCCGCGAGCCCTCGTAGCCGCACCAGTAGCTGCTCAGAGCTCCCAGCTGCTCCACACGGTAGGAGATGGAGGAGATGAAGCTTGGTGTTATGCCAATTTGAAGATTCGCCAGCCGCCGTTGACCTTCGCCGTCTTTAACCCGCCACCGCCGCTTGCCTCACTAGAAGGTGCGTACCCAAATTGGTCTTGCCTACCACCTTTGCCTTGGCCCCATGACCACGTTGCGCTAGTTAGTGCTGAGCACCGCACGCCGTAGCGCTCCGTCGCCGCGTCCCCACCGCTCGAAGCCGCCGTCGTGTGCGCCGCCGACAAGGCCGTGTCCCGCGAGCCGCTTGGATTCCACCACCGCACCTGCCTAGCCTAGCCGCAGCCGTATCAGTAGCCCAAGCCCGTCAGGCCGGCCAGAGCCGCCATGCCGCTTGCCGCCGGCGAAAGGCATCGGTGCCTGGCCGCGCGAAGGAGAAAAAAGGGGGGAAAGGTCCCTGCCCGTGTGGACCAAGTCCACCACGTAGACCCAGCCAGCCAACCGCGCAGCGCCACCTAGCCACCCAGTCTCTGGTGCACTGTGGACCGAGTCCGTGAGCTAGAGCACCGTGGACCGAGCCCGCTGGACTCTGACCCGCCACGTGGCCCAGCTAATAAGGTGACACGTGTCCGGGCCAGGCCGGCCCAACCCGGCCCAGATCCAGCCCTACCCAGGCCCGCCGAGGCCCGGTCGAGGCCCGGTCGGCGTTGACCGTTGACCGGTCAACGTTGACCATTGACCGGCCCTACCTGTCAGTGACCAGACCCATGGGCCCCACCTGTCAGCCACTGACTGGGCCCCGTCAGTGCTGACGTCAGCAGCATGACGTCAGCACTGTGACAGCACCTGTGCCCGCACGCCATGTGGCCAATCAGGAGCCACCACATGTCGCGTCCAGATTAATCTACCCTTTTTCTTTTTTAGAAAATAGAATAAACTTTGAAAATTCATAACTTCTTCATACGATCTCCAAAAAATATGAACCAAGTGTCCAAATTTTCATAAAAATGAGCTCTACGTGATAGGCTTATGTATGAGTGCATTTGGAGTTATTGAATTTTATTACTTCTTTGTGTTGACTCTATAGGAGCAGCTAACGCGGCTATTATGTCTCGTTTCAGAGGAGGATCAGCTTGAGGAGGACGACTACGAGTACGAGGAGGAGCTCGGTGACGACTTCGCAGGTGCCACACCCCACCCAACCTTGTAGATCCTATTACGCATGGCATAATATCTAGCTTGCTAGTGCTTTAATTATGAATATCACCCGATAATAGGTTGCATGGTAGAACTGCTTGAAGAGCCTTTACCTTGTCGCAACCTTACTCCTGCACACCAGCTGATAGGCTAGACGCATGCTTATTTACTTATAATGCTTTACTTCTACTATGCTTATATCTGTGTGATGTGATGCGTGGTGGAGAGTATGGTTATATGGTTAAGGCATGTGGTGCCACTTTACTCGAGGAGAGTGCTGCGTGCGTCTTGGGTGTGTGGTGAGAGTTGAGTCAATCGGACAGGATTCTACGACGAGCCATGTGGGCGAGTCTTGCCGGGCAATGTGTTCAGGGCATTTCCGTGTGAGGTGCTTGTGGCGGGCACATTGTGAGGTATAAGGAGATCCTAGGGGTGAGAACCTTCGTGGAGCGAAGCCCCGGGTAGGAGGTGCTGCTGTAGCACGGACTGTTGTAGTCCCTAAGGGAAGATAATCCTGTCTGATCCCCCTAGGACCTCATATCTCTTGAGGACCGGAACCTTGGGACTTACATGCTCACCACTCGCTCTTGTATGGGCAGGAGACGGATGTCTGACTAGCTAGGACGGTGCCACTACTACTAGGTTGTTAGCAGATAGTGTCGGGAGGTACGGGCGTGGAGACCCACACCCTCCTTAGACAGCATAGTGACCACGGGGGCCCGGTACTATGTCTCACAGTCTCAGTGTGCCGGTGGTACCCATCTGGGATGTCCTAGTATTGAGTGGTAGGGTGGCATCGCACCGGTTAGAAAGCAGCCGGAATCAGCTTAGGCGGGGCACTGCCGATGATAGTGATCTTGTGGTTACAGGAGTACATGCTCTGCAGAGTTTATGAATCTATATATAGTCCGCGAGCCACTGGTATGGCTTTTTCCTAAGACCCATGCTTCTCGGGAGTAGTGAGAGGAGTCCTTCTATTTCTCCCCCTGGTGTTACCCTTCTAGCTGTGAGCCACTGAGACAGGCTCCAAGAGGGAGTTGGACCTGTCGACTGAGCGTGAAAAGGTGAGATGTGTGTGATGGGAAGGAATGGGTTTGGATATGTGGATGAGATGGGTTAAAACTTGATGAACTACATTATATGAAATTGGTCACTATTCACATAGGAAACTATAGCCACATATTAGGTCGATCGGATTATATCCTTTGCATCCCTTCAAATACTACATAGCGAAAGCAAAGCATAGGGTGGGAGATATGGCCAGTACAAACCGTACTAAAAATTATTTGGCAGGTGAACCCGACTACGACTTCACCGATGAGGAGTAGACGTCTCGTTCCTATGCTCAGGCTTCTTTTGGAGATTTATTGTACTTCTGCCTTTCGCAGTGGCCCCAAGAGCTGTCGCTACTCTGATGATCCCGCCAGTGTGGCGATGAACTATTTATGTAATCCCTTCTAATTGTACTCTTTTATTCGACGTATGGATTTCTGTAATTGCTATCGCTGGATGATGTGATGGTTTGAGCTTCAAACTATCATATTGTTCACCATTCTGTGTATTTTCCCTTCGTGGAAAATTGAGGATGTTTCAGTTGGTACCAAAGCCATGCTTGACCCTAGGACGAGACCCATAGGATTGGACGATAGAATTAGGAGACTCTTGAAATCTCTCGGTTATACACCGACCACTGCATACACTTTTATGCATTGCTTACCTCTCTCTACAACTTTTCTAACTTCTTTCTCGTGTCAGTTGCAGATGGACCCCAACTTGCCGCTTGGTCCGTTACCGCCGATGGATATCGTTGAGTTCAGACTCGACGGGACGGAGCATGGAGGCTATGCTCACGTGCTTCGCGAGGTTCTCACCGAGCTGGGTGTTCCCGTGGAGAATGTCGAGTACCTTTGCCGCGGCAAGCCCGACCCTAGAGGAGGCATCGAGGGCTACAAGGCAGTCCACATCAACGTGCCTGCAAGCATGAACCTGCCCGAAGTTACCACCTTCACTGACTTCGCCTTCGACAATGACACCGGCATGTGTGTTCAGACCGTTTCACGCCAGGCACTTTGCACTGTGCTGTGCAACGGAGCTGACTATCTAAAGGAAAGTCGCTTTTGTCTGCTTCCTCATGCCCTCGATGTTCAGCAGGGTACTTGGGAGGAGTTCATCTACATCGAACAGAAAACCAAAGTTGACCGCAACCCCTACCACCGCACCTCTATGATGTACATGCAGTGCCAGGAAATATACATTGCTAAGTTGGAGCGGAAGGGACACCGTGATCATCGCTACCTGATGGAAGTTGATGAGAGGATCCGCAGTTCGGAAGGTAAGGAGGTAGCATGGAAGCAAAAGATTGCGGACCTAGAGCGTGAGATAGCATGCAAAGAGCACACTCACCAGGATCAGATCACTAGTCTGATGAATGAGATGGATAAGCTTCAAATCCACAACAGTCATCTCAACAAGAATATCTGGGAGCTTGAGACCACTATGGCTGAGAAGAACGAAGACATTGCAAAGAGATTCCAGGAAAAGAGTCAAGATGCTGCCTACAGGGACAAACTCCGTGAGCAGTGCAAGGCTCAACGTGAGAAGCTGCTGCAGGAGTACACTCTTGCTAGCTACAACCAGGGACATCTGATCAACTACGTTCATAAGACATCATACCTCATGGATAAGCTCAAATGCACTATGGAATCTTGGAAGAGGTCAGATCGCAAGAGAGTCAGAGAGTACGAGGAGTTGCGGGACGAGCTTCCCTTACGTGCCCGTAAGAGGGTCAGGGTTGAGACATTCGAGCTGGGGAAATCTCACCTCAACTTGAGTGGATGCCCCACCACTGGACATAGTGGACAGGCAGTGTCCACCCCTCAGCTCGAGGAGGCCTGTTGTTACGTCTCTCGCCTTCAGATGACTGACGAGCAGATCCAGGCTTCTGGCATCGGTATACCTCCCATAGCTTACAGTTTGGACCAGCCTCTAGAGATGGTTTAGAGTAGTATCAGATCGGGAGATGATGGGCCCTGAATGGCCAAGTGACCAGACTCACCATGATGCTGAGTAGTTGTCCACCCCTTTTTGCTAGAACTACCTGCGTGTAGTACGTTTCTCGTGAGTCTCCTAGCATAGCTGCTAGAGACATCACCATGTACCCAACTGATGTAATGAGTGGTTCAGTTTTTATTGCGTCTTTTGGATCTTCATGCTTCTTTGTATGAGTGTTGGATAGATTAAAGATGTTTTAAATACTTCAAATTACTATATCTTTAATATCAAAGTTATACTATGCGCGCATATGCCCTAATCTGAGGTTTAAGTTAAGTAGGATGTCCACTCGTCGTGCCAGCCGCCTGAGCAACCGCTCCCCTTCACCTGTGCCCGCCAGGGGCCGTGGACGCGGTCGTGGTCGTGGTCGTGGCCGCGTTGGTCACATACCCATTGACCTTGAGGAGCCACCCCGCACTGCCACCCCACGGCCTACACACCCACCGCCACTGCCGGTTGTTGAGCCAGAACCAGTTGCTGGAGGCGCGGCTGGAGGACAGCCACAGCCTACTACTGAGCCCGAGCTCGAGCTTGCCGCAGGAGGAGATGCAGCTCCACCACCACCACCCGTGCCACTTTTGGCGGATGTGATGGCTCAGCAGACCAAGCTTCTTCGAGTCTTAGCTGAGAGCGTGCTGCACCCCCACCACAGGGAGCCACGCGATGACTACTACAAGAAGCTGGAGTTCTTTCTCAAGCTAAGGCCCCAACGTTCGATGACACCAACGTCGACCCCATCGCCACTGATGACTGGCTGACGGAGATCGAGAAGAAGCTTGACCTGACCACCTGCATGGACGAGGAGTGCGTTGGCTTGGCAACTCATCAGCTCGTGGGTGCCAGGCGATCTTGATGGGACAGCCTCTGTGAGACCCACCAGGACCCTGCCAACATCTCCTGGGACGAGTTCATGGAGGAGTTCCACACGTTCTTCATTCGTGAGGGCGCGCTGGAGAAGAAGGAGAATGAGTTCCACAACGTCTCCATGGGTGGTGATAAGGTGCATGAGTACACCACCCGCTTTACTAACCTGCTGCGCTATGCACCCGTCTCAGTGGTGAACTCTGAGAAGGAGAAGATGTACTACTAATACAAGGGCTTGTCTAGTCACATCAGACTCTCCCTCTCAGGCACCAAGAGCCACACCCTGTGTGACTTGATCGACAGGTGCATGGAGATCGAAAAGGACCGCGACGAGGTTTTTGCAGAGAAGGAGGCGCTTGGCAAGACCAAGAAGCGCCGTGCTAAGGGCACCTCCCGTGCACCTGCCCCACGGAGGTCGCGTGGTGAGGCATCCCAGCCTCCTCTCTCTCGCTTTACACGGGAGCTACACAAGGTTCGAGCCGAGGCGGTGGTACCCACACCAGCAACTACCCCCGCCCTGCTCAGGACCGCCAAGCGTACACTCGTGCCGCACCAGGTGGTAGCACATGGAGGTCCGCCGCGCCAACCCCCAGAAGCGATGTGACCTACACTTGCTTTGCTTGTGGCCAGTCAGGTCACAAGGCAGCCGAGTGCCCGAACAAGGCTGCGCCTGCTACACCAGTGCCCGCCAGGCAGAACTAGGGCACCCCGTACAAGCAGGTGCCATCTAGAGCACCCCGTGGCCGCCTCACCCACATCTCAGCAGAGGCTGCCCAGAGTGCCCCCGACGTGGTGTACGGTATGTTTTTAGTGCATGGAGTTAAGGCATCGGTGCTGTTTGATTCAGGCGCTACATGTTCTTATATATCCACCTAGTTTGCACGAGACCACCATATGCCTGTCACCCCATGAAAGGAAGCCTTATACACTAGTTCACCTTTAGGCAACATTTGTTGTACCAAAAGTTGTAAGGGAGTGAGTATCACGATCGAGGGTCTTACCTTCCTTGCTGATCTTACCTTGCTGCCCTTCGAAGGCCTAGACATCATTCTAGGGATGGATTGGTTAACCCAAAATAAGGGAGTGATATCTTGCTTACCTAGATTTGTGGATATAACCCATCCAAGTGGTCGCCGGATTAGATGTGAGCCGAACAAAGGGACCGATGTTTCCATGCTATGTGCCCTTGAAGAGAAGTCACTTGAGGAAGTGCCGGTAGTTCGGGAATATCCCGATGTCTTTCCTGAAGAACTCCCAGGAATGCCATTGGACAGGGATGTTGAATTCGTGATCAACTTGTTGCCTGGTACGAGTCCTATTTCCAAGCGACCCTACCATATGGCAGTTGATGAGCTTAAGGAGCTTAAGAAATAGCTTGAGGAGCTATCCGGGAAAGGGTTCATTAGGCCTAGTGCCTCGCCCTGGGGATCTCCTATTCTATTTGTCAAAAAGAAGGATGGCACGCAAAGGATGTGCATTGATTACAGGAATCTGAATGCCGTGACCATAAAGAACAAGTGTCCCTTGTCGAGGATAGATGACCTGCTAGACCAGTTGCGTAATGCAAAGTATTTCTCTAAGATTTACCTCAGATCAGGCTACCATCAAATGAAGATCAGGGAAGAGGACATTCCCAAGACAACATTTGTCACCAGATACGGGCAGTATGAGTACACCGTCGTGTCCTTCGGTCTTACGAATGCACCGTTTTATTTTATGAACATGATGAATAAAGTGTTCATGCAGGAGCTGGATAAGTTCGTGGTGGTCTTCATTGATGACATTCTTATCTATTTGGCCATCACTGAGGCACATGAACAACACCTGAGGATAGTGTTAGAGAAGTTGAGAAAGCATCAGCTCTATGCCAAGTTCGGCAAGTGTGAATTCTGGCTTGAGGAGGTCGCTTTCCTAGGCCACATACTCAATGCTGACGGAGTAGCAGTTGATCCGTCTAAGATTGAGACAGTAAAGAGATGGGAGCAGCCACAGAATGTGACCGATGTGAGAAGTTTCTTGGGATTGGCCGGTTATTATCACCGATTCATCGAGAACTTTTCCAAGATAGCTCGCCCCATGACCAACCTCCTGAAGAAGGCCAATGAGTTTGAATGGACGCCCCAATGCGAACAAAGTTTCCAGACCCTGAAGGAGAAGCTCACCACAACACCTGTTCTAGCTTTGCCCGATATCCACCAGGACTTTGTGGTCTATTGTGATGCATCTCGCCATGGGCTTGGTTGTGTTCTAATGCAGAATGGGAAAGTCATTGCCTATGCTTCCTGCTAGCTTAAGGAGCATGAACAGCGTTACCCCACCCATGATCTCGAGCTTGTAGCTGTGATCCATGCCTTGAAGATTTGGAGGCACTACCTGATTGGGAACAAGTGCGAGATCTACACCGATCACAAGAGCTTGAAGTACTTTTTCACCCAGGAAAATCTAAACATGAGACAGCATCGTTGGCTCGAGTTGATTAATGACTACGACATGGAGATTCTCTATCACCCTGGGAAGGCCAATGTGGTCGCCGACGCTCTTAGCCACAAAAGTCATTGTCATGCCCTGTTCACAACCAACTTACCCAAAGAGTTACAGGAGGGCATTGATGAGTTACAGATGGAGGTGATACCCCATGGCCTGTTGAATGAGCTTCGTGTGCACTACACCCTCATGGATAGGATCCGTGAAGCCCAACGCCATTGCCCAGAAATTTGGGAGATACACGAGCTCCTGACACAAGGCAAGTGCCCAGAGTTCAGTGAGGATGAGCTAGGCACTTATTGGTACAAGGACAGAATTTGTGTGCCTGCTGACCCAGCTACCCACAACGAAATCCTATCAGAAGGTCATGACTCCAAGTATTGTATCCACCCAGGCAGTACTAAAATGTATGCTGATTTGAAGAGGAAATTCTGGTGGAAGAACATGAAGTCAGACATTGCAGAGCATGTTGCTAGATGTGACATTTGCAAACGCGTCAAAGCTGAACACAAGAGACCTGCAGGGCTGTTAAAGCCACTTGATATACCTGAATGGAAGTGGGATAGCATTTTTATGGACTTCATTGTGGGTTTGCCTCGAACCCCGAAGGGCCATGATTCTATATGGGTGATAGTCGATCACTTGACTAAGGTAGCTCACTTCCTAGCCATCAAGACTGACGCCCGAGTCGGCCAGCTAGCAGATCTGTATGTTGAGAATATTCTCAAGCTGCATGGAGCTCCTAAGAGCATAATATCCGATCGTGGGCCGCAGTATACGTCCAAGTTCTGGAAGGCCCTAAACAAGTCAATAGGGAGCAAGCTAGATTACAGTACCACATACCACCCTCAGACAGATGGACAGACAGAAAGAGGGAACCAGATCCTTGAAGATATGCTTCGAGCTTGTGTTCTAAAATATGGGACTGATTGGGAGAAGAGCTTGCCCTTTGCAGAGTTCTCCTACAACAACAGTTACCAGGCTAGCCTCAAGATGTCACCCTTCAAGGCTATGTATGGAAGGTCATGCAGAACACCCTTGACGTGGTCCAAAATGGGTGAAAGATCGTTCTTTGGCCTGGCCACCATTAAGGAGGCCGAGGAAGGAGTCGCCTAGGTGCGAGAGAATCTGGGAATTGCCCAGAGCCGTCAAAAGAGCTATGCTGACAAGAGGCGCAGGGACCTTGAGTTTGAAGTTGGAGACTATGTCTATCTCAAGGTCTCCCTGCTTCGAGGAACCATCAGATTTCATGTGAAGGGAAAGCTAGCACCAAGGTATGTGGGACTGTACAGAATCAGTGAGAGGATTGGCAAGCTTGCCTACAGAATAGAGTTGCCCCCTCAACTGGCAGGAGTACACCCAGTGTTCCATGTGTCGCAACTACGCAAGTGTTTGCAATCGTCAGAGCATTCGATACCCACAGAGGCACTCGATATTCAGGACACTTTGGAGTACAGAGAGCACCCCATCCGCATCATTGACAGAACCACCAAGGAAACTAGAAACACCAGCACACCATACTTGAAGATTTAGTGGAGCAACCACACGGAACGAGAAGCGACTTGGGAGAAAGAGTCAGAAATGAGGAAGCTCTACCACTACCTGTTTGAAGAGTAAGTTACACTCTTGAATCTCAAGGACGAGATTCTCATAAGGGGGTAGGACTATAACATCCCCGAATTTCAAACACCGAAAACACGGGCTTTCAAAATTTTTTCCAAAGTATACCAAAGTTTGGCAAGTGTAATATAGGCCACCACCCAATAGTTGCACAAGTAACACCTAATGTTATCATGAGCACTGCATTTAATTTACCGAAGCTTGATTTGCATCTTATTCGATTTTATGTGATGACTAATAAAATCGGAAAACCTTATCATCGCATGTATATATATATGCCCGCTAACCACGGAAATGGATCCATCATGACCTAGAGACCCTAGTGGACCCACCATGGTGTATACATCATGGTCACTAACCTCACTAACCTAGTTGTGGCTAAATTAGTTGCTTTGCAAGAAATAGAAATAGAAAAGGATTTAGGAAATAAAAAGAAAAAGAAAAGGGAAACCAGCCCGGAGCAGCTTCCAGCCCAACCTAGGCCGGCATGCTGCGCTGCCGTCAGCCCGCTCACCCACGCGCGTGGCTTGCCAACCGCCCGCAACACCCACACCTGCCGCGGCCTGTTGGCCCAACAAGGTGGCCCGCCAGCGCCGTGCTCGCCCGTGTGGCTGACTCCGCTCGCACGCGCTCGTGTTCGGCCTGCCTCGCCCGCGCGTCGCCCGCCCGCTCGCCGTGCTACCAGGCCCAGCAAGGCCAACTGGCCCAGCAAGGCCAGCTGGCCAAGCAAGACTACCCGCGCGCCCACGCCCGCCGCTGTGCCGCTGACACCTGGACCCCGCCTGTCAGCTTCTCCTTTTCCCTCTCATGGCCGCCCATGCGTCGCGTCCGCCGTGCCAAAAATGGCAACGACGCCCTCCGCTGTCCGCTGCTCGCCCGTGACCTGCCACCGCACCTCGGATGCCGTCCATCCTCACCTTCCCACGCCGCGCCTTTCCCCAGACCCTAACCCTAACTCCGGAATGCCCGCGACCGCCCGATGCACCTCGCCGCATCGCCGCCGTCCGCCACCTCCATGGCCGGCCGGCTGCTTATAAAAGAGGAGATCCACTGCCTAGACCAGCCGAGAGAAAGAGAAGGAGGGAGGACTAGGAAGGAAGTGCTGCAGCGCGGAGCTAGAACACCGCCGCCGCCACCGCCACCGTCCGCCCGCTGAGGAGGACCCCGGAGCTCCGCACGACCATCTCGATGCCCCAGCTTTGCCTCCCCCGCACCAAGCCGCCACCAAGCCCTCGTCGCCTACCTTGACCGTCGCTGCGCTGGTGAGCTCCCCCGCTCTCGCCCTGCTCGGCCATGGCCGCAGCCAGTACACCGCCGCCGTTCTCGCTCCCCTCTCCCCCTTTCCCATCTTTAATGTCACCAGCACATCCGCCTCGGTTACGAACACCTCCATGGAAACTTCGTGGGATGAGGGGTGGACCACAGTGGGGCCTGGCACCTTTGCCAGCCCTGGTCACCTCGGTTCTCGGCCACCGGTGCGCCGCTGCGACCCCACCATCGCGCGCGCCCCTGCGAGCCCTCGTAGCCGCACCAGTAGCCGCTCGGAGCTACCAGCTACTCCACACGGTAGGAGATGGAGGAGATGAAGCTTGGTGTTGAGCCAATTTGAAGATTCGTCGGCCACCGTTGAATTTCGCCGTCTTTAACCCGCCACCGCCGCTTGCCTCACTAGAAGGCGCGTACCCAAATTGGTCTTGCCTACCACCTTTGCCTTGGCCCCGTGACCATGTTGCGCTAGTTAGTGCTGAGCCCTGCATGCCGTAGCGCTCCATCACCGCGTCCCCGCCGCTCGAAGCCACCGCCGTGTGCGCCGCCGACGAGGCCGTGTCCTGCGAACCGCTTGGACTCCACCGCCGCACCTGCCTAGCCTAGCCTCAGCCGTAGCAGTAGCCCAAGCCCGTCGGGCCGGCCAGAGCCGCCGTGCCGCTTGCCACCGGAGGAAGGCATCGGTGCCTGGCCGCACGAAGGAGAAGAAAGGGGGGAAAGGTCCCTGCCCATGTGGACCAAGTCCACCACGTAGACCCAGCCAGCCAACCGCGCAGCGCCACCTAGCCACCCAGTCTCCGGTGCACCGTGGACCGAGTCCGTGATCCAGAGCACCGTGGACCGAGCCCGCTGGACTCTGACCCGCCACGTGGCCCAGCTAATGAGGTGACACGTGTCCAGGCCAGGCCGGCCCAACCCGGCCCAGATCCAGCCCTACCAAGGCCCGTCGGGGCCCGGTCGAGGCCCGGTCGGCGTTGACCGTTGACCGATCAATGTTGACCATTGACCGGCCTCACCTGTCAGTTACCAGACCCGTGGGCCCCACCTGCTAGCCACTGACTGGGCCCCGTTAGTGCTGATGTCAGCATGACGTCAGCATGATGTCATCCAAGCCATCTGACCCCGCGTTCGCGCTGATGTCAGCATGATGTCTGCACTGCGACAGCACCTGTGCCCGCACGCCACGTGGCCCAATCAGGAGCCGCCACGTCTCGCGTCCAGATTAATCTGCCCTTTTTCTTTTTCAGAAAATAGAATAAACTTTGGAAATTCATAACTTCTTCATACGATCTCCAAAAAATATGAACCAAGTGTCCAAATTTTCATAAAAATGAGCTCTACGTGATAGGCTTATGTATGGGTGCATTTGGGGTTATTGAATTTTATTGCTTCTTTGTGACTCTATAGGAGCCGCTAACGCGGCTATTATGTCTCATTTCAGAGGAGGATCAGCTTGAGGAGGACGACTACGAGGTGCCACACCCCACCCAACCTTATAGATCCTATTACGCATGGCATAATATCTAGCTTGCTAGTGCTTTAATTATGAATATCACCCGATAATAGGTTGCATTTGCCTTGTCGCAACCTTACTCCTGCACACCCGCTGATAGGCTAGACGCATGCTTATTTACTTATAATGCTTTACTTCTACTACGCTTATATCTGTGTGATGTGATGCGTGGTGGAGAGTATGGTTATATGGTTAAGGCACGTGGTGCCACTTCACTCGGGGAGAGTGCTGCGTGCGTCTTGGGTGTGTGGTGTGGGTTGAGTCGATCGGACAGGATTCTATGAGGAGCCATGTGGGCGAGTCTTGCCGGGGAATGTGTTCTGGGCATTCCCGTGTGAGGTGCTTGTGGCGGGCACATTATGAGGTATAAGGAGATCCTGGGGGTGAGAACCTTCGTGGAGCGAAGCCCCGGATAGGAGGTGCTGCTGTAGCACGGACTGTTGTAGTCCCTAAGGGAAGATAATCCTGTCTGATCCCTCTAGGACCTGATATCTCTTGAGGACCGGAATCTTGGGACTTACGTGCTCACCACTCGCTCTTGTATGGGCGGGAGACGGATGTCTGACTAGCTAGGACGGTGCCACTACTACTAGTTTGTTAGCAGATAGTGTAGGGAGGTACGGGCGTGGAGACCCACACCCTCCTTAGACAGCATAGTGACCACGGGGGCCCGGTACTATGTCTCACAGTCTCAGTGTGCCGATGGTACCTATCCGGGATATCCTAGTACTGAGTGGTAGGGTGGCATCGCACCGGTTAGAAAGCAGCCGGAATTAGCTTAGGTGGGGCGCTGCCGATGATAGTGATCTTGTGGTTACAGGAGTACACGCTCTACAGAGTTTATGAATCTATATATATAGTCCGCGAGCCACTGGTATGGCTTTTTCCTAAGACCCACACTTCTCGAGAGTAGTGAGAGGAGTCCTTCTATTTCTCCCCCTGGTGTTACCCATTCGGCTGTGAGCCGCTGAGACAGGCTCTGAGAGGGAGTTGGACCTGTCGACTAAGCGCGAGAAGGTGAGATGTGTGTGATGGGAAGGAATGGGTTTGGATATGTGGATGAGATGGGTTAAAACTTGATGAACTACATTATATGAAATTGGTCACTATTCGCATAAGAAAGTACAGCCACATATTAGGTTGATCTGATTATATCCTTTGCATCCCTCCAAATACTACATAGCGAAAGCAAAGCATAGGGTGGGAGATGTGGCTAGTACAAACCGTACTGAAAATTATTTGGCAGGTGAACCCGACTACGACTTCACCGATGAGGTGTAGACGTCTCGTTCCTATGCTCAGACTTCTTTTGGAGATTTATTGTACTTTCGCCTTTTCTAGCGGCCCTAGGAGCTGCCGCTACTCTGATGATCCCGCCAGTGTGGGGATGAACTATTTATGTAATCCCTTCTAATTGTACTCTTTTATTCGATGTATGGATTTCTGTAATCGACTATCGCCGGATGATGTGATGGTTTGAGCTTCAAACTACCATATTGTTCGCCATTCTATGTATTTTCCCTTTGTGGAAACTTGAGGATGTTTCAGCGAGCACATCAGGACCGAATTGGCAAGAAAATTGAGGTGGAGAAGAGAGGTAGTACCTGCGTGGAGAACGCGGAAGGCGAGTGGGTGGCTGATGTCACAAGACAGGAAGAACCAGAACTCGTTGCCACCGCCGACCATCTTGTGGTGATGAAGAAGAACAGAGATGTCGTGGGAGATGAATCAGGGGAGGGATGACCGGATCAACAACGCGCAGAGCGACTGCGGTCGCTTGGTATGGATGGCATGGGAAGGAAGAGGACGCCGAGGGCAAGCGGCGGCGGACTGGCCGTTTGCAGCAGGGGGGCGATGAGGGTGAAGCCTAGCGGTTCTACTGATCCCTCTTATTCTCCCTCCTTATTTCTATGCGTGTGCAGGCGGCGGTACAGACGATGAGAGGAGGGACAGACAGCGGCGGCGGAGTGTGCCGGCAAGGAGACGAAGACGGCGGTTGCGTGACTCCAGCCGCGAGGATTCGCTTCGTGGGGTGTAGTGGATGAAGCAGTGCCTGCGGGTGCGGAGTTCGACCCAGACCTGCTCCGGTCCAACCGCTGGTTTTTGCAGCCCACCCGTTTATCATAGAGTCCAGCCCGTTTAACCCGGAGAAACACTGGCTTCCGTTCCAAAAATTCAAAGCAACAACAAGAACACGCAGTCTAATTTTCAGTAATTAGATTTTGCAAAATGCGTAACTAGACTGTACCCGGCAGGGTGCCTTTCTTCCGTAGAGTTACGAGGGTGCTACATTAGCCAAAAAAACTTTTGTATCTCATAAACTAGGATCTACTACTAGATATAGGTCACAGGATTACCACTAGTGCGTAGGTGCAGCGGAAGACTCGATGTAGTCAAACACGTCGCAGCAGTGCCGTATAGTTGCGTGGTCATCCGTCAAGTACACCCTTCGCTTGCGGATCTCCCGAGCACGTTCCCGACCAGTCCAGCAAGTCACCAACCAGTCCAACGGGGCGCCGACCAGTTGCTGACCACCGTGACCGACCAGGTCCGTCCCTGTGCCACAGATGTAGCACCTCTGAGGTATCACACACGTAAGGGGAGAAGCAATGCGCAACCGGACTGCTAGGTCCGCGAGGAGCAAAGGCGTGAGCGTGGGGTGGGTGATGGCGGCTGAATCGATTAGATCAGATCAATCTCGATTAGTCCGATACTTTGCCTCACCCCTACCCATTGCTTACATAGGTGTCCCCTTCGACCCCGACCTGGAGGCCCATCAGGAAACCTAAGCCTTGTCAAATCCGGGTCCAACCCGAACTAGGCTATCAGTCTTTAAGCGTGCGACCCTATAGGTTCGCGTACACATAGACATGGACCGAGTACTCTACTCACCCAACAGTTGATAGTGGCCTCTAGCAAGATGTGACAACTTCTATGCATACACAAAGATCATATCAGACGAACCACTAGACCACGTACAAGTTATGCCTTTTGCCACTGATATATGGTTCAACTCGTGGGTTAACTCTTAACCCAAGCACGGTCATGCATTTGTTGATCCAATCACTTGAGTGATCCAGTGATATCTCCCTCATACAGAGAGGGGCAAATTCCATCTTGACTGTCCATGTCTCATAGCATGCTTCCCGACCACCCGAAGACTACATTTATAACTATCCAGTTACGGAGCAGCGTTTGGTAATCCCTAAGTAGCCGTTTCACATCTTGAGTACATATCACAATCTCAGGTCTAAGGACATAACGTACATGACGTGAATAGAGACTATCTCTTGTCGGGTCAGTCCAGCCTACATGTCTCACATGTGCCCACATTATTAGTTTGACATCTCCATGCCCATAACTTGTGAAACATAGCCATCAACTAATCCATGTGCTGGTCTAATATTCAAGTGTGTTCTCACAAGAACGCCGACCAGGGATAACTTTAGAATAACCATTCAAGTAGTTGAGTTCCACAAACAATTCACATAATTGCCAATCAACACAAGTTGTCTATAATGGATGTTCAATGAACACTTAATGCATGTCATAGATACAACTGGAATATCATCATCTCTATGATTACCTCTAGGGCATATTCCCAACAGTCTCCCGCTTGCACTAGAGTTAATCTCTAAGATGTCTAATCCCCATAGACCTCATGTGCGCCTCATGCTTAGGCTGTGGAAGAGCCTTTGTCAAAGGATCTGCTATATTCAAATCCGTATGTATTTTGCATAGTTCGATCTCTTCTAGTTTCACAAACTGTCAAATGAGATGAAACTTTCGGAGTACATGTTTATTCTTTTGGTGATCCCTAGGCTGCTTAGCCTGTGCAATCACCCCATTGTTATCATAGTGTAATTTCAATGGGCCCGACTCATTAGAAAACACACCAAGTTCAATGAGAAACCTCCTCAACCAAACACCTTCCTTTACAGCTCCACCAGCCGCAATGTACTCGGCTTCTACTGTAGAATCGCTGACCACTTCTTGCTTATAACTCTTACAGCTTACTACACCACCATTTATTGTGAACATAAAACCTGATTGAGATAGTGAATCATCCTGGTCGGTTTGAAAACTAGCATCGGTGTAACCATTTACAATGAGCTCCTCCTCACCACAATAGATAAGGAACACATCCTTAGTCCTTCTCAAGTACTTAAGAACACACTTAGAGCATATGCTACATCTGGGCGAGTACATATCATGGCATACATGATGGAACCAACTACCGAAGCGTATGGAACTTTACTCATGCGTTCGCGCTCAGCATCAGTGGAAGGACACTGCTTATTACTGTAGCACACACCATGTGACACAAGCAAGAACCCTTTCTTGGACTGTTCCATGTTGAACCGCTTCAACATCTTGTCAATGTACGTGTCTTGGCTTAATCCTATTAGCCTTTTTGACCTATCTCTATAGATCTTTATGCCCAAGATGTATGTTTCTTCTAAATCCTTCATAGAAAAACTATTATTCAGTGAAGTCTTTACAGATTGCAACATAGGAATGTCATTCCTGATCAGTAATATGTCATCCACATACAAGATCAGAAACACCACAGTGCTTCCACTTTCTTTTTTGTAAACACAAGGTTCTTCTTCATTCTGACAGAAGCCAAACCCTTTGACGACCTCATCAAAATGAAGATTCCAACTCTGAGATGCTTGCTTTAACCCATAAATGCATTTCTTAAGCTTGCATATTTTTCCAGCATTTTTAGGATCAACAAAGCCTTCGGGCTATATCATATACACGTCCTCTTCCAAATATCCATTTAGAAAGGTTGTTTTAACATCCATCTACCATATCTCATAATCGAAATACGCAGCAATTGCTAGAATGATCCGAATAGATTTAAGCATCGCTACCGGCAAGAATGTCTCGTTGTAGTCAACCCCTTGAACTTGCCGAAAACCCTTTGCGACAAACCGAGCTTTATAGACTGAACATTTTCGTCCATATCCTTGTTCTTCTTGAAGATCCATTTTCCCTCAATGGGTCTAACCCCTTGA
Source organism: Bothriochloa decipiens (assembly GCA_023333625.1). Taxonomy (NCBI): domain Eukaryota; kingdom Viridiplantae; phylum Streptophyta; class Magnoliopsida; order Poales; family Poaceae; genus Bothriochloa; species Bothriochloa decipiens. The sequence goes on from CM041635.1 coordinate 24,890,417, forward strand.
GGCGGGTCAACCAAGTTCCAAACCTGATTATCTCCCATGGAATCTTTCTCGAATCTCATGGCACTCTGCCATTTCTCAAAATCTGGGCCCATCATTCCTTCCGCATAATTTGCAGGTTCATCATCATCTAATAACAACAGATCACCATGCAATTCGTGAAGTCTTGCTGATCTTCGTGGTCGGGGTGGATTACCGACCACAGGTGGTTGGGATGAACTGACCACAGGTGGTTGGGGTGGTGTACCGACCACGGGTATATCAACTTGTTCTGCTACATTAGCATCACTCGTTGGGTCATTCACTAATGACTCTGTTGACACCGTTTTTCGGGACGTGTCAATAAGGATCGGGAGACTAAACTAAATTGGCAAGAGGGTGGTTGTTCTTCAGCATCGCTTCTGAGTTGCTGATGGGTGGTTGCCGATGAAGGACATGTTGATCTTGCACATTGCCAATGAAGCCAAAGGGCTGTTGCTGATAAGATAGGCGGGAAGGCTGAAAGGTTGTTGCCGATGCCAGGGATGTGCCGATAAGGAGATGACTTCATCGTGACGGGAGCGGACAGAGGATCGACGACAAGAAGCTTATGATTTTTTGTATGTAGTTTAAGTCCAACTCCTATACAAGTTTTATTTCTTTTTCAAGAAATAGAGTTCATATAAGGAATTAGTTTATTTCTTCTATATTTTGAGCTTTACGTATTAAATTAGGACTCTTTTTAGCAGAGTATAAATATATGCCGAAGGGCATTGTAATGGATATCCAAGCATCAATAAACAAATCTACTTTTTATTTAACTTACCAGTACTTTACTTTTCGACGACTTCGCCAAGTACCTTTTCTTTTTCAACGAGTTCTTTCAAGAATCGACGGGCTGCATCAACTTGATCTTCGGTGACCTTGCAGGTTCCGCGTCTACCGAGCACGATTCAGGCTTTGACTTCTGGGCGTATCGCTGTCGTCTCGTCTGATCTGTTCAACAGTTATCGAATACTTTCTGAGCTTTGACGTCCGGGCGCATCGCTGTCGTCTCGTTCAGATTTTGTTCAAATTTATCATCCTTGTCGATTAACATGTCAAATCGACTGGCACGCTTCGGATATCAATTTCGGGTATTAGCCCAGTGTGTTTGCAGATATAATTTTGCATCAACACATCTTTTGGCACGCCCGGTGGGACCAAGTCAACAGATCCATCATGAAGAATCCTACTGATATCAATCCAGAGAACATTATCGAGATATCAGAGTCAGATCTCAAGGAGGATCAGAAGCTAGCCATGGAAAAAGCTATGGAGGATTACAGGCAGCTCTGCTTGAAGTCTTTCAGCAAGAACAGGGGCAGAGAAGTCATCTAGAAGCAAGATCTACCGTTGCCTCGGCAGGTAATCTTTGACTCCAACCCTGGTAAATTACAGGAGATGGTTAATTCTGCATTAAATCAAGCTTTGATCAACCACTCCATCGTGCTGTCCAATACTGTCTACAATGCTGTTGTGCAAACGTTAAGAGACAGACAAGCACCAGGGTATGTCGGCCCGGCATATCATCAGCCGGGATCGACATCTACCAGTACTCCATCGGCAACTCCAGCAGTTGAGAGTATGGAAGCGCCTACTCCTCCATCTATATCAGGACCATCCATCATTGAAGCCACGCTGATAGGATCAGATCGAACGTCTCAGGAGAGGCCTAGTACTCAGTTGAGCATAGATCTATCGGCATCGGCAATATCAGGTCCTTCAGGTCAAACTGCTGCTAATTGGTGGGGATACGGTATGCTTCCAGGTCCATCTACTGCCAACTCTGGACTGCCTCAAGTGCATGATGTAGCAGGGAAGGGTCCAATGACATTGGCTACTCCAATTCGGCCGATGGCTCAAGTGTCACATTATTCCACTACACCTCCTGCTATACAGCCATTGTCAATAGGATTCTACGTGCCTCCACAACAGATATCTTATACGAATCCATTGACTAATCCTCCACCAGTTCAACAGAGAGCTTCCACTACAGAACAGCCCGTAGTACCATTCATATCACAGTCTGGGTTACCTGCAATTCAGGGCAATTATGCTGGCCATCATCCACCTATACAAGAGCATCAATTGTCCGCAAGCTATCAGCCATCGACAAGTCAGGTGCTGATGAGTTATAATCTCAAGTGGTCAGGGCAAGCGCTAATTCAGCAATCTGCTATTCAACCAAGTTACCAGGCAATGGGGACTCAGCAGTATAGTCCACAGGCAGCTGTCCAAGATCAAGCATCGGCAAAACAGCCGATGAACTTTACTCCACAGATTGGTGCCGTGAATATGCCGATTCCTCCAAGCCAAATGCCACAGGGGTATGTAGAAGCATATCAGCCAACGCCTCCAGCAGAGATTCAGCCAGTGCATCGGCAAGATCAGGATGCACTCTTAACCGATAAGATTGCAGAAGTGATGAAAGAGCAATTTGGGATTCATCCCAAGATTAATACTTACTCTTATCAGACTCCATACCCTTCAGCTTATGATTCAATCCCTTTCCTGAATCGGTACAAAGTGCCAGATTTCACCAAGTTTTCTGGGCAAGATGATACGTCGACGATGGAACATATCAACCGATTCATCATCCAGTGCGGGGAAGCTGCTAACAGGGATGAGCTGAGGATCCGTTTATTCTTGTCCTCTTTGTCTGGATCGGCATTCGCGTGGTTCATATCATTGCCACCGAACTCTATTCTTACTTGGGCTAACCTGGAGAGACAATTCCATAAGTATTTCTTTATTGGTGTCCATGAAAAGAAACTTACCAATTTGATGAAATTGAGACAGCGAAGCGACAAATTGGTGGAGAGTTTTGTGCAAAGGGTACGAGACATGAAGAACAGGTGCTACAGCTTAGTGCTTGATGATTGCCAATTAGCTGGTTTGGCTTTCTAGGGTTTGTTGCCGCATCTCAGGGACAAATACGATTCTCAGGAGTTTGAAAGCTTAAGCCATATTGTGCAGAGGATCTCTGATCAAAGTGCTCAAGCTCCAGAACATAGGAAGAGCTAGAACAAGAAGGTGTCCTTTGTAGAAGAGGCAGAGGAATCAGATTCAGATGAAGAACCAACTATCGGCCTGGCTAAGTGGGTGAAGGGTAAAAAGCCTTTATCTTGTCCTTTTGGTCAGAAGGAGCCAGAAAGATTCACGTTCGGTGTCACAAAGGCCGATAAAATATTTGATTTGTTACTTCAAGAAGGCCAAATCAAGCTATCACCCAATGATGTGATTCCATCGGTAGATGAGCTGAAGAAGATGAGGTACTGCAAGTTTCATAATGCAACTTTGCACAGTACCAATGACTGCAAGGTTTTTAGACAGCAATTGCAATCGGCAATTGAATCTAGGAGGATCAAGTTTGACAACTCTAAAGCTCAGAGGTCGATGAAGATTGATCAACATCCTTTCCCTGCAAACATGGTGGATGCCATAAATAAAACCAAAGTGTTGACATCGGCAAGCGCTAAAAAGAGAGCATCAGTGGATCCTAGAAATCAAGCAACTACCGATGACTTGAAGGGGAAAGAGATAGTTAAAGAAAATAGTAGTTCTAGAAGACTCCTAGACCTGCTCCATACAGAATTGCAGGTGACCGCTATCAACATCAGCAAAAGGAGTTGCGTCGGGAAGCGTGGCATCGGCACGAAGATCATTGGAGATGCCCCTTCTTCATCTACTGTTGGGAAGAAGGCATTAAATTGCCTATTGCTGATAGCTGCCCCGAGTGCAATGGTTTTGATCGAGCCAATCGGGCAGAAAGAAGGCAGCGCTATGGTGATCGGAGCAGATACATCGATAAGCCGATCAGAGAGAGGGCATCGGTACATGATTGGCTGGGGGCAGAACCAGTGTGCATGAAAGGCTGGGCAAGCATGATGACTGTTTGCCAATGAATCAAGAGGGGCTCAAGGAGATGGCCAATGCGAGAGTTCCTGATGAGACGATTCTTTGTAGAGATCCCAATATAAATTGCCTAGATTCAAATACAACATGTTATCAGCCTGTCTGGAAAACGATGTTTCCTCAGTGGTGCCCTGTAGGTCTAACGAAGACTCAGAAGAGGAAATTGCAGCACGAGCATAAAGAGGAAAATTCCCGTGGAGCAAAAACTCAAGTATGACAGCCGAAGCGCAAAAATGAAGGCCCATCGGCAGATATCAACATGATTTTTGTATTACCGATGAAATTTCAAACACTTGCTTATGAGGAAAACTAATAAAGTACTTGTCCAAAAAGAGTGTATCGGCGCTACGTTAATGTGAAAGTTTTACAAATTACCGATGCATTACTTTGCCGATGAGGAAGAAGGTTTACAAGTTCAACAATGAACGGATGGTTGATATCGCATGCAGGCGAATTTGCTCGGCTTCCTCCAGTGTCCTTGCGTCTTCATCGGCATTGCCTTCAACTGACTTGATCTTCTTCTTAAGCGCCAGCGTCTTGAGGACTTGGTTGTCCCTGAAGGACTGACAAAAACGCAGAAGAGGAAGTTGCAACGGGAGCACAAAGAAGAAAACCCCCGTGGGGCAAAGTCTCAAGTGTGGCAGCCAAAGCATGAAGGCGGGAGTCCATCGGCAAATATCAATATGGTTTTCATGTTGCCGATGGAATTTCAGGCACTTGCCGATGAGGAGAAAGAATTGGTTCTTTCAGAACAAGTGGCTCAGCTAACCTAGGATCCGATGATGGCTATCTTTGAGAAGCCTACCGATGATGAAAGATAGCATCTTAAGGCTTTATTTGTCAAGGGCAGAGTTGATGGGCAGCCAATGTCAAAGATACTCATAGATGGAGGGGCTGCGATTAACATCATGCCATATGCTGTGTTTCGGAGGCTTGGAAAAGGAGATCAAGATCTAGCTAAGATGGACATGAAGCTCAAGGACTTTGAAGGGAACATATCACCAGTCAAAGGAGCGCTGTGCACTGAGCTAACCATCGGTAGCAAAACATTGCCGACTACTTTCTTTGTCATCAGCGGCAAAGGTGCTTATAATCTGCTGTTAGGAAGAGATTGGATTCATGCTAATTGTTGCATTCCTTCTACGATGCACCAATGTCTCGTGCAGTGGGTTGAAGATAAAGTTGAGGTGGTTCCTGGTGATTCATCTTATATAATTGCATCAGCAGAATCAGAAACTTACGAACGGACCAAGTGCATATCGGGAGAAGCATGGGATTTGGAGTTCCTCAGGATTGCCGATTATGAGCTGCCACCGATCCAAGCAGTCGGTTCTGAAGATGAGTTATAAATGGATAGGTTTGCTGATGATGGAAAACTAGGCCATGGGTTTACATCGGCAGATGACTTAGTCGAAGTGGATATCGGAAACGGCGATAGATCAAGGCCAACTTTTGTTAGTGCTAAGTTAGATCTCCAGAGCAGAGAACAATTGATTGCTTTATTGAAAGAATATAAGGATTGTTTTGCTTGGGATTACACAGAGATGCCCGGGTTAGATCGATCAATTGTTGAACATCGGTTACCTATCAAACAAGGATTTCGGCCACATCAGCAGCCAGCACGCCGATGCAATCCTAAGGTAGCCTGATATTAAGGCCGAAATAACAAGGTTGATTGAAGCCAAATTCATCCGACAATGCCGATATGCTGAATGGATTTCTAATGTGGTTCCTGTCTACAAGAAGAATGGAAAACTTCGTGTCTGTATTGATTTCAGGAATCTTAACAAAGCTACACCGATGGATGGTTATCCGATGCCCATTGCCGATCTATTAATTGATGCCGCTGCTGGACATCGGATTATTAGCTTCATGGATGGGAACGCCGGATATAATCAAATCTTTATGGCCGAAGAAGATATCTCCAAGATTGCCTTCAGATGTCCAGGTCATGTAGGCTTATTTGAATGGATAGTCATGACTTTTGGTTTAAAGAATGCCGGTGCTACTTATGAAAGAGCAATGAATTATATTTTTCATGAGTATATCGGCACATTGGTTGAGATTTATATAGATGATGTGGCGGTTAAGTCTGGAGACTTCGAGAATCATCTGGCTGATTTGCGAAAAATATTGGAGTGCACAAGGAAGCATGGGTTGAAGATGAATCCTAACAAGTGTGCATTTGGCGTATCGGCAGGACAATTCTTAGGCTTCAGGTGCATCAAAGGGGTATTGAAATTAGCAGGAAGTCCATTGATGCCATCAACAAAGTGATTGCTCCTACCCATAAGACTGAGCTACAATCTCTGATCGGCAAAATTAATTTTATTCAAAGATTTATATTAATTTATCAGAAAGAATCAAAGCTTTTAGTCTGTTATTGAAACTGAAGGCTGATCAGAAATTCATATGGGGAGAAGAACAGCAGTTGGCTTTAGAAGAAATTAAGAAATATCTGGTGAATCCACCAGTGCTAGTTCCACCCCAACACGGGGAGCCCTTCAGGTTGTATTTGTCGAGTGATGATGAAGTCATCGGGTCAGCTCTAATCCAAGAATATGAAGGGAAAGAACGTGTAATCTATTACCTGAGCAGAAGATTGGTGGATTGAGACCAGGTATTCGGCCATTGAAAAGTTATGTTTATGCTTATATTTCTCCTGTGTTAAATTAAGGCATTATCTATTGACGACCGAATGCATGGTTATATGCAAAGATGATGTGGTCAAATATATGCTATCAATGCCAATTCTGAGTGGAAGAATCGGCAAGTGGATTTTAGCATTATCAGAGTTCGATCTACGGTATGAATCAGCTAAAGCAGTCAAAGGGCAAGTCATGGCTGATTTTGTTACTCAGCACTGTGGCGCAGTGAATTCTTCGGAGATTGCTCCGTGGACACTCTTCTTCGATGGTTCTACGTGTGGCGAAGGAGCAGGTATCGGCATTGTGCTAATATCACCTCAGGGGAAGAAATATGAATTCTCATTACTGATTGCTACCACATCGATAAAAAATTAGGCTGAGTATCAGGCTGTGTTGAAAGGTTTGGAGTTACTCAGGGAAGTCCGTGCCGATGCTGTTGAAATCTTCGATGATTCGATGTTGATCGTTAATCAATTAGCTGGAGTATATGAATGTCGAAGTGAAGTTTTAATCTTGTATTACAAGAAATGTCGGCAGTTATTGAAGGAATTCAAAGATTTTCGCCTTGAACATATCTCCAGATTACATAAGAAGAAGCTAATCAATTAGCGCAACATGCTTCGGGGTATCAGCCAATCCATGAAGTATTGACATCGGCAACTGATGCCGATGACTGGAGGAAGGAGATTGCCGATTACTTGAAAAATCCATCTAGGAAGGTTGAGAGACGTGTAAGATTTCAAGCTACTAAGTATGTACTCCTTGGTGATGAATTATATTATCGGACAATAGATGGAGTTTTGCTCAAGTGTCTTGGCGAAGAAGAATCAAAGATTTTAATGGACGAAATCCATGAAGGAGTATGTGGGGCACATCAATCGGCTTTCAAGATGGAGTGGATGATCAGGCGAAATGGATATTACTGGCCGACGATACTCGAAGATTGCTTCAAATATTTCAGAGGGTGTCAGGAGTGTCAGAAATTCGGCAACGTTCAAAGAGTGCCTGCATCGGAAATGAATCCTATCATTAAACCGTGGCCATTTCGAGGATGGGCTATTGATCTCATCGGTCAGGTATATCCACCATCAAGCAAGGGGCATAAATTCATACTTGTCGCTACCAATTACTTTACAAAGTGGGTCGAAGCAATTCCTCTGAAGAATGCGACATCGGCAAACATGGTTGATTTTGTAAAAGAGCATATTGTGTATCGGTTCGGTATTCCTCAAACTATTACGACCGATCAGGGAACTATGTTCACGTCAGGGGAGTTTGATAAATTTGCTGATGAGATGGGGATTAAGGTCTTAAATTCATCGTCTTATTATGCTCAAGCCAATGATCAGGCCGAAGCCTCTAACAAAGGGATTATTAAACTCATTAAGCGCAGGATTAAGGAAAATCCCAGAAAGTGGCACACAGTGTTGAATGAGGCTTTGTGGTCATATCAGATGGCATGCCATGGTGCTACTAAAGTATCGCCTTATCAGTTGGTATACAGACATGATGCAGTTTTGCCTTGGGAGATCAAGACTGGTTCGAGGCGGGTATTTCATCAAGATCAGTTGTTGGCTGATGATTACAGTACACTCATGAAAGGTGAGTTGGAAGATCTGGCGAGTCATCGGCTAAAAGCTTTAGTTAGCATCGAAGAGACCAAGAAGAGAGTTGCTAAGTGGTATGATAAAAAAGTGAAGACGAAGGAATTTGCCGATGGTGATCTAGTCTGAAAATTGATTTTACCGATGGGGACTAAGAGTACAAGATTCAGTAAATGGTCTCCTAATTGGGAGGGTCCTTATCGCGTCAATCGGTCCATTCCTGGTAATGCCTATATCCTAGAAACTCTCGAAGGAGAAGTATTTTCAGGAGCGTTGAACGGTAAATATCTAAAGAAATATTATCCTAGTATTTGGATAGATGCTTGAAGGAACAGGAGTAATCGTGACCTGGAGGAAATTTCGGTGCATAAAATATTTTATACTACGAAATTGGGGGGCATGTGTTGACACCATTTTTCGGCATGTGTCAATAAGGATCGGGAGACTAAACTAAATCGGCAAGAGGGTGGTTGTTGTTCAGCATCGCTTCTGAGTTGCCGATGGGTGGTTGCCGATGAAGGACATGTTGATCTTGCACATTGCCGATGAAGCCAAAGGGCTGTTGCCGATAAGATAGACGGGAAGGCTGGAAGGTTGTTGCCGATGCCAGGGATGTGCCGATAAGGAGATAACTTCATCGTGACGGGAGCGGAGAGAGGATCGGCGACACGAAGCTTATGATTTTTCATATTGTAGTTTAAGTCCAACTCCTATACAAGTTTTATTTCTTTTTCAAGAAATAGAGTTCGTATAAGGAATTAGTTTATTTCTTCTATATTTTGAGCTTTACGTATTAAATTAGGACTCTTTTTAGCAGAGTATAAATATATGCCGAAGGGCATTGTAATGGATATCCAAGCATCAATAAATAAATCTACTTTTTATTTACCTTTACCAGTACTTTACTTTTCGGCGACTTCGCCAAGTACCTTTTCTTTTTCAACGAGTTCTTTCTAGAATCGACGGGCTGCATCAACTTGATCTCCAGCGACCTTGCAGGTTCCGCGTCTACCGAGCACGATTCAGGCTTTGACTTCCGGGAGTATCGCTGTCATCTCGTCTGATCTGTTCAACAGTTATCGAATACTTTCTGAGCTTTGACGTCCGGGCGCATCGCTGTCGTCTCGTTCAGATTTTGTTCAAATTTATCATCCTTGTCGATTAATAGGTCAAATCGACTGGCACGCTTCGGATATCGATTTTGGGTATTAGCCCGGTGTGTTTGCAGATATAATTTTGCATCAACAGACTCATCTTGAACCTCTTCAAGATATACCTTCCGACCACTCCTATCTCCTTTGAGAAACTCTTTCTCTAGGAATACACCATTATGAGCAACAAACACTTTGCCCTCTGATCGGTTATAGAAGTAATACCCTAAAGTTTCATTTGGATATCCCACGAAGAAACACTTGTCTGACTTTGGTGCTAGCTTATCAGATATCAACCATTTGACATAAGCTTTGCAACCCCAAACTTTTAGAAAAGACAAATTGGGACGCCGACCAGTCCACATCTCATATGGTGTCTTCTCTACGGACTTAGATGGTACCCTATTTAATGTGAAAGCGGTTGTTTCTAGAGCGTATCTCCAAAATGATAAAGGTAGGTCTGACCGGCTCATCATAGACCAAACCATGTCCAACAAAGTCCGATTACGACGCTCGGACACGCCATTTCTCTGTGGTGTTCTGGGCGACGTAAATTGTGGAACAATTCCGCAACTCTTAAAATGATTGCTAAACTCGTGGCTCAAATATTCGCCTCCACGATCCGATCACAAGGCTTTAATCTTCTTGCCACGTTGATTCTCTACTTCATTCTAAAATTCTTTGAACTTTTCAAATGTTTTAGACTTATACTTCATTAGGTAGACATATCCATATGTAATAAAGTCATCAGTAAAAGTAATGAAGTATTGGAATCCACCTCTCGCTGTCGTGCTTAGTGGTCCGCGCACATCAGTATGTATGAGTTCCAACAAGCTAGATGCTCTCTCAGGAAAACCTGTGAAAGATGTCTTGGTAATCTTGCCTAGCAGACAGCTTCACATGTCTCGTAAGATTCAAAATCAAATGAAGTTAGAAGCCCATCATCATGGAGCCTCTTCATGCGATTTTCACTTATATGACCCAAACGACAGTGCCACATATATGTAGGACTTAACTCATTAAGCCGAGGTCTTTTAGCAGTAACATTATAGACAGGAGCATCACCAAGATTTAAAATAAATAATCCATTCACAATGGATGCAAAAGCCACAAACATGTCATTCTTGGAGATCAAACAACCATTGTCTTTACTCGCAAAAGAATAACCATCCTACATCAAGCATGAAGGTGATACAATGTTTCAACTTAAGCTAGGAACGAAATAACAATTATTTAATTCCATGATAAATCCTGATGGCAGGTGAAGTTGCATCGTCTCGATGTTCAACGCAGCAACTCTTGCATTGTTGCCCATGCGGAAGTCAACCTCTCCCTTTTCCACGCTTCTACTTCTTATCATTCCCTGCACCATATTGCAAATATGAGCAACCGATCCGGTATTTAGGAATTGACATAGGAGTTCGTGAGAAAAATGTTCGTAACGTGAACAACAAGGGTACAAGAAGCAGTAATACCTTTACCGCCACCATCCTTCTCTAAGGATGCCAAGTACTCCTTGCAGTTCCTTTTCTAGTTACCTTTCCCCTTGCAATAAAAGCAATCAGAATTTGCAGAAGGTCTAGCCTTGGCAGCAAATGGGTTTGGCTTAGAGATCTCATCTTTAGCCTTGCCCTTCCTCTTGAACCGAGGTCGATTCTAGATAGCCAACACTTGGCTACTACCGACACCTTTCTTGATGTCGGCCTCTGCTGTTTTCAGCATGCCACACACAACTCACTCAAGCCTCTCTCCGCCCCATGCATATGATAGTTCGAGATGAAGTTTTCATAACTGGATGGAAGACACGAGAGGATGAAATCAGTAGCCAACTCTTGGCCGATTGGGAAGCCTAGCTTCTCCAACCTCTGAGTTTAACCAACCATCTTGATTACGTGTGGTCTTACTGCTGCTCCCTCTGCAAGCTTGGTTTCCGCAAGCGCCTTAGAGACATTGAACCTTTCAGTCCTGTCTTGCGTGCGAAACATCTCTTCAAGTGCCACAATCATATCATTCGCTGAGTGATTGTTATCGAACTGCATCTGCAGATCAGATTCCATGCAAGCAAGCATAAGGCAACTCACTTCAAGATCAGCATCACATGCTCTCCTGTAAACAGTTCTTTCAGCAGCAGGTGCATTTTCATCAGGCTCATCTGGTAATGGGGTGTCTAGAATTTCTTCCTTTTTCTCAGCCCTGAGAACAATTCTCAGGTTGCGGATCTAATCCGCATAGTTTGTTCCATTCAACTTATCTTTCTTAAGAATTGAACACAAAGTAAATGGTTGATTGTGGGCAGCCATTTATCTACAACAAAAATAATGCAAAATACTAAGACAATGTATCCATGAAGAGTAAATCATACCAAATAGACTTTACTTCCACTAAAATCAATATCCCTCAATTGATAATTAGTGATTCAAGACCCACAACTAACATGCCGACCAGTGAGCTTTAGCATCACTGCTGGTAGTTTGGTAGATCGGTAAGCAACACCTTGCTAATCATATCTCATATGACTCTTGTTGTTGGGCCAGCATCTCTATGCCGAGCATTCAACCTTCCCATGCTTCAAGATCCCTAACCGTTAGGATGACCTTATTTAAGTAACCAAACCTTCTTGCAGTAAGTATTCGATACGAACCTGCCTAGTCAAGGAAAACCAGTGGTACCCTAATTTCATAAACCCACCATCGATCGTACAAGACTTGTACAGTGCAAGGTTTGGGGAAGCATGTAAATTAAACATTACTGAGGGATCGTCCTACTTCATTACCGCACAAATGTAGACAAAACATTATAGCATATGAAAGTAGAACATAGTAAGAATGACATAAACATAGATATGACATGGTATAGCCCATAATTCCTTTGAGATCTCCATCTCAATGTCAATCTGTTCGTCATGGTGATCTCCATCTCCATGGTCCGTGTATATCATCCATCCGTGGTGCATCCTCCAAGGCTAGCAATCACAGATTGGCACGCAGGCCATTACATTAATTGACAATACATCTAAGGCTTCTATCTGTATTGTCCTCATGACGTGCAGGCCATGAACTAATTACATACATGCATCTCATACACATAAGGGCTATACCAATCATGAATTAATGCAAAACAGAGTTAGCCGATATCTATACGTCTAACATTGCATGACCTAAAACTGTTCTTGGAAACCCAGTGCCCCGTAATAGATCCCATCTACCACTGCCGCACATCGCATGTGCTCGGCACTTGACCAAAGGCTCAATTCGATCAATCTGATTGATCTCAAACTCGTCATGACTGGTTTTACATGTATCACCTAACTCGGATGGCGAAATTCCGACCGGTATGAGTAGATCGTTATAAGACCAACGTGGCAAGACGATGAACCAAGATCAGAGAAACAGTGCATATCATCATATGCGCACAGCAGGACCTATAACAAAGCAGCTACGGCTCCCATACCACTGTAGGGTTATGAGGGTGCTACGCTAGCCAGAAAACAAAAGCTTTTCTACTGGATCTACTGCTAGATATAGGTCACAGGATTACCACTAGACCCGCACGTGTAGCAGAAGACTCGATGTAGTCGAACGCGTCGTAGCAGTGCCGTGCCGTCAAGTACACCTTCGCTTGCGGATCTCCCGAGCAAGTTCTCGACCAGTCCCGCAAGTCGCCGACCAGTCCAAGGGGCGCCGACCAGTTGCTGACCACCGTGACCAACCAGGTCTGTCCCTGTGCCACAGATGTAGCACCTCCGAGGTATCACACACATACGGGGAGAAGCAATGCGCAACCGGACTGCTAGGTCCACGAGGAGCAAAGGCGTGAGCGTGGGGTGGGTGACGGCGGCTGAATTGATTAGATCAGATCAATCTCGATTAGTCCGATACTTTGCCTCGCCCCTACCCGTTGCTTATATAGGTGTCCCCTTGCGACCCTGACCTGGAGGCCCATAAGGAAACCTAAGCCTTGTCTAATCCGGGTCCAACCCGAACTAGGCTTCCAGCCCTTAAGCGTGCGACCCAATGGGTTCGCGTATACATAGACATGGACCGAGTACTCTACTCGTCCAATAGTTGACAGTGGCCTCTAGCAAGACGTGACAACTTCTATGCGTACACAAAGATCATATCAGATGAACCACTACGACCACGTACAAGTTATTCCCTTTGTCATTGATATATGGTTCAACTCGTGGGTTAACTCTTAACCCAAGCACGGCCATACATTTATTGATCCAATCACTTGAGTGATCCAGTGATATCTCCCTCATACAGAGAGGGGCAAATTCTATCTTGACTGTCCATATCTCATAGCATGCTCCCCGACCACCCGAAGACTACCTTTATAACTACCCAGTTATGGAGCAGCGTTTGGTAGTCTCTAAGTAGCCGTTTCACATTTTGAGTACATACCACAATCTCAGGTCTAAGGACATGACGTGAATAGAGACTATCTCTTGTCAGGTTAGTCCAGCCTACATGTCTCACATATGCCCACGTTATTAGTTTGACATCTCTATGCCTATGACTTGTGAAACATAGCCATCAACTAATACATGTGCTAGTCTAATATTCAAGTGTGTTCTCAAAAGAACGCCGACCAGGGACAACTTTAGAATAACCATTCAAGTAGTTGAGTTCCACAAACAATTCACATAATTGCCAATCAACACAAGTTGTCTATAATGGATATTCAATGAACACTTAATGCATGTCATAGATACAACTAGAATATCATCATCTCAATGATTACCTATAGGGCATATTTCCAACACCTTCAGTTTATAATAGATTCCCAACTTTCAACTAAACCTTCCTTTGACGCAAGGATAGTTTCAACAAAAAATTTCCGGTTTCAAATATATGACATGTCCATTTTCAACCTATGACATCCCTCACTTTGAACCCAGTCCACTTAAAACTCAAACTCTTTCATAAATTTTAGCAGGTCCAACCTAGAAACTAGGATAACATGGTATTAGAATTAAGAGAGCGAATGAATAGTTTTGTAGACAAGAAACTATGTCCACGTAGGAACCAGGATATGATCAGTAGATGATAGGAGAGAAAAGACAATTGATTGAAAAAAAAAAAAACTGTTTTGAAGGAACCATGGTTTCTACATGTAATGTTTACATATGAGTCTTGCAAAAAAGAAACTATAATCTTGCTCTAGCTTTATAAGTAGGCGTACAAATGACAGTTGCGTGTTTGGAAAAAAAACACATTTCGTTTCAATTCTATCGGCATTTTCAAGTTTAAACTTTAAAGATTCGGATTTACAGATAATAAGAAGTAGAACCGATTTATTTCTAAAATAATAGTTGAATTTCAAAAATCCTCAAACTCAACTACCGGTCAACATACAAATTTCACTTTCAAAACAAACAAAAATGCCCTCCCTTGTCATTTTAAAGTGTTTTTTTAGATGATTTTGCTAATGTGATATTGGGATGACATGTCAAGTTTTGCCCCCTTGGAGGAGCACCCACCTATTTGGATGAGAAGGCTAGTTACAAATTGGTCAAAAAAAATAGCTAAGGTTAGTTAAAGGCTTGGTTCAAAAATTAGTCCACATATTAACCATCCTGTTAAAAGCACTAAGACTAATTTTAATTAATTTTTAGCTAACTATTAATTAACTCTTGAATCAAACAGACTCCGAATATAGTTGGGAAGACCAACGCCAAATGAAATGACTGCGACTTCCTGGTTTGACTCCACCGCTTCGACCGAATCCTATAAACTTTTTATGGATTTATACATGATGGATAATCACATGAAACTATTTGGCAATTCTAATAACACTGTGACAAACTTATTGCCAAAATTGTCCTCATCTTGTACATATAAAGAATATATATAATATAATACATAGGTACACAAAAAACTCTTGAGAGAACCTCAAAAGTTAAAGAAAATGAGAGAAGACAAAAAAACAGAACCAATAAAAATATTAGATCTAGTCCATTGTCAGTACTCTTCCGGTAATATAGTTGTACACGTGTAATGCGAATGAATGTTTATCCCCTTAATACCAGTTTTTTCTTTCATATTTCACAATCGCCTTTTACCACACATCCCTCAGATATCTGCCCTCCATTTGGAGATTCTTCACAAAGCTCTCAGCCTTAGAACTGTCTAGGGAGCCCTGTTTGCCAAAAATGTCGGAAATTGCATGAGAAACAACAGATGCAGAGAGAGAAGCATATTTATGGTATAAGTAAAAACTAGGCCTAAGGATCAGTACCTGCTCCTGAACAATGGTGTGGAGAACTCTATGTACATCTCTGGCCATGCCTTTGGCATCACCACAGACATAGATGTAAGCACCTTGGGAGATCATGTCCCAGATTTCAGATGCCTGGAAATGGACAAAGGCAAGAACTGTGAGCCACTGGATTACGAATCACAGGGTAACAGAAGTTCAATAGAAAAGGAGCAGCTGGATTACTTTCTGTGCCATTTTGTGTTGCACATATTCCTTAGTAGGTCCCTGACGTGAGAAGGCAAGAACCAGTTCAGACAGTGCTTCTTGCTCAAGGAAATTGTTCAGCTCATCCTCATAGATGAAGTCCTGCAAAATCATAATTACATTAGCTACAGCCTACAACAGATCTTTGGTGTTCAGTGGATCATCTGTCTGGTGTGTACCATCTTGCTATTTCTGCATCCAAAGAAGAACACAGATCGACCAAGCTCAGCTCCAGATTCCTTTTGAGCTAGTCTCTCCTGGGATCATGAGCAAAATTTACATGTTAGCGACTTGACTAGTGAATGGTACATGAATATAGAGTACCAAGGGCTGCAATAAACCTGCAAGAAGCCACGGAAAGGTGCAAGACCGGTCCCAGGGCCAATCATGATAATTGGCACTGAAGGATCAGCTGGTAGTTTGAAGTTTGATTGCCTCACAAATATCGGAGCCCAACTGCAATCCTTGCTCTCTTCTGATGGAACAGCATTCTGCAAATCCGATTGGGATGGCTAAGCAACTTCAGATAAAGCTCAAACATGAAAATTATTCTGGTTAATTGGCTTCAAAAGTGCAAATTGGGAAGCAGGGGTTGTAAAAGTAAGAGTAACATTCTTTTCCCAACACCAAGGCAATTGTTAGGAGCAAGCATGGTTTGCAGGAAAAAACATAAAATGATCAAAAAATGATTATATAAAAACAGACAGCTCTATAATCTTCAGTTGCCAGATGAGAACAGAGAGATCAAAGCAAAAAAACACATAAAGAACATCATAATATCAATAAGTTACCTTAATCCAAGTTGAGCAGACTCCCTTATGTACCCTTCCAGCGGGTGTTGTTTCGTGCACGAGGGCACATGTGACATGAATCCTGGTTGCTGCCATACTGACGAATGAATGGAAATATAAGTCAACAGGAAAACGTATATTCATGATGAGCAGGGAAAATCATGAGTGAGTCTATTTACCTAGGTGAAGATGAAATAGAATAATATCTTGGTTGAAGACGAGGGGCAACAGCTGCAAAGAAGACTCCTAGCGGAGGCTTTGCCGAAGGGAACTCTGCCATGACTTCCAACAGGCTCCTCTGACTTGCAACAACCCATTGAGCATACTCATCCTGCACAATGAATAAATGTGGTATTAAAACTAGGGGCTCCATACAATGAAAAAAGCTTGCACAGATCCCTGAGAAAGCAACTGACCTTCCCAGCAGCAGAGGCCAAGAACCTCAGGTGGTCAGCCTCAGCCGGATCTGAAGCATAAGTAGCTAATGCAACCAGAGAAGTCTGCAAATCATAATATCATTTAGTTAGAGATATTTTCATTAATTTTTCATAAACCCTGTAGGACTTGTGCACTAATAAAACACTCACCTTCTTCGGTGAATTTAAAAGGTCGGCATATCTTGCAAGTGCGTTCCTCACTGTGATTGGGGAGGGGAATGGAGGAGCAAGAGAACTACCACGTAGTGGAGTACCATCCTCTTTGTCTGCATGGATGGTGAAAAATGTGTCTGGTGAGTAGCCCAACAATCTCTCTGCCTCCTCTACAACCTCAGGGCAGTTCTCGGTGTATACACCAACATGGTCTCCAGTTTCATACCTAATACGAAGCATGATGAAATTATGTTTAGAAGCAATGAAAGGATACGAAGAACCAGAATTATAACTATGGTTAAAATCTGATATTCAAGCAATACAACTCCATCAGCACATTATCACATTCCAATGTAAAAAGAAAACATGTGTTAGAAAAATTTATCCCCATCCCACTTTCTGAACTTTACAAGAAGAGCCTATTCCTGACCATTAACGATGCTCATAACTTTAGATGGTGACTTACGTGAGACCAGTTCCAGCAATGTCGAACTCCAAATGAGTGCATGAGCGATCAGAAGCAGGAGTGTGGAGCTCCCGCCGCACAGCCACATTAGCCCTAAATATGCACATAAGTTTCAACTTATTAATTTGAACTCCAAAGTTACAGAAAAACTTGGGGCCCTCAACTTCGGCCTTTATGCAGATGTAGGAAATAGTGGCATTCTTACTGGCAAGGATGCTGGGCATCATGGACTGCATGGCCATTTGCAAGGCTGAAGTTCCTCTCCAAATGAGCTGCCTCCTCAGGTTTGATGAATTCAACCTGGTATTCAGGAATAGTAGCTGTGTATGTAGTGCCTGTATAGACATCATTTTCATCCCGAAGTAATCGATCCAACTCTGGCCAGAGAGCTTCTTTCCTAAGAACATAACAAAGTTCATAAAAGCAGTGTAAATAACACTGAAGCAGTCAAATGCCAAAAAAACATGTTCAGCTCAAACGAAACCAGAATATATACCATGCGTTGAAGTCATCCTCAATGCATTGGTCATCGTCTCCTAGACCAACTGGAACAAGGCGCTTTCCACCTAAGCAAACATAAAACAAACTACTTAAGATCAGCTGAACATATTAACTAGAAAAAAAGGTAGGGTTATATGATCTGAAGACTCAAAGGGGCGTACCTTGCTCTGTTAGGGTCTCATCGACCACCTTGGCAACCTGTAGCCAGAAGCAAAATATTCAGAAGACAATGACCGGCAATATAGTGAGATTTTTACAGATGGGCAACGTATATAGTAAAATGATTTGATAAGTACTCCAATCTGACTACCTTGTTGAAATGCTCATACTGTCGATTGCCCAGACCAAACACAGCATACTCAAAATCATTTAACCACACACCCCTCTCATTTCCCTCAGTGAACCATTTGTAGAACCTAGCAGCATTGTCAGTGGGCTCACCATCTCCATACCTGATTTTTAACAAACATAACATTAGGAATGCTTTCTTGATTTTATGCTCCAAAATAATTAAAAAAAAGATCATCCAAATGTCGATAGCCCCTGAAGATTAACTAAATTATTATTTCTATGCCAAATCTTCCAATGCATCAAAATATAGATGTCATTGTAATTTTTAGGACAACACATTGAAAAATTTGGTATTTTGAATCACAGTGATGGAACATGTTCTTCTCCAAATTCAGCCAGTGAAATTACACATACACTAAGTTTTAGATGGTATCCACATTTTGTTCCAAACTTAAGTGCAATATTCAGTAAGAAGATACAAGGTCCACCAAAGAGAAAAAAAAATGTCTTACGTTGCCACGAAGAACAACGCTAGCTTCTCCTCCTTCAACCTCTCCTCATATTCCTCATCCTCTGCTGCATAATCATCCTAGAAACACACACAGTTTGTGTGTAAGATCATCTGAAGCGATCCTTCTCCCAGATCGATCACACCACACATTAGTTATCGGCTCCTTACCAAGTCCACAACTTTGAAGATTGCCTTGTCATACCTTGGCTTCGCCTCCTCAGCAAGCGCCTGTCATGTATACAACGGATCAGAATATTTACAGGACATATTCCTAAGAAAGAATTCCATATACAGAAGACTGTATCAAGAGTGATTGATTCATCAAACTAGAAAAGACAATTGCCTTTTCCCATCCAATCTACCAAATCACTCACTTTTCACTTTCTCCTTTGTTCATTGCTTTTAGGTACCCACAAAACCAAACAGAATGATGTGTCGATTGGGCCCAGAGAGAAGTTAGGAGGAAGAAGGTTTGTTTAGCCCACCAACCCCTTCTTGAGGTTTGACAATCGCCTTTTCCCAGCGAGGTGCTTGCGGTTGCGGACTTATTTGTTGTCAACCTTCTGCCACCGCACATGTCGTTGGCTTTTTGCTAGTAGAGAAGAAGTTTGGGTTGCTCAAAAAGAAAAAAAAAAAAACATGCTAGTAGAAGTTTGAAAAGGTCATATGGATGGTGAAGAAACATGCGGGTTGACTTTCTCAAACTGATAGTAGTAGGTGCGATAGTTGTTGGACTAATAATGTTTAATCCTTTTGGAGAAGTTATTAATAGGTATTATAAATTTCAAGTGCTCCAAATCTTGCGGTTACTTTCGTAGAATCGCGTGCAGTGAAACTTGCTGCCGTTACGAAAGGAACCCGCAAGGCCGGCACGACAGCGATGGAGAAAAATTCAATAACCCGTCCGCATCACCCACCAAGAACTAGTTGCCACCTTCAACAAAAATCTCCCCATACCCTTGGGATTGTTAATAAACTGCTGCTAACACAAACAAAGAGTAGCAAATCATCTCCTAGAATTCGTCAAACCGCGAGTAGAATCTAAGAGGCATCAGAGTTCAGAGACGATCCATGATTGATTTGGTCACGGCAGGCAGAAAGCGCGCGGAACGCATGACTTACCTTGGCGAACCCCTCGGCGGTGCCGGTCTGCGTGCCGAAGAAGACGGTGACCTTCTTCCTGCCGTCGTCGGTCGGCTTCTCGTCCTCGGCACCGCCCTTAGCACCCCTGGCCTTGACCTGCGCGGCCCCCGCGGCGACGGCGGCGGCCTCCCGCTTGCGCTTCTTCCCGGCGGCGGCGCGCCGCCAGAGTACGAAAAGCGCGGCGCCGAGCACGGCGGCGGCCAGCGTGGCCACGAGCGCCCAGCCCTCGGCGCCGTCCCCGCCCATCAGCTCGGGTGGTACACGGCCCCGCAGCAGCGCCGCCACCAGCTCCATCGCCCCCGACGTCGTCGCCGAGTCCATGGTCACGTCACCCGGCAACGGAGGTTGGTTGGTTTGGTGGCGGTGGTGGTAGTAGTAGGTGAGGCGGTGGGCGATGGCAGTGAATGAATGCTGGACGCGGCAGCGGCGGTGCTGTACGTGTGCTACGTTAATTAACTCGAACAGCTAGCTGCTGGAATGGATGGAGCGAACGGCTGCTGCTGCCGGCAAGGTGCGGGGAGGTTATATAGGTGGGCCGGGCGGCGGGGTTGGCGCGGCGCGGTCAAACCACCTACCACCGCGCCCGCCGTGGAGGAGGCAGGGGAGGCTTCGCTGCGAGCCTGCGACTCACGGGGCTCTGCTGCGTGGACCCGGCGCAGTGGGGTGGGGATGTGGGTCCCGCCGTCCGGGTCCGGGACTCCGGGTGGTAGGTTCGGGAGACGGAGGAGAAAAGCGTGGGCGCGTGGCCGCGCGGTGGCGTCATGTTGGGCCGTTGGGGGCGTGGAGTGGGCCCGCGGGTCGGGGAGGCTGGAATGCGACTATGCAAAGCATGTGTTGCGGCGTGGGGAAGAGTTCAGTGGTGACGGCAGCTTACAGGCACGGCAGGGCAGAACCGTAGAAGCCCAGAAATGATGGAGAAGTAAAAACTTCTCCGGTGAAATAAAAACAGGGACTACTTATAACACGGGCAGCCCTCGACGATGGCCCAGAGGCGGCCACGGCGGCCGCGGGCGGCGGTGGTGGCGGCCACACGCCGCGGCGGCGGCTGGGAGAGAGGAAGACAGAGACAAGGGTAAACCCTTTTTATTATAATTTTTAATTATTATAGTCTGGGGATTACTTAACTCCTAAGTGACCTAAACCCTAACCTACGTGAGCGAGACGACGGCGGCGGCGGCGTGAGTGGGCTGCGCGCCCTCGGCCTCTTTGCCCCACGCGACGCTGCTGCTGCTGCGGCGCTCCTCCTCGTCTGGGTCTGGGTTGGCCCAATTTCTTCCGTAATTTATGGGCCAACGTTGTACTTGTTATACTGCTCCACTCTTATAAACAAAAGTACTCGTCTATAAAATGTATTTCTATATTAAAACTATTTCTATATATAATGTTAATATTATTTCTATAAACCTAGTTGAATTCTTTAAAAAATTGGTATAAATATAAATTGTACTCTTTTCATCCTAAATTGTAAGTCGTTCCAAAAATCTTAAAAAGTCAAAGTATCTTTACTTTGACCAAATTTATATGATAAAATAATAATATTTTAGATGTCAATTAAGTATCATTGGATTCTTTATTAACTATATTTTTAGGGGTGCAAAAGAGTGACCTTTAGGTACACCTCTAAACATCTTTAGTTCAAGTATTTATACTACGTTTTCAAAATTTTTAAAAAGTAGAACAAATATTTAAACTGAAGAGGTTTGGAGGTGCACCCTTTGCACCCCTGTATATTTTCATAGTGTACCTATTTTATGTCACAAAAATCTTTATGATTCTTTCTATAATTTTGGTCAAACTTGAGATGTTTTGACTCTCTAAAATTTTTGAAAATGACTTACAATTTGGAATGGAGCGAGTATTTTTTTAGCTATTGAATATTACTCCCTCCATTCCAAAATATAAGTGGATTTAACTTTTGTGATATATCTACTCTGGTATGCATCTGGGTATAATAATGTGTCTAGATACATAATAAAATAGATAAACTAAAAAAATAAAATGACTTTACTCATGTTTGAGTTTTTTTATTAGAGCACAAGAAAATAGTATTTGTCCTTTCCTGGTTGGTAATAGATTGAGTATCACGCTAGAAAAATACTACTCAGAATAACTCCAATAGACTCTTCATATCCCTTCTAATAATGTTAGGAATAAAGATTTGGTGCAAAATTACCCTCCAACAACTTCTCTAATTGGTTATCCAAATATAGTCGTCCTCAGTTATTTCATATTTCTTGCTAGCTAAAAAACAAGCAAGAATGGCTCTGTCGATGGGGGACACCGGAGGTTTCCCAAGAAGACGGGATACGGACGGAGGATCGAAGAACCCGCCACCCGATTCAAGTACAACACGGAGTAATACGACGTGAGAATTACCACATCCTAGATGGATTGTAATAAGAAAGAGCACGAAACTGTTAGTTTAGGACTCGTTCCTAGAATCCGACTAGGAATCACATAACCCGCAGCCAGCCTCGCCCCATATAAGGCCGCTGCGGGCACCCCGGGTAAACAACGCAAACTACACATCACACCACGATCCCTGATACTCATCAATACAATGCAACAGGCTTACGCTGATTGGACGTAAAGGTCTTTACTCGACACAAGTCGAGGGCCCGAACTAGTATAAAACCGTCTGCCTCGTCAAACTTGTTGCCGCAACCACCGAGTTCCGCAGTCTGCCAAGCTCCTCCAAACAGAAACACCCTTCCGGGTACCCGGCGGTGGGCTATCGATGATAAAACATTGACAGCTGGTATGCCAGGTAGGGGCTTTCGACGGATTGTACATCGAGAGTTCGGCGGACCTCACCTTCAAGATGAGTTTTTCGACGGGAACAACCTTTGTTTTCGGCTCGTGGATCTGCGAAGCTAACGGTGAAGGCAAGTGTAACACCCCTGGTGTTAACTACATCTTTGCACTGCATAACATGAGCATAATTATATCATTTGCACCAAATCGTATTCCTGACATGCTTTGCCTGGATGTTTGCTTGCGTTTAATTTAAATTGTTTGACCTGAGTGCTGAGTTATGATGAATGTGTGCAAATGATTATGTCTAGGATCTAAACATATTTAGAAGGGTATTAGGGACAATGTTTGCTTGGTCGTGTGGTTTCAAACCAAGTATTACAAAATTAGGATTTAATTACCGTAATTGTGATTGCTCGACCTTAATTAGAAAAGGTAGCTACGGTGCTTATCTCAAGTTGAACCTCATGGTTTGTAGAAAAAAATATTTAGACCAAACTTTCTATTTTCACCAAATAATGAAAATGCTTTTTAGGCCTTAAAAATGTCAAAAACAGTAAGGGGAATATTAAAAATTAATATTTTTATAATACAAATTTGACCCAAATTCACATTTTCAAATATAGGCCGATTTAGCAAAAACTTCATATACATGAAATGTTCTACTATCCAAATAGAACAATTTTTGTATTCAAAGTTTTTCAAAATTTGGCTTCGTTTAAAAACTATAGCTGGTCAAACATTTCAGTTCATTTTCAAAGTGGTGGGACCCACCTGGCCCACCTGTCATCCCCTCCCTCTCTCTCTTTTCCCTTCTCCCTCTGCTTCCTTGCTGCTGAGCGCCAGAGCATGGTAGCAGCGCTGCAGCGCCATGGCAGGCCGCAGCAGCGCGTGTGCACGCTTCAGCCTGCGCCGCCCGCTGACCCGAATGCGCCAGCGCACATGGCCGAGCACTTGAGCACCCATGCACGCCTACCTTTTCCGCCTCGCTTCCCCGCTGCGCCATTGCTGCTGCTCTGCATCATCATCATCGCATGCACCGCATGGCCACCCTGGCCTGCCCTTCTTGGCCGCGTGGAGGACGCCGGCTCCTTATCATCCCTCGTTTTCTCTCCCTCTCCACTCACGGCCTCATTTCCCTCCTCGTTTTCTTTTCGCCGTGGAGAAGCAAAGCTCGTGTCGCCGCAAAAATCGCCTCCACCACCGCGTCATTTTCTCCTCCATCCACGCACGAAGCCTCGCCTCTTCCCTCTCCATCCTCGCGCGCGGTCTGGTGGTTCATCAAAGCAGGGGCGAGGCTCCTCCGGGCCATTTTCTGGCATCGCTATGCAAGCAGCTCCGACGAGCTCTCGGCTCGCCGTGGCCGGCCCTGACCCGCCTCCCTCTCCTTTCGTTTGAGCGCGCTTCGCAATCGCCGTCGTCCGCCATCTGCGCTGCGCCCCTCCCTTGGCCAGCCGGTGGGCAGCAGCGCCGCCACGTTGGCAAAGCCGCCGCCATCCGACCTGCGCACGTGGCCAGGGGGCCACACGCCATCGCGCGCCGCCCCGTGGCCACCGGTGGGTGCGCGCGGTTCCCTAGAAGCTCTGCCGTCGCTCCGTAGACGCCGGCATGCCCTCAACGGCCGGCATCGCCGCTTTCCATCGCTCCTCTGTTTCCAATCTCCGCCGAGGACCTCTTCCTTGAATTCGACTAAGGTAAAGGCCCTTGCTGCAAAAGTGCTAGGCACATCAAGTTACAGACCTGGGCTTGCAACATTTTTTGAAAGTTCAGGGGGTTCGAAGGGAAAGTGTTTTTCTTTTTCCTTTTTCCTGTTTACTGCATGTAAATGGCTGAATGTTTAGAAATTCGTAGTAAATTGTATAAAAACTGTAAAATAGCAAATGAGGACTTTTTGTAATCCTTATGAAATTGTCTATGCAGTGGATCTATAATATGATATGTTTTAGTTCATTAATTTTGCTGTAAAAATAGGTTTACGCAGTTAGGTTTCTAATACTAGTTATATATTGTCTTTTTCATAACTGCAGTTTTATTGCTCCAAATGAAACGAAATTTTTATGGTAGACTTCTTGAGGCATGCTTAAGCTTCTGTAATTTTCTTAGATTTTTATGGACAGTCAAAATAGCAGTTCCTGTTTTACCAATTTAGTAATATATGGATAATATAACCTAGTAAGTTTATTCTTAGTCAGCTATAATGTGTCTATGTGTGCTTGGCGTAGGTATGACCTGTTTGTTCTTTTGATCGGGTTCAGTTTTGGTTAGATTAGACTCATCCTCTATAATTCCGATAAAAGTGTGCAAGTTATATAATTGTTTTATACATGTGTAGGGTTATTGATGTTGTTATGCATGATTGTTAGTAATGATAGTTGTGATGGGTTGCTAATGTTAACATTATTCATTTACATATGAGCATCCATCATCCTCATCATCATCATCCATCAATCCCTGGTACTACATGTGCATTCGCCATATTCATACGTGCATATGCATCATATAGGATCGCGGGAGCAAGCACGAGTCGTGGTGTTCGTGGATCTAGAAGAGGAGCAACAAGAGGTGCTCATGCTAGAGCTTCCAGGAGAGGAGTCAGAAGGGGATCTGCCTAAGTGTACTAACCACTGCCCTAGTACTTTGGAGAAAGGCAAGCCCCTGAGCATTATAAGCCTCCTACCCTCTCTTTTATAAAATACACTTTGAGTATAATCTTTTATTATGCATTAGGTTGCTAGGAGTTGGATGAAACCGTTGATGCATACTTCCTACCTTGTCCACTATGGATAAATACCTGAACTCTTACTAGTTTGGTATAATGATCTATGCTTAGCCATTCTTAGACCGGTAGAAGTCAGGTGATCCCTGTCACCTGCAAGATATAGGTGGATATCTTGATCACGATTGGCTATATTTGCTATCGTGGAAAATAACCATGTGATAATGGATAATTAGACACCCGACGGGTTGTGATAGAGACACAACAAGGCATGGAGGTCTTGGGTGCGTATCTATCCCCGTGGTGTTGCTTAAGGATGATATCGTTGTTAGCCCTCAAGTCATGTTGAATGCATGCCCCACATTTAGCTGGAAGGATAAGTCGTTCCGACCATGAAGCCTAGTAGCTCTGTTTGGACCGGTGACCAAAATGTAACCATAACACCAAAGGAAGGGGGAGTGGTTAGAGGCCCGGGGTGGACCGTGGGCAAGAATGTTTTGAGCTACCTGGCGTTGTACCGTGGGTAGACATGTCTTGAGCTACCTGGCACCGGATAACCTCTGGGTGTAGAATGGTCCATAGCGGTCCCGCGACTTTACCCGAACAGTACCAATGGTAACTAAGGCTGCCCTTACAAAGCATGTCTGGTTTGTGTGGGGAATACCCCCTCAGCTGAGTAGGAATTGATTCAAATCACCATCGCTCCTGGACAGTGAGCACTTGACTCGAGCTTCGACCACATGATAATAATTAAGTAACACAAGGATGGTCTTGGTGATGTATGATGGTTATTAAGAATAATGATGACAATGCCAAACCTGATATGGTTACTATTGATTGTTTAACCTTAATCATGTGATGGCTATAGACTAGGTGCTAACCTAGCAATGATAAGCTTCACTAAACTGGATGCTAAAATATTGACTAAAAGACTAAAAATAAGGATTTACAATAGTAACGTTCTTTTCGCAAAAGTTATGCTATCCACTGAACTCCACCAAATAAGCCTTGCATATCCTTGAGAGTCTTTTTATTTTACTCCTGACGGGTAAGTCTAGCTGAGTACATTCTCGTACTCAGGGTTTTATTCTCACTTGTTGTAGATCATAAGACTTTTGCTATGGCGACAAGATGGACTTGTATCCCACTACGGGAGGATTAGACCTTGGGCAAAGTCATCTCTTATATCTTTTCTAATTGCTGTTGTTGGATGTCGACCCTGATCTAGCAATGTATTTCAAATTATAGGTGTGAGTATATGTCAAAAATATATCTACCTCCGCTATTTATTTGCAACTCTAATTCAAAAAGAAATTTATATAATAACCGATGATGTAATTATGCTATGTATGAAAAGTAAGAATAGATAAATAGTAACTACTGAACTGTGCGATCTGGGTGTGTCGTTGGAAAAGTTTGAAATCCTTCGAGATTTCATGTACTACCGGGTTAATATGAGCACAATGTGCTAACTAAATTGCCTTGGCGATTTACTTAGTACCTTGGGTTTATATTAATTGGGAGGTTCTGTTACAGCAAGCTCCAAAGCCGTCTGGCCAAGCAATTAGAGCTTGATGACATCAAGATTGATGCCATGGAAGAATGTCGACTCGCCGAAAAACAAGCAACACTCTCAACTTCAGATCCGGATCGGAAAAAAGAAGATCATGAAACCGACTTGGAGAAGAATTTGAAGACCGTTTTCTACACCAACAGGAATTCGACTCATGATCAGGAGAAAGAAGATTACAATACCGACTCAGAAAAGAACTTCAAAACAGTTTCCAACTCGAGGACGTTCATCAAGATTCCCAACTCGCTTCCATATGGGTTGCGCAACTCAGCGTCCATCGTGCAAGAATATCTGAAGAAGTCGCATGGATGCCATGAGTGCCCGGTCCACAGGAGAAGAGGAAGAAACTCGCCGGTCGAGCCAGTTACTCCAGTCCACAACTATCAAGACCAGAGAGGAAAGGCGAAGCAAATCATGAAGAACTTTGAACCAACCAGAGAGCAACAAGGGCTAATCACAACCAGGAGGGGTTATATGATGCACCGGCCAAGTTCTTTCTCTACTGATGAAGAACAGCTCAATTACCACTTCCAAGAACTACCTTTTCATGAAGGGAAAGAACTAGCAAGTTTGTCTTTCGACACTGCTGACTCAAAAGAAGAAGAACCTATGAAAATTCTAAGGAGGCTGAGGAGAAGAACTATCTACATGGCCAACTTGGTTGAAATCCCCGCTTCACCTAAGACGCCGGAAGTACGCTCGTCAGATGAATCAGAAGACGACATATCTAAAGATGAAAGAACTGAGGAAGATGAAAGCGAAGAACACAAACAATCAAGGCAAGCCTGAAATTGTCACTGAACTAGTAGAAGGAACAAAGCAAAGCGCAAGAAGCAAGCATGGACCAAATACGGGCAGGATCGTATGGCTTACAACAAATTGAAGGCAGAAAAACAAGCAGCCGAGCGTGAAGAACTGGATAAAATCAACCAAGCAGCATAACAACTCGAATCTCTGAAAAAGGCACAAAAGGAGAAAGAAGTCGCCCGGAAAGACTCAAGAACCAGAAAAAACACCAAATGGAGCTCAACAGAACGAACAACCCGCTGCTGTCGAAAAGCAAGACAGATAACCTCGCAGATCAATCAGAAGAAAGCAGCAACATGAGAGGCAGAACAGCTACTCACCAATATTCAAGACTACCTCCACCTCAGAAGTCTGAAAGAACCCACCCGTACCCACCACTAAGACCAGAGCATAGTAGGATGATAAACAAAGAAGAAGGGTGCGGAGAATCAGAATGTAGGTCACGTTATAGAGAACCTAGATGATCACCATCACCAGATTACAATAAGAAGGACAACCATGACAATTTTCATGTTTTTCCAAAAGACTACAAGACATGAAACTACCCCACAAGTTCAAACCCTCAAATCATTCAAAATACAACGGAAAGGAAGAACCAAAGCAATGGCTCAGAGTTTATTCTCAATCAATCGAGTTGGCCGGGGGAGATGAAGACCTCAAAGCACTATTCTTTCCCATGGCATAGAAGCAATGCCGTTGCAATGGTTTGACAAACTACCCACAGGATCCATCAGATATTGGAGCGGCAAAAGCAGTTTTGCAGCCACTTCGCATGAATCATTATACATCCAATGACCGTAGTTGAGTTACAAGGAATCGCACAGAAGTCCAAAAAATCACTTAGAGAGTACTATAGAAGATTTGGCGAAGCAAGAGCACAAGTGCATGAGATCACAGATAGAGAAGTTATCGACATATTAGCAACGGAATTATTGCAAGGTGGCAGTTCAAGGAATTCAACAGTGAAGACCCAAAGACCAATGAAGAGTTCAAGCAAGCTATTGAAAAGCTCATATCCTCAGAAGAAAAGACAAACAGAAAGTTCCCTAGCAATAGGGACAACAACAATAGAAGAGGAAGCACCGATTATAGAAACAATGTCAAGAGGCCGAGGCTAGACAACACGGTGGCAGCAGCCAACAAAAGAACCAATACCTATCAGAACTTGACACCTCAAGAGAAAGATAGCATAAAGGAAAGACAATTCACAAACTTTGAAGACATGAATTACCCTATGTACCCAAGGTCGGGACACAAGCTCAAGGATTTCAATGATTTTAATAGCTAGTACAGAAGAGGCGGAAGGTACAATAACAATCAAGAAAGAAGGGAACAAGAACCAAAGAAGGAAGAAAAGAAGCCCTAGGGAGATTTTCAAGAACCAGAAGCAGTTATACATGATATTCTCCGGAGTACCAGGGGCGAGAAGTAAACAACAACAGAAGCTGGCACACAGAGCCATCATGGCGGCAGAACCCGCTATTCCAAGATACCTAAATTGGTTAGAATATGCGATTAACTTCACAAGAGAGGATCAATGGACGAGCACTTCCAACGCAAGTTGCTATCCGCTAGTAGTAGCACCAACAATCGCGGGAATCATAGTCCCCAAAGTTCTAATCGACGGTGGAGCCGGCCTAGACATCATATTCACCACAACATTGAAGAAGATGAGCTTCGACGATGAAGGGATGATTACACCGATGAGTACACCTTTTTATGGCATAGTACTTGGAACAGCAGCAGTACCATTGGGGCAAATCACATTGCCAATCATGTTTGGCACTAAGGACAAATATAGAACGGAGTTCATCAAGTCTGAATTAGCAAATTTTGAATCACGCTACCATTTAATTTTGGGGCGACCAGCATTAACCAAATACATGGATGTACCTCACTATCCATACCTACTACTCAAGATGCCAACAACCAAAGGGATATTATCACTACAAGGAGATTTGTAGAAAAATTACAAGGAGAGCAAGGGAGAAGGGAGATTGCCATGATAGCTGCAACAATGAACCCGTAGGAGACAGAAATCCACATAAAGAAGGCAACTAAAAGCTTTACTACTCCAACTGATTTGAAGATAAAGAAGATCGACTTGGAATCTAGTGATCCCAAGAAAACGAAGACCATCAGTGCAGAACTCAATCCTAAATAGGAACTCGCGGTCACCAAGTTTCTTAGGGACAACAAAGATATCTTTACCTGGAAGCCAGCAGACATGCCAGGGGTCCTGAGAGACTTGGTTGAGCATATCATTGATGTGAACAAGGGTTCAAAACCCATCAAGCAGAAGCTATGAGGATTTGCACCAGACAGAAAAGCAGCGATCAAGAAGGAACTTACAAAGCTGATGACGACAGCATTCATCAGAGAAATAATCAACCTAGATTGGTTAGCTAACCCAGTACTTGTGGAGAAGAAGAACACATCGGATCGGCGTATGTGTATTGACTACACCGACCTCAACAGACATTGCACCAAAGATCCATACGGACCCCCAAGAATTGATCAAGTGATAACCTCAACAG
Organism: Bothriochloa decipiens; assembly: GCA_023333625.1. Taxonomy (NCBI): domain Eukaryota; kingdom Viridiplantae; phylum Streptophyta; class Magnoliopsida; order Poales; family Poaceae; genus Bothriochloa; species Bothriochloa decipiens. The sequence continues at coordinate 24,920,898 of CM041635.1, forward strand.
TAGGAGCATCTCTACTCTCATTCTTGGATTGCTACTCCGGATATCATCAAATATCTCTTAGAGAAGAAGACCAGAGCAAGACATCTTTTGTAACACCATTCGAAGCATATTGCTATATATCAATGCCTTTTGGCTTAAAGAATGCAGGGGCAACCTACCAACGAGCAATTCAAATGACTTTGGGAGATCAAATAGGAAGAAACCTTAAGCATATGTGGACGATGTCATGGTCAAAACAAATGACCAGGATTCATTGATAGAAGATCTACAAGAAAATTTTATAAACCTGAAGAAGTGGAGATGGAAGCTCAACCCGAACAAGTGTGTTTTCGAGGTTCTAGCAGGACAACTACTTGGTTTCTTAGTGAGCAATAGAGGAATCAAAGCAAGCACAAAGCAAATCAACGCATCTTAAATATGGAGCCACCAAGAAAAATCAAGGATGTCTAGAAGCTGACGGGTTGTATGGCAGCTCTCAATAGATTCATATGGCAGCTCTCAACAGATTCATATCACGCCTAGGAGAGAAAGGCATCCTGTTCTTCAAATTGTTAAAGAAGACATGTAAATTTGAGTGGACAAAAGAAGCAAATGAAGCCTTTCAAAAACTCAAGCATTATCTAGCCTCATCACCTATACTGGTGCCACCAAACAAGAAGGATGACCTGCTTTTATACATTTCAGCCACAAAGAACGTCGTGAGCATAGAAATTGTGGTTGAAAGAGAAGAACCAGGTCATGTTTACAAGGTACAGAGACCTATCTACTACATCAATGAAGTTTTAATAGAGTCAAAAGTTAGATATTCGCACATAAAGAAGCTACTCTACACTATCCTGATATCGTCAAGGAAGCTGAGACACTACTTTCAAGAACACAGGATTACAGTAATCACCGATTTCCCACTATCAGACATCTTGAGAAATCGAGATTCAATAGGAAGAATATCTAAATGGGCAGTGGAACTCGGAGCACTGAACCTAGAATTCCAGTCAAAGAAGGCCATCAAGTCCCAAGCACTCAGTGATTTCCTAGCTGAGTGGACAGAAACCACTTTGAAAGAACTGGAGCCCATCATGGATCATTGGAGGATGTATTTTGATGGCTCACTCAAGCTAGGAGGTGCCGGAGCAGGAATCTTACTCATATCACCGAAAGGAAAACAACTCAAGTGCATCATACAAATTCTGTGGTAAGCCATGAACAATGAAGCAGAATACGAAGCACTCATCCATGGGTTAAGAGTAGCCCACTCTTTAGCAATAAAAAGGTTACTAGTCTACGATGATTCAAGAGTTGTCATCAACCAAGTCAACAAAGAGTGGGATTTCACAAAAGACAACATGGGTGCTTATTGTGCAGAAGTTAGAATACTAGAGAAAAATTTTCAAGGATTAGAGATCCACCATGTCCTAAGAGATTCAAATGTGGCCGCTGACACCTTGGCCAAGCTAGGTTCTGATAGAGCAAAGGTACCACCAGAAATCTTCATGGAAGAACTAGCAGAACCATCTATTAAACAACCCAGAGAAGAACAACTACCCGGGACAAGCAAGGACGACCCAATGAATACTGATCAAGATCCATTAACAAGACAGATTATGGTAATCTATGAAGACTAGATGCAATAGTTCATAGACTACATCAAAGACAAGACAGTACTAGAAGACAAAACCCAAAGAACCCGACTGATACATAAAAGCAAGAACTACGTATTGGTTGGGGACAAGCTATATAGAAGAGCAACATCTTCAGGAGTTCTACTCAAGTGCGTACCAAGGGAAAGAGGAATCAACATCATCAATGAAATAAACGCAGGTTGCTGTGGCATCACATGACCTCTAGAACCTTGGTAGGCAAAGCTTTCAGGATGGGGTATTACTGGCCACTGCAATGAAGGATGCAGAAGAATTCGTCAGAAAGTGCAAGAAGTGCCAGATGTTCGCAAGACAACTACATGTTCTAGCACACAACCTGATATGCATACCGCCCTCTTGGCCCTTCTCCTGTTAGGGATTGGATCAAGTCGGTCCACTTAAAAATCAGCCGAAGGATTCAAGTACATTTTTGTCGCAATTGACAAGTTCACTAAGTGGATAGAATACAAACCTTTGGTCAAATATAGCGCGAAAAAAGCTGTCGAGTTCATACAAAGCATCATGTTTTGATTTGGAGTACCCAATAGAATCATCACAGATCTAGGATCACCATTGACCGCAAAGGAGTTTATATCTTGGGCAACAGACTGTGGAATCGACATAGATTTCGCCTTTGTTGCCCACCCTCAAGCAAACGAACAAGTTGAAAGAGCAAATGGGTTAATTTTACAAGGACTAAAGCCAAGACTATATGAAGAGCTTGTAGATTGCGGAGCAAAGTGGATTGATGAAATACCAAAAGTGGTTTGGGGCCTAAGAACCCAGATCAGCAGATCAACCGGATATTCACCGTTCTTCCTCGTTTACGGATCAGAAGCAATACTCCCAGCTGATCTAATTTGGACATCACCAAAGATAGAGCAATATGAAGAAGGAGAAGCTGAAGAAACAAGATGCCTAGAACTCGATTCACTAGAAGAAGTCAGAGAGTGTGCAATCCAACAAAACGCAAGGTACCAACAAGGCCTAAGAAGACACTACGACAAGAGCACACAACCCCAGGCCCTAATACCTAGGGACTCAGTTCTTCGACTCGTCTAGAAGAAAGAGGGAAGACACAAACTACCCAGTCCATGGGAGGGACCTTTCAAAGTAAGAAGAGCAACTGGACTAGGAACGTACGAGCTGATGACAAATGAAGAAATCCCACTGAAGAACACCTGGCACATTAGCTAGCTCCGAAGATTTTACAACTAAGCAGAAGTCCTGCAAAAGAACCCATGATGATGCAATAAGAAATACTTTGAGCTTCAGAACAACTTGCTCTTTCCGTTTGTAACACAAGAACAATAGGCACTCAACGCCTCCTCAAGATATCGTGCTATGGGGTGATCTCATAGCGTGCCTACATGGACTAGAGTCTTAGTACCGCTCCATGGACAGGCTAGCCACTCGGCACGCGGCTCTGGGCTGAATCAGGGCATATCATGTCGGTCCAGGATCGGGCCTCTTTGGGGTGAATCAAGGCACTTGTGTCGGTTCACGTTCAGAGAGTACTGCAAGTGAGAATGCAGCTAAACCCGGGCACCTAGTGCTGGTTCGGGAGACCAAACCTTTTTGCAATAGCAGGATCAGGGCACTCCATGTCAGTCCAGGATCTTGGCTCCCCACTTTGCTTGCCCTGTGCGTAGAGCACTGAGTTGGATCAGGGCACAGCGTGTCAGTCCGCTCAGGCCTTTCTGGGGTGAATACAAGCTCTCATGCCAGATTCATGATCAGAAAGTTTTTCCTTCTTACTGCGAGTGAGAATGCAGTTGAACCCGGGCACATAGTGCTGGTTCGGGAGTCAAAACCTTTCACTAAAATAGTGGGATCCGGGCACACCGTGTCGGTCCAGGATCTTTGGCTCCCCACTTTGCCTATGATGTGATGCAGAGCACAACTTACTAAAGTGAACTCAGGCACATCGTGCGGGTTTAGGCTCAGATATAAACTACGCTGCAGCATGATGCAGCACAAACTCGAAGTAACACCGGCTCAACAACAGCCACTACACTACCCGTGGGTAGTTTGAAGCAAAAGAAACAACTCTAGCTCAGTGCGAGCCACTACACTACCAGTGGGTAGTATGAAGCAATTCAAAAGTCAAGACGAAGCCTGCATAGCAAGAACTTGTTGAATCAATTCAAAAGTTGGGACAAAGCCCGCACAGTAAGAACTCATCAAAGCAATGCAAAGTCAGGACAAAGCCCGCATAGCAAGAACTCATAGAATCCATTCAAAAGTCAGGACGAAGCCCGCTGTTGGTATTTTTAAGGCACAGATAAATCCGCAAGCACACAGATACCATTGTAGCCTTCACCCGGAGGGTTTTAAATATTGTATCCATAGGGAAACATGTGTGAGTCGCCTAACCACTAGTTTATCCAGGGATGTAGCAATCAAGGTTAAGATATGGTTGGTAGAGAGGATTCCTATGGCAATATCCTATGCTAGGCAAGGTGATGGTTCAAATGTCCTTCTAATGTTCACTGGGACGCCTGAAAGGTCCCTATGTGGTTTTGGCAATTGAGTGACAACTTTATGTTGAACTAATGTGAATTGTATGAGATACATAAGAAATTAGTCCATTAGGTGAATATGCAATGGAGGAGCTTAATTGCATATGTGACATGACATGGAGTCATGTGACCAAGATGGAGAAGATAGAGATGAGGCTTGGCTCGATGGACCGGTGGATGTGTGAAGGACAAGTCAAGGCTTTGAAGCGATGGACCATGAGACGGTGAAGCTTGAGCAAGACTTGGTGCCAATGGACCATGAGACGGTGAAGAGCATGTGAGGTCAAGATCGATGGACCAAGAAGGTTGCATGATGATATGAAGTGGATCATATCATTTGATGATTGTGTTGGTGCATGTGTTGTATTGGCACATTGGAGGAAGATGGTGGAAATGGAAATACACAAGGCAAAGGTATAACCTAGAGCATTTTATTTCACCAGTCATGAGGAGTGTAGCGAATTTATGACCGAATTTAGGATTGATAGCCGTACTATCAAGAAGGGCAAATTTGTTTGCATATCGGTCGTCTAGTGCCACTTGAGTGATCTGACATTGCGACATGCTAGGATTGAGTGACGTTGTGAGAGCAAGAGAAAATCCTTTAAAAATGATTGTGAAAATGCTAACACACTTGCACATGGTGATATACACTTGGTGGTGTTGGCTCATTTACAAAGGAGGAGTTGAAGATGTTTCGGAGAACTCGTGTGCTTGAAAAAGAGAGATGATGGTTATTGGATTAGAAAACTGCTTTGATCCTTTGTGCTTTGGATCAAGAAGGATACATGGTTGTGTAGCCCTCTGAGTAAGCTTTCCAACAAGTCCAAGATCATCAAAATCGAAGTTCGGAGCTAAGAGTTATGCCCGTTTTAGCGTGAGACTTCAACACTGTGGACGCTGAACTGTGGACGCGTCCGGAGTACTACGGATGCTACTCAGAGAAGGCTGCATGCAAAGCTCAACTATGGATGTGTCCAGAGCTCAACTATGGATGCGTCTAGAGTACTACAGATGCTACTCAGAGAAGGCTGCACGCGGAGCTTAACTGTGGACGCGTCCGGAGGTCCCAACGGTCGGATTTCGTTTGAACCAAGATTGCACGCTGTAGACGATTAATAGTGGATTTCCCGCGTCCAGAGATCTACTGTGGATGCGTCCAGAGCAACAAGTGAACTACCCGTGCTTGGAATACATAGTGTGGACATGTCCGGAGTGGAACTATGGATGCGTCCATAGTGCATGTGCGGGGGCAAACCGAGAAATAACTGCTAGTTTTGTGGCTTGGGCTATAAATAGAGGGGTGGCTTGAGCTCATGGCTTGAAGGATCCCCATCTTGTGTTGGTTCATCGCACTCGAGGCTGTGGGTTTGGCTAGGTAACGCCAATTAGCGAGTGAACCTCCAAGTGGGTGTACCGCCACAAGAGGAAATAGCTTGGTGGCAACCAAGTGAATCTCGGTAAAAGTCGCCATGTCATCTTGTGTCCACACTTCACGGTGGTTTGCATCTTCTTTCACAAGCTTGTATTTACTTCATATATATTGTGCTTGTGTTGTTGCTCTTGCAATTAGTTGGCTTGTGTAGCTATCTAGTTGTCTTCTAGCTTGTGTAGCATAGAAGTATCTCTTGTGTGGCTAATTAGCTTGTGTAGTCTAACTAGTATCTTTGCTTAGTTTGTGTAGCTAAGTAGTTTGAGCTCTTGGGTTTGGCTTGTGTAGCCTTGTCCTTGAGCATCTAGTGAGCTTAGGTTGGCTTTGTGCTTTTGCTCATTAGAATCATGTAGGTGCTCCCTTGTTTGTTAAAGTACTCGTTGCTTAGGTTTGTATGACCTTGTTTGTTAAAGTACTAGCTATATTGACTCCTTGCTTTCTTGTTTAGGATTTTTTACAAGGTGCATCAAGAATCATAGTTAGAGGGGTGAAGCCTTGGCTAGACCGATAGTTTTAATTCCATAATTGTTTCAGTTAGCCAGTGCGATAAGTTTTAGAAAGGACTATTCACCCCCCTCTCTAGTCTGCCATCTCGATCTTTCATGTGGTCTCTCGTTTGTGGTCTTCACCGACCAAGAGGATGGCTACTAAGGGGATAGATGTTAAGTGTACTTGTGATACACATATTTTTGATGGCACACACTTTGCACAGTGGAAACACCATATGCTTGATTGTTTCCGTGTCTCGGGAACTAAGGTTTGGTGGGTTGTCACAAGTGGTCTCACCTTCATGATGGACCATAAGAATCTCACCAAAGCTCAAAAGGATCTCTTTGATCTTGATGTGAGTGCCTTTTGGTATCTAATCAATTCTTTGAGTTTTGATGTGTTTGAGAAGGTGGACTCTAGTGTATCCGCACATGTCATGTGGGAGTCCATCAAGCACACCTATGGTGATGCCTCCACATGGAATGATGGCAAGTACAAGGAGGATGAGCCTAAGGTGGTGACACATGAGGATGTTGAGCATGACCACAACAAGGTTGTTGTGGAGGATTGCTCCACCTCATGGTCAAGTGATGATGATGGTCGATCTACTCCAAGTTCACTTGACAAGATGGATGATGATGCCTCAAGTGATGCAAGTGATGTTTCTACCCCAAGCACACTTGATGGTGATGATGGTTCATTCTCCAATGATGATGCTACTACAAGCTCTCCTACATCGTCATATTGCTTCATGTCACAAAGTGACACAGAGGTATCAAGTTGCAATGTGATTGATCATGCTTCATATGATGAGCTTGTTAATAGACTTGCTAGCATGACCATGTCTTTAGAAAATGAGAAAGCTAAAACAATGAAATTGGAAAATGAAAACTCATTTCTAAAGACATGTGAACAACAATGGCATCTACTTTATGTTAATACTTGTTCACATGTTGTGTTAAAATTGGCTCATGAGGAACTTAGTGTTGCTCATGATAACTTGCTACAAGAGTATGCTTTTGTCACTAAGATGATTTCCAATGAAGAATCTAAAACTAGTGAGAGATCATCAGATGGGTCGAATGGTCAATCACATATTGTTGCTAACCATTGTGATGTAGGTAAGAAGCATGTATCCACCTCTTGTGATGATTTATTATCTTTTCCATGTTCTTTGCAATTAGATTCTTGTTCTACTTTTAAGTCTTGTGAGACTAACATTTTGAAGGAGAACAATGATCTTAAAAAGAATGTGAAGAACATGGGCAACAAGCTAGAGAGGTGTTACAACTCCAAAGTCCTCTTCGAGCAAATATTGAAGAACCCAAGAAGCCTAAATGACAAGAGTGATCTTGGATTCATCAAGAAGAAGTTGACTAAAGGAGGAAAGAAGATGGCAAAGAAGATAAAGAGGCAAGAGAAGGAGAAGCTATCTCATTTCATATGCTATCGATGCCATGAAGTGGGTCACTTTTCCAAGTATTGCCCATCCAAGAAGCCTCAAGTTGAGCCAAAAGCAAAGCCCCAAGATCAACTCAAGATCAATCATGAAACTAAAGTTGATGACTTGAAGAAGAAGAAAACAAGAAGGGGTGGAAGGGCAAGGCATCCAACTAATATCCAAGATGCCAATATGATGATGAGAAAGATCCAAGAGAAGAAAGATTTAGCTCACATCAAGTGCTTCAAGTGTGAAGACATGGGACACTTTGCCTCGAAGTGTTCCAACAAGCTTGAGAAGAAGGCTCAAGCAATCCATGAGAGGCAAAGCAATGAAGAGCATCACAAGAGCAATGAAGAAAAGGCTCTGCCAAAGAGAAGATGCTATTCATGCTAGGAGAGGGGACACATGGCTCATTCATGTCCCCTAGGTACAACCTCTAAGCCTATTTCAATTGATGCAAATAATATGCTTAGAAAGGATGGCAATGGTTCCTCTATGGTTGCAATTGCAAAATATCCCGCTATCCATACTAAGACTATGCCTAAGTATGTTGCTCCTAACTTGAGAGGACCCAAACTAGTTTGGGTACCATCAAAAAGTGGATGATTGTTTATAGGTACCATTGGCATTGGAGACTTGATCCAATTGATTTCATATTATCCATCATTTGATTGAGTCAAGTATTCAAGCTTAGAGTTACTCTTATCCCAATGCTAAGACATGACAAATGAAGTCCAAGTGCTACAACATACAAGTGCAATATTCAAGTTGTGGTGAACTATTAGTTATAATTGATGGCTTGTAAATATTTTGAGTTGGAACTTGCTAGTCAGATGATCATGAACTACCAAGTTATATCCTTAGTTGATCTAATTCTTTTGGGTGCATATGAGTGTTGACACTTCTAACACCACTTAAGCTAAGTTGTCATCCCTAGCATGGCACCAAAAGTGTTGGTATAAAAACTGCTCCTCTAATAAATAAATATAGGATCCGCAAGCGTACAGATTAAATACCATTGCAGCACTTCACTGGGAAGTATTCCAGGAATCGTTATTTATATTTAGCTCAAGGGAAAGAACTAAGGACTCAAACAATGATATAAACTTGCAAAACATGACTACTTATGAGTGATTGATTGCACAGTCACCTACTTTGGCAGAGGGGGTAAACCATGATAGATAAATAATATGAATTATAAAGCTCAGGGAATAAATCATGCAGAGATTAGAGATAACTACTCATCAAATAAGTAGGTCGACGTCTGATTAGTTCAAGAGACAGAATTTCTAGGTAGGTTCTAATCTACTAAGTCATTCATCTACTCTAATGCTACACTATCATATATAGCACAAAAGACTCTTCATCTATGTGTCAGGATCATTGCTATAAAAAGCCAAGACATAATAGTACTTCCTACACAACTTTGGTTCTGCTAGTCCTATCAATGGAGAATGGAATACAAAGGACTCAATGGAATTGTCACTTCCGTGATCTATCACACGACCCAGCCAATAGGGTGCATTTGCAGGTAAACGGCATCTAAGCACCATGCTTACATGAAATCTACAACCTAACCCTCCCACGAAGAGAGCCAAGCATTTTGCAAACATATACATAAACTCATTATCAATCATAGCCATATCAAATGTAGAACTAGAATAAATTAGGAACATAATAAATAGAAACATAATGATATTAGAATAAAGTCTCAAGAAAAGATATAACATAATACCAATCCTTGATGATGGAGATCCGGAATCCCGAGCACAAGCGCCCGACTCTTCCTCTATCTAGTCTAAACCTATGTAGAATTTGAAGAATTGGAGTAGCTATTCTAATTCTCTAGAGAGATCTCTAAACCCTGGCTCTGCTGATGGCTACCTCTACTTCTCAATTCTCAAATGAATTAGAGAATGAATTCCCCCTCTCCCAGGGCTAGGGGCCCTGATTATATAGCCCCCTAGGATGCCTTACAACCCTTGGATCAAACCGACCTAAATTGATGGCTAAGATTGCTCCTCAAGGTTGGTGGAGGCAGGATCCATGAGCCTGCACCTCATTGGTGAGGTGCAGGGGCAGGCGCACAAGGGGGCGGGTGACCGCCCAACCACTTGGTAGGAGGGCCCTCCCCTTTGGGGTGCTGCCTTCCCGAGTCCTCTAGATTGTTCTTTTTTACACGTAGGGTTGTTTCTCTCTATGTAAATCTGACATGTGGGTCTCCTTGGTATTTCCTGATAACCCCCTTTAGAAACAGACATTCACCATTTATTACTAAATAAGAAAACTCATAAATAAGGTAGTACTAAGGGAAGAGAATACTTAGCTAGATACATGGGGGTGGTCTTCCCCAAGATGGATGTTGACGTAGTCATTCGATCTTATGGTGTAATAGACAGACAGTGGAGATGTACTTCCTCTACTAGAGCACTGATTGATGTTGATGATGATTGTAATAGTGCTCTCATAGTGGATAGAACATCTACCTTCATGTCGAGTCTTACTCTTTTTGATAACTCCTGCACACTCAAATAGACAACAGAACTCATGGAACACATTAAGGGTTAGGAAATCGAGCACTAAATGGCTAGGGTGTTGCCTATGATCTCTAAATAGAATTAAGCAGACATTCTTTTTCTTGCTTTTAGTTATTTCAAATTCTATATAATTAATTGTGTCAAATTCTTCTTCTGGCAATTGCACATCAAGGAAAACTTTTAAACGTTGGCCATTTACCTTGAAAATCTTACCTTCATCATTTTGAAGAGTGACTGCTCCATGTGATGCAACTTCAATCACCTTGAATGGTCCTTCCCATTTGCTGTGTAGCTTCCCATGTCCGAACAGCTTCACTCTAGAGTTGAATAGCAACACCTTGTCACCTAGTTTGAACTCCTTCTTCTTCAATCTTTTGTCATGCCACCTCTTTGTTCTCTCTTTGTAGATCTTTGCATTATGATAAGCCTTTTCTCGCCATTCCTCTAGCTCTTAGAGTTGCATTTTTCTTTTCTCCCCAGCTTCTTCAAAGTCCATGTTCCATCTCTTTATGGACCAATGTGCCTTGAATTCTAACTCAACAGGTAAGTGGCATGTCTTCCCATAGACCAGCTGGTATGGCGACATTCCAAGAGGTGTTTTGTAAGTTGTTCTATAAGCCCATAGTGCTCCATGAAGCTTATCCTTCCAGGCTGTCCCTATCTCGTTGACAGTCTTTTGCAGAATGTTCTTGATTTGCTTGTTTGATGTTTCTGCTTGCTCACTTGTTTAAGGATGGTATGGTGTCACAACATTGTGACGGACCCCATGATTGTGTAGCAAGAGTTAAAACCTCCTATCAATGAAGTGAGAACCTCCATCGCTAATCGCCATGCATGGAACTCCAAAGTGTCGAAAGATTGTTTTTTGCAAACATCCTCTTAGCGTGGTTGGAATCTACAGCTCGACATGGTAGAGCTTCAACCCAGTGTGAAACATAGTCAACTATGACCAAGATGTATTTGCACTGCCGAGATTTTGGAAATGGTCCCATGTAGTCAATTCCCTAGACAGCAAAGAGGTCTATCTGGAGGTTGTTGGTGAGTGGCATGGCATCTCGTGCATTTATGTTCCCATGCCTCTGACATGCTCCACATCTCTGGATGAAATCTTTTGTGTCTTCATACATGGTTAGCCAGAAAAATCCACACTGCCAAATTTTTGCATGAGTGCAAAATGCCCCATAGTATCCTCTGTATGGTGATGGGTGGTATCTTTCAATGATCTGAATTCCTTCTTTTGTTGGTACACACCTCTTGAATAGACCATCAGAGCAGACTCAGAAGAGGTACAGTTCATCCCATATCTGGAGACGACTTTCTTGGATGAGCTTGCGCTCGTTCTCCCCTGGTGGTACATAATCCGCAACCATAAAATTGATAATATTTCCATACCAGGGGGTTGATGCTCGTGACCTTGAAGAGCATGTCGTCTCGTAGTTAGTCATTGATGGGCAATTCCTGTGGATTTTTAAACTGCTTTTATTTCTAAGTCAAATTCTTGGAGTGACAAAATCCATCTTATAAGATGTGGTTTAGCATCTTTCTTAGTGAGCAAGTATTTTAAAGCAGCATGATCAATATAAACAATTACTTTAGCTCCTACTAAGTAAGATCTAAACTTGTCAACAACAAAAACAACAGCCAAGAGCTCTTTTTCAGTTATGGCATAATTAAGCTGAGGTCCTGACAGAGTTTTCCTGGCATAAGCAATTGCATGATGCTTCTTATCTTTTGTTTGAACCAAAACTGCCCCCACAGTGTAATCACTAGCATCACACATAATTTCAAAAGGTAGCGACCAATCAGGGGGTTGAATGATTGGTGTAGAGATGAGTGCTTTCTTAAGAATTTGAAAAGCATCTAAACACTCATCATCAAACTCAAAGGGAACATCCTTAGCTAGAAAACTTGTGAGGGGTCTAGCAATGTGAGAAAAGTTCTTTATAAAGCATCTATAGAACCCCGCATGAGCAAGAAAACTTCGTACCCCTTTGATGTTCATGGAAGGAGGAAGATTCTTGATTACATCTATCTTAGCACGATCTACCTCGATCCCACACTTGGACACTAAATGTCCAAGCACTATGCCTTCTCTAACCATGAAATGACATTTTCCCAATTAAGGACTAACTGCTTTTCCACACATCTTTGCAAAACCTTGTCTAAATTTTCTAAGCAATCATCAAAAGTTTTTCCATAAATAGAAAATTCATCCATAAAAACATCCATAATCTTTTCTATCATATCAAAAAATATAGGCATCATGCACCTTTACAACAAAGCTGGAGCGTTACACAAACCAAACGACATCCTACGATAGGCATAAGTTCCATAGGGACAAGTGAAAGTGGTTTTGCTTTGGTCATCAGGATGGATCAGGATTTGATGGTATCCAGAATAGCCATCAAGGAAATAGAAGAAAGAGTGCTTTGCAAGCTGTTCCAACATCTCATCGATGAAGGGTAGCGGGAAGTGATCTTTCTTTGTTGCCTTATTGAGTTTTCGATAATTAATGCACATCCGCCATCTTGCGACGGTTCGTTGTGGGATCAATTCATTTCTCTCATTTCTCACTACAGTCATACCCCTTTCTTGGGTACAACTTGTACCGGCTCACACACTCACTATGTGGCATGGGATAGATTATGCCAGCATCCAAGGGTTTCAAAACCTCTTTCTTAACAACATCCCTCATCGCATTGTTTATCCTATGTTGGGGCTCCCTAGATGGTGTAAAAGATGGGTCTATGGGGATGCAATGAGTGCAAAGAGCAAGACTAATTCCCTTGAGGTCTTTGAGTGAGTAGCCATAAGCAGGGCGATGCTTTTCTAAAATGGTAAGGAGTCGAAAGGTCTCGTATTTAGAAATTTATCACTAATTATCACAGGAGACTCCATATCGCCATTTAGAAAAGCGTATTTCAATCCTGAAGGAAGGGGTTTTAGCTCAATGGGGGGTTTTGGAGCCTCTTGAGTTTCATCTAAGGGAAAAGGATTTTGTGGTTGTTCTTCCTCTTTGATGAAATCTTGGGCAACTTGCTCAAGGTCTTTGTCAGGAGATTCTAGAAGAGAAATTGCCATCATCTCCTCCATTGGATCTTGCTTGGGATTCAACTCCATCTTAGCATGGAGTGAATGAGTGATGGGAATGAAAAGGTTTAAGCTTTTCCTGAGACAAATATTTACACTCCCCTTTCTTCCTTCATGGATAAGTCTCTGTATTGGGTGCCCTATCAAAAGATCAAACTCCCAAGTATCAAAAATATAGAAGCTAAGGTACACCTTGGCTTCATCTACTTTGATAGGGACAAGATGGAAGATTCCTTCACTAGGGAGGATTTGGCCTGAGAGACTTTTTAGAAGCTTGGTTGTTGGAGTTAATTTCATGTCTTCAAAAAGTGTATGTGCAAAAGACCTAGACATGATATTTACTCCTACAACTGGATTATAAAGAGCACCGAAGAAGGTTTCATGAATTTGACAATGAATGTGGTAGAGGGAGAAGTTAGTCGAATGACTTCAAGAGAAAGCTCGGATTCTCTCAACCACTTATTGCTTATGATCATTGTCAACTCCTTCACAGTCTTTTTAAGGAACTTATCTTCGGTTGGATCAGAAAGGTGTATCTTAGGTGAAGATGGTGCCGAAGATTTCCTTATTGCAGAATAATTCGAGGTGTTTCCAAAATTGAAAAAAAGATCTTCCTCGAACATATCTTCTGAAGGTGGAAATTCTTCCTCCACCAGTGGTTCGAGAATGTGGAGCATAGTTGAGGCTTCTAGAATGTAACACCCCAAATTTTGTAATTTTTGAAAAATAGAGAAAAATGATTTATTTATATATTTTTGCGCTCATGAAATCCTAGAAAAATAATATTTTTCATCAAACTAAAATTTATCATAGGAGTTAGCAACATGATTGTGCATTCATGCTGCTGCATCATATATTTTGTGATGAATGGTTTTGACCTAATTCAAAAAGGAATTCAAAATCTCTTGAAAACTCTATTTGGAAAACCATTTATATAAAAGAAAAACAATTTCTTTTTCCCTCCTCTCCCATCTCGGCAATCTAGCCTGCGGAGACCTGTTCCCTTCTCTTCGGCCCGAAGGCCATTTTCTTCATTTAAGCCTGCTCATCTTTCCTCTTGAGCCGAAATCCAGCAAGTAAGCCGAGGCAGCCTGCCTCCTTTTCCTCTCTTCTGGCAGAACGTCCAGCAGGCTCTCCCAACACCTCGATCTCTCTCTAGCTGGCTCTGTCTTCTAGGCCCTTGACAATTGAACCCACAAGGCAGTGACTCCTCCATTGCTGCATGTCGTGAACGTCTCGAACTCTCTCTCTCGTTGGAAACAACCGATGGCGAGGCTCCCTGTAAAACCCGAGCCTAGATATCGTGTTGTCTTTCTACCTTTCTCCAACCCTAAAGCAAGCCAGCCGCCATAGTCCAAGCCCTAGCGTCACAGCAGCCTCCGTTTGGATCTTGCCGAGGAACTGCGCACCGCGCCGCCGTTGTCAAGTCAGGTGCCACCGCCACCAGCGAGCTGCATGCGGCGCCGAGGACTGCTGTACCACACGCCGAGGAATTCAAGCGTGCGGAAGATGGATTAGTTTCGTCAATCTTCACAATTTCACGGAGCTGTTCAGCACTTTGTCATCGCCTCCATCTACTTCCTATTGCCACAGTCGATGGCAACATCAAGTCCTTGTCGTTGTTGCCTTCTACGACCAGCACTGTTCTCATTGTCTTTGGCTTCTGACATCGTTGGTGAGTCTATCTACTGATCTGTAGTCTATCTGCTGATCTATTTCCCAACTCTCATATGTCAGTTCTCGTGTTCGTGTATCTTTGGAAGTTCACCTACTTGCTAACACAGGCATACGTGTTGCCTCGGCCTAATCTGCTTGTCCATACACCTCCGCGTGCCATCGAGATCCTCTTGCAGCTGCTTCTGCAAGCAGGTGCACATGCGTGAAGGATTGATGGTAAGCACCTCTACGAACTCCATCATGTTCTCTGCCTTCGTTCATAGTTCCATGCCTTGTCGTCTCGGTGAACTACCCCTGAAAACGTGAAATCTTCTACCCCTGCCAGCACTCAGCAAGCAAAAAGCTTCGTCGTTCTCTGAAGCCAGACCTGCTACACCGAGAAAGCATGTACATGAACATGTGACTTGCACTTTCCAATCCAATGATAATAGTGTTCCACACTATTTAATCGTTTAAACACCTTGCTGATGTGATGCAGACATCATCCTTGCGTCAACCTTTTAGAAGCATTCGATCCTTGATCTAGTTCTGAAGGTTTTTCATATATCATGTCGTGTCTGGATAATGCTTTAGTAGAATAAACACAGCGAATTAGACTTTAGTTCAGTTACACGTTTTCTCTACAAATAAAATATAATTATTTTAATATGGTTTTCTAATTTAAAATGCAAACTGATTTAAATGGTTTAGATATTTCTCTTGAATATTTTATATATTAATTTATGCAACCAAAATAAATAAAAGGATATAGTTCTCTTTTCAAAACGAATCCTTCCATAAACGTTCCTCTTTCGCCATAAGCTTCGATTAGCGTGCTTTATGTGTCTATGTGTTTGTGGCTAATGCGTAGATTGGTTTTCAAACCCTTTTCATTGACTGGTGTATTGTTCTGATCTACCATGTTTGCTATGCATGTTTGTTTGGGTATTGGTGTGGTGCTCTATAATAAATGTCCAGTTGGTGAGCTTTACGTTGGTAATCTCGAAGAAGCTGCAGATCAAGAAGTTCTTTCAAAGTTTGGATACACAAAAAGAAGGATCTAATTTTAAGGCAAGTATAGCTCTTGGGTTTTATTTCTATTACCATGATCTTGTGACTTAATTAATGTTTAAGCAATAAACGATAAAAATGATTTTTTAGCAACTTGATGATTTATCTGTAAGAGAACCTCCGGGATTTACAGTATAACTGTGAGGGCTACATGGCTCTGGTTTTAGCTCACTATGAGGACCTTTTCTAGCTTACTAGAGGTTTGCCAAGTTAGGTATAGGACAGCCTCTGTCCTTATGTGTATAGCCGGGAAGGAATGTGCCATATTGGAAGGAGGGTTCCTTCATCTGATGATCCGGTAGACCTAGTAAGATAGACGAACCTTTGAAAGGCTTCATAGTGAACCCTGCCGGTCTTCCTTGGTAGTGGGCTAAGAGGTTGATCACCTCGGGCGGAATGGATAAATCACGGCTCACAGTGAAAGTGTACACCTCTGCACAGAGTTTATTAAAACTGGTATACTAGCCTTGCTCAAGGACACGAGCGGCCTTAGAATCTTTACATTAAGATGATGAATTTTGTTTGCTAACATATTCATGGTTTACCATTTTATGCTTTATATTATTTACGTTACATTGATCATGAGTTGATGGGTACTGCCTTATTGCTATACTTGTTGAGTTTGACATGGACTCACTCTTGCTATTCCCCCCACACCTCAGGAGAAGTTTTAGGCTTGTGATCAACCAGTTAGTTGGATCCAGTGGAGTGAAGTCTACATCCGGAGTTTGAAGTCGTCTTTTCGCTGATTATTCATTAGGTGATCTTTTATATCTTGTGTATGTTATATTTAAAGTATTTTAATTGATACTATTTGTAGCTATATGTGAGATTTGTCCTTTAAGACTCACATATAGTGTATATCTGGTTTTGTCCTTAAAGCCAGGTGTTACATAGTAGAGTATCTAAAGGCTCAGGCTCAACTATCACTAGTCCTTCCTCAGTAGCTAACTTAACTACAACTTCTGGGGGATCATCGTGAATGTTGGTGCAAGGAGTGTTCTCAAGGATTTTTGTAAGGATTTCTCTCCCTTCATCAGCAAAGAGATGCAAAAAAGAACCTCTAGAGGATGTGCGGACACATGATTTTCCATATCATGGTGTAGCATCTTTTGTTGGTGTGATGAGCGATTGTCAACATGTCCAACCTTTGGTTGGTGGTCGGTCTTGGTGGTTCTACTGATCCCCTGGCACAGGGTTATGTGTCAAAACGTGTCTCTTGGCTTGTGATGTGCAGGTGTGGAGTCCGGAGACAGTGGCAGTGGTTGGGTGAAGGTCAAGTAGGGCGTGCCGTGCTGACGGACCAGGTGTGGTGAAGAGCAGACGCGAGGCTTGGACCGAGGGACCAGACGGGTGGGTGGCTAGCTGCGGTGGCTGACACTTGAGACATCAACAAGTGCAAGTGTACATGGCGGGGGCACGTACGGGCTATACTACTCACATGGAGGTTTGGTGGTTTGTCCTCAAAACCATCGGTGGGGGATGCGTATGGGCTACGCTACTCGCGAGGAGGTTTGGTGGTTTGTCCTCAAAACCATTGGCGGGGGATGCGTATGGGGTACGATACTCACGAACGGTTTGGTGGTTTGCCCTCAAAACCATCGGCGGCGGGTTTTGTGGTTTTGCACCTCAAAACCCGGGTGTTCTCGATGCAGACGGACGGCACGTGGCGGCATCGGGGAGATTGCGTCAAGGCAAAGCTACCGCTGAGAAGGCGCGGTGGCCGTCGGATCAGAGAACCTTGGGTTGGACCATAGTGCCCTTGGCTAGGTGGTTCGATCTAATAAATATCTAGGGGTAGTAGTGGAATTGTGAAGTAGGCATATAATTAAGAATGGATAGCCCCCCACCAGACTTACCTCTCGGCTGCACCTCTCCGCCGCCGCTGTTTACCTCTGTCCGTTTCAGTTTTCCCCTTTCTAGTTCGTGTTCTTGTAGAGGTCTAAGAACAAGAATTTTACCCATGTATTTGTGAGATATTTTGTGTGGGAATGGAGGCCCGAATCCTCCTTGTTCCCTCTGGGATTTTTCTAGCCGATCTGTGATTTTGGTTTGTTTTCTGTGGTGCGTTGACTTTTTGTGGTATTGTTGGACGAGCTTTGATTCATCACTTTTGGAGCGATTTGTCTCAATCTTTTTGTGTTGATTGAAGCTTTGTCGAGTGATGAACTAGATCTCCAAGTGAATTGAACCAATTCCACTCATGCATCCAAAAACCGAGCAGTTTGTGTTTTGGGGAAAACTATGTTCTTTGGCCCAGATCTGCGATTCCCGGCCACTATGTTCAAATTGGGCTTCGATTTCTTGGGGACAATTTTCCATCTCCCTTGTGATTGCCTATGCAAAATCTAGTATTGATCTGTACTGGTTAGATCTAGCCTCTATTGATTTCTCCTCCCGTGTTCATGCTGTCCCGAGCAGGTGTCCTTCCTGAGTTCGTTTGATTCCCTGTTTTCTGACTGAGTGGGAACTAACAGCAGTGTTACAGCATCGTGCGCTCAGGCACCGAGTGAGCTCGTTTGAGTAGCACCTGCCATTGACTCCTGTTCTCTAGTTCTTTCATCGGTGGTCTAATTACTGTCCTTGTGAAACTTGTTGGAAGATGTGGGAGAACAAGTAGTAGTACCGCAGCGCTAAAGCGCCTCCCAATTCAGGCTGGGTGTTCCTGACCAGTTCCCATCTAGCTTCTGATTTCTTGTTGACCACCGTGAGCTATGTGGTCCCGACCAAGATTCTCTACTAGCTTCTGCTCTGTTGCCGATCACCATGGTTGACGTGGCTCAGACCTTTCCTGACCAGCTTCATTTTGTTCCCGACCTGTTCCAGCTCTGTTCCCGACCACCTAGTTCGACGTGGTCTTGAGCAGTTTTTTGACCAGTTTCTGTCTTGTTGCCGACCAGGTTTCTTTCTATTCCTGACCAGCTCCCGACTAGCTGCTTTTTATTCTCTACTTCTATCCTCTTCCTTTGCATAGGCTTGGTAGTGCTCGGTAGTGTTTCTATTTGGTCGGGACTTTGAAGAAAAGGTTTTTGGCTCCCATTCACCCCCTCTGGTCACCGTTTTTGGTCCTTTAATTGGTATTTAAGCTCGTTAAGGATCACTTCCACCTTAATTGGTCTGTGATCCACAGAAGGCGACAAGGCTTTGCAACATTGGTCGGGTAAGCCGCCCCAATTTAATGGAGAGAACTACTCGTACTGGAAGATCCGGATACAAGCGCATCTACAAGGGATCGATTGGCGTGTTTGGGAGATCATTGAGAATGTTGACTACCAGGTGCTTGGTGCATGGGTCAATCAAGAGCAGATCAACTAACACAATGCTAACAATATTGCTCGCACTGAGCTTTATGCTGCTTTGTCAATTTCTGAGTTTGATCATGTTTCTAATTGTGTGACTACTCGGGAGATCTGGAGGAGGGTTTAAAGCCTCCATGAGGGTACAACCCATGTCAAAACCAGACTCTATGAGACATACAAGAGAGAATATGAGAATTTTACTCAAGTTGATGGAGAGACTATTGACTCGATGTTTTCTTGCTTTACCACCATTGTGAACAACATGCGAGCTAACAATGCAGCGATGCCCTAAGACGAACATCAGAGAGCACTCAAGCTCATATATGCTCTAGATCAGAGGGTCTGGGAGGTCAAGGTGTAGGCAATCATTGAATTGTCTAACTACAAGACTCTCACCATGGATGAGCTGTTCAGCAAGCTCAAGTCCACCGAGATCGACCTCAAGACACAGGCGAGGATCAAGAATCCATTTGCTCCTACCATGGCTTTGGTGTCAGGTAACTCAAGTTCAAATTCTTCTCTGGCTAACCCATCACAGTTGCCTCTTGCCTTGTCTTCACTTGTGTCTACAACAGAGGAGCAGATGGAGGCTTTTGGGGAGGATGAGCTGGCGCTTGTCATCAGCAAGTTCTCACGGTTTCACAACAACTGCTTGAACCGACGACATGGTGGCAACAAGCAAGGCTGCTTTAGATGTGCAGAGCCCGACCACTACGTTGCCAGCTGCCCTAACAAGCACAAGAGCTACTCTGGCAAGCCTGACCACTCTAAGCACAAGGACAAGTACAAGTCCAAGAAAGGCTTCAACCCCGAGCACATGAAGAAAAAGTACTTTAAGCAACTGGAAGCAAAGCAGCGGGCCCTTGTCGTGTCTTTTAGCGACGTTGACTCTGAGGGTGACTCTCATTTGAGTGATGATGAGTTCGAGAAGAAGACTGAGAACAAGTTCAACGGCTTAAGCTTCTACGCCAACAAACGCTGAGGAGGTTACTGCACCATGGCGTTTGATGACACTGACAATAATGACGATGTCAACATCGAGCCTGAGGTAGAACATACAATCGAATCTCTTCTCGCTGAGCTTGATTCTATGAATGACACCATGCTTAAGCAAGATGCTTTGCTCATTCATGCTGCTAAAGAACACAATAGCTTCAAGGCTAACTGAGTGTGTCAAGAAGGAGAGAGTTGTTCTATCTAACGAGACTGAGTGCAATGAATGCACTTCTCACATGTCCAGTCTTGTTTCTCTGTAGTCCAAGTACTCTGCTTTGGTTGAGAAGTTTGATAGGGCTAGAGCTGAGCCTATTTTGTTAGGTCCTTGCAAGTCTTGTGCTGAGTTGTGCTCTGAGCTTTCTGAGAAGGTTGCTAGGATAGCTTTTCTTGAGAGGACTAGTGCGGATGGTACTAGTGCTCAGTGTCTTTGCTGTGAGGCTTTAAAGCTAGAGCTTGCTAACTGTAGGCATGACAAGAGAAAGACCGAAGAGGAAAACACATTCCTTCGTCACATGTTGAGTTGGCTTTCTTGTAGTGAGCCACCGTTGGGCATGATGATGAGTCAGTACAAGAGGGGTACTGACACAATGGGTTTAGGCTTTGCTTCAGGTGGGAAGGATAACAATGTCTTTGGCAAGGTTGGTGAACATAGTGGTTTGAGCATGAGTGAGAAATCCACCGATCCTCCCAAGCCCATAAAGATTAACCCACCGAAGCCCTCTGAGCCTACCAAGGTCAGTGTGAGGGATGGAGTACTCGAAGAGCCTCTCAAAACACCTCCTCAGAAAACAAGTGTGGATTCCAAAACTGAACCACCTCAGGAACCTACTTGACACTCTTCCAAACATCTCTGATAAGCCCCTTCCTAGAGCCAAACCACCTCCAAGAGTGAACCATTCCCATAACAAAGTGAGTCATCCACCACCCAAGAGAGAGGTGTACCACTGTGACTATTGCAAGAGGAATGGTCACTTGTTTGAGTTCTTCTTTAGGAGGAAGAGAGATGCGAGGCATGAGTTTGAGCTTTACCAGCAGGACATGCATCATCCATCTCATGGCATGCATAGTTCACCCGCTCAGAGGCGTAACACTAGACTGAGAGGTGTAAGATCTCAAGGTGCTAGGCCTTAGTTTGTGATACCACATGATGGTCATGCTCGGTGTGGACCAAGTCGTCCTCAATATAACTCCAGGTCTCGTGGCAGTGGCTCTCAGTCCTACACTTCTAGCGGACCACGTTTTCTCTCTCGTGGTGATCGCTTCTCTCCCATTGGACACGACATGTGGGGTGTTTTTCCCAACACTTTTCCAGGGCAAATGACCCAGCACTGGTATTCTCCTCAGTTTACTAACCCTAGTGTTGGATCATTTGCTCATCCCATGTCTTTCTATTGATGCAGCATGGAGGCTTGGAGAACATATGGCTTGTTGATTCTGGCTGTTCGCACCATATGACTGGTAATTCAAATTGGTTCTCCAGCCTCAACCCCATGACCTCTAAGGAATACATCACATTTGGGGACAATGGTAAGGGTAAGGTGCTTTCTCGTGGGTTGGTAAGACTCAATGATAACTTTGTGCTCAAGGACGTTGCTTTGGTTTCGAGCTTGCATTTCAATCTTCTTTCGGTTTTACAACTCCTTAGAGATGGTTTTGAAGTGCGCTTTAAGCCAAGTCTTTCTCGCATTTTGGATTCCCATGGTGACCTTGTTTGCTTGATTTTGCCTTTTTGCCTTGTCTTTCATGCTAATTTTTCTCATTCTTTCAGTACTTCTCGGTGTTTGGTGGCAGGCACTTCTTCTGAGCTTTGGAAGTGGTATAGGAAGCTTGGTCATCTGAGCTTTGACTTACTTGCAAGGTTGAGCTCTCTTGATCTAATCTGAGGATTGCCTAAGCTAAAGTTCGAGAAGGACCTGGTTTGTCACCAATGTCATCATGGGAAGATGGTTGCCGCTTCTCATTCCTCTATAAACAAAGTGATGACCAAACAACCTGGCGAGCTTCTTCACATGGACACTGTAGGTCCAGCTCGGGTTTGGTCGGATGGTGGGAAGTGGTACATTCATGTGATAGTGGACGAGTTCTCTCGCTATTCTTGGGTCTTTTTCATGGAGTCCATGTTGGGAATATGCCCTAGAGGTAATCATTGAGATGATGATATTCTAGTTGTATCTATGACATGCATTAAGTGTTCATTGAATATCCATTATAGACAACTTGTGTTGATTGGCAATTATGTGAATTGTTTGTGAAACTCAACTACTTGAATGGTTATTCTAAAGTTGTCCCTGGTCAGCGTTCTTGTGAGAACACACTTGAATATTAGACCAGCACATGTATTAGTTGATGGCTATGTTTCACAAGTCATGGGCATGGAGATGTCAAACTAATAATGTGGACACATGTGAGACATATAGGCTGGACTGACCCGACAAGAGATAGTCTCTATTCACATCATGTACGTTATGTCCTTAGACCTGAGATTGTGGTATGTACTCAAGATGTGAAATAGCTACTTAGGGATTACCAAACGCTGCTCTATAACTGGGTAGTTATAAAGGTTGTCTTCGGGTGGTCGGGAAGCATGCTATGAGACATGGACAATCAAGATGGAATTTGCCCCTCTCTGTATGAGGGAGATATCACTGGATCACTCAAGTGATTGGATCAACAAATGCATGGTCATGCTTGGGTTAAGAGTTAACCCATGAGTTGAACCATATATCAGTGGCAAAGGGAATAACTTGTACGTGGTTGTAATGGTTCGTCTAATATGATCTTTGCATATGCATAGGAGTTGTCATGTCTTGCTAGAGGCCACTGTCAACTATTAGGCGAGTAAAGTACTCAGTCCATGTCTATGTGTACATGAACCCAAAGGGTCACACGCTTAAGGGCTGAAAGCCTAGTTCAGGTTGGACACGGATCAGACAAGGCTTAGGTTTCCTGATGGGCCTCCAGGTCGGGGTCACAAGGGGACACCTATATAAGCAATGGGTAGGGGCGAGGCAAAGGATCGGACTAATCTATTCAGCCGCCGTCTCCCACCCCACGCTCTCGCCTTTGCTCCTCATGGACCTAGCAGTCCATTTGCGCATTGCTTCTCCCCGTACGTGTGTGATACATCGGAGGTGCTGCATCTGTGGCACTAGGATGGATCTGGTCGATTAGCGTGGTCGGGTGATTGGTCACAGTGGTCGGCAACTGGTCGGTGACTTGCTGAACGTGGTCGGTAACATGCTCGGGAGATCCACAAGCGAAGGGTGTACTTGATGGACGACCGCAACTACACGGCACTGCTACAACGCTTTCAACTACATCGAGTCTTTCACTGCACCTGCGCATCTAGTGGTAATGCTGTGACCTATATCTAGCAGTAGATCCTGGTTTATGATGAAGAAAAGTTTTGTTTTCTGGCTAGCATAGCACCCTCATAACCCTACAGTCCAAGGATGAAGCATTTTCCCATGTGTGGGAATTGATTCTTAGGCTACAAAATGAGCTTCCCAAGAATGTCATGAGAGCTATGCGCAGTAACAATGGCTCCAAATTCAAGAACTCTCATTTTGAAGCCTTTTGCAAATCTTTGGGTCTTGAGCATCAGTTTTCCTCACCTTATGTGCCTCAGCAAAATGGGGTTGTTGAATGCAAGAATCGGAACCTTGTTGAGATGGCCAGGACGATGCTCGATGAGCATAGGACTCCTAGGCGTTATTGGGCCGAAGCGATCAACACAGCTTGTCACATTTCAAACTGCATTTTCCTTCAAGCTTTACAAATAAGACTTCTTATGAGTTGCAGTTTGGGCGTCCTCCCAAGGTGAGCTACTTCAGAGTTTTCGGGTGTAGGTGTTTCATTCTCAAGCAAGGTAACTTAGACAAGTTTGAGTCTCGTTCTTCTGATGGCATTTTTATCGGTTATGCTAGTCATTCACGTGCATATAGAGTGCTTAACCTTGAGACTAATCGTGTCATGGAGACTTGTGAAGTTACCATTGATGAAACCACACCTTGTTCTTCTCCTGTCTTTGAGTGTGCAGGTGATCCAGAGATGGGTGAAAGCATCTTTGTGGAGGAAGAGCAGGACGATGCCAATTGGGGTGCTCCCGAGCTGACTCCACCGGCTGCCCCTGTCGACCCTGTGACGACTACATCAGTTCGAGGCCCCGATCCTTCTTCTTCAACTTCATGGGGGCCGAACGACTAGTTTCCCTCTCTTACACCTAAGGGAGCTCCAGCTACGGTTGAGGGGGAGGCTACTTCATCAATAATGGTGCCAGTACACATTCAACGTCATCATCCTCCTGAGACCATGATTGGTAACCTCAACCAGCATGTCACTCGCAACACATCATATGAAATCACTCATTTCGCACATTCTGCTTTTGTTGCCAATTTTGAGCCCCAAGATATTGGACACGCTTTATCTAATGCTGCTTGGGTTAATGCCATGGATGAGGAGCTTGAGAACTTTGAGAGAAACCAAGTTTGGGTCCTAATTCCTCCACCTCCATAGTGTCATCCCATAGGTACCAAGTGGGTGTTTAAGAACAAGCAAAGTGAGGATGGGGTGATAGTTAGGAACAAGGCTAGGTTGGTTGCTTAGGAGTTTTGCTAGAAAGAGGGGATAGACTTTGAGGAAACCTTAGCTCCTGTTGCCCATTTAGAAGCCATTAGGATCATTTTAGCCTTTGCACTTCAAAGGGGTTCAAGCTATATCAGATGGATGTCAAGAGTGCTTTTCTCAATGGGTACATAGAGGAGGAAGTGTATGTGAGGCAACCCCCTGGTTTTGAAAATCTAAAGCACCCAGACCATGTTTACAAACTCCACAAAGCCTTGCATGGTCTCAAACAATCCCCTAGAGCCTGGTATGCTAGGTTGAAGTCCTTTATGCTTGGGAAGGATTTTACCATGGGCTCTGTTGATAAAACTTTGTTTCTCCTCAAGTAAGGCAAAGACATTCTCATTGTGCAGATATACGTGGATGATATAATCTTTGTTGGCTCTTCACATGCCCTTGTGGCAAGGTTTTCTGATTTGATGAGCAAGGAGTTCGAGATGAGCATGATGGATGAGTTGACATTCTTTCTCGGGTTACAAATCAAGCAAACTCGGGAAGGGACGTTTGTGCACCAAGGCAAGTACACCAAGGATCTACTGAAGAAGTTCGACATGGGCAAGGCCAATCCTCTTTTGATGCCCATGGTGACTACCATTGCCTTGGATGAAGACCTTGAGGGAGAGGCCGTGGATCAGAAGGAGTATCACAGCATGATCGGGTTGCTGCTGTACCTGATAGCGACGAGACCAGACATCCAGTTCGTGGTCTATCTTTGTACGCGCTTTCAGTCTTCACCGCGCACGTCTCATCGTCAAGCTGTCAAGAAGATCATGAGGTACCTTCATTTTACTCTTGAGTTCGGTCTTTGGTACTCGACCGCTTCCACCCTCTCACTTTTTGGCTATTCCGATGCTGATTATGCTGGCTGTTGTGTTGAGAGGAAGTCAACTTCTGGTACTTGTCAGTTTCTTGGTTTGTCTCTTATTTCTTGGTCCTCTTGCAAGCAGTCTTCCATAGCCCAATCCACCTATGAGGCTGAGTATGTTGCTACTGCTGCTTGTTGCTCTCAGCTGCTTTGGATAGTTGCTCCCTTGAGAGATTTTGGCTTAGATTTCACCCGAGTGCCACTTTACTGTGATAGCACCAGTGCCATAAGTGTAGCCAAGAACCCAGTGCTCCATGCTAAGACCAAGCACATTGAGGTGAGGTACCACTTTCTGAGAGATAACCAAGAGAAAGGAACCATAGACTTGAGACATATCCACACCGAGCGCCAGCTAGCTGACATTTACACCTAACCTCTTGACCAAGCCCAATTTGCACATTTGCGAGGGGAGTTGGGTGTTTGCTTCCCATTTTAGTTATGGGATGCTTTGTATCTTGTATAGTAGTCTTTCTTTCTTTGTCTCTTTTTGATGTTGCTTTTGTGTCATATTGCATTGCATCTCATCATGTATCATATATCATGTGCTTAGCTTCACTTGTATAGCTTGTTGATTAAGGTTATGCTCTTGTTGATATGTCTTATGGATACATGATGGCTATAGCAGCTTAGTCTCTTTTTGATCATCTTGATACATGTTATGAGCTAAGCTTGTTTTATAAATGTGTACTTGCTTAATGAATGATGAAATCTAAAAATGTTCACCCTTGAGATGGCAACTAGCATGTGTAGGATGTGTTGAGATTCATGTTGTTTTCACATGTATGCTTTAGTTACTATGTCTCATGTTTGTTGAATCATATACTTAGCTCTGATCTCTTGATATCTTTGTGCTAAAACTTGATGTCTAAGCTAAGTAATGATGAAAATGTTTTGGAGTTGGATCTTTACTGTCCTACAGCAATGTCATGAGACTGCTTCTCATTCACTCGAGTGAGATGAACTTGGGCATTGTAGTGCTAGTCCACAACCACTCGTGACGAGACGCCTTCCCACTTGCACAAGGGATGAACTCGGCGTGGTTGAAAAACATGATAAACAAAATCTTTTGGTGGACAGTTTGATACTCTCACAAACACATGTCTAAAAGTAACCTTGTAATCCGCTATAAAACTCCGATCAATGTTGAAGCTACAAGTGTTAAGTGCTTCCTTGAGACATGATGTATGATCGCTATATGGGGTAGCTCACTTTTGTATACATGTGCTAGCACTAGTTTGATCTCCTGCTTATACTTGCTATGTGCTATCCTCTTTGGTGAACACCTTTTATGAGATATGCTTAAAACTGATCAAAATGCTTATGATTCATATTTTGTTTGGTTGGTCGGTTTGAGCATTAGCTTTGTCTTGTGCCTATTGTAATACATGTGTCGTACCAACTTGAGCATGTTTTTATTCAACTTGCTATACTCCTGAAGCTTTGTATATTCGCATTATACCTCCTGTGCATTTCATAGCATGTTTTAAGGGGGAGTTTCTATCTTGTCCTCTTGATAAGTGCTTTTGTCAACAAGGGGGAGAATATTTCCACAAATCCAAAGTGTGCATTCATGTGCATTTGTGAGGTTGATGCACTTGTCAAGCGGGAGTTGCACATTTGACTTTGTTAGACGTGTCGAGCCGTTTGCCTCTGTTTAGAGGGTCTAGCTATTTTAGGTGTTTTGAGCCTGTTTTGCTTGGTTGCGTCGAGCCGCTGCCCATGTCTTTGGGAACCAAGTTGTTGCTCCTTGCTTTGCTCATGGCAAGTGACCATTTTAAGCTTTTCTTTAGCTTTCTTTGGCTTTTGGTCATTTGAGTGGGCTTTCTCTGGCTTTGTGTTGGTGTTGACAATGCACTCATCAAGGGGAGATTGTGGACACATGATTTTCCATATCATGGTGTAGCATCTTTTGTTTGTGTGATGAGCGATTGTCAACATGTCCAATCTTTGGTTGGTGGTCGGTCTTGGTGGTTCTACTGATCCCCTGGCATAGGGTTATGTGTCAAAACGTGTCTCTTGGCTTGTGATGTGCAGGTGTGGAGTCTGGAGGCAGTGGCAGTGGTTGGGTGAAGGTCAAGTAGGGCGTGCCGTGCTGACGGACCGGGTGCGGTGAAGGAGGGACGCGAGGCTTGGACCGAGGGACCAGATGGGCAGGTGGCCAGCTACAGTGGCTGACACTTGGGACATGGACAAGCGCAAGTGTACATGGCGGGGGATGCATATGGGCTACGCTACTTGTGTGTAGGTTTGGTGGTTTGTCCTCAAAACCATCAGCGAGGGATGCGTATGGGCTACGCTACTCACGAGGAGGTTTGGTGGTTTGTCCTCAAAGCCATCAACGGAGGATGCATACGGGGTACGATACTCACGGTCGGTTCAGTGGTTTGCCCTCAAAACCATCGATGGCGGGTTTCACGGGTTTGCACCTCAAAACCATTGACGGACGGCATGTGGCGGCATCAGGGAGATTGCATCGAGGCAAGGCTACCAGTGAGAAGATGCGGTGGCCGTCGGATCAGAGAACCTTAGGTTGGACCATAGTGCCCTTGGCTAGGTGGTTCACTCTAATAAATATCTAGGAACAGAGTGGAATTGTGTAGTAGGCATATAAATAAGAGTGGACAGCCCTCCACCAGACCTACCTCTCGGCTGCACCTCTCCGCCGTCGCTGTTTACCTCTGTCTGTTTTGGTTTTCCCCTTTCCAGCTCGTGTTCTTGTAGAGGTCCAAGAACAAGAATTTTACCCATGTATTTGTGAGATATTTTGTGTGGGAATGGAGGCCCGAATCCTCCTCATGCCCTTTGGGCTTTTTCTAGCCGATCGGTGATTTTGGTTTGTTTTCTGTGGTGCGTTGACTTTTTGCGGTATTGTTGGACGAGCTTCGATTCGTCGTTTTTGGAGCGATTTGTCTCAATCTTTTTGCGTTGATTGAAGCTTTGTCGAGTGATGAACTAGATCTCAATGTGAATTGAACCAATTCCACTCGTGCATCAAGAAACCGAGGAGTTTGTGTTTTGGGGAAAACTGTGTTCTTCGGCCCAGATTTGTGATTCCTGGCCACTATGTTCAAATTGGGCTTTGATTTCTTGGGGGCAGTTTTCCATATCCCTTGTGATTGCCTGTGCAAAATCTAGTATCGATCTATGCTGGTCAGATCCTACCTCTATTGATTTCTCCTCCCGTGTTCATGTTGTCCCGAGCAGGTGTCCTTCCTGAGTTCGTTTGATTCCCTGCTTTCTGACTGAGTGGGAACTAACAGCAGTGCTACCAGCATCGTACGCTCAGGCATCGAGCAAGCTCGTTTGAGTAGCACCTGCCCTTGACTCTTGTTCTCTGGTTTTTTCATCGGTGGTCTGATTACTGTCCTTGCGGAACTAGTTGGAAGATGTGGGAGAACAAGCAGTAGTACTGCAGCGCTGAAGCGCCTCCCAATTCAGGCTGGGTGTTCCTGACCAGTTCCCATCTAGCTTCTGATTTCTTGCTGACCACCGTGAGCTATGTGGTCTCGATAAGGATTCTCTACTAGCTTCTGCTCTGCTGCTAATCACCATGGTTGACATGGCTTAGACCTTTCCCGACCAGCTTCATTTTGTTCCCGACCTGTTCCAACTCTGTTCCCGACCACCTGGTTCGACGTGGTCCTGAGTAGTTTTCTGACTAGTTTCTATCTTGTTGCTGACCAGGTTTCTTTCTGTTCCTGACCAGCCCTTGACCAGCTGCTTTTTATTATCTGCTTCTATCCTCTTCCTTTGCATAGACTTGGTGCTGCTCGGCAGTGTTTCTATTTGGTCAGGATTTTGACAAAAAAGTTTTTGGCTCCCATTCACCCCCCTGGTCGCCGTTTTGGTCCTTCAGGATGTGTCTAGAATTTGTGCAGCATTTCCACTAAGATGAATATAAAAATGTTGCAATAGAACTTGGTCTTGAATGGAAAGTTTAGGGCCTGAATTGACTAGTTCGGTAAAATGTGCCCAAGCTACACCAAGAGATTCTTCTTCTTTCGGTTTAAAGGTTAGAACCTCTGTTCGAAGTTTAACCACACTAGAGATGGGAAAGAAATGTAAGCAAAAGCTAGAGTATAAAGTTTTCCAATCTCCTTGTACACTCCCTACAGTTCGGGAATACCAGTGTTTAGCTTTTCCTGTTAAAGAGAATGGAAATAGCTTCCACTTTAATGTTTCATGTGACATGCCCTCAATTTGAAGGCATGAACAAATTAGCTTAAATTCCTAAAGGTGGGTGTATGGGTCTTCATCATCTTCTCTAAGAATGGATGGTCCTAGACCATCTTTATCAAACATGGGGACAACTTATAGCCAGGTGTGAGGATAGGTTTGGAAGATTCGAGTGGCTCTAGTTGTGCGCCCATGGGAGCAGCATATAGATTAATAGGAATGATATTATCCATGCTTGAAAAGGAAAGATACAAGGACAAATTTGGTTTGACAAATCACAGCAGCCGTTTCCCCGGCAACGGCACCAGAAAGCTTGTTGGTATATTTAATGCACACAGATAAATCCGCAAGCTCACGGATACCATTGTAGCCTTCACCCGGAGGGTTTTAAATATCATATCTACAGGGAAACGTGTGTGAGTCACCTAACCACTAGTTTATCCAGGGGTGTAGCAGTCAAGGTTAAGATATGGTAGGTAGAGAGGATTCCTATGGCAATGATCCTATGCAAGGTAAGGTGACGGTTCAAATGTCCTTCTAATGTTCACTTCGGGACGCCGCTAGACAGAAAAGCACTACAAAGAGAACTTTACCGACGTGACTACAGTCCTACTAATTTAAGAACCTACTCAAAATAGTGTGGAGGGGATAAAGTCACTCCCCGTAACTACCACACAACTAAGAATACAACGCAAACACAGGTAATCGATAGCCTAAGTGTAACACCCTAAAATTTGCATGATTTTGAAATAGTCAAAATGATTTAATTTGAATTTTTGTGCTCATGAAAACCTAGGAGAAATAATAATTTTTATAAAATTAAAATCAATCATAGGTCAAGAAGCATGCTTATGCATTCATGTTGCTGCATAAATTTTATTGTAATGTTTGGATTTTGTTGAGTTTGAATTGGATTTCAAAATCCTTTTGAAATTGCATTTGGAAAACTAGTTCAAATAAAATGAAAAGGAATTCTTTTTCCTCTTCCCTCCCCTTCTCTCGTTTCGGCCCGGTCAACCCGAACGGCCCACGGCCTGCTCTTTCCCTCCCCCGCACTTGGCCCGAACGGCCAGTTGGCCTGCTACCCTTCCCCGCCTTCCTTTGGCCTGTTCAGTCTACCACCGCGACCCTTTTTCCCCCGCTTTCCTCGGCCTGATGGCCTTCTTTCTCACAGCCGCGCGATCTCCCTATTGGGCCAGCCCAGCCACAGCAGCCCAGCAGTGCCCGCGCGCTTGCCTGCGTTTCCCTCTCTCTCTGTTCCGCCGACAGACAGGGCCCACCTGTCAGCGCCGTCTCCTTCATCTGCTCGTGTCCGAGCCGGACACCTCTCGGTGTCCACCGGCGCCCCGAGTCCCTCCGCTTGGGCATGCCCCCCAAGTAATCAGCCCCCTTAAATACCGAGCCTGAGCACCGCTTCGCCCTCACCTCAAACCCTAGCACCAGCGCCACCTCCACCTGAGCTCTAGCCACAGCCGCGAACCCTAGCCGCCATTGACAAGCTCCACCACTGAGCTCGGGTTTGCGTTCTGTCGCTTTAGCTTCGCAATCGATGAGTCACTGAGTTCATTCTTAAGTTTGCGAACCCGCTGAGTCTATTTTCCCTCTTGTTCTCGATCCAGTTTGCTCACAATTGTTCGTCGAACTTCACAGGAGGTTCGTCGTCGCCACTGTACGTTGCCCGCTCGCCGACATCCACTCCGGTCTCCATCTTCATGACTGGTAAGTGCTCCTCGAGCTCCACTGTCATTTGGTAGTGGTTCTGTGTCAAACCGTGGCCTCTAGGGCAAGTTTCCATGAGCACCGGCGAGCCGACCTCGCCGTCGGCTATTTCCAGCGCCGCGCCGGTCGTCTTCCCCGCCAGGCCATCAACCCGATCTAATCTGAGCCATCCAATCCAGATCCAATGGATCAGATTAACCGGTACCCCTTCATGGGTAATTTTGTTAAAGAGCCCCTGAACTTCATGCTATTTACACCCAAGGTCCGAAAATTCCGATTTTGTTTATTTTAATTCTGAAAATAGTTTTAATATATTTATAGTTTTGCCACTATTTTCCAACGCTTATAACTTCTCCGATTTAGCTCCGATTTGATCCATTCAAGTTGTGTTGGGTTCATAATTTCATAATCTATCTGTTAGTATCATTATTAGATTTATTTCAAACTTTTGAAAATTGAGTTTTATTTTAAACTAATTATTTTACAATAGAAAATCTTATAAAATTTATAACTTTCTCGTTATAGCTCCGATTTTGGTGATCTTTACGTCTGTGTGATCGTAGCGACGAGTAGAATAGTTTTATCAACTCTTTTCAATATATTTTGTGAAATGGTGTACTGTTCTAATTTAAGTATTTGTTTGCTCGTGTATGATTGCTCGATGCTTATGTGTTGCTGATTGTTGATTGGATCTTGAGATTGAGCCGTTTGTTGGAGACCAAGAGTTCTTCGACAACCAGGATCAGCAGGTTCTTCAGGAAAGCTTTGATCAAGGCAAGTATATTTGGGACAATCCTTGTTACCTATTCACTATTCAAGAAAATCATATGCGTGTGTCTCTTTGTTACCCTGTTAGGATTACCTAGCTTTGCACACTTGTTTACCTTGATAACTGGGGATGTTGCATATGGGTAGTTAATGCTAATGCTTTATAACCATGATCATGTAACTTGATTAATGACTATGCCACTAATGATTAAAGATGGTTTTCAATAAGATCCAAACTATAAGTGAACATCCGGGACATAACGTACAGCTATAGGGGCTATATGGCTCTGGCTCTAGTGATTCATAGGACCTTTTCTAGCGAGTTAGCAGAACTGCGGGTTGAGTATAGGGCTGCCTCTTCATTATGTGTTATAACTAGAATGTGCCATTCTGGGAGAGGGGTTTTCTATATCCGATGACCCTGCGGCCCTAACTTGTTAGACGAACCTATGAGGGGCTTTATATGGTACTTGATGTTATGGGAAGTAGCTAGCCCGTGCATTTGAGGATAATGACCCGTAGTGAAAGTGTATACCTCTGCGCAGAGTTAAACTGATATATCGTCCGTGCCCACGGTTAGGGCGGCCAAGGGATTCTTATGGAATTGGATCATCAACTCAAATTATGTTACGTGTTAATGTTGTTTTTATCATATTCTTAAACACGTTTATCTGATCATGTGGTTATGGGTTTGTTACTACCTTGATGCTAATTGCTAAAATGTGACATACACTAAAAGCTAAATGCAGTTAAACCGTGTCAACCTTTATTGAGCTTCATGAACCCCTGCTATGCTTGCTAAGTACGTATGTACTTACACTTGTTTTATTTCATTATTTGGAAAATCCTGGATGGGTAACAGATCAAGATTGGAGTGAGAGTTATCGACACAACTACTAGCTTGTGTCAACCAGTTGACTTGTCCCTGTGGTGGAGCCATCATCTAGAGTTATCTTAGTTATGTCTTATTCTTGTTAAAGACAATGTTATGCTATTCGTGCACTATGTAATAAACTCTGATTTGGTAATATTTATAATTTGTCAACTTATGTGTGCGACATCCTGGGGCGCATGTAAGGCTTTTATATATCTTATTTTAGTCCTTTAAAATAAGATATGACACTAAGCACCACGCTTACAATAACAATTACTACTCTAATTCAGAGCGCTAACAAGAACTAGAGCAATCATAAGAACTATGAACCAATGAACAAAAGAGTAAGATAAATACTTGAATAAAGATCAATTACCAGAAGTATCCTGGATGCAGGCTTAGAGAAGCCTAAATCCACCGAAGTACAAGCCGAAGAGGGCGCACCAACATGCCGGCACAACCTCCAACTCTTCCCTTACCCTCTATCTCTCTATTTGCTAAGACTAGATCCTAATGAGGACTAATCTTCTCTTGAAGGCTAGCTATGGAGAGATGATCCATTCAAGGGACCCCTCTCCTCTGATCCTAACTTGAAATAATGAATTAGGGTTTCAATGATGCCTCCTCCAGGGGTCAGGGGCCCTGCTTATATAGCCCCATAGGATGCACCACAGCCCTCGGATCAAACCAACCAAAATAGATGATTATTATTCATCCTCAAAGGCGGTGGAGGCAGGATCCGTGAGCTTGCACCTGATTGGTCCAAGTCAGCGGGTGCCCGCCCAAGGATGTGGGCAGCTGCCCAGCCACCGAGCCGGTTTGGGCTCCTATTTGGTCCAATGCGTTCTCGAACCTTCCTGATCATAGAAAAGTACATGTTCGCCCTTTATCTCTATGTAAACCTGCCATGTGGGCCTTTCTTAGTTCTCTTCAGCTGACACCCTGCAAAAATAGACATTCACCAAAACTCATGGAATTCAGTTAGTATAACCCCTATATCTAGATAGTATTTATGTTTAGGTCCTTTTCATATTTAGTTCATGATTAAAATTGACACTTATCTACCGTCAACACCCGCACAGCAAGAACTCGTCAAAGCAATTCAAAGTTGGGATGAAGCCCGCATAGCAAGAACTCATCAAATCAATTCAAAAGTCAGGACGAAGCCGCACAACAAGAACTCGTCAAAGCAATTCAAAGTCAGAACAAAGCCCGCATAACAAAAACTCATCGAAACAATTCAAAGTCGGGATGAAACCCACACAGCAACAACACGTCAAAGCAATTCAAAGTTGAGACAAAGCCCGCATAGCAAGAACTCGTCGAATCACTTCAAAGTCAAGACAAAGCCCGAATAACAAAAGTTTCTCTCATCATGCAAAAGGGCAACAACGGCCCAGAAGTAACATCCATCCATATTCAAGGAGCTTTACAGGCAAGGCGCTCAAGGCGCAGGAGCAGCAGGGTCAACACCTAAATCTATCCGAGCTACAACCTGCTCTGCAAGTGGAGCATGGTCGGCCTCCTACTCTCCAACCTATAGCAAGAACTCCAACAACGGGTTGGGGTCAACCATCCTCTCTGGATCGGCTTCAGGAGTAAGAACCCAGATATGGCACACGATGTTGCTCACACACCTCCGAAAGCTATCCATCATAAAGTTGAAGAACCACGACAAAATCAGAGGCGCATAAGCCTCCACATCACCATAGAGGTCTTGATCTCTCTCATGCCCGATAAAGGACAAGAGGTAGGTCATGGCCCCCCATAGCGACTGGAACCTGGTGTTAGCCATATCCAACTGGCCCTTTAACTCTTGTATAGTCTTCAAAGCCTAAAAAACATCTCTATCAGCATCACGCCGTAGTTGACGGACCAAGGCAAGCTTTTGCTCAGCATCTTCACAACGAGAATGCATCTCTCTTACTACCTTAGCTTTATTCTTAGAGGTCTTGAGAGTTTCCTTCATGACCTCTGAGTCCTGGGACCACCGACGCTGCTCTGCTCGAGCTCTACAAAGAAGCAGTCAAACCAATCAGCCAAAGAAAGAACTCGGCAGTTAACAAGGCAAAAATAACAACTCAACAAAAAGAAAAAGTACCTACAACCTAGGCCTTTAGGGCCTGAACCTCATCAGCAGTGTCCTTTGCCACCTCCTCCCGATGATGCAATTCATCAGCCAACAAGGCCTGTGAGTTGCCTCAGCAGCCTGACGCTGCCCATGCTCACGCTACAGCTCCGCCTGAACATGAGCAAGCTCTTCACGAACCCACTCAAGATTAGTGAAACTAGACGTAGTCGCAGTAGCCTCAGCATGGCCAAAGAGGAGCTCTTGATCTGGCTAGAGAGACTGAAAGAGAAAAAGACAAGAATTCAAAAAAATGACAAATCAAACTTAGCATGTTTCAAGACCAAGAAAAGAACTCTTACGTGCACCATGCCACCAAATTTGGCAGAGGACTCCTCAAAGCAAGTCTTCAATGTCGCCAGATGGTGAGGACGGCTCATCTTTGGATCCACAGACCAGAAGAAGAAGGAGGCGGCAAAGTGAGCAGCAGTGGATCAGCAATATCTCCACTGCCTACTCTAGCACCAACAACTCCAGGATTCACCTGCTCGGCAAGAGGGAGCTCACGACCCAGCTCAGGAACCACCTGCAAAGTAGGGTCAGACCCCGAATCAACATTGGCCTTTTGGCCGACCTGCAAGACAACACCTGTAGGGTAGAATAAGCAAGTTAGAATCATTAGCAAAGAAAGAACTGAGAATAATCAAGAAGAACTCGTAAGTACTTACCAGCTGAGGAACTTTGAGCCTTAGGCTCATCCTCAGGGGCTCAACCAGAGCCCACACCACCAGAAGAACCTAGCGAGTTTGCAACACCAGGCCTACAAGAAGAAGACATGAGAACAAGAAATAAAGACAAAAGCAGAAACCAATTCAAAAGACGCCCAAGATAATTACCTCGGTGGAAGCTTGAAAGAACTTACACCCCTCCTAGGCATAGTAGGAAGGGGAACAGTTGCAAAAGACTGCGCCACGGAGGAAATGTGGGCTCCTGGAACCCTCTGTTCGGCTATAAAGAGCAAAAGAAGCATCAACAAGCAAAACAACTATAAAAGAAGAAAGGAGAAGTCAAAGAGGACTTACGGCTTATGGATAAGAGGCATCTGCACCTCCTCGACCTCCTCAGTTTCAGAAAAAAGCACATTGATGCCCCTTGCAAGCAAGAAGCAAACAAAACATGAGAAGCAAAAGAAAAAGCAAAAGATATCAGGAAAAGAACTCACTACCAACCTCACCTATGATGACATTACTTGTGACCTGAAGAGAACTCGATGTTGCAAGACTCGCCCTCTGAGTAGTAGTCACTGGAGGACGAGATGGCTCCCTTTGCCTGGAACCATAATACATCTCAACAATTTTTGGGTGTGGTTGATACGGAACAACCTCAAACCCGCCTTCACGAATACCGCAAGAAAAATCAGGGTGGACAGACAGTTTTTGTGTACTAGAAATAGAACCCGCTTGAATAGCAACCACAGCAGGATTGGCCTCCTCAGCAGCAGGAAAATGGATAACAAAGCTCCGACCAAATCCCTGAAAAGAAGCAACATCAAAAACATCATCAATCGCAAAAGAAAGGGACTTGCGTAAACAAAACCCAACAAGAAATACTCTTACTTTATGCGGTGGGTTATCAGAATGGTACTCTTCAAGTAAAGGAGGCACACAAGGGACAACACTAAGAACTTCCCTTAGACACACAACCAGCTCCCCGTCGTTTAGCTTTACGCCAACCTTAGTCCAGGAGGAATCATCAACCCCGGTGTACTCAAAACCTAGGTGATCCCTCTACATGAGAGGTTGCACAAGACGTCGAAAGAACCCAGCCACAATGCTAAGACCAGTGAGCCCTTTTGCTCTGATATAGCTCAGATGAACAAGTAGCAGATCGATCACCAATAACTCAGCATCAGAAAGTTTCTGGGCCCAAAGACTGGTGTCATCTGGGATGATGGAAAGATCTGAAGAAAAATGAAGGGAAGGTTTGGGGACATAGAACCACTTATCAACCCAAACCCTCTTGTCAAAAAAGTGAAGAGAAAAGATATTGGCACCTATCCCCGAGCGGACTTGAATTGAACAGCAACCAAAAGGTGCAGATTTTGGATCCAACTTCAGACGAAAAAGATGCTGAAACAAAAGAAGATTGGGAGGAACCCGATATACACCTCGCACAAATGTACGAAGGTGGACAGGAAAAGAACCCCATACGGGGAAGTTGATAGAGTTGAAGACCAAAAAATTGGAGAAATTCCAATAAGAAATCAGAAGGAGGAAAGCAGAGCCTCGTAGCAACAAAAGTGATGAAAAGAATTGCCTGGTCTGGAGAAGGAGTATGGATTAGATGCTGACCCAGCAGAACATAAACTGAAAGTGACTGGTCCTGTAGCAAGCCATGCTCCACCAGCTCCTCAAGATCCATCGCCATCATTGTCGGCGCTGGCCAAGTCTTATGCATCACACACATCTTCAGAAAAACTTCATTATCAACGAGAGAGCGAGAGCCTGCTCTTCATCTACCTCAGCGGCCTTAGTCTTTGATCCCTTCCTAACCATCGAAGCCTGTGGGAATGTACAAGTAGGACAGAGAGAGAACTAGGGTTTCACGCGCAGCAGAGATGGCAAGAAGAATAGAGGGATTGGGAATTTTCTGCACATACGGACAACAAAGGCTCAAGGGTACGAGCGAAGGATAAGCGACAAAATATTTTTAAGGATTGGATGATCCAAATAGGCCCAATGAGCCAACGGTTAACAAATCTAGAGCGCAAGGCGGCCAAAACAGACACCTACTACAACGGATAAAAGCCGCAACGGTAATATCTCCTACAGACAGAAAGCCTAGTATCTTGGACGGATTTTTTTACCATGAGGACACCAAAGGTGGAAAGAACGCGGCAACATCAACAATCCGTCAGCTCAACAAAATACTAGGACCAACCATCATTATATCAAAAGAATCCATAAGCATGGGAAGACATGACAGAAGAACCCGCAGACAGGCAGGACATATTATTCAACTTCCGACACATCTCCAAAAGAACTCAACATAGCTAGAGTCACAGAATCACATCCATACAACATCAATTTAGTCAGTAAACAACTTGCAAAGTCATGGAAGATAGAGACAAGGAAAAATCTTTTCCATTTCACTGATCAAGAAGATACTGGGATTACAGCAGGATACAAATGGATACAAGATCTGATGACTTATAAAAAATACATTAATACAGGAACCAAGAGCCTGATGGAATTCGCAAGGACATCAAGAAAGTCCTGGTGAACTGCAAATATCAATAAGGAGCCCAGTAGAATTCAAGGTCATTAAACCTCTACCAAGATTCGATGTCGACAAATAGGAGGACAACCCCAGAAATGAAATCGTCGTAGCAAACCCATCTTTAGAGTCACTGAGAATGGTAGGAGCACCAAGTACACGGGAGTAGCAGCCGCATCTTCACTTTCCACAACTCCTGAAGAACCTGAACAGATCTCCCAACACGAGCTGATCTACAATGCAATGCTAAAATGACATAACAAAGAAGAGAGCAGAGGCCGGTCCACACCATGTAAAGCGTGAACAACCTAAACAGCTCGTGAACCACCAAGTTAAAGGCAACAAGGAGGAAGGGTGAAGGGCACTGGAAAATGAGGCACCGGAGGCAATGCCAAGTACATCACAAGTCCTAAAACATTCGCCCAGACACC
The DNA here is from genome assembly GCA_023333625.1 of Bothriochloa decipiens. Classification (NCBI taxonomy): domain Eukaryota; kingdom Viridiplantae; phylum Streptophyta; class Magnoliopsida; order Poales; family Poaceae; genus Bothriochloa; species Bothriochloa decipiens. Next base: position 24,959,871 of record CM041635.1, read on the forward strand.
TTTGACAAAGTGATTCCACCCAAGGATTAGCTTGCCACTAGTCCCTATCACAAGACCTACACCATTCGCTAAAAAGATTATAGAACAAGCCCGGGGGCTCGTCAAGCTCACTCACCAACAGCTCCACAAACTATAGAAGAAGGAGGCGACAGCCCAAGAAGACTACAAGCAACAGAAGAAGACGGGGCACAGGGAAGGAAGAAGCAACTCAAAGAAACTAGAAGTGAATGAGGAAGCAACGGGCACCAGGAAGCAATATTTATAGGAAAAGATGGGCGTATAAAGACCAAGTCCAAAGAAAAAAAGGAGCATCAAAAGCAGGGATAGTCATGTGAAGAGAACAGAGCATTGAAGCGACTGAACAAGCATGCGCGACCTCCACACAGCTGACAAGCGGGCAGGCACGCAGACTGAAGCCACCAAGAGCACCTGCAAGACTCACGGGTGAGTAGTAAAAGTCACTACAAGACGAAGAAGGTATACCCAATAGCATTTTTCAAGAAAAGTACAAAAGCAATGAAGACACTCAACAACCAACAGTACATCAATAAAGAGCTACACTAGCAATAAACTCCAGGACCCTTTCCCAGGTTCTTTCAAGGAGAAAAGAACCCGAAAAAGGCTCGGGGGCTATAGAAGTACCACGTACCGAAGGCACTTTTCAAATTTTTTATCAAGACCCTCCAGCTTTTTGTACTCCATGAAAGGACGAAGACGATGACCAGAAGATAAGAAGCTACAACTAGACCCTCTAGCTTCTTGTACCAAAAAGCAAGAGGCTCGAGGGCTGCACTCAGTGAGTGCAATTTTTTAAAATTGCCCTCCCTGAAGAACCAAGACAGAAGCAGCAAGAAGAAAGAGCATCCCAAGATTTCACCTCGAAAGAACCCGGCTTCTGAGTTCCAAATCCTGGAACGCTCGGGGGCTTATCGATGGGGTACACTGGAGGTTCCCCAAGAAGACGGGATACGGATGGAGGATCGAAGAACCCACCGCCCAATTCAAGTACAACATGGCGTAACACGACGTGAGAATTACCATACTCTAGACGGATTGTAATAGGAAAGAGCACAAAACTCTTAGTTTAGGACTCGTTCCTAGAATCCTACTAGGAATCACAGAACCCGCAGCTAGCGTTGCCCCATATAAGGCCTCTACAGGCACCCCTTGTAAACAACACAAACTACACAACACACCATGATCCCTGATACTCATCAATACAATGCAACAGGATCACGCTGACTGGACGTAAAGGTCTTTACTCGATGCAAGTTAAGGGCCTAAATCAGTTGCGTCAAGGACCCAAACCAGTATAAAACTATCTGTCTTGTCAAGCTTGTTGCCACAACCATCGAGTTCCACAGTCTGCCAAGCTCCTCCGAACAAAAACACCCTCCCGGGTACCCCGGTGGTGGGCTATCGGTGATAAAACATCCACAGGCTCTAGATTGTGCACGAGATGTAGAAAATTTGTTGGATAGTGGAAACATATACAAAGTGACTTTTATGCAAATAACTCTTCAAATGGTGATTTAGATAATGAGTATTAGAAAGACCCTTGGAGCTATAACGTCCCGCCTCCTTGAGGCCGGGCCCGCTTACATCCGACGGCTTATGTAGGACATAGACTGCCCTCACAGACCAACACTAGTCATTTCTACGTACTTTGTCCTCACTTGTGTGCACCCGGGAAGACTTCTCGGTCGGTCACCCATCCCTAAATTGCTTTAGGCTAAGCACGGTGATGACCTTCCAGAAAAGAAGTTGCAACTTGTTGGTATGAGTATCCTATTAATCCTATTAAGCCATGGGTGGGGTGTTACAGGAGTTGCTCTCACATGGTCCTACAACGCCCTAGAATACCTTAGGTTTCTTATTACTGGAGGTTTTGACACCTCGATAATGAAGATCAACGTATCACGTACAACAATTTGGAAGGGTAGTACATGGGACATAGAGTTATAGTAGTTTAGATATGTGGTACCTTATGTTCAGTTTGTAGTAGGTCTTTATTTCACGTGCTCAAGTTTACAAGTGGTTGCTGAGTCTTGTAGAGGTATCAATCGAGCGCTTCCTATCCACCTTATATACTCTTGGGGTAGGGCTACATCTAAAAGGACCAAGCACAATTTGGAATGGAGAGAGTACGTGTGGTGCTAGCTGACATAAAAAATTGAAAAGTGGCCAAGAAGAATATAATAGTGAGCAAGTCTTAGAGATAAATGAGACTAATGTCATGCATCCATCCTCATTCGGATTGGCAGGCAAGAACTTCTGACCAGTGATTTCATGGGGAACAAACAAAGAGTGAAGGAAGCCAACAAGGTAAGGCAAGGCATGGCAACCCAACCCAATGTAGCGACTAGTGAGCAAGAAGTGGAGATGAAACACAATGAGCAGGAAGTGGAGACGAAACGATGCTTCATTTTGAGGGCAATCGGGCCCGAGAACTTGGTCACAAAGCCAAGGTCTTCAGCACCATATGGTTGAAGTAGTCCTCCTCTCTCGAAACCTCGAATCTGCTACATTACAGAGAAAGCCAAGAAGGCGTCATGGTCTCCGCTGGTGGAGGAGGCCGTCTTCCCTGTCTCCAATGGCCCTTGTGGCATTGAGAGGTGGCGGAGACGGTAGTCCTCTTGCCGGTTGGTGGGCTCTATCCTAGTTTAGGTTCTCCTAGGTCTAGGGTATGTTTCCTGGTTAGAGTCACTGAGGCCGTGGCGCCGGCGCTGGCGTGGAATAAGGCCCTCTGAGCTCGACCGCGCCCTGCTGGCGTTCGGCTTCGATGCTGGTGATGAGTTCGTGGAGGTGGGTCTCCCATTGCAGAGTCCCTGTACAGGAGTTAGCGGCCGGTTCTTCTTTGTCTTCGTCGTCGGTGAGGTAACGAGGACGGTGGATGGACCGAGCTTGGGGTTCCTGGTTATCGTTGACGGCCAACCTCGGTTCACGCTGGAAGCTGCTCGAGGAACGGCCCTGGTCGATTGGGTGTTCAGCGATGGCGAAGCTGGGTTTATGAGTGTCTTTTTGGCTCAGTTCAAAGCCACAGGGCAATGGAGCTCCTTCCAGCGTTGGGATGGTGGCAGCGGCAGATGGATTTGCAGGCGCCAGTGGTGGCTGGTGTCGACGGATTTCCTCTCCCCTGTCAAGCACAAGGTCCAGGGATCTTGTGTAATTTTCTCTTTTCTAGGGACCTTTCTGCTAAAATAGGTGGGATAGCTGTCATCTGTATCCTTTACGATGTACCTGTATTTGTATCCTTTACGATGTACCTGTATTTGTACGGTCTTTGTACTCTTTCCTTAACCTTTAATGCAGGTATGTTTACTCAAAAAAAGAAGCCAAGGCCTTCCAGCCGTTTCGAGTCCTTTCGACACGATATGGACGATCCAGATGGCACAGGCAGGCGATGGCACGGGCAGGCGGCAAAGCTGACGTAGTCTGAGCCAGCCAAGTGAGTTGGACCTTGGATGTCAGCACAGTGCGCAGATCTGGCGGCACTGCACTAGCTGTAAGGTACCTCCCGATAGTCGCCACCCTGGGCATTCGGTTCTAACCGAACCGATCGGTTTGGTTCTTCGGTTCCTAGCCAAATTCGGTTCTCACAAAATAGGAATCGTTCGGTTCTTCCCAAAATCAAGAACCGAGTAAATTCGGCTTCGGTTAGTTCGGTTCGGTTTTAGTTCTAACCGAACTAACCGAGCTTGGGTGTCCAAGTAGAAAAAAGAGAGAAAAAGAAGCTTCTCCTGGAGGCTGCGTGCTGCTGCGAGGGTCGCGCTGCCGCCGCTGGCCTGGCCACCACAGTAGATCACGTGCGCCGGGACCTTGGAGGGCCACGCACCGCTGCGAGCATGGAGAGCTGCTCGCCGTAGGTGGCTGCACGCGCGGGTTGCAGGGGGCAACGCCGCCGCTGGAGGACGCGCGCCGCTGGAGGCCGCGCGCAGCTGGGGCCTCGCCATCACTATGGCCCGATGAGGGAGGGGAGGAGATGAGGCCAGTAGATCTCGGGGCAGTGAGGAGAGAGGATGTGCCGCCCTTGGGTTGCTCGATTGGGAGAGAAATCGAGAAGGGAGGAGAGGAAGCGGCCACGGTCACGGGTGCTGAGGACGGACGGACGGGGTGAGTGGCCGGGTGGGTGACGGCTAAGGTAGGAATGAACGGTGGAGCCTTTTAATATATACATGTGTTTGGTTCGTGGGCTTGGGCTTCATGTCTTAATGGGCCACTTTGGTAATATTCGGTTTTTTGGGTTAATTCGGTTAACTGAGGGTGAGAACCGAAATAACCATACTAAATTCGGTTATGTGGAACCAGGAACCGAACCAGGAATCGATTTTTCGGTTTTGGTTACTTCAGTTTCGGTTTCGATTCTTTCGGTTCGGTTCTTGGTTATCGGTTTTTTATGCCCAGATGGAGATAGTCGCACAGCACAGTCGCATTGCAGAAGAGTTGGTCGCTGATGAACGCGGCTAACCATGCATTTTGCTTGCATTTTTAAATTTGTTTAAGAAATTAAAAAGGCGCTAGCTTACTCCCTCCGTCCGCCGCTATTGGTGTGCTTGCCATAAATTTAACTCGATTTATAAAAAATATGTGTAATATTTATATCTCTAAATAATTTTATTAAAAAACTAGATCTAAAGATCTTTCTGATGATATAAATTTACTTCGTATAAATATTAATATATTTTAATATATAATTATAGATAATTATTTCTGGTAAAGTGAGAACTACAGACGTAAGGAGTAGGTTGGAAGTGGGGGACTGGGTTGATCGGGTTGACCTCCCACTCGGCCTCTCATGCATCCGCGGTCGTACGTAGACCAGGTCAACCCGCCAGCCACCCAAATTAAACTTCCTTTACAATACAATTAATTACAATGACCTGAATTTGCAAACTGATGCAAATGGCCGATGATGCAACGGTGGTGAACCAGAACCAACCTCACCCACCAACACCTGCTAGAATAAACTAAACTTTATGAAGTAACCGGCGTCCATCTTTTCGTCTTCTTCTTATGTACGTGTACGTGTATAGACTATAGTACATGTGTTTCACACATATAATTAAGATATTATAATCGGCCGTAACTTTTCGATTCAATTCACCACCTTGTCCAGCAGCTCAAATTCAATTTTCCGTCTACACCTCGGAGCACAACTTGAGATATAGATTAGATTATAAAGGCCTCTTTGGCGGTCTAGCTTACCATGGGGATTCGATTTCGATGAAAACCACCTCCTCCAAACTGGTTTCATCGATCGATCCGTTCCTTTGGCTCTTCCTAATACATTTTAGGTTGGAGCCAGGAAGATCTCTCTAATTTTTGCTGTTGTGCATACGTTGTTTTTGTTGAAGAGAAGAATTTTTTCTTAAATACGTAAAAGAAAATAAAACCATTGTGAACCGTGTCAAATAACGTGGGACTATATTATTATTATTATTATTATTATTATTATTATTATTATTATTATTA
>CM041635.1:24965742-25024477 GCA_023333625.1 Bothriochloa decipiens
ATTATTATTATTATTATTATTATTATTATTATTATTATTATTATTATGCATGTACCGATGACCTCATCTTTTGAAATTATGGTTCAATATTTTTACTAAAAAAAGAGATTCAAGTTAGAATAATACATATAGCACGTACATGATAATAATTAATTAACACTTCACAAAGACCTTTACATTTTTAGCAATATACGTATTCCTGTTTTTCTTTTATGGGTGAAATAATACTTATTTTTAGTGTGGTTTCATTACTGGGAGGAAAACGTAACATCATCAGTACTGTTTCCACTATGTACGTATAGATCGAGGCATGTGATCGATGTGATCATGACCGTGCTGCGTGGGCAATGGCTGCACAACTCTTGCAAACTGATGGCCCATATTACAAACTGACCGCCGTAGAGCTGAGGTAGAGGTCGACATGGCAAGCTGTGCGCCAACACATTTGTCTGGTGCACTATTGTACACCGTCACTTGTGTCCGGTCTTGAGTTAATGCAGCTCGATGTACAGTAGTACGACCCAACCACGAATCGGAGTCCCGAGTGGATGCACTGGGAAAATGAAAGTCATTTCAATATTCATTATTACCACCGTATTTGCCCACCACTGCGCACCTTATTATTAAGCAGCGCCGTTTGCTGATGGGAGGATCCAAATCTAAATCTGTGCCACAAATGGCGAGTCTCCTCCAGACATCAAACTAAATTTTCCTACATCAGCAACGACCATGAACAGCTACTCCACGGGCTACATCCTCTTCGACATCAACAACCACTCCACCTCCAAGACAAGCACCATGTCCAGCAACTACGTCAACACCAGCAAAGGAAGCGCCGACCTCTACGCCCTTGACTACCTCCACGACTACGTGTACTACATCGACATCGAGTGCCTTCCCCCACAACACGTAGGCCTGCTAGCACCGAACACGAACATCTACTTCCTTTTCAGCGACATCAACATCAACTACGACCCCGGGCACTTCTACATCATCTTCGACAACACCGCCAACTACAGCCTCCAATTTCGTCGCGTGGACGCGCCGAGTGGAAAAGGGGGAGTACTGTAACAAGTACAACGACGACCCAGCTATATTGTGAAGAAATTGGGCCAACTCGGGTCCAAGAGGAGGACAACGACGTCATGGGCTGTGGCTAGGGCACCGCTCGCGCCGAGAAGGAGGAAGGGGCGCCGCTCCCACGCACGCAGCGCACCTGCGCGCCGTCTCCGCCTCGCCGCCATGTCATCCCAACAAATTGAGAAAATAAGAATAAATAAAATAGAAAACGGAGGATCCGCAGGATCCCCGATTGCTTAGAGGATAAGTTAGAGTTTGTTTAGCAGTTAAGTCTCCCAGGACTATAAATATAAGGGTCCTGTAACCGTTGAATCTTAATAATAGAAAGGGATAATTTCCATCTACCTCCTGCTCTTGGCTCTTGGCTCTTGGCTCTATCCTTCCTCCCTTACCCTAGCCGCCGCCACCCCCTACACCCGTGCCTGCGCCCGCACGCCGTCGCTAGCAGCGCGCCGGCCGGCCTCGGCCGCGCTTCGCCGCCGCTCCTACCGTCACGTGTCAACTGCATGTACCGATGACCTCATCTTTTAAAATTATGGTTCAGTATTTCTACTAAAAAAAGATTCAAGTTATAATAATACATATAGCACGTACATGATAATAATTAACACTTCACCAAGACCTTTGCATTTTTAGCAATATACGATTCCTGTTTTTCTTTTATGAAACAACACTTATTCCTGTCGATGTTCCATGTCAAAATATAGACTGCTCAACTAGTGTGGTTTCATTATTGGGAGGAAAACGTAACATCACCAGTACTGTTTCCACTATGTACGTGTAGATCGAGGCATGTGATGTGATCATGACCGTGCTGCGTGGGCAATGGCTGCACAACTCTTGCAAACTGATGGCCCATATTACAAAATGACCGCCATAGAGGTAGAGGTCGTCGACATGGCAAGCTGTGCGCCAACACATTTGTCTGGTGCACTACTGTTAATGCAGCTCGATGTACAGACGGTACCAACCACGAATCGGACTCCGAAAGTCATTTCAATATTCATTATTAGCACCGTCGGATCGGATTTGCCCACCACTGCACCTTATTATTAAGCTGTGCCGTTTGCTGATGGGAGGATCCAAATCTAAATCTGTGCCGCCGACCCCACCGGCCACCGTACCGGCACGGCGGCACTACACCGGGTGCAGCGACACAGGGGTGCAGCGGCCCGTTGAAGCTGCAGATCGTATCAGGCCTTCACGGCAAGACTACTTGTATACTATATCTCTCATGCCAATATATGCATGCTAGCTTAGCTCCATAATCCGGCCGATTCCGATCTCGCTGCTGTCTAGTCCCGCTAGCTACTATACCACTGGCACGTACATTGTTATCTCCCATACCACGCACTGGCTCCGTATGATATGGCTTATAATGGATTCATGAAGGTATTTTGAGCCGTCTTTTATTATCAAACACTTATTTTCAAAAGTGAGATTGTTTTTTCTTCTCTCTCACAAAGAAAATAGATGGGAGAGAGCTGAAAACAGTAACTTTTCCTAGCTTTCTTTTTTATTTCTCTCTCATATGCACGCATAAAACTGTTGGTTAAACTATTTTGTGAAACAACTTTCTAAAACAGTTTATTTTTATATAGAGAGTTAATTGTGAAGCCATTTTCTAAAATACAGCTTCACTGATGAAAGTTGTGCCAAACGAGGCCTATATATGAGCCTACCTCCGGTTCCTAGCACTAGCACGTGTAAGTAACGAAGGATCTTTCTTTATTGATCTTCTTTAGGTATAACATTTGTATATTCTAGTAGATTTTGTATGTATATAAACACCTCTAGAAAGTGTTCTATTCTATTTTTTTATTCGCAAATTTTTTTATCGAACAAAGCCGCGCGCGCCACGTACAGTTGGTTGGCTGAGTCCAAACAATTGAAATAGTTTCCATGTATAATATGGGCGTATATATATCCGGCCCATTTCGATCATCCACTCCACCGGAATTTTACACGAGTGAGAACTGTCACAAAAATATGCACGTCCGATCCTACTTCATTCCTAACCTTTTGGCGGAACAGAAGCACAACAATCTTGATATGGATATGATGCCTCCTCGTTCCTGGCCGATCTTCGAGTAACGGCAACGGCATATTATTGTTTGGGCGTCACACGTTCTTTCTTCTAGAAGCCCACCGTACCCCACGACGCGTAGAGCATCGATCTGCTGGCAACCTGCATGTGTCTCCGTCTCTCGCTCGCTCTCGACAGCATTAATTTCCCGGCTGTGCGACGCGACGTGAATCGTGGTCTGCCGGCGCAGTGACGTCAGTGCAGAGCGAAGCGCGCCGGCCGGTGCCGCGCACAGATTCATGGTCCATCTCCGATGAAACTTCCGGCCGGCGACGAGGGTGACAGACTGACCGGTGGTGTGCGATCATTCAGTGTTCGCACGACTGTGATTTCTCCCGTCAAGCATCAACCGAGATCAACGAAACATGACCATTCATTCTAGCTTTGTTTGAAATCGTGCTAGCTGCTGAAATGAATCAAGTGAAATATCTTGTAGATAAGAATGGTTATTATTGTGAAATTATTCCTGCGGCCTAAGGAAAGAAATGCTCCTTTTTCTCCATGTGGAGATGTCGGTTCAGTGCTAGCTGAGAGGAAGCGCCGTGAACTGGTGGTTCATGTTGAATTGTCGATCGTGGCGTGGAGCACCGTGTCCTGTCAGTCTCAGGGTCTGTCACCCGCCTTCTCGTCTCTCTGAACACATACAAAACGAAATTCTTTTTTCTTTTTCTTTTCTTAACGGACGGTATACTAGGACAAACACCCACTCAGGTGTCTTTTGGATCCCACCAGATTATAAGAATCTAGGTAAAAAGAATAACAACAGTTTCATTGAATTCTAGGATCCCCAAAATCTTTGAGTTAAAATTCTTTTAAAACCCTTTATATATCATAGTGGGATTCTAGATTTTTTTTTTTGGTACCCAAAGGAAAAGGATTCAAAAGGGTCGACAAAGCTGGAAGCACTAGCTTGCACGTAGATGTTGCAGAACCTACAGTCACCCTCCTATCTCCGGAGTAGGATATTAGGGTATTGTTTAGATTGTTTTAAAATTTTAATTTTTTTACACTCTCTCTATCATATCAATTTTGACACATACATGGAGCAGTAATGTTAATAAAAAATAACTAATTGCATAATTTAATTATAAATCACGAGACGAATCTTTTAAACCTAGTTACTCCATAATTGGACAATAATTGTCAAAGACAAATGAAAGTGCTATATAACTTTTCAACTTCACTTGTCGCAATTTAAACAATGCCTAGTATGGGCAGTCTGTAGTTCTCCAGCTATATATAAATAATACTATATGATCAATCAAAAAGGAGGTGCCCAGCTTATGGGTGGAATATGATTTATTTATCCATTATATCGGTCCTATTTCCTCCCTCACCAATTTATCAAAAACAACAGTGGACAAATTAACTTTATCAGGAAAAAAGTGGATAAATAAGATTTCATATCGAATGCATCGTCTGGTAGAAGGATTAGCTAGAATGAGAATGGAGGAGCATTTTTGCCAAATTGCCCACAGGCACACAACCAGTCAACCTCGGGAGCCTGTACCATACCAGCAGCATGTGAAGTCATGGATCTCAGCTACTGTCGTTTTCCCGCCTTCTATTATGTGGCCCGCGAATGACATCATAGCTGACCTAAGCACGGGTTCTATCTATATCTATCCTTATCTAAAAAGAAAGCACGGGTTCTATGCTTTGAGAAGCAGTAGCCAGGCTAGAGCCCACCCACCTGGTGCTAGATCCGCTCCTGATGGAGTCAACGGACAGAACAGAGATGTCCATCTTAGTGAAAAAAAAAAATCTAAAAGTCGTGAAAATTAATTTGTAACTGTAAAAGGAACTGAAACTATTGAGATGGCCAGCGATTTTCCACGCAAAAATGAGAAAAATGGTCATGTCTAACCTAAGGACCAAATGGTCCGGTCCTTCGTTTCCCTCCCTTCTCTCTTTTGCTAAAATCACGTGGTCAGATCGTCTATCCCTCGCTATTGTGCCGTATATATCTCAATCTTAGCCGAAAACGTCATATATAGCTGACAGTCGTCATTTGTGTCATTTCTCCGATATTTTGAAAATCGACGATTCAACTCCGCCTAGGCGCGACTAAGCGCTAGTCGGAGGGTGTCCGCCTCGCCTATGGGGGTCGGCGGACCCCTAGGCGGGCGCAGTGCCTCCGCGGCGGAAGACGGCGCGTCGGCGGCGCCGAAACGGGATGGGGGGCGCGGAAGCAGGCGATGCGGGGTCCGCAGCTCCTCCCCGCCTACAGCGCGTAGCGAAGGGGAGCGGCGGCGCGGGCAAGCGAGCGCAGAGCGGGCGCGCAGCGAGAGGGGAGCGGCGGTGCGAGCGACCGGGGGGCAGAGCGGCATTTGGGAGGGAGAGAGAGGAGCAGGGGAGAGGATAAGAGGAGTTGGGCCGTGGTGGGTGAGTTGTGGTGGGTGAGTTGGGCCGTTAAATGGGCCTTTTTTCTCTTTCTCTTCATTACATGACCTCTTCTCTTCTATTTTTTTCTTTTCTTTTAAGTAAATATACATGTATTCTGCTAGAAAAATATATATATACATGTATTAGCCATTGCCTAGCAAAACACCTATCGTCCACTAGGCTCGTCAAGTCTCAACTAGTCGTTAGGCTAAGGGTCATCGCCTAGATTTCGTCTAGCGTCTAGCAAAACTTTGCATTTCTCTGCTTGTCTATTTGGAAAGTCACGTGCTCTTGCTTTTTTTTAGGCAAATCACGTGCTCTTGCTTGTGCGTGAGTACGTGGTTTATATATGGACACCAGAAAAAGACAAGCTGAGTACTCCATATACATGATCCTATTTGTTTAACCGTACAATAATAAGTTTAACATAAAAAACTCTATCATAATTGGGCAAAGACAAGCTGAGTACTCCATATACGTGATCCTATTTGTTCAACCGTACAATAATAAGTTTAACATAAAAAACTCTATCATAATTGGGCAGTAAACACATGCAGCTAAAGCACTAAGAGTACACCTAAAACTTTTACTAAAGTACATTATATGTTTAGATCTAAACATGTAGAGTAAAACTAGCCGGTGACCCCGCGCACGCGGGTGACCATGCGAATTGTAAAAAAAGGGGAAAAAATGTTTTTATTGTTTTTTAAACGGGTGTTCACAGTTCAGTAACAGGCGTGAAACTGTTTGGTAACGGGTTGTTGCTGTTTTTTTAGCGGGTGTGGACTGTTCAATAACGGGTAATACTTTTCTGTAACAGGATTGGTACAGTTTAGTAACGGGTAAGTACTGTTCTATAATGGATTATTTGCTGTACCATAATGGGTTTTATTGTTCCTTAACAGGTCTACACTGTTACTTAATGGACACCCCGGGAACCGTTTACTGATGTGAGGGAAAACCGAAACGGTAAACAGTATATTCCCGCTACAGTAGCAATCACCGAGAGCAAACCGAGAGCAAAGTTCTTTATAGATATGCACGTCCGGCGGAACACACACGCAATCTTGATATGACACCTCGTTCCCTGGCCGATCGAAGACACGTGGCACGTTTTGCGTCACACTCGCTCGTTCTTCTGGCCGGATAGAAGCCCACCCCACGAGAGCATCTGTGGCTTGCTGCCCCTGCTGTCTCCGTCTCTCGATCGCTCTCCACAACGTTAATTTCTCGGCTGTGCGACGCGACTTGAGTCGTGGTCTTGCCGGCGCGGTGACATCAGATCTGGGCGAAGCGCGCCGGCCGGCGCCGCGCAGATTCATGGTCAGTTCTCCGATGAAAAGATCGAGGATGGCGAGTGGAAGCGCCATGAACTAGTGGTTCATGTTGATCCTGGCGTGGAGGCCTGGCAGTCAAGATGTGGCCAAGCGCGGCAGATGGTTTGGCCTGGACCACGCAACGTGTCCTGTCAGTCTCAGGGCTCACCTTCTCGTGTCTCTGGCACATATATATACAAAACGAAGTTGTTTTTTTCCTTTTCTTATTACCGGACGGTATATGTACTGTGACAATGTGATGCATTTGTTATACTCATGTGCCTTTTTGGATCCCATCAGATTTTAAAATTCCTTTACAGTCTTGATTCTCTAGATATGATATATATAGTGGGATTCTGAGAGTCTGTTTTTGTACAGAGGAAAACGATTCAAAAGGGGCCCAACTTTGTTTGAGAAAAAGTTTTTCTGGAATTTTTTTATTAATAAATTTATTTTTTAAAAAAATTACAAAATTAGTCTCCGTTTTTAAGAAATTACAGGAATAGGCCACCAGTCGCCCGTTGGAAGGGCGAAGATGGGCCTTGTCGCCCGACTGGCGGGCTACCTGGGCCATGTCACCCGACCAGTGGGCGACTTGGCCGTGCACGTGGCATGGCGGGTCCCACGTCGCCCGGCCGATGGGCGACGTGGCCCATGTCGCCCGACCAGTGGGCGACTTGACCGTGGACGTGGCATGGCGGGCCCCACGTCGCCCGGCCGATGGGCGACGTGGCCCATGTCGCCCGACCAGTGGGCGACTTGGCCCGTGTAGCCTGCCAGTGGGCGACTTGGCCCATGTCGCCCGGCCAGTGGGCGACTTGGCGCTGCTATATATAACGCGGCCGGCCACTGCCGGCTGGGAGAAGAGAACAGAAGGAGAGGAGAGGAGAGGAGAGGAGAGGAGAGGAGAGGAGAAGAGAAGAGAAGAGAAGAGAAGAAGAAGAAGAAGAAGAAGAAGAAGAAGAAGAAGAAGAAAAAGAGGAGGAGGAAGAAGGAGAAGAGAGGAAGAGAAAAATTTTCGGTAAGTAAAAAAATATTTTTATATATAATTATTTAATGTGTGTTATATTAATTGTTAGATAATGTAATGAGCAGTTAAGCGATTAATATTATATTTTGGTAGTATTACTTATATTTTTATTTTATATATATTGTTAAATTAAATAGTTATATTTGAAATAATATTAGTAATATATTAGTGAAAAGCTATTTTAGCTGAAATTTTTAGATTACACAGATGTCGGAGAAGTTAGGATTTCAAATTTATTATGGAGAAGGAGAAATTATTCAAGGTGTACACGGGGTTGATCTGTCAGGATTTGCCTCAGTAACTAGATGGGTGTCTAGGGCAAATGAGAGAACAATTAGTGGTGTGCAGAATTGGTTGATGCGAATATTTGGGCTTGACAGCAACCAACATGACGTTAAGGTCATGGGTATGGTTAGTCATGCTCGGGAGGGCACTTTTTAGGAGTTAGTACCGCTTAATGCAACATCAACATGGAGAAAATACGTCAACAAAGCTGTAGAACGTGGGTGGCCTCTAGTCCTTCTTGCTCAGGCATATACGAAGGAGGTTCATGAGGTACACGTTATAGAAGAAGAAGGAGGTCTGAGCCATGACAATCACAATGATAATGAGGAAGATAATAAAGAGAGTGATCATCACCTGTCATCTATGGTACCGACGGGTGAAGCGGACGAAGGAGAGCGCATAGAGCATATAGTTCAAGAGATGGCGATGGAAGATATGGAGAATGAGAATATATCTAAAACTGAGTCATCTGAAGATGAGAATGAAATTCCTGTCCCACTGGAGTGGAAGAGTAACAGTTCGAAGAATTTGATGATCAACGAAGGAAATTCTGTGCCGTGGGAATATCATGAGAATGAACTAGTAGAGGGAGCTATGTACAAAGGCAAAGATGAAGTGATGAGTGTGGTGAAGTATTGGTCTCTGTCAATGAAGCGGTCTTTTGTAGTTGTTAAGTCCAATAAGAAAGTATATGATGTTAAATGTGTGTTTTTGGACTGTCCATTTAGGGTACATGCTTATGAGCAAAAATGGAGTACAATTTGGAAGTGCTCTATAGTAACAGAACATACATGTGAGTTACAAGAATTAGAGAAGTCCAATACAGCTCTTACATCGAGCTTCATTGCAGAGTACATGTATAATCGAATTGTTGGTAATTTAAGGTATCAGCCGAAATCTATAGTGACTACTATAGAGGAAGATTTTAAATACACCATCAGCTATTCGAAGGCGTGGCGAGCGAAACAGAAGGTCATTGAGAAGAGATTCGGTTTGTACGAAGCATCTTATGAGAACCTACCAAGATTGTTAGAAACCATCAGACAAAGAAATATTGGTACATATTATGATATCATGGACGTGTCTGATCCAAAAGAGGCCGGAAAGTTAATACTTCATCGAGCCTTTTTTGCACTAGGTCAATGTATAATGGCATTTCGTCATTGCAGACCTATTTTATGCATGGATGGTATATTTCTAACAGGAAAGTATAAAGGTCAGATTCTAACTGCTATTGGTGTTGATGGGAATAATCAAGTACTACCAGTTGCTTTTGCTTTTGTGGAAAGTGAGAACACAGATAGTTGGTATTGGTTTCTGGAGCGTGTGAAGTTAGCAGTGGTGCAAGAGCGACCTAATGTTTGTGTCATACATGACCGACATGCCGGTTTGTTGAAGGCGATAACGGATATGCAATATGGTTCAGTGGAGCGTGATCTTCCTCCTCGATGGTCGGACATACAATCAAGATGGTGCATGAGGCACTTGGGTGCAAATTTTTTTAGCCATTTCAAAAATAAACACCTTATGAATATGTTTAAGAGGTTGTGCAATCAGAACCAACAAAGAAAATTCAATGCAATGTGGACACGTCTTGATGAATTAACAACAAAGCAAATAGAAGAGTTAGCGATTCTTGCCGTAGAAGGCTCCATCCATGGATAACTCCTCCTGTTCACTAGGCGCATCCTTTTAGGCGGAAGTTGGTGCGGCGCGGTCATGGTGGACCTGTCTGACGTCCAGCGTCCACGTGGTGGGTGCATGTTTCGAGGAAGATATCGCCACGGTTCACTTCTTCGCCCGTTGGGCGTATCTTTTGAGGAGGGAGTCGAAGCGGCGCGATCATGGGGGGTCGTGCAACGGCTAGAGGTCGAACATCCCGCACGTGTCCCTTGTACGTGGAAATTGAGGGGGACCGTGGGTAGGCAAAATAAATGCGGGGATTTACCTATCTCCTGGCCTGATCCGCCCATTGGTCGTCGTTGCCTATAAATTCGGGGGCATAGGGCTTCATTCGCTCCTCACCCTGTCTCCCTTCTTTTGTCGCTGTTGCCACCGGAGAGCCTAGCCACCCTACCTATTAGCGCTTAGAGAGAAAGAGAGCAAAAGATTGGGAACCTCTCCTCCCGTCCTTCCGCTGTGCAAATCCACACGGTCGCCATGGCACCAGAGCTTCTTTCCCCGAAGGATTGGCTCCCATCGGCCGTTTCGGAGGAGGAGCTCATCGGGTTGGTGGAGGATGGGCTTCTTCGCCCCATTGTCTCAGAGGACCGACCGGAGTGGATGGTGCCACCGGAGGAGGACCGAGAGCCGAACCCGCCGGAGGGGTACATGGTCAGCTTCACCAAGTACCACCGGATGGGGTGCGGGTCTCCGCTGAGCCGGTTCATGCGGGGGCTCACCCACTTCTACAGGGTTGAGCTGCAGCACTTCTCCCCCAACGCCATCTCTAACACGGCGATCTTCGTCGCTGTTTGCGAGGGGTATCTGGGGGTGGAGCTGCACTGGGAGCTGTGGCTCCACCTCTTCAAGGACGAGCACTTCATTAAGCCGGTGTCGCAAGGGGTGAGGAGAACCGTCCACGTCGGCTACTGCAACCTCTCCTTGAAGCGGGCTGAGCTGTTCATCCTGATGGGACTGTCGTCCAGCCACAACGGGCGGCATGCTTGATGGTTCTACATCCGAAATGACGAGGGGTGGCTGTCCCGTTTCACCGGACGTACCATCGAGGTGTGCCCGGAGCACTGGTCTCGCGGCGTGGTGAAGGAGCAGCAGGGGAGGCTGAACCCCCTCCTTGACGCGCTGAGGACTCTACGCGAGCGAGGGCTGACCGCTAAGATCATTGTTTTGGCGTTCCACAGCCGGAGGGTCCTCCCCTTGATGTGGCGTCCTCTGCGCTTGGACCAAATGGTCTTCGGGGCACCGCTCAAGGGGTGCCAGATGTTGCCCAAGGCACTTCCCCTTGATAAGATCACGAGGCGGGTGTGGGGTGCGATGGCTGGCTCTTTCGTGCCATATGAAGTCAACAGCATCCCGATGCTACCTGATGATGGCCACATCGAGCTGGTGAGTATGTTGTCATATTATCCATTAGATTGCTTTCTTTCTTTCTTTCTTTGACTCATCCTCATGCTTTTTATCATGGGTCTGGGCACAACCTCCCATTGACTTTAGGACATTGATGCCCTCGGTCAGGGAAGACCAGGTCGACTGTCAGGTGAGGTGTTTCTCCACCCAGCAGCAGAAGAAAACCAAGGACGAGGGAAAAAAGAAGAGGAAGGAGAAGAACCTCAAGCGCTCAATGTGTGAGCAGCGTCGGGTGAGGCAGAGGCGAGAAGGCCTCCCCGTCAAGGAGTCCCCTTGGAAGAGGAGGAGGAGAAAGACAATGACGACGAGGGGATAGAGGCGCATCTCGATGCCTTGCTACCCTAAATGCCTTCGGCTGATGCCCCTTCGATGCAGGGCACCGTTGGAGTTGAGCGGCATAGAGGAGGGCCTACGGAGGGCCTCCGTGATACATAGGGAGCCATCAGAGTTAGGTCATCGGTGCCGGCCTCGACCACGACCTCGATATCTATAGAGGGTCGGGCATCGATGGCATCGGATCAGCCTCGGGGGCAGGGCTTGGGTGACCCTTCCACTCGAGGGAGGATGTCGCCTCGTCGCACGCATGGCGGGACGCCTCTGACTCCTTCATGGGAGAAGTCAAGCACGCCGTTGTCCCGTGCTAGGTCCTCGGCAGCCGATGCATAGACCCAAATCCAGCCAGCGTCAGCGGCGGTAGCTCCGAGCAGCTTGGGCTCGTTCAAGGGGCCCTCGAAGGGGGCCTCCAAGCCCCCAAGCGGATCAAAGAGGGCACCCCTCCTTCCTGTGGGGTAAGTTTTTGGTGACTTGGGTTATTTTTTTGCCTTTCTGTGATGATTTGGTTGCTCACAGCATCCCCTGCTTCGTGTGTGGGTTAGGTTCAAGTGTGCGCGAGAGTCGGTGGGCTCTTCCCCTGCTACACCTCAAGACCCGTGACATAGCGGGGATGGCAATGTCGGCTCCAGGCGTTGCTTCAATGCCCCAGTGGCGGCAAAGGTTGCCTGGGTCGCGAAGGCCCGTGCAGCCATGGCTCGAGGCACTGCTTCCGCCGCGGGTTTGGTCGCCCCAGAGCTCGCGGCGGAGGGGAGCGCAGACCCTAGCCGGGAGCGAACCGACGTGCCTCCCGGCACCGTCGCTCCTGGGGACGCCTCCGACGGCCGGCAGCTGGAGTCATCGGAGGGGTCCCCGATTATCCTCAAGGGTGAGGAGGCGGATCCTTCTGCTGAGGAGGCGAAGGAGACGGCTGCGACCCCTCGGCAGCAGCTACCGAGGCCGGAGTGGCCACTAGGGCTACACGAGCTGGAGGAGCAGTGGAAGCTGGAGCTGGTGCAGCCACAGCAACAGGAAGAATGGCCCGAAGAGGGTCAGCCATAGCAGGGAAGGCCAGCGACTGAGGGCATGCCAATGTGGGAGAAGGTTGAGCTGCCGACCGTGCAAACGGCCCCGGCGGAGACGTCTGTTGGGGCGTCGGGCGATCAGTCATCAGGCGATCCCGGCCTCCTTGCCAAGGGGAAATAGAAGGCAGAGGAGGCCAGGCCATCAATGGTCGAGGAGAGGGCGGGGTCATCATTCCCCACACTAGTCGACCGAGTGCTTGAGCGCGGCACTCGGTCGAGATGGGGGATGTCATCGTGGAGGCGGTGCAAGAGCGCATCAAGGTGGAGCTCCTGAACTAGGGTTCGGAAGCCATCTTTCTCCGGGACCCGGCGGATCCCGACACCCCCATGCTCGAAGTGAATGACCCCACGGAGGTTGAGCGATGGGAGCACGTCAAGGTGTTCCATGCCTGGTTGTAGCACGCCTTGAAGTTGGCGGTCGACGTCGTCTCCAACGACTTGACGCAATGCTTCGGGGTATGTGATCTTTTTCCACTATGTGGGGGTTAATTTACTTGCCTATTTAATCTCCCCCTATTTTTTGTTGTATTTCTTTGTTTTCAGGCCCTGAAGAGGTGCTCCCAGGCCAAATCCTACTTGATCCATCATATGAATGACAAGTGGGAGCAGGTCCTAGAGCTACAGGCGACGGTTGAGGCTACTCGGGCCGAGGCAGAGAGGGCGAAGGAGGATGCGGCCAAGGCCTGGGAGGAGGCGGAGAAGGCGAAGGAGGATGCCTCTTTAGCTCGAGGGGAGGCAGCCTGGACCAAGGAGGCGGAAGCTGAGGCCAGGTAGGAAACGAGGAAAGCCAGGGCTGAAGCCGCCAAGGCCCAGGAGGAAGCAGAGAAGGCCCTCGAGGCCTTGGCTGCCGAGGATGCCATGCTGAAGAAAACCCTACAGGAGTAGAGGCAGGATGTCTTATCGGTAGGCAAGGCAATCGAGGACCTGCGTGTGCAGAGGACGGAGGTGGTCTGCGCCTTGAAGGTGGCCGAGAAGGAGCGCGCTGAGTTGTAGGAAGGGTTTACGACCCTCGAGACCCATGCCATTGGTGTGTCTTCTTCTCCAGCCTTTGTAGTTTTGCCTCTGCAGCTTTTATCGTGGTTGACCCTTGTCTTACATTTTAGTCCTCGAGGAGGAGTTGGCCAAGGCTCGGGACAGCTCCAAGATGCTCCAAGACGCCTACTAGTCTGAGGTGAAGTTTCCCAATACCCTCAGCTCCTTGATCACCTCGGTCTGTAATGACTTCGAGGTTGCCCCTCAAGCGGAGGTCGAGGGCGACATACGTGGGAACTCCCTTCTCATCCATCTGTACGAGCTCAGCCACATCACAAGGGAGCAGATCTGGAATGCGCTCCATGTTGGTGTAAAGTGGGCGATGGCGGTCGTGTGCTCCAGCTTCATATGCAACATGGAGATGGTCTCCCACGGTTTTGTCAGCGACCCCTCAAAGACCGACGCCGAAAATGAGGCGGTACACATGGCCTTGGTCGAGGCCGCTGAGGAGCCTGGTGGTCATCTAGCGAAGCTGTTCGAGCCCGAGGTCCTCCTGTCAGTTGAGGATGATGGCTTGTGAGCCAACCTATAGCCCCTGAGGGAGGCTCGGCTGAGGAGCCCGGTGGTCAGTTGGTGAAGCTATTCGAGCCTGAGGTCCTCCCTGCCGGCGAAGACGAAGAAGCTAGCCTGTGAGCCAAATCTAGGCGTGAAGGCCCATGTAATAAGTTAGTTTTTTGTAAACTATGATGGTGCGGCCTAGGGGGCCTTGAAAACATTATGCATGTGTATATGCGTTTTGAATGCTTTTGAGTTCGAGTCTGTTATTCCTTTTTTGCTCGAGTTGAGTTCTTACGCAATCTTCTTGGCACACGGTTGCGCCCTTTGGTGTGGGGTGTGAGTGGAAGTACCATAGCTTGGAGGCGTAGGTGATCGACGGTGATCGACGGCCCCTCGGCCTTAGGGTGCCCTCGCAGCCTTGTCGACTATGTAGGAACTCGCATCGAAGCATATAGGAATGCTTAGACATTAATTTTTTGAAATCATGTGCTGTTACTAAGTCTTCTTAGCATGTAGTTGCACTCCTTGGCATCGGGGAGTGAGTGGAGGTACCGTAGCCTGGAGGCATAGGTGATCTCACGGCTCGACAGCCCCTCGACCTTAGGGTGCCCTCGCGGCCTTGTCGACTATGTCAAAGATTTTCAAAAAATGCAAGAGATTTTTTAGGGACACAGAGGGTTCCCCCTTCCATCCCCCGAGGGAGGCTCGGCTCTGATGAAGCAAAGTCAAGGCTACCTTGTACAAGTGAATAAAAAGTTTGAACTTGTAAATGAAAGTACTTCTTATTCATGATATGGGAAATGTACAAAGGCATCGAGGCCCTAAGGGTAGAAGCGACATAGCTGTTCGATATTCCATGCGTTGTTGAATGTCTCGCCCTTGCCTTGGCTAGCTTGTAGGTTCCTGGCTTCAACACCTCAGCTATGATGAAGGGGCCTTCCCAAGGAGGAGTCAACTTGTGGCAGCCCTTGTTGCTCTGCCGTCGGCGTAAGACGAGGTCGCCGATCTGGAGGTCCCTCTTGCGCACGTGCTTGTCGTGATAGCGTCGGAGCTTTTGCTGGTACCTCACGGAGTTGAGGAGAGCCACATCTCGAGCCTCCTTGAGCTGGTCGATGGTGTTGGCTAGTGCTTCCTCGTTCGTCTGCTCGTTGTAGGCCTTTAGTCGAGGGGACCCATACTCGAGGTTGGTGGGGAGGACGGCCTTGGACCCGTAGACCATGAAGAACGGGGTGAACCCCGTGGCTCAACTTGGCGTTGTCCTTAAGCTCCATAGGACTGAGGGTAGCTCGGCGGCCCACTTCTTCCTATACTTCTTAAGTCCCTGGAGAATCATGCCGTTGGCACACTCGACCTGGCTGTTAGTTCAAGGGTAGGCGACCGCAGACCAATTTACACAGATGTGATGATGGTCGCAGAAGTCCAAGAACTTCTTGCTAGTGAACTGTGTGCTGTTGTTGATGATGATTACATTGGGGACTCTAAAGTGGTGGATAATGTTGGTGCAAAATGAGACCGCCTGCTCGGAGCGAATGTTAGTAATGGGGAAAGCCTCAATCGACTTTGTGAACTTGTCGACAGCTATGAGTAGATGAGTGTAACCCCCAGTTGTCCTCTTTAGGGGCCTGATGAGATCGAGCCCCCACACGGCAAAGGGCCACGTGATGGGATCATCTGCAGAGCATGAGCAGGGAGGTGTGTTTGCTTGGTGTAGAATTGGCACCCCTCGCACGAATGAACGAGGCTAATGGCGTTGGAGATGATGGTCGGCCAATAGAAGCCCTGCTGGAAAGCGTTTCCGACAAGGGTTCTTGGAGCAGCATGGTGACCGCAAGCCCCCGAGTGTAGGTCTCTGAGCAGCTTCCTTCCCTCCTCGAAGGTGATGCAGCACTGAAGGACCCCGGTGGGGCTCCGTCGATAGAGTTCCCTGTCGTCACCGTAGAGAACGTAGGTCTTGGCCCGTCGAGCAATGCACTGAGCCTCAGTTCAATCCTCTAGGAGCTCCCCTCGAATGAGATATTCAAGGAAGGGAGTACGCCAGTTAGGCTCAGGGGCTTGCCGAGGGGGTGACCCCTCGATTTCCATGACCTCGGCCCCGGTAGGAGGAGGGGGTACGACCGCCTGTGTTGCATCTTCTTTCCAACACCTAGATCAACCGAGGGCTCGTACAGGTCCTTGGAGAAAACATTGGGTGGGACGGTACCTCGAGTCGACGTGATCTTCGCCAGCTCATCTGCGGCCTCGTTGTATCCCCGGGCGATGTGGTTGAGCTCGAGGCCGTAGAACTTGTCCTCCAATCTGTGAACCTCCTTATAGTAGGCCTCTATCTTTGGGTCATGGCAGGTCGAGGCCTTCATGAATTGGTCGATCATGAGCTTCGAGTCGCCACGAACTTCGAGGCATCGAACCCCAAGCTCGATAGTGATGCCCAAGCCATTGACGAGGGCCTCATACTCTACAACATTGCTAGAGGCAGCGAAGTGGATTTGGATCACATAGCATATGTGAACTCCAATTGGCGAGATGAAGAGTAGGCCTGTGCCCGCTCCCGTCTTCATCAGCAACCCGTCGAAGTACATCGTCCAGAGCTCCGCTTGGATCTGAGCTGGAGGAAGTTGGGTATCAGTCTACTCAGTGATGAAGTCGGCCAACGCCTGAGACTTGATGGCCTTCCACGGTGCATACGTGAGGGCCTCACTCATGAGCTCGATTGCCCATTTGGCAATTCTTCCCATGGCCTCCCAGTTCTGGATTATCTCCCCAAGGGGGAAAGACGAGACCACAGTCACCGGGTGACCGAGGATGTAGTGTTGGGAGCTTGTGTTGAGTGATCATGATGGCGTAAAGTAGCTTCTGAATCTATGGGTAGTGAACCTTGGTCTCCGAGAGTACCTCGCCGATGAAGTACATGAGCCGCTGGAAGGGCAAGACATGCCCATCTTTTTTTCTTTCGATGACTATGGCCGCGCTGACCACCTGGGTGGTTGCGATGACATAGAGCAAGAGCGGCTTGGCTGGTTTTGGGGGTACCAGAATCGGAGGTGAGGTCAGCATGGCCTTAAGTTTGGCGAGGGACTCCTTAGCTTTGGGGGTCCATACGAAGCTCTCTAGTTTTTTCAAGAGGCAGTATAGGGGCAGTGCTTTTTCTCTGAGTCATGAGATAAAGCGACTGAGGGCTGTGAGGCAGCCCGTGACCCTCTGGACACCTTTGAGGTCTCAGATTAGACCCATTGGTGACTGCAGAGACCTTCTTGGGGTTGGCCTTGATACCACACTGAGAGACTATGTACCCCAAAAGCATGCCTCGGGGGACGCCGAAGACACACTTCTCAGGGTTGAGCTTGATGTTCTTGGCCCAGAGGCATTTGAACGCGATCTCGAGGTCATTGATTAGGTCGTCAGCCTTCTTAGTTTTGACCATGATGTTGTCGACATGGGCCTCGACCATTGGCCCGATGTGTTCATCGAAGATGTTGAGCATGCATCGTTGGTACGTCGCCCTGGCATTTCGAAGGCCAAAGGGCATGGTTACGTAAAAATACATGCTGAATGGGGTGATAAAGGAAGTCACGAGCTGGTCGGACTCCTTCATCTTGATTTGGTGGTAGCTGGAATAAGCATCAAGAAAGGAGATAGTCTCACATCTCGTAGTTGAATCAATGATTTGATCAATACGTGGTAAGGGAAAGGAAATTTTAGGACATGCCTTATTCAAATTGGTATAGTCTACACACATCCTATATTTCCCATTCTTTTTCTTGACTAGTACAGGATTAGCTAACCACTCGGGATGATGAACCTCCTTGATGAAACTGGCCACCAAAAGATGTTGACTTCCTCCTCGATGATCTTGCATTTCTCCTCGTCGAAGCGACGCAAGCGTTGCTTCATCGGTTTGGACCCATCTCGGATCTCCAAGGCGTGCTCGGCGACTTCCCTCGATATGCTCGGCATATCCGAAGGAATCCATGCAAACATGTCAGCGTTTGCTGGGAGAAAGTCAATGAGCACTGCTTCCTATTTGTTGCTGAGGGTGGCGCTGATGATCAGCGCCCTCTCATCGGAGCTGCTCAGGTAGAGGAGGACGTTCTTTGTATCCTCGGCGGGCTCAAAGTTGCCGACGTGGTGCTTAGGGTCGGGAAGCTCAGCGGCGAACGCCTTGAGGGTTGCCGCTAGCATTGTGGACTCTTCAACAGCCTCCTCATTCTTGACTCACTCGACATCGCAGTCATATGCGTGCTCGAAGGAGGGGCCAACGGTGATCACGCCTTTTTGTCCTGGCATCTTGAGCTTGAGTTAGGTGTAATTGGGGATCGCCATGAATTTGGCGTAGCCAGCTCATCCGATGATGGCGTGGTATGTGCCGTGGAACCCAACCACCTCAAAGGTGAGCTTCTCCTTCCTAAAGTTTGTGGGAGTGCCGAAGCAGACGGGGAGGTCGATGCGGCTGACGGGGAGAGCCTTCTTCCCTGGTACGACACCGTGAAAGCCCCCGGCACTCAGACTGAGCTTCTCTCTCAGGACCCCCAGGAGGTCGAGGGTCTCCACATAGATGATGTTGAGGTTGCTTCCTCCATCCATGAGCACCTTGGAAAGGAAAATGTTGATGATGACGGGGTCGACGACGAGCGGGTACACCCCCGGAAAGGGAACATGGTCCGGGTGGTCCACACGGTCAAACATGATGGCCGTATCAGACCAGTCGAGGTAGTGGGGAGTAGCAACCCACGCGGAGAAGACTTCTCAACGCTCCTTCTTGCGCTGTCAGGGGAGAGCCGACTCGGGGGTCCCCCGTAGATCATGTAGCAGTCATAGACCTTGGGAAAGCCGTCGTCCTTGTTGCCGCCCTTGTCCTTGGGATCTTCCTTCTTATCATCCTTCCCAAGGCCCATGCTCTTGAAGTACTTTTTGATCATCCGGCAGTCCTCGAGGTTGTGGTTGGTGGGCCCCTTGTGATAGGGGCATGGCTTTTTCAGCATTTCATCAAAGAGGCCCTTCTCGGGAGGACCTCAGGGCTTCTTGCGCTCGGCGACGGCCATGAGATCATCAGGGGCATCCTCGTGCTTGCCTCGCTTGTTCTTCTTCTTCTTCCCACCCTTCTTGGTGCCCCGATTGGAGCTTTCGGGGTCGCCCAGCTTGGCCTCATGCTTGCCTTGGAGGTCATCAAAGAAGGCGCCAACCGTCTCCTTGCCGGCGGCATAGTTGCCGACGACGTCCATCAACTCATCAGCAGTCTTGGGGGGTGCATCCTGGCTTTCATACCAGGTCCTTGCAGGTGGTCTCGGTGATGAAAGCCAGGGTCATGTCTTCATCGGTGATGTGGGGAAGCTATGTGTGCTGCTTGGAGAAGCATCGGGCAAAGTCGCGAAGAGACTCCCTGGGCTTCTGCTTGTAGCTCTAAAGATCCCACCTATTGCCGGGGCGCACGAAGGTCCCCTTGAAGTACCCCTCGAACACCCTAACCAGGTCAGACCAGTCATGGATTTGGTCAGAGGGGAGCTCCTCGAGCCACCTTCGAGCGGTGTCCGATAGAAAGAGAGGGAGTTGCCAGATGATCGCGTGGTCATCATGTGCTCCGCCCAACTGGCATGCTAACCTAAAATCGGCTAGCCATAACTCGGGCTTAGTCTCACTGTTGTACTTGACGAGGCTCATGGGGGGACGAAAAGGACTCGGCAGCGTTGTCCTCTGAATCGCTCGGCTGAAGACTCAAGGGCCCGGTGGGTCGGGGGACCAACGTCGATTCTCGTTGCTGTCATAGCGCCTGCCTCGATGTGTGCTGTAGCCTCGTGCCTCGGCATCACTGCTCTTGCGTCTGCGGTTCTCGTTGATGTCATGGTGTGCGTCTTGAGGCTCGCGGTTGTCGCGGACGGGGACTGCCCTCTTTGGTTGGGGGAGTCTACTTGATGAACCAAGCCCTGCCTCTCGTGTTGGGAGGGTTCGGGGGGTTGCTCTGAAGCCACCCCTCAATGTCTCAAGGCGGAGCTTTCGGCCTACTGCGTGACGGCCACCTCGAGGAGTCCCTAGACCTCCTGCTGGATGTGATGGGCCTCGGGGTTTGAGGGGGCCGGCATGTTGCGGAGAAGCATAGCGGCCATGACTCTGGCTGACACGATTGAAGACGGGGTGCTCGATTGCGTCCCCCCCGACAGTTTGCCATTGGAAATCTCAGGCTCTGGCTCGAGCCCTTCTGCCCTATGGATGTCTGCGCTCTTGCTTGAGGGTCCACTCGAGCTGGCACAGACGCTCCCGGTCTTCGTCGAGCTTGGTTTGTAACTCGCGGACTTGCGCGAGCTAGGCATCAATGGGCATTCTGGGGCACTCACGCGTTGTCTGGTGCAACGGGTGGCCGCTCCTCCTATCCCGCTACAACAAGGGTGCCGCCCGCCGCGGCCGTTGCCACGGGTGTGGCTGCGGGGTCAACAATGTGGTCACTTGATGCGACTCCTTCGTTTTGTGGAAGCACTCCCGCGTGGGGTCATAGTAGTCAGAGTCAGAGTCGGGGGAGCCAGAGTAGAGATGGGGAACAGCCCACGATACTCCTCCTCCAGCTGTCATCGCATCATGCAGAGGGTGTAGCGCCTCGGGCCGGGATCCTTTGACAGGCTCGGACACTCCGGAATTGGCGTGGGTGTCTCCAAATGCATGGTAGTGTGCAGGAGGTGCCTGGGACGGTCCTCGTGAACGCTGAGACTAGAGCATACCGCAGCGGAGTATGCCATGGCGACGTTGTCCAGGCCAAATAGGAACGAGCAGCAAGCTGTGAACGGCCCATGAGGAAGCAAATCGAGTGGCGGTGAGGCCGTGCCCGCCGGAGTGGTCATACTCGTCCTCCTCGGCGAATGAGTTGTGAAGACGAAGTCAGGGTCAATGCTGAGACCTCCCAACTCCTCCTCTGATCCGAGGCATAGGTCTGCCAGGTTCCCAACCAGGGGCCCTGCATCCTCAGCTGGGAACGAGGAGGTCAGAGCGGGTGTCGTCTCAGAGCGACAATGGTGGTTGAGCCGGCCGCGCCTCCTCTTGGGCGGGGAAGCGTGGTGACGAGATCAGCGAGGGGCCCATCGTGGGGACCTGGAACTGCTTCTGCTCATGTTTCCAATCGAGAGCAGGATTATGTCATGGCCGTGGCCTAGCGATATGAACTCCAAACTCCCAAACCAGATCACTGTAGCGAACGAAAATGATGGCACGGAGTTTGCCATCCGAAAAGGGGCAGGAAATTCTGGTGGCACGCAGATCCCCTACCTGGCATGCCAACTATCAGCGTCGGGACCCGGGGTGCCATAAGCCAACGAGTAAACGTGTACTGTGTGCTCCCTAATTCGGATGGTGATGCAAGATGAACACTCGATATTTATCTTGGTTTCGGGCAAAGAAGGCCTTACGTCCAGCGAGGGGGAGAAGACTTGTATTATCTTGCACCGAAGTGCTTATACAAGGGTGAATACAAGCGAGAGAATGAGAATCAAGGGTGTACAGAGTGAGATGGAACTTGAGAGTTTTGGGCTCTAGAAGCTCTCTTGGGTGTTCGATCGTTCTCCTTTTCTCTTGTACCCGGCGTCCCCTTTTATAGACCAAGGAGAGGTACGGGTATACAGGAAAGCTAAAGCTATCATAGGTGATGACGTCGAGGGGGCAATGCCGATCATGTTGTAGCTGCTGTAGAGGCGTGCACCGGGCATGGCTTGCCGCATAGCGACATGCTCGGAATCGACGGCCGTCCTCTAGGCGCGTCAGGATGACACCACAGGTGGTCAGTGAGGGACTTGTGCCCATGCACGGTCGTGCGGATCCCTATGGACGTCGTGCCAGGAGTTGTTGGATCGTTGACTGGAGGCGTCGAGGCTCAACTCGAGGGGTGGCTTGATGACGCTCGAGGCCCAATCGAGGGGTAGCCACGGGAGTAGTGGTTGGATGGATAAGATCAGACTCAGGGAATCCAAAGCTAGCGGCTGTCACATAGCGTGTCAAGGGGACGTCGGAGGTGGAACAGTGCTAGGCATGGTGCAGCAATACCGGGCAAATCACCGCACGTCCAGGGATGGGCGGTAAAAGTAGGATTCGACCGCTATACCCGATCACTGTAACATTGTTGTAGCCATGCGGTTAGGCAGGAGTTGGTCAGAGCATTGACTGCACCTACTCCCGTACAGGGAGTAGTTGGATTCGAGGGGGTAGTAGTAATCGACGGGGGGTCATCCGCTCGGGCGGAGTTCCGTCACTCGACGGGGGGTCGTCCGCTCGGGCGAACTTCCCTCGCTCGAGGGTCCTGTCGAGTGAGAGGCTATCTTGGTTCGAGCGATGCTGCTTGTGGGCCGACCCAGCATAGCTCGGTGTACACCGATGGGCCTGCATCTCTATTTGTGGGCTTCCTTGATGATTTTGGGGCTTTATAGTTGGGGGATTAATCTTTCCAGTAAGAGGGTTTAGGGTACCCCTTTATTCAGGTACCCGACAAGTTTGAATGATCATATGGAGACAAGTATGAGTGAAAGGGTTGGTGAACATTCATTATCTTTTGCATACCTGAGTTGTTCTTACCTGCAACATTTGTGGATTCCTTTGAAGATGCTGAATCCCATTCTCTCTTTTTGGTGAATCCCATTCATTTGGTGAACATTCAATGGATGATGAATCCCATCCTTTTAGTAGCAAAGGTGTAAAGGAAGTGGACCTTTTTTTCTTCTATGTTTTTTCTTTCATATCTCAATTTTTTTCAACTCTTTCTCTCTTTTTTCAACTCTCTTTTTTTCTTTTTTTTACACTCCTTTTTTCTTTTATTTTTTTCTATCTTTTATTTTTTTTATAGCAAGCAAAGCTAACATCGACTTTCATTCATTTTCATGAATGACCCTTGGTGTGAGTGGGACTCGAGATTCTCACCATCCTCTCCCACACTAGGACTTTTGTACAAAAGTTAAGTGTATTGGGTCATGGTCTCGCTGTGAGTGTGTTCCACCCCTCAAGAGCATTCTGGTTTGTCATTGATGTTGCTCCATGTTCTCAAGTGCCACACCTAGAATAGTTGGTCACAAGAATACTCAAAGGTGCATACTAACTTGATAACATGTCCTTGCTTATATTTGAAAAGGAAAATTTTTTTATGATGAAAATAATATAAAAATAATAATAAATATATAAGTTTTCTTTTCAAGATAGTCCAGGGTATCTCCTGGCAGTGCTTGTTTTAGGACAAAAGCTCATCCATGGGAAACCTTTTGAAATGAGTCCAATGTTGATGATGTGGTTTCTTCTCTAACATCAACCTTTGTTGACCAATCTATAAAACTCATGCCAAAACATTTCGAGATCTGCAAAACATATGATAGACAAAAGCATCTATAACAACCCTTTCAAAGTTTTTGTGGACCGAAAGCAAGAAGGGTTTGTAGATCTTCCTTGAGATGGCAGAGTTGTAGATCAATCTAGGAGATTTTTTGTATGAGCATGGAACAAATCAGGCAGCTAAGAAATAGCTTCCATCCTCATCGATAAAATCTTTTGTCTTAGGGGAAGGTTTTTCTTTCTCACAACAATTCGAATCTAGCGCAACATAAGAATAGTTCATGATTATTGCGAAGATTGACATAACCTCACCCCTAAGATTAAGACTAGATTTGGATGAGACATCGAGTGTCAGCATAGAGGGCAAAGGGGTACAAACATCTTCCCTGAGAATTGATCTACCCTCTATGTCTTGAGAATGTTGTTGATGTCTCATACAAGAATTCGAGGCATAAGTTGATGTTGAAGTGGGAAACTCTATGGTATTCCCAAAATCAACATCAAGAAAGAGGTCATCCTCAAATTCAAAGGGGCACACAAAAGGATGGGATTCATCATTCATTGAAGTGTGATGTTTCCCCTGAATGGGAGGTTCCTCAGCAACCAGATTATGAAAAGGATTAGAAAGAATTTCAAATCCAGTTGCGGATGCCTCCTCTTGCTGGTCGGGGCTTGACTCCATTATTTCTTCTGGAAACTCATCATAGATGCCAGTGTAAGGAGTGTTTTCAAGGATTTTCACCAGAATGGCTTTCCCCTTACTAATGGTTTTGTGTGTAAATGAGCCTCCAGAAGATAGGTCAAGTTGGACAGCATCTTCCTTGCTAAGACCAAGATGGAAGTGGTAAAGAAGGACATGGTCAGGCAAGGAAAGGTCTGGACTGGTATTGATGAGACTAAAGAACCTAGCCCAAGCTGCACCTAGAGTCTCCTTCTCCTTCTGTTGAAAAGTAAGAATTTCTATACGAAGTGCAGCAACTCTAGAAACAGGGAAGAAAGCAAGACAAAATTTTTCTCGAAGTTCATACCAATTTCCATGAACACCTCCTACGGTATGAGCATACCATTGCTTCACATTTCCCATAAGTGAGAAAGGAAACAATTTCCATTTGAGGGTATCTTGTGTCATGCCAGAAAAAATTAGGCAAGAACACAAATGCTCAAATTGCCGAAGGTGGGTATAAGGATTTTCATCTTGTTGCCCGGAGAAGGGTTGTGCCCGAACCATGGCTATGAAAGCGGGGCAAATTTCATAGCCATTTCTGAGAATGAGATGTGATGATGGTGGAGGTTCCAATGAATTGCCCTTTGGAACCGAATACTGAAAGATAGGAGTGGAATCCATGTGGTTGGGATGGTGGTGATGGTAAGTGGCATATATTTTGGTATAAAGAAAATAAAAAGGATACATGGACAAACTTGGTTCGAATCTAGAACAGCTACCGTTCCTCGGCAACGACGTCAGAAAGCTTATTGGTATTTCTTAGCGTAAGCTGATAAATCCGCAAGCGCAAGGAGTACCGTTGTAGCTTTCACCCAGAAGTATTCAGGGTATCGTATTTTCCACAGGGAATAGAGTGTACTAGAGAGAAGCAAGAAAGTCCAAGAGAAGAAGGTAGAAGAATATTTTTGTAGGACGAGGGGTTTTTAAGCTCAGCCTAATGTTACCAGATAACTAAAGTCCTAGCTTACTTAACTCACTTACTTTGGAGTAGTTGTTTCTTTCCGGTTCTCGAAAAGACTGGGAAGCGGTAACAGGGGTTAGGTAGCCAAAAGCTCTATGGAAACACCAACCCGAACGTTGTGGAATACAAAGGCCTTGTCGGGTCTGTCACCCCCGAGGCTACTACAACTATCCGTGGGGTTGGGCGCAAACTCAGGTAACTCACTAGCCTAGACACCACGGCTACGCTAACGGCTACTACTCTAGTCCGATATCTTAATTAGACTAAAGCACTCGATCGAGCGAAGATCCCGTAAGCAAGCAAGTAAGTACTTAACTTTAATTAAATAGATCACTAGGGAATTGCAAAGAAAGAATGCGGATAGTACTCATGAAAGAGTCGGCTCCGTAGAGGTACAAACTAGAGGAGAACCTGACAAGCCTACTCCGCCTCCGCTCTTCCCTCCTCTCTCTTCCTCTTTTCTAACTTGTACAACTAGGAACTAGCACCTACAGAGACACTACTACTACCAAAATGATATGGAAGTGAAGCTCATATGTGTAGGATGAGGAGTGTGTAGCTCAAATGTAGTGCAGAGTGTAGTAGAGTGTGTGTTGTAGAGTGCCTCCTCCCCTCCTCTTATAGTGTGTGGAGGTTGGTTCGGGGGTAGACGGGAAAACCCACAGTGCACCGCTGAAACATCCTCAATTTTTCCACAAAGGGAAAATGCACAGAATGGCGCATAATATAATAGTTTGAAGCATCAAACCATCTCATTATCTCGCAACAGTTGATACAGGATCCATACATCGAATAAAAGAATACAATTAGGGGGAATTACATAAATAATTTGCCGCCACACTGGCGAAACCATCAGAGTAGCAGTAGCCTTTGGAACGACTGCGAAAGGCGGAAGTACATTAAATCTCCAAAAGAAGCCTGAGCATAGGAATGAGACGTCTACTCCTCCTCATCGTCATAGTCGTAGTCGGGCTCACCTGCCAAATAATTTTCAGTACGGTTTGTACTAGCCACATCTCCCACCCTATGCTTTGCTTTCGCTATGTAGTATTTGGTGGGATGCAAAGGATATAATCAAGCGACCTAATATATGGCTGTGGTTTCCTATGCAAGTAGTGACCAATATTATATAATATAATTCATCAAGTTTTAACCCATCTCATCCACATATCCATCCCATTCCATCACCATCACATACATCTCACCCTCTCGCACTCAGTCAACAGGTCCAACTCCCTCTCGGAGCCTGTCTCAGTGGCTTACAGCCGGAAGGGTAACACCAGGGGGAAGAAATAGAAGGACTCCTCTCACTACTCCCGAGAAGAGTGGGTCTTAGGAAAAAGCCATACCAGTGGCTCGCGGACTATATATATAGATTCATAAACTCTGCAGAGCGTGTACTCCCGTAACCACAAGATCACTATCATCGGCGGTGCTACAACAGCACCTCCTACAACAGTCTATGCTACAACAGCACCTCCTACCCGGGGCTTCGCTCCACGAAGGTTCTCACCCCCGGGATCTCCTTATACCTCACAATGTGCCCACCACAAGCACCTCACACGGGAATGCCCAGAACACATTCCCCGGCAAGACTCGCCCACATGGCTCGTCGTAGAATCCTGTCCGATCGACTCAAGCCTCACCACACACCCAAGACGCACACAACACTCTCCCCGAGTAAAGTGGCACCACGTGCCTTAACCATATACCATACTCTCCACCATGCATCATCATCACACAGATATAAGCGTAGTAGAAGTAAAGTATTATAAGTGAATAAGCATGCGTTTAGCCTATCAGCGGGTGTACAGGAGTAAGGTTGCGACAAGGTAAAGGCTCATCAAGCAGTTCTACCATGCACCCTATCATCGGGTGATATTCATAATTAAAGCACTAGCAAGCTAGATATTATGCCATGCGTAATAGGATCTATGAGGTTGGGTGGGGTGTGGCACCTGTGAAGTCATCACCGAGCTCCTCCTCGTACTCGTAGTCATCCTGCTCAAGCTGATCCTCCTCTGAAACGAGACATAATAGCCGCGTTAGCGGCTCCTATAGAGTCAACATAAAGAAGCAATAAAATTCAATAACTCCAAATGCACTCATACATAAGCCTATCACGTAGAGCTCATTTTTATGAAAATTTGGACACTTGGTTCATATTTTTCGGAGATCGTATGAAGAAGTTATGAATTTCCAAAGTTTATTCTATTTTCTGAAAAAGAAAAGGGCAAATTAACCTGACGCGACACGTGGCGGCTCCTGATTAGGCCACGTGGCGTGCGGGCACAGGTGCTGTCGCTGTGCTGACGTCATGCTGAATCAGCATGGACGCGGGGTCAGATGGCTTGGATGACGTCATGCTGAAGTCATGCTGACGTCAGCTCGGTCAGCGACCGACAGGTGGGGCCCACGAGTCTGGTCACTGACAGGTGGGGCCAGGTCAACGGTCAACATTGACCGATCAACGGTCAACGCCGACCGGGCTTCTACCGGGCCTCGGCGGGCCTGGGCAGGGCTGGATCTAGGCCGGGTTGGGCCAGCCCGGCCCGGACACGTGTCATCTCATTAGCTAGGCCACGTGGCGGGTCAGAGTCCAGCGGGCTCGGTCCACGATGCTCTGGCTCACGGACTCGGTTCACGGTGCACTGGAGACTGGGTGGCTAGGTGGCGCTACGCGGTTGGCTGGCGGGATCCACGTGGTGGACTTGGTCCACACGGGCGGGGAAACCTTTCCCCTTTCCTCCGTCTCCCGCGCGCGCGGCCGGTGCGGTTGAGCTCACCGGCGGCGTGCAGGCGCGCAGCGGCTGCGAGCGGGGTTGGCCAGGCTGAGGCGTGGCTAAGTGGGCATGAAGGCTAGATTGGTGCAGCGGCAGGGTCCGTGCAGTCCCACGGGGCTTGGCCTTGCCGGCGCACGTGCTTCGGCAGCGGCTGGCGGTGAGGCCATGGCTGCAGGGTTCCACGGCGTGTAGGAGGCTGCTTTGACTCGCGCCCCAGCTTCCTGGAGCCACGGCGAATGCGGCTGCAGGTTCAATTTGGGGGAAGGGGCTTCCAGCATGGCGGCCATCGGACGACGGCGACGGACGACGATGGCGACGGCGACGGCGATACTCCGGCAGGGCACCATCTTGCTCCTCATCTTCTTGTCCCAGGCTCGATTGGGCTCGTGCAGCATCTACCGAAGGTAAGAAAGGGGGCTCCGCAGGGCGCGCGCGGCCATAAAGCCGCGACGGCACTCCGCGCGGTCGGAGTCCGGGGAAACCGAGGTCGGCAAAGGTGCTAGCCTCACTATGGTTCATGCCGGCTCCATCTAGCGTGTCAGGAGTGTGTCCCAGGCCAAGGCGGGCTCAATGGTGTGGTTAAAGACGCCTAAGGTGGGCAGGAGCATGGGAACGACGGCGGCGTACTGGCGGCGGCCATGGAGAGGAGCGCGGGCGAGAACGGGGGAGCTCACCTGCGTAGCAACGACAGAGGCAGGCGACAAGGGTTTGGTGGCGGCTTGGTGCGGGAAAGCAGAGCCGGGGCGTCAAGACGGTCGTGCGGCACTCCGGGGTCCCCCTCAGCGCGCGGACAGCGGCGACGGCGGCGGTGCTCTAGCTCCGCGCGGCGACGCTCTCTCACTACTCCTCCCTCTTTCTCTTTCTCTCGGCTGGTCAGGGCAGAGGATCTCTACAAAGGCGGCGGAGCAATGGGAAAACCCTACAGGCCAAGGCGCTCCTCTTTTATAAGCAGCTGGCCGGCCATGGAGGTGGCGGACGGCGGCGATGCGGCGAGGCGCATCGGGCGGTCGCGGGCGTTCCGAAGTTAGGGTTAGGGTTCGAGGAAAGGCGTGGTATGGGCAGGTGAGGATGGACGGCATCCGAGGCGATGTGGCAGGTCATAGGCGAGCGGCGGACGGCGGAGGGTGCCATTGCCATATCTGGCGCGGCGTACGGGACGCGCGGTCGAAAGATATGGAAAAAGGTAGAAGCTGACAGGTGGGCTCCGCTTGTCAGCGAGAACGGGGGCGTGCGACACGCGGGCGAGGTTGGCGGGCCACCTTGCTGGGCCGCCTTGATGGGCCAGCAGCGTGGCTGCACGGGCGAGCGCCTTGCTGGGCTGTCGGCCACGCAGCGCGGGCGAGCGGAGCAGTCGCGCCGGCTGCAGTGGGCGTGAGCGGGCCGTCGGTCAGGCGGGTGAGGCCGTCGCCTCTGGTGGGCTGAACGGGCAGCGCGCGCAGCAGGCCGGACAGGCCGCGAGCGGCACAAGCAGGCCAGCGCGGCTAGGTGGGCTGCCGGGCCGCTTCTGCGTGTTGGGCTGGTTTCCTCTTTTCTTTTTCTTCTATTTTCCAATTTCTTTTCTATTTCTATTTCTTGCAAAGCAACTAATTTAGCCACAACCCTAGGTTAGTGAGGTTAGTGACCATGATGTATACACCATGGTGGGTCCACTAGGGTCTCTAGGTCATGATGGATCTATTTCCGGAGTTAGTCGACACATGTTCACACATGCGATGACAGGTTATTTGATTTTATCGGTCATCATTTAAAATCGAGAAAAATGCAAATCAAGCTCTGGTGAATTAAATGCAATGCTCGGGCTAACGTTGGGTGCTACTTGTGCATCTATTGACGGGTTTCCTACATGACATCCACCATACACTGGTAATCTTTAGAAAAATTTTTGAAAGCCCGTATTTTCGGTGACCGAATTTCTAGGGTTGTTACAACCGCCCTCCCTTGGCCATCAATGTACCGACACGCCGAAGCTGGGCCCGAACCGCCTCAGGAGTGCGCCAGCTGGCCCACCTGCGCTGGCCGGCCCACTTTTAGCTCTGATCGCCACCATCTTTGGCAGGTGGGTCGTGGAGTGGACCTGGATCGCAGCCACGTTCGTGGTTTGGTCCAGAAATGCTTCGTTTGGGCTGCTTGTCTTCCCCTTGGTATTTTACGCTTTTCTGGAAGGCGACTTTTGGTATAAATATTCCATATACTTGGTTTATTTCATACTTGTGTCCTAAAAATGATTAACTCACCAAAACTCATGGAATGTGTTAGTACATAAACCCTATTACTAAGTTTGTTGTTCGTTTTATTATAAAGTTGGCGGTAAAATTTATGCAATAAGGAGTGCCAACACCGGGCCGGGCCGGGCCGGGCGGGGCGGGGCGGGGCTAATGGGCACGCACACACGACATGCGCGTGAATGGTCCGACGATTTTCAACTCCGACCCTTGCAGGTGCACGGCTTCCTTTTTTCACTCCGAATTTTTGTATGCATTGAGAAAATTGCACTGGCCTATTTGGTAAGCAATTATTCTGGTATTATGGTAGGTCAATTACCATAATGCTGTGATTGAACGGCTAATTACTTTCCTTAGCTGCAACACGTGTATAAATATGGGGCGAGACGTCGTCCTCGGTACCGAGAGATTCGTCTCTTCCTCGCCTTAGTGCTGCACTGCCGCCGTCTTTCCCATCCCGTCGTCGACGTGCCATCGGTGCCGGGAGAGCAGGCTCCGAAGCCTACGTCTCCTTGCGTCCCTGCACGGGGTAGGGAGCGTATCAGGTTTTTAGGAAGCACCGTCACGACTGCTCGCTGGACGTCTTCTTCCCTCTACGCCACGCCGCTGATCCGGGTCTTCGTCGACGGTCTGCTACGTCTTCCCTCTCCGGCAATCCCACTATAAGAATGCTCACCTTCTCTATGATGTTCGTTCTCGCTTTCTCTCTGTTGCTAGCACAAGAGAACATGTTTTTGTCTCAGATCGTAGAGCTGATATCGAATCATATATCTGTAATACATGTTGTTGGTGTTTTTCTCATTATCAGAATTAATTTATGCATCGTTAAATTGCTTTTATTCCCAACATAATTTATTTTATATATAATGCATCACTGCATGGTCGGAACATGTTTGTCCCAGATCTCAAGCCGTCGTTTTCCCGCTTCTATCATGTGGCCCGTGGATGACATCATAACGGACCTAAGCATTGTTGACGTTACTAAGAACGGGCTCTATACTTCGAGTAGCTGTAGCAGGGCTCGAGCGCACCCTACCCTGGTGGTGCTTAGATCCACTCCCAGTCAATAGATAGAATTGCGATGTGCATCTTGGTGGAAGAACCTGAAACTTGTGACAATTAATAAGTGCTTGTAACTGTAAAAGGAACTAAAACCGGCTATCCCGTTTTGGGCTAAGATTGATGAGATATATATTAATCAAGTAGCAAGGGATAGATAGATCATGGTCCGACCACGTGATTTTCCGCAAAAGAAACAAGGGAGGAAATAAAAGGACTGGACCACGTGGTTGTTCGGCTAGGCTGGACATGAGCATTTTCTCCTTTTGGGCCTAAAGTCGCCAGCCATTTCAATCGTAGTTATTTTACTTAGTCCAGAGCGAAAATTCTGTGACGGGTAGCGGCCGTAGAGTTTATCTCAACGGTTTGAAGATTCGTACTTAAAAGTTTTAGAAAGATTTAAAATTATACACACTAATACTACATTAATACATGTGCATTGTACTAAAATTTAAGATTCAAATAATTTTTATAAAAATTTATATGAAAAAATAAATTTTAACCACTAGAGGATAAAATTTTAGAATAGGTAAAAAAATTTCATATGAATTTTTACTAAAGTTATTTAAATCTTAAATTTTGGGACAATATCCATCTAAACATGAATATCTACTCGCCGTTACTCATATGGGCAATGCATTTATGCTGTCCATCCTCGCCGGGTCTATCATGCACTTGTCTCTTGTTCTGGTATACTCAGCACTCGGCTACAGAAATGCATTGCCGATATCAGTCCAAATGTCTTGACAGGTTGCCACGATGCGGTTGCTGAAACCACCAGGCACTTACTCGCGTACAAGATAGTCAGAGGCAACGAACGGTGCGCACCGCATGTCGACAGCCTCCAACAAGGACGGACCCAGTCGGGTCCGCAGCCATGCCCCGAGCAACAACAGCCCAACCGACGGCAACCAACCGTCCGGTCCGTTGTTTTTGTTTTGCCTGTTTGCACCTGGGGATGGAGGAATGCCAAAAAAACCATGGGCTGGTGGACTGCAGGGCCAGTCCCGCCGTCCGTCCACGCACACACGTGCTTGGCGTTGAAGTAGACTGGTAGGTTACTCGAAAGCGATCGTGACATCGCGTGCTAAATTTGACTATTTACCGTTCTTTTTTCTCTTTATTACTAATTGCCTTGACTTGATTGATGACATCGTCATAGTTGCTTTCCCATCCAATGACATCAACATCCATCTACATTAAGGCCTTATATTATTATTATTATTATTTGGTTATTGTCGGGTACGTTCGCGTTAATACACATGCCATGGGACAGACTGAGGTGAGATTTAGTTCAAGTTTTGACTCTAATATAACACATGTGGATTGATTATAATTCAATCAGTGACGGACCTTAGATGAGAATCAAAGAGGGACTAAACAATGAAGATTTAGGAATAGAGCTGCAAACTAATGATGATTTTAGACTAAACAACAGTAATTTATAGAGGGATTAGGCTCACTAGCGGGCTATAGCCCTGGCAGCACCCCCTGGATCTGCCACTGAATCCAATTACGTCCAAACAAGACCTAATAAGTAGATGTAACTCAATTTCATTCATCTCTGTTTTCGCTTTTAATTCTATCCAACAAAACCTTCATCAAGTCAACCAGCGTGCTAGACCACTTCGTCTTCGGGAGGCTATGGATCTTAAAAAGATGTCATGATATTGCCATTAATCATTTAAAGTTTGGTCAATACGTGTCCTTAGGCTCACGTCCTTTTTTCTAGAAAAAAAACTTAGGCTCACTAGTCATCACGACCTTCATTCTTGCTACTTGTACATAGCTTAGCCGGGTCACTAGTCAGACTCAACAAAAATCGTCCATGCCTAGATGTGGCTTGACCACAAAAATCGTCCATGCCTAGATGTGGCTTGACCACAAAAATCGTCCGTGCCTTAATGTGGCTCGACCGTGAGAGCTCACGTGTAAGAATCAATGTCAGTACACAACTACCTACAACAACCGAATAAATTAAAGGAAAACAACATAATAAGAAAGCGTAAGTCCAGCTATAACTGTTGGACCATCCAACCTAATACAGTCGCACGATGACATTTCTTTCTCTTCTCCCCCTAATACAGTCGCATGATGATGCTGCCTTGGTCCATCTTTCTCATGTTCACATTGTCTATATAGGATATACATACATGAGGATTAATATACAGTAAATACTACTACTGTACCTAGTTGATTTTAGAGATGCGCCTATATATGAGGCTATGAGAGGGTATAGGCTGATCCTTGCAAGCCCTGGTGACTCGTCGGTCGGACTCTTCAATCACGTCGATAGACACAATATAGCTAGAGGACACGCAGTGGCCGAGAGGGCAGTCCTCTCCAACGTGGAGGGCAACATTTAAGGCATGTGTTCATGGGAGATCAATCGAGATGCTAATTAACTTTTGATCCACTAGTGTCTGGTCACTACTGAAACCCAAATTTTTTTGTCGGTTTTTCATGACAATAGGAATTAACTTATCGGTTAGATGTTAACCGATAGAATATTGCATATTTCGTATTCTATTGTCGGTTTTGCGGAAATTTTAGTTTCTAGTAGCAGGTGCTTCCGACTTTTGTATGAGGAATTTGTTTTCGAAGACAAGGAGATCTCAACTCCAGAGTTCATCTCCTGACCCATTGGCCCTCGATACTGCTTGTCGGATTTGCAGGAAGGATAACAAGGACGTCTCGAACATATTGTCCATCCGTGGTTGAATGAGGTTTACCTAGTAAATATTTGAATCATTTGTGGCAACCTAAAGTTTATCAAATGTTGCTTTTCTGCATTGAGTGGCCTGGTTGTATGTTAGTTATAGCCAATAGTGGCTTCATACTTACTATGTTGGCACCCTTTAGAAGATTGTCTAATTAGCGTGTCACAGCCTAATGTTCTTACTAGCTTAATTATCTGCATGTAATCCTCCATCTGTGACTCTGCCCATTTTCATTATTGGTGCTCATGACTAGTATCTAGAGCTACTATAGGGTTCATAAATCGCAGGCATATTCCTGGTTTCTTAGATTATGTGTTTGCGCTTTTGTAGTCCTGCTCATAATAAAGAAAAATAAAAAATACCCTTAAAGTATGAAACAAATCATAATTCAAACTACAATAAAATAACTCCTAGATTTCTTAATTTTCATTTCAATTGAAATAAGTCCTAGATTTCTTTGTGATATAAATGCAAAATAGCGAAGGTTAACATTTTATTGACCAAACCTAAATAAAGCTACCTAAAATTTCCCAAAACAATTTTAAACCCTAAGTGTTTAGGCGACATATGCTTACCTTTAGGGACATCTCTGACATGTGTGCAAACTTGAGGGGCTCTAGCGCCAAACGTGAGTATACAAAAGACAAATTTTTAGAGAATTACAAGGAAATTAGTTCATAAGAATAAATCAAATTAAATAATTATAAACTATATATATAAATGTTTAATGGATGCATGCCGCTGTTCCATTCTTGATTGACTAGAGCGGTTTTGGTGTGATTTGTTTCTGCTTGAGGAAACGTTTGAATTGCTATTTTGGAGTTTTTAATATCTTGGAAAAGTTCCCTTTTTTACTCGCTGCGGCAACTTCTGTTCGGCCTATTTCTGTGCGCCTCACGGGCTGTAGCCCGTTTCCACTCTGTCCATCTGAACGAACCTGTCCTGCCGTGGACCATAGCCCAACAAGCAGTCCAGCAGCACGAGTGCACGACCGGCCCTGTTCATGTTCAACTCCCCAACGGAACTGTTGTAAAAAAAAAAAAAAAAAAAAACTCCCCAACGGAACCAGCAGGGCCCCGACGCCAGAAAAACAATAATTCAGTGGGGGTCGGTTGTTGCAAAAATAATCAGGAGCACCCAATGTCCTAGATTCATACATTCGCGACACGTGTCTAAATGCATAGACTTGAAACTATCGCTTAAATTTCGTAGCATACATAATTAGTTCAAAAGAAAATTTTAAATTCTTTTGTGGATGTATGCCTGTGGGTATGTGCTGCGAATCCGTCGTGTGCCCAAGATTATTATATATATAAGGGCCAGTATGGTTCTTTGGAATTGAATTTATTTGAGATATGGTATATGATATTTTATATAATAAGTTTACTTAAATTATTATATAAATTTCTAATCTCTCACTCTATGAATTCAAGATAGGTCTTTTGTAAGATTTAGGAAGTTGTGAAATCAATAATTCCAATCCACAAATAGACCATCTTTATGTAGATTCTATTTCCTTTAGAATAAAGAAATCCAAACACACCCAAAAGGATGCCCCCGATGATTTTTTTCATAGTTGTTCCGGACCGAATAGAAGTGGGCACGTGTGGTAAGGTTCGCCAAACCTAAAATGGCGACAATATTTCTTTTCGCATGTACGATAACTAGACCAAACTATGCCCCACTATTCTACCTCTACTACATAATTGGGGGTCGAGCCAAGTTTGAGCGACCGTGCTGCTTTCGATTTAACCTCTCCATCTTCAATTTCACTATGGAGTGAATGCGCGCGAGTTGAGGACAAGGAAGCCCCACCCGACTCGAGGTCACTTACCCAGCTTTAAGCATTTTTTAAATTT
This sequence comes from Bothriochloa decipiens, assembly GCA_023333625.1. Classification (NCBI taxonomy): domain Eukaryota; kingdom Viridiplantae; phylum Streptophyta; class Magnoliopsida; order Poales; family Poaceae; genus Bothriochloa; species Bothriochloa decipiens. The sequence goes on from CM041635.1 coordinate 25,001,546, forward strand.
TAATAGGATAGAGAAAAGGTAGTTCTTAATTTAGAGCCAAACTGTCGCACATATTTTCAAGATTATTCGAGAATAGTATGTGGGACTATCTATCTTATAAGCCATATGCTAAAAATTAGCACTCTTAAAAAGTTATCGTAGAGCGGTAGCTAATTAGTGCTATCATATAGGTGGCTTAATGATGGTTTTGGATGCTGAAATCCGACTGATATTGTTTTTTTAACATATATCCGACTGATATTATTTTGCTGTGACAAGAAAACTCATTACAGAGTCGAAGCGAACAGGGCCGAAGTGAAAAAGAAACATCCTGCCCCAAGTAAACCAGGGCTTGTTTAGATTGGGAAAAAAAATTGAATCCGATAAATAGTATCACTTTCGTCTTATTTGACAAATATTGTTCGATCGTGGATCAACTAGGCTTAAAAGATTCATCTCGTGATTTTCAACTAAACTATATAATTAGTTATTTTTTATCTATATTTAATATTTTATATAAGTAGCTAAATATTAATATGATAGAGAGTAAAAAAATTATAATTTTAGAGTACTAAACAAGGCGCAGGTTGGGCCTTAGGCAGTCACGTCACGTGCCTCTGGTCCACGCAGTCAATGGCTAGTCGGGGCGGGCCAAGCAGAAGCAGTCCCTCTGTATCTGTATCTCCACTCTCCAGATCAGATCTCTGACCACCGTGCGACAGACATCGCGGCCCCACCTTACCGTTGCCGGCCTGCCCTTCCCCGCCCGGCAGTCCCCACCGTCCCCGTCCTCCCCCTCGCTACCATTTCAAATCCCTCTCTTCTCTCTCCACCCAATGCCACTCGCCGTCGTCAATTCGTCATCCATCCCCATCACCTCTCATCAGATCTCTCTCCCCATCCCGCTCCCCTCACGCTCTCGCGCGCGCTGCGGCGGATGTCGTCGTCGGCGCGCTTCGATCTCCGGGTAAAACCCTAGCCCCCATCCATCCGGCCGGCCGGCCTCAGATCCACCGCTTCTAACATCCTCCCTCCAATGCAGGCCTCGTCGCAGCATCTGCAGCCCCCGCCGTCGCACGCCAGCATGAGGTGAGCGCCACCGCGACCTCACTCCTCTCTCTCTCTCTCTCTCTCCCTCCCTCCCTCCCTCTCGGGTTCGAGGCGGTTTGGTTCTGATGGCGGTGGTTTGCGGTTCGTGCAGCGACGGGGGCGCGTTCGCGTTCGCGAACGCGGGGAACCTGGATCACTGCGCCCGGTACCTCAACCAGACGCTCGTCACCTTCGGATTCCCGGCGTCTCTCGACCTCTTCGCCACCGATCCGGTACCATCGTCTTCCCATCTCTCTCCTCCTCCGGCTCGCCGCTGCTTCACGTTTGAGCATTCATTTCGGTTGGGGGGGTTTGTTTGCGTATGGTTTTCGGGGTTTACGGGATTTATATCTTGTCTCCATTTCTATTCTTCTATATAGAAAACAAATTTCCGAGGCCAATTCGTCGATCCTTCTGGTATTTCGCCTCTGTCCGTTTTCCTGGATACCTTATTATTTTTGTCCTCTCTACCTCTCTATATTTCCATGTTCTTGTTTTGTCCGTGCTTTTCCGATAACCATTTTGTTCTTCCTCCAGTAGGAATACTATGGTAATTGTTACGTTTTGCCCTCAATTTTTTTTTGTCAGATCTTCTGATTTTTTTATAGCATTGTGACATCTGTGGTTCTGCGTGCAGTCGTTGTGTAGGGTACCTTGTTTTGGAATTTGGAGATCAATCCATGAAGATGACTCTTTCATCTGCTTTTCTCGGTAAACTTACCACATCTCCTTTTGGGTTCTGCTGTGCAGGTCTCCATTGCAAGAACATGTAACTGCATCTATGCACTGCTGCAGCAGCGGCAGAGGGATATTGAGTTCAGAGAGTCCACAAACGACCAGAGGCAGCGGTGAGCCTTGGACCTACCATTTCTTCCCATTCTGTTTCATCACGTTGTAATTGGGATGTTCATAGCCAGTGCCAAACTGTTAGTTGTGAATTGTCACCAGATCTGGAGGGTAGCACTGATTAGTGGTACACTACTGGACATAGTGCCGCGTCACTAGACTTAGTACTGGTTGGTAGTGATAGATGCTGGTTATTCTTCTCACATCACATCATTGTTGTCATTCATATTTGTTTTCTTGACCTAGGGCATGATGATGATAGTTGATTGGATCACTTATTTCTGTATTAGTTAACTATAGAAGTACGGGTTAGAGGCCCTTGTTATGAAATCTGAAATATGCCTGGTCCAAAAGAATTGCATGTTAAGGAATGTTGCCAAAGTTCAGTGCTATAGCCTCATATCATAGGGTATAGGCTTGTAAAGAGGAAAGCCCTGTGAAATTGAAGTGATGATTTTTTTTCTTCCCTGAGAAATTGAAGTAATGATTTTCTCTTGTTGGCCACTCTGCTAAAGTGCCATGTAATAATACATTTGATTAAATTGTGCCAGTGCAGCTTCATCATATTTTGTACCTGATGTTCTTAGTCTTTTCCTAGTGAATGAATCCATTATTCTATCTCGGACATAACAAATGAGGCTTAACTATATTAATAATTTTGAGTTAATATATCATTATGTTTGCACTTCGTTTTAGTGTTTATTGCTGGTTGAATCTTGATTTTGCTTGCCTGTGAAGTTTAACTTTCACAGTGCAATTCTGTCTTTTAATCAAAACTAGACCAGGAAATTATGGAATACTGGTTTCCTTGACATCCCGCTACCATAGTCTCTTTTCCCTGACAGTACCACTTTGTGCCATGAGCCAAAACTTGTCACCACCAACAGGCAACATGGCACCCTTTGTCCTTTTTCATCTACCTTCCTTTTTTGCTCTTTCAACATTTGTCTCCTCTACAGTCCTATTGGTATTGAAATTTTATTGCTCGTGCCTCCTATTTGTTTGATATAACCTGCAAACGTGTGAAATATGTATATCTTGTAATTATTAGGTGCACCTAACAATTAAATGAGTTGTCTATTTGTCATCATTAGTTGCACCTGCATGGTACTATCTGTCCAGAGCCCATTCCTTCACAGTGCTAATGTGCTGCAGGGCACTGTTTGCTTGCCATGATTCAGCATTAGATCAACATACCCATGGTTTTGTTATGAGCTCTTTCCTATCTTCATGCATGTTATATCAGTTTAGGTGAGGAGGTTAAGGGCCTGTTTGGCATGGCTCCAACTCTACACAGAGGAGCTCCACTCCAGAAATCCAGCTGGAGCTGGCTCTGAGTGGAGTTGGAGCTGTCTGGTTCTGGTAGGGGTGTTTAGCTAGAATGGTACTCTGAGCTCCAGAGTTGTGTTTAGGCAGTGTTGTTTGCCCATTTTGCCCTTGCATTATGAACTGATCCCAGCACTGCCAGCAGCTTATTCGTTTCCACAAGTTCATCTCGTAATTGCACAAGGTCATCTGGTACTCGTACTACTGCACAGAGCAAGGTCCACGGCCACACGTTTGCAAGTTCATCTTGTTGATGCATATAAAATAAATTCCAACAACGTACAAGATAATCCAAAATAATAATTCTTAGATAATCCGAATATTCCATGAAATCAAATAATCTGACATACAAGTCCAATCTAATAATCTGAGATACAAAGTACATATTTTAAGAACATGATTACATTAATTCCAAGCTAATTACATAGTTTAAGAACATGATTACTTGTTCTTGATTTGGTTCTTGGTCAATACAATACCCGTACAATCTTTGAATCCTTTCTCAACCTCAGCATAACCCACTGGATTCAAGAATGTATTTGGCCGATTTCCTTTCTCAACTTGCTCGGCCATCAAACCACAAAGGATCCGAGTGTTCTCTATGTTCCAGTCAATTTCCGGCATCTATACCAACTCAACACAACAATTCAGAACATGAACTATAGAGCTACAAATTCATCCCAACATTCCCCTAGCACAGGACAATTACACAGCATGTTCTCCAAACCATGAACTCACTGTTCTTAAAAAAACACAGCATAGAGATAGGGATGGGATACCTTGCAAGGTTGGGGGAGCTTTGTGGGGCGTCGTGGGTGTCTTCACGTCGCCCTTCTTCTCCTTCGCCGGCCACTGATGGGTGGAGGCGCCCTTCTTCCCTTTCTCTAGGGTTAGGGTTGAGGATGCAGGGGACCATCTCCTCCTTCTCTTCTAGGGAAACGGTGGGGGATGGAGGGAGGGAGCGGGGAAGAGAAGCGGGGGGACCCGCCCGGCCTGCTCGTCGCCTGGAAGGGGCCGGCGGCGAGGGGAGTCGCGAGCTTCCTTCCAAGCGCGCGCGGGGGGAGTCGAGTCGGGAGAGGAGGCGTGTGCATGAGGGAGTCGCAGCCTTAGGCGCGTGCGTGAGGTGGGAGTCGAGAATAGAAGAAAATAACGTTTCGCTTGTGTAACCAGTGGCAATTGCGGGTAATTTCATCCCAACTCCATGTCTTGGTCTATTTTGGTCAGTTGTGGAGTAGGGGAAGAGGTACTCCGAAAATTTGTACTAGAGCTCCAATAACTCCATGGAGTTGGACTGCTCCTACATTTTCTAGAGTTGGGGTGTTTGGCTAGCTCCACTTGACTCTGGGGTGGAGTTCGGCTCTGGAACCATGCCAAACAGGCCCTAATTCAGTTGATTGCAGCATTTGGACAGTTCTGCCAGAATATTGTTGGGATTTGGTGTAAATGAACAGAACTCAATTGTTTGCTTCATTTCATTATCCCACATTAATGCAATTGGCTGCAGCATTTCGAGAATTTACTTATGCTGCTTGAAACTGACTAGTGGCTGCTTGATTAATGTTATGCAATGTTCAGGATGCAATCTGATATATCACGACTGGAAGCCAAGATTGAGAGAATGGATGCTCAATTAGCAGCGAAAGATCGAGAGCTTGCCACTCTTACTCGAAATGTTTGTCCTTTATCACCTCCTCTTTGGTTCCTTGACCATTCTTGGGATTCTAAACTCTTTTCAATTATCAGGAGGCCAAAAACACTGCCACTCTGAAGTCTCAGATTGAAAAGCTGCAACAAGAACGTGATGAATTTCAGAAAATGGTTATAGGAAATCAGGTTAGACTGCCTTATTTTATTTATTTGAAAATAATCCTAATCGTACCATGTTTATTTTATTTTATTATTGCACTGATGTTTGGTGATGAGGTAAGTTGAACCTGTCCTGACCTACTGTGGTTCTTCTGCAAGCAAGTACGCACCCAGCAAATTCATGAAATGAAGAAGAAAGAGAAGGAATACATAAAGTTGCAGGCAAGTATTTATATTTATACATCTAATGGGTGACTCAGTAGCAGAAGCAGCATTGCAATGGCACTGAAATTACCTATGCCTAATTTGCAGGAGAAGCTGAACCAGGTATTGATGGAGAAGAAAAAGGAATCATCCCGTTCTGGAATGGAGATAATGAACCTGTTGCAGGTGATATGCCTGTGAATCTTCTTGAATGTTAATTCTTAATGCTATCTTATTTTGTTTTTGGATCTTATTTGGTTACGGAACTTAACAGAAAGAAGGACGGCAACGCGGAACATGGAATGGAAAAAAGAATGACAATGAATATTACAAAATGATTGTAAGCAGCAATGCAATTTTGAAATTCTGATCTGATTGAATTTATTCTGATGTACATTGGATATGTATTCAGGTTGATGCATATGAAGTGAAGAAACAAGAGCTAATGCAAGAGAATGCTGATTTACGGGCACTGTTACGTTCAATGCAGGTAAAAGAAATGTGATGTTTTACTCCCTGCTTTTGTATGTTATAATGCATGTAACAGAACTGGATTCATATTCCTTGTATTGGCTGCTTGGAAAACTAGTACTTACTTTGTTCCAAATACAGTTCACTTTACCTTTGTCCTAAGTGAAATTTCTCTTAGACCACGTTTATAGAAAAATGATCCGACATCAAATTAGTTTCATTAAATTATTCATGAAATATGGCTTGACAAAGCATTTATTTGAATTTGTAGATGTTAATATATATTATTTTAAAAACTTTGTCAAATGTCAATGTAAGAAAAGTTTGACTTAGTACAAAGATAAAATAACTACAATTTGAAATGCAAGGAATAACTGTTTTATAGTTTTTACTTTTGTACAAAACCTGTTGTATTTGATTGGCTGAGAAACCACCGTAGTAACATTTGTGTGCTGTTTCATATCTAATCATAAAGTGTGAAACAGTATGTTGATAATTTTTTTACCTCAGATGGACATGCGTGAGTTCCTCAATGCCCCGAACGGGTCATCACAACCTACTGTTACTGCTAATGGAAGACAGGAGTCAGGGTCTCCTCAGTCTCCACTTGGTGGCAAGACGGTATGAATACCACATCTTTACATGCCACACTGCTGGTTTCCTCTGTTCTACTTCCCTTTTGAATTCACATGGTTCTCTACATCTATTAACTCACAATTATTTATGTTGTTGACTTCTGTATAGTTGTTGTCATGTGATCATTTTTTGTTTCTCTTTGTTTCCACTTTGGCAGGATGTCTTTGACTTGCCCTTTCATATGGCTAGAGATCAGATAGAAGAGAGTTTGCGCACAAAAATGACTTCAATCAAGGTAGGAGCCACTGGATTTAGAGTATCAGCATTGCACAATTGCTTTTTCTCCATACAACTTCTTGGTAATTATTTGTGATGACAACCAGGCAAGAATGACACAACTTCAAGATGCTCAGAAAGGTGCTGAAGTAACTTCTGAGGCAACTGACCGGGAGCTTGAGCTTGAAGCTCAGCTGGTTGAAGCAAGAAGCATCATCCAAGAGCAGGTTTGTGCATTTATATTTTTTCAACCCTTTCTCAATGGAAGTACTCCCTCCATAAGAAATAGTAAGTTGTTTTGGCTTTCTAGAGTTCCTAATATATATCTGGAAATTGTATATCCAAGTGCCAATAGTTAGGAACAGAGGGAGTAGTTCTCAACATGATGGCAAAACAGCTAACAGTTAGGAACAGAGGGAGTAGTTCTCAACATGATGGCAAAACAGCTGTTGTATATGCTTTGACAGCCAATAGTTTGGTCCTGAGGAACCTTACATTTAAGAACTGAATTTGCAGGCTTCCATCATGTCAAAGCACTTCACCAAGTCTGATAAGCCAAGGTGATCCGATCTGTCTTGTTTCCCTTTGCTTCTCTTCAGTTCACTCGAACTAGACAATAAATTCATGGATTCCCTCAGTGGCAGGAGTCATAGCGGTCTGGATGGCGAGCACGAGGCATCTGCCGAGGTGTAAAAACATGTCTGTAGCAAGGATATCTGTTCCGCAAGGCCTCCTGTTTTTAGTAAGTACCGAGGTAGTATGTTGCAGGATAACATTGTTCTGTGGTGTTGTAGTATGTTGCAGGATGACATCATCCTGTGCTGTTGTAGCCCGAGTCTAGGCCATCTATGCAGTATGATGTGCAGGAGCATCTCCTCCGGCACATGGCTAACCCGATCACATCTAATAGTCACATGTAGCGTAACTGTAATCATAAATCATATTCATACTGTATGAAGAATGTCAGTGTAGCAACCTTTACACCCTTGGGGAAAACGGACCTTTCAGACCTCACATCTTGAAGGAGTGTTCGCATGCCTTTTTTTTATTTTATATTTATACAATCAGCAGTGACTAGTCTTGACAGCAGGTTGTCACCTGACCGTTTTGGTTCCCTGATGAAAGATGTTTGCCACCCCATTTGTAACCCGGGCACAATCTGGTTTGTGGCTGCAGTTCATAGCCTGGGGGGAATTTGCCAAACTTGGTTTGCCTTAGTGCCTGACGGCATGTTCATGGATTGGTCGGCTGCTACAATGTTCTAGGATAGATTCTACAGTGTTACGTGAGAGGTGAAAAAAACGGTTGGAGCAGTCTCCTCTCACAGAATTTTACAGTGAATCTTGTTTATATTATAACACAATTTTTACCTTTGCGACACGATTTCCTGACCAACCTACTACAAGCCATGCTTGCTTTTGATGAAGTATGCAAGGTTTCACATTCTTTGGATACCAATGAGGGTGTGTACAAACAAGGATAAAAGGCTTCATCAATCAACACAATCATTGCCAACTCCTGCTGTTATTTCCCAATAAGTACAACAATAGTTTATAAATACACTGCACTTTGTGACAATTTAAAGTTGTATATGTGACCAAAACGCTAGTCTAGGATGAAAAAAAACGTACATGAAGTGTATTCACCCAGTTCCAAGCGACGACGGCCACCCGCTCGGCGTGGCGGTCGCTGAAAATGCGCGACGAGCGAGAGCAGGAAGCATCGCGGCCGTGCCGTGGGATCCAGTGATGACGGCGAGCCAGCCATCACACGGTGTAGTGCTGCTGGACGCCCTCCATGTCGAGGCCCTTGAGCTTGACCACAGACTCCATCTGTCCCTTGAGCGTGCTGAGCTCCCTGAGCCTGGCCACCTCGGCGCGGCGCTTGGCCTGCTCGGCGATCTCGGAGAGCTCGCGGTAGCTGGTGCGGTCGCCGAGGATGCCGCCGGTGAGGTCGGGCGTCTGCAGGCCGTGCAGGGTGCGCTGCGCCGTGGCCCACTGCGCCTCCCGCTCCTCGCGCCCGTAGTCCTTCTTGGTGGTGAAGGCGACCTTGTGCTCGAACAGCGTGTCCCACGCCCTGCCGCTCAGCGCGTACCGGATGGCCAACTTGAACGCGTCCAGCGGCAGGAACGTGACGGCGCTGTAGAGCCAGATGACGCCCGCCCAGCCCCACCCGATGCCCTTGATGTGCGCGAACCCGATGGTGGGGATCACAGCCACAAGAGAGGCGATCTGCATGCCAATGCAGATGCAGGCGATGATCAGCTGGCTGCAGCATGCCATTGCCGTGGATCGGCTGGCAGCAAGCAAGAGCAGAATGGGCTTACGATCTGGGCGACGACGAAGGCGACGCAGAGGAGGAAGCCGGGGCGCTCAGTGAAGCACAGGCCGCGGGAGCGCGTCACGAAGATGAGCGCCTGGCTGATGATGCTCACCTGCAGGTACAGCGCCGACATCATCTCCTCCCGGCTGCCGTGCAGTGACCTCACGCCGAACGTGTTCTGCCGTCCGTAGGTCAGTCGCCGGAGCAATGCGATGCAAAGGAAGGATTCTCGATCAACATATTATCTTGTTATTACTGGCAGGAAGAGAATGAATGGGTTTTGATGGCCACAGCCACAGCTAGTATTTACCGTGAAGAAGTCGGTGCTGCGCATGGCCCAGAAGAAGATGACGGTCATGACGGCGAGGTAGGTGCCGTAGACGACGCCCGTGACGAAGATCTCGTTCAGCTTCCAGCTGTCTGGATGCGGAGATGGCCTCACCCTGTCCTTGGAGATGGTCATGATCGTGCCTGCATTTTTTCATTAAAAGCAAGCAATAGGTTGCATCTTCAGCTTGCCAATGGAGTATTTAGATGGTTCAGAGTCTGTCGGAGTTTTCCACACGCACCGTCGTTGAGGATGGCAATGACCAGGATCATGAACGGCGAGAAATCAAACTTCCAGATCAGCGCGATCAGCATGAACCCGAGCTGCATATATGTGTTCCCATCACCAAACCCAACAGGGGAAGCAAAAAACTCCATACACAAACAAAATGGTTAACAAATTCAATGAACTTACCACAATACGGATTGTTATCGACACTGCGTAAATCTGACAACAGAAGAAAAGTTTCAGTACAAACTGAACTGCTGAACTACTTGCTGGTGGTTGTCAGATGGATATGTGGCACGTAGAGTGCTTACCGTGTAGTTCTTCATCCTCTGGAAAATGGAACGGCTGGTGAGCACGGCACTGATGATGACGCTGAGCCCGGGTTCAGTGAGCACGATGTCAGAGGCACTCCTGGCCGCGTCAGTGGCGTCGGCGACGGCGATCCCAATGTCCGCCTTCTTCAGCGCTGGCGCGTCGTTCACGCCGTCCCCAGTCATCCCGCAGATGTGCTTCCTCTCCTGCAGTTTCTTGACGATCTCGTACTTGTGCTCTGCATCATATCAACAGAGACATCAACGTTGAGATTGGATAATTCATAATAGAATCCCAACATCCATGGAAGATTAGATTGAAGGGGAGCTGAATGAATGCTGTGCTCTCACCGGGGAAGACACCGGCGAAGCCATCGGCCTTCTCGATGAGATCATCCACAGGGATGGAAGCAATGGCTTCATCCTTGCACTGCCCGAGCAGCGCCGACGAGGGGTACATGTTGGTGCCCATCCCCAGCCTCCTGCCCGTCTCCTTGGCGATGGCGAGCTGATCACCTGCAGGTTTCAGTTCACGCATGCAGTTTGGATTGGAGTCAACCGTCCTCAACACTTGTACTCTGAAGTCTGAACTGAAGCACAGTACAAAATTTTAGCATGAAAACAAGAAGCTGGTACCAGTGATCATTTTAACATTGACACCCAGGTTGAGCGCCTTCTTGATGGTTTCTGCACTGTCATGCCTAGGCGGGTCGAAAAGGGGCAGCAGCGCGACGAACTGCCATTGACCGCCTGGGCTGTCCTTGGACTTCTCCGGCACTTCCTGTAATAACAATGCATCGTGACAAGTGTCAGATACATACAGGAAAGAATAAGCTGATGGTGTATACATTTTGATGAAAATTTTCAAAGATGGAATGTTCATGATCCATCTGAACACCTGTCTGGCGACGGCGAGAGATCTTAGGCCTCGCTCGGCATACTTGTCGATGATGGCGTGCACCTTGTCAAAGACATCCTCTTTGCACTTGCACAGGGTCATGATCTGCTCAGGAGCGCCCTTGCTGACGCGGTGCCAGCTGCCGTCGGCGAGGTCGATGTAGGTGAGGGCCGTGCGCTTGTCGACGGGGTTGAAGGGAAGGAAGTGCACCTCCTGGATGCCTGCCCTGGCCTCCTTGGGGTCGCTGAGCATGCCGACCATGGCGGCGTCGATGGCGTCCTGGTTCTCGATCCTCGATGCCCTGGCGGCGAGGAGGATGACGTCTCTGGCGTCGATTCCCTTTGCAAAGATCTCAATGAGGCCTCTGTCGACGCTGAGCTTGTTGACGGTGAGCGTGCCGGTCTTGTCGCTGCAGAGCACGGTCATGCCAGCCATCTCCTCGATGGCGGTCATGCGCTTGGTGATGGCGCCCTGCGTCGCCAGCCGGTGCGAACCGATGGCCATGGTGACCGACAGCACGGTGGGCATGGCGATGGGGATGCCGCCGATGAGGAGCACCAGGAGGTTGTCGATGCCGTCGCGGTACCTGCGGTGCTGGATGGCGTACATGACGATGACCTCGATGAGGATGCCGATGGCGATGGCGGCGATGCAGAAGTTGCCGATGGCCTTGAGCACCTTCTGGAAGTGGCCCATCTGGTTGGTGTTGTCCACGAGGTGCGCCGCCTTGCCGAAGAAGGTGTGCACGCCGGTGGCGATGACGACGGCCTCGATCTCCCCCTGCTTGCACGTGGACCCCGAGTAAATGCTGTCGCCGGTGGCCTTGGTCACGGGCAGGGACTCGCCGGTGAGCGCCGACTGGTCGATCTTGAGCGGGTCGCCCTCGAGCAGGCGCGCGTCGGCTGGGATGATATCGCCGAGCTTGATGCTGATGATGTCCCCCGGGGCCAGCACGGCGGCGTCCTGCTCGCTCCACCGGCCGTCGCGGAGGACCTTGGCCTTGGGCGCGAGGTTCGCCATGAGCGCCTCCGCCGCGCTCCCGGCGTTGCTCTCCTCCCAGTAGGAGATGGAGGAGTTGAGGAGAAGCAGGAACACGATCCCGACGAAGTCCTGCCAGTCCGGCGGCTGGCCTCCCCCGTTGGCGAGAGCGATGGCCATGATCGCCGCCGCCTCCATTACCCACGACAGCGGGTTCCACATGAACCCCAAGAACTTGAGAATCTTGCTCTCCTGCATTGCATATGCGTGACAAGAAAATATCAATGGTTCGATCCGCCATTGTTACAAAGCAGAAAAAATGATGGAGCAGAACATCAATCAAGACCTTCTTCTCCTCGAGCTTGTTGGGGCCGAAGACGGCGAGGCGCGCCTCGGCCTCCTCCGAGGAGAGGCCTTGCCTGCTGCATTTGAGGCTCTGGAAGACCTCCTCGATGGGGATGTTCTCCTGCCATGCATAGCAATTAGCAACAGAGAGTACGACAGCATCAAAATTCAAAACTAGTAAATCTATCCAAGCCCTGGAACAGCGACGTCGTCGGTACGTCTGTCTAATAAGGTGATTATGATATGATTACTAGTAGCAGTCATTAATGAGCCACTGAAAAAGTACGGTAGTTGCAGATCACAAGGAGAGGGAAAAAAAGGGACGGAGAAAAGCGAAAAAAAATTGAAGCCGCATGAAGCTGCTTGCTTGAAACCCGTGAATCAAGCAATGATATACAGAAAACAAAAGGAGACAACTTTATCGCTAGCTTCACATGCATGAGCAAAAGAAGATCAGTAATCACTAGTTTACTCTAGTATGAGCGACGCTGAGCAGGGTGACAAATGGAGGCCAGGTATATGTTATTTTCCCCAAAAAAATTAAAACGAAGCAAAAAAAAAAAAAAAACAGAGTACAGGTATCATGCAAGTGATTATTCGTACTTGTTCATAACATTTTATTTTCGAGAAAAGGAAGGTGTTTTCGGCGATCTACTTCGTCATCTAATTATTCATGGAAAGAGCTTGTAGATCTTCTAAAACAAATGTAACGAAAACATCCTGCATGTTGAATGGACTGCAAGAAAGGTATGACAAACCAAAAGAGCTCGAGGAAGCATGCAAGTATGTTGCTCGTACCAGGTCGATTGCCTCATTCTTGATCTCCTCGAGCCCCGCCATGCCGGCTTAACTGCCAAAGCAGCCGCCGGAGGGTGAGGGATGAAGAAGGTGCGGCCGATGAGGAGTGGTCGGAACGAAGCGAGGTCACCCCAGGTAGCTCTTATATATCGGGCACGGGGTGGGAGCAGCCCCAACGACTTCATCTTTTTCTAAAAAAAAATATTTATTTATTTATCGTTATATAAGCGTGTGATACTAAGGGCAAGTAGAGTAATGTTTTCTTGTAACCGTCACCACATAATTTTAACACGACTTAATAGGTCACATATATTTTATAATAAGCTGTTTTATAGTAATTTAAATTTCTTAAACAATGCATTGATTAAAATTAAAGTTCTGAGTTACATGGCAACAACTCATATAACAATATGATAGTTATTTGACAGTCCTAAATTTAGCTCATAAGGCCTTGATTCGCGAAGCAATAACATTTTTTTTTCTCTCTCTCTCACATTACAAAAATCCTATGTGGCAATGCATGAAACATAATATAAGACAACAGATGTGTAGCAATGTACTTGTCCTAAGTGTCTATTTGGTGGAGATTCACATACTCCAGATTTACCAAAACACAGCTCCACTTCCATCAATTTTTTTTCAAACACTCTGGATCCACCAAATCTAGATTCACCGTTTTGGTGGAGCTCTTGAGGAGTGTTCTAACAACCCATGTTTGGTGGAGTTGAGAAAAACTACCTACCACTGCCACTAGTTACACTCCCTTATACCACATATCGGTTTGTTTCTTTTCTTTTCCTCTTTCTTCCCCAAACATTTCACCGCGCCGTCCCGAGTCTGAATCATGCACCGCCATCCGCCATGCCCCCCTCCGTGAGGCCGCGCTCGCTGCTGCCGTGTCTGCCGTTAGCCATGACTGTGCAACCGACGAGGTCGCAAACCCCGCGCTCGCCCTTGGATGACGCACCTAAACACGCTTTGCTACCCCGACTGAGCTTGCACCTTCTCCTCCATCCCCGGCGACATCATCTCCTTGCTAGTCATCTTCATGTGGATCCAGTGTCCACCTGGACCCTCTGATCTTATTACAACATCCATCTCTGGTGCTACCTCCTATACACATCAAAGGCGCCCACGACAGCTTTGCACCGCACACGGTAGCATGAGCCCCTTCCTGTCCATCCCATCGGCGGCAACGTTGAGCCCCGTCCCCACATCGACGGTAGCCCCACACACCTGGAAGATGCAAGGTCGAGTGCATCCCCTCATACGCGGCGATGGTGTCGCTTCACTGGGGGCAGTGAGCCTTCCTCTCTCGGTGTCAATGTCATCCACTCCTCACCTCTAGGAAACTAAAGCCATGCTGACAACTTGGCACACAATAAGCTTCACACCTCCACAAAGCCTTGGTTCAGCTTGTCAATGATGGTATCCACCATTGCCTTGGACTTGATCAACATGATAGTCTTGGGGAGAATCACCGAGGGAGATGCTACAATGAGGTTGCCTTGGTGCAGTTTGAAGACCACTCCATTTCTAGTCTTCCAAAGCATCCAAAGGGCACTTGCACAAGCAAAGATAGTTACAGTTACACTCAACTCCCCTTTCACACGATCCAACACCTCTACAAACAAAACCTCCAACCTCATAGGGGATAGAGACCACCCAAACACATAATGGAAGAAAGTCTGGATATAGGAAGCAATGGGGGACACTGAAACATAATGTGACCAGTGGTCTCCACTTGCTTACAAGTTTTGCAGTTTACTGAGCCGGATCATTTTTTTTCTCGTCTTCTATTTTTTTTCTCTTCTTCTATTGGACACTACAGAATCCTATCACCGTAGAAAGTCCACAGAAAGATCTTAACTTTGAGAGTAATTCTGCAATCCCAAATGGTACTCAATCTAAGATTTCTAACTCCACCAAAGGGAAAATGTCTGTATAATGACTTAGTGGTAAAACTTTCCAAAGCTTCCAAACAACATCATCCCTACCTTTAACCTGCTGAACCTCCTCTAATAACATCTGCAATGTTTCCCATTCCTCTCAGAAAGCAAGCATCTAGAGACCTCTGAAATTCATCAGCCATTGTTGATTAATCCAAACCCTTGCCACAATTATCTCAAAATTCAATCTCTAGAGGAATTTTGTCCAGCAGTGGTCCCTCCAAAATCTTGTTTGATTCCCCCTTTTCACCCTAATACTCCTGCCCACCTGGTATCTGTCTCTTAACTGCGAAGGGCTTCTCCAGAACTATGTTCCCCGCCTCCTATACTGATGATCTAAATAGTATACTCAGCTGGCCTAGGTATTTTTTCCTCAACAAAACTCACAGCAAACACTATCCTCTCCTTTTTCCAGCTTATCGATCCACTTATTGCATATCAGACACTCATTCATGACCCTCACATCCAGGAAACCAAGATCACTAAACTTCTTTGGAAGCTAGGATACAAACATATCTGAACTAATATTTAGATGGCTAAAATTTGGTTGACTAATTTTTAGCCGTAGCTAATAATTAGATCTAATCTATAAACATGGCCAGTTTGTTTTAGTATACTTCTTATCCTACCGAACAGTTAGTTCCTTGCGTGCATGTGTCGACATTCTCTTTGCATGGAAAGAAATCATCGCAAGGAATTATTCCATGAATATATTAAGGCAAACAACATGGATGGGATACTCGCTGATGGAGCCAAGAATAAAGGGCACGGGAGTATATCCCTTGCCTCCCTCGTGCCTGGCTCCAATTGGCATTGACTGTTAATTCCAATTAGCACTGTGTACCACGTTGAGACACTCAAGATGCTTTTGGTGCACACGTGAATATGGAGCAACAAATGCCTGCACTGACTGACGTTGTAATCAACAAGCCATTGCGGTTCTTTTGTTTGGAAGATCATATCCACCATACTATTCTAAGACTGATCGATAATATATATCGGCTGCATGCTTCTTTCCTGATAGATCAATATTCCTTGTTTGCAGGGACCCTAATTCCATCAACATGACAGTCATGTCTGCTCTTTATGTAGTCTTTTCTCCCCTTTTTCAGTTTATTATATACTTTCTACGAAAGCATGTGTAGAAGATTCATTACTTGGAGTAGCCCTGCCGTATGCCGGACCTGAAATATGCGTGGGGGCGGGCAAGTCACACTTTCAGCAAACTGAGTCCTATTTTAGAGGCAGGAATAAGCTGCTCTGCTAGATTTTGGAAAATATAAGTAGCCCCACCAATCAAGAATCGGCCAAGGATTTCTGAAACCTGGCTATAACGAAAACCTGGAAACAAATTGCGAAGCTAGCTTAGAAAAAAATCATAATTATGTCAACAATTTATGAGTATAAGTAAATCAGCAGTTATTTTTGAAACAGTGTATTTTATTACTCCTCTATCACAGCCAAATCGTTGGACACCAAACCCTCACAGGACTGAGGTACATTCCAAGTGGTATACTCTCCATTGTGCAAATTACAACTCAACGCAGCTAGTTCATGCGCTAATTTATGACAAGATCGTGGGCAATAACTAATTACACAAGATGAGAATTCTTAATCTCGGTAATAATACCGCTCATCGATGATAACTGGTATTCATCACCTTCGGTCGCTGCTTTCACCATTTGTGCATCCATTTCTAGGATACATGAGTCTTGCCCATTTGCGCTGCCATTCTCAGGCTTTCAACACATCCGAACAACTCAGCATGGAACACACTCTATAGGAACTCTTTGCCACCTGCTCCAGATATCCTGACCATCTCTTCATCATCTCTGATAACATATCCCCAGGCACGCGCACTGGCCGTTAGAATTGATTTTAAGCACTCCTTGACCCGGCTTTCTCCATAGTTTCACCTGACCGAAATCCTACATCCCGGCCTGAGCGCCTTCTGCCTTCCTCCATCTGTTCCTCTCCTTCCACCATGCATAGCCAGAGGTAACACCACTGTAGTCTGTTGTGGTGGCTTTAATTGAATATTTTCTCCATCGTCTTCGTCTCCATTGCAGATATGCATTTTCAAGATCACAGATTCACAGCACACCTCTTCTAAATTCAGCTTTCTCAGCAGTTTTTGGAATCGCATACCGATATAAAAATTTACCTAGTTAATTTTTTTAAAAACCAGCAGCAAATTTTGAGTATATATATATTTTTGAAAATGAACTGCAAGATATTTTCGCAAGTTGAACTTATCAGCCACTGTACAGTGCTTTTCTTACATCACAAAGTAACATCAGCCGGCTTAGCAACGGCAAAAAACATCAACCAAACAACCCGAGGAGGCTGCCGTTCTCGTCCTCGCAAGAGGAGACGACGACGGACGACGAGGACGACGACGACGACGACGCTGACGACGCCGATGACGACGACGCCGACGGCGCCGACGACGACGACGCCGACGGCGCTGACAACGACGACGCCATGCCCACACCAGGCCAGACGGCTTCGACTTCGTCAGGCGTGGCCAAGGTGTACTCGCGCGGGCCCACGCAGCTTCCTATGGTGCGGCCGCAATTCAACAGACGCCCGGTGATTACACCCGTGGGCCAGACGTAAGTAACCATTATTGATTTCACTACTTGTTCATATGACATGTTGAAAATCGAACTGCAGACTAACAATTGTTCTTAATGACTCATGCAGTACCTAGGCGTTTATGAGCGGAGAAGGTGAATCACGCCATATCAATGGCATCCAGGGCCTCCTGATTAAGGAGTACTACCCTGGCCTTGTCAACGTGGACGGCGAGTTGAAGGTGCCCACGAGGTGGGCTCACTTCTACCTCGTCAACGTGGGTGGCGAGACCCTCACGGCAAAGATAAAGAGGGAGTTTTGGGTGAGTCTTTCATCGCACCGCATTGCTAAATAGTACGCATTCGTCAGACTTCTTAAAACAATCAATGCTATGTGATGTGTCTGTGTGCAGGACTTCTTCACGTGCGAGGAGGGTAAAGCGGACCAGGCGGAGCGAGTGCAGGAGGCGGTCTGCAAAGATCGTCTCAAGGACCTGTACCATGAGGCGCGCATACAGGCCATCCGCGACTACTACGCCGATGTGCATGCAGAGTCCATCAAGAAGCCCGAAATCCGTCAGATCATGAACTCGAGGGAGACCGACCTCACCTTCGCTCAATACGTGCATGTAATTAAGTAGGAAAACATTCGTTCAGACTCCTTCAGTGAAACATTACACTAATCTTCTCGCATGTCAAATACTTGATGTCATCCAGTTCTGTCCGGGGTTGTGCGACAACCACAGGGACTGCTGGGAGGAGATTGTGCGCATGTGGCAAACGGACGAGGCGTACGCGAGGCGCAACGACCGTCGGGGCCGCCGCCTGCAGATGCGAGGGGTGCCACACCACCAAGGGAGCCAGTCCCTCCCAACGTACATGAGAAGATGGGTATGCGTCCATTCATGTCTTTTTTGTAGCCCTCAATTGTCATTACTTGTAACCATGTTTCTGTTTTCAATGCAGTCGCAGGCGCACGGTGGGCAGGAAATCAACCAGTTCACCGGGTACCTCCTCTCCCACAAGGGCAAGGCGACAGCGCCGGACAACGTCTACAACCCGGAGGACGGGCCCGAGGCGTACAGCAACCCCACCGCCTACGAGAAGGCGACCGAGTACACCGCCGTGGCTCGCCAGCGCTACGGGGAGACGTTCGACCCCACCGCCGAGCCCCTGGACACAGACCTCCTGCAGAGGTTGGGACCAGGGAAGCAGCACGGCCGGTACTACATGGCCCACAGCGCCGTCGACCCGTCCGATGCTCCCACGCTGAGCCAGGTTCGATCCAGGCCCACGAGCTCCACCGACATCCCATAGCGTCTCGGCAGCCGAGCATGTCGCAGTTCCAGGTAAGTGTGGTTTCATTCGTCGTTCACTCGTTTCACACCTATACTTACAATCAACACTGCGGATGTAATATTGCAGGCCCAGGTGCAGGAGCAGATGGCACAGATGCAGGCGTAGTTGCATGCGCAACAGATGGCTTACCAGCAGCACCTGACAGCCATGCAGCAGCACTACAATAGTCAAATGCAGGGCTTTGCCGGCTACTTCCAATCCCTATAGATCCCCGGGCCGCCTCCACCGCCTGAATTATTCGCTCCACCGCCTCCTCCACCGTCTTTTCCTGTGCCTGCTCCTGTCACTCCTGCTGGGACCCTGGTGAGTACATTGACTCTTGCTTTAGCTTGTGCGTCCATCCTGCAGATACTAATGACATCACTTGGCCTTTAACTTGTGCAGGTACAGTCGGCGGGTTCGAACCCGTCTTCTAGAGGTGCCGGCCCTCAGATGATGCCGTATCCACCTCCGGGTGGCCCTTCTCCACCGTATCCACCTCCGCGTGGCCCTCCTACACCTTACTCGTGGCCGGTGGGCGGAGGGCGGCCGTACTGGTCGGCGCCGCGTGATCCAGGGTGGGTTCCGTGGGAAAACCCTGGGGGCTCTGGGGACGGACAACCTGACGGCTCCGGGGACGGCGCGACGAGCTAGATACTTGTCGCTTGTCTTATGCTCCTGGACTTGAGTATCGTCGAAGTCTCTGTCATGTATTTCTTCTCTTCGTGATGGACCTAGACTTGTTGTGTTGAACTTCATGTGATGGACCTCGAGTTGTGGTGTTCGACTCGTTGCGTTGAGTTTCATGGTTGTAATGGACTTGTGGTGATGATAAGAGATGCTATTATGAGATATATGTGTTATTGTGATATATATGGTGACGGTGGTGATAAATATGATGAAATTATGATATAAATGGTGCTACTTGTGGTCCTGGTGAAATTGTGATATAAATTGTGATTTTGCAATGTTTGGATGCAAGAAAACAGAAAAAAAGGGAAAAAAAATTTTTTCCAGCTTTGCCGAGTACCAGCGTGGCACTCGGCAAAGGGGTCATGCCTTTGCCGAGTGTCAGCACTCGGCAAAGAATTTTCGTAAAAAAAAAATTCTTTACCGAGTGCCGAACCGGCACTCAGCAAAGAAATTTTCAAAAAAAATATTTTTTTCTTTGCCGAGTGTCCCGCCGTCAGCACTCGGCAAAGCCAGCCGTCAGGCTGACGGTGCCACGTGGCTTTGCCGAGTGCCGACGTGGCACTCGGCAAAGCCTTTGCCGACTGCATGCCACGTGGCACTCGGCAAAGCCGCCTTCGCCGACGTTTTCTTTGCCGACAGCCCTTTGCCGACTGCCACGTGGAATTGCAGTCGGCAAAGCCTTTGCCGACTGCTATTCTGTCTTTGCCGAGTGCGCATTGCATTCGGCAAAGAGAGCGAATCCTGTAGTGCTAGGCGTCTGGACGCTGCTCCCCCATTCAATCAAATCGTGCCCGTTGTGCCCACGTAACAAGGCCGTAATAGTAAGGAGGGCGTCCGCCTCATTCGACCGTCGCAGAGGTGTGTGCCGGCCTCAGGTGCCGTGACCCATGGCGGCACCCTAGCAACAACAGTAGGTGGCTGCGTCTGGTCGTTGTCCCCCTAGCCAACGGGGCCATTGCAACATGTTCTCCTCTAGATCTATTTTTGAAACATTCAATTGAAACATTTGCATGCGACTGAAAAACAGATGAAAGATTTGAAACATACTCTTGAAACAAGCGTATAGCCATACCAACATATATGCAATACATATGAAACACATGAAACACTTCAAACATGCGCTTGAATCATTCAGGTTATGCAACATCCAGATATTCTGCAACATTATGATGAAACACTTACAACATATGTCTGAATACAATTGAAATATTCGAAACATAAGCTTAAATGTGTATATTGAACATCTCAAGATCTACTTTTGCAATATTCAGATGAAACATTTGAAACATGAGTCTGAAACACCTTAAACACTTGAAACATAGAGTCGCCGCCTACTTGGCGGGAAACTGCGGTAGCCAGCAAGCTTGCGGTCCCTCCTCCCCTAGCTTCTGCCGCTCCCAAAGCCCCTTCCTTATCCTCCTCATCCTTCTGCTTGCTCTCATATGAGGATGATTACCACACGACTGCCATGATCCTTGCCAGCGGTGCTCGTGCCCAAGGCCTATCCTAGACCCGCACCGACGAGGAGGGGCCTAAGGAGTGGATGGCAGCACCGGATCGAAAAGACTTGTGGGACACTACCAGCGCGAGGACAAAGCCTGTGGCGACGCCGACCATGGTCGGTGATGGTCAGGTGCGTGCAGGATGGTAGGCAATCTACATCAAAAGGAGCGAGTGGAGTGGAGGGGATGACTCTCGGTGGAGAGTGAGAAGGATATTTTAGAAAGAGATAGCAAGTATTGTTGGATCGGTAATGCGCAGACCTAAAAAAGGTGGCCTCCGAACAGACAAATGCCCTGAGGAGAGCATTAACGTTATGCAAAATAGGAGGCCTCAGTACTTAAAAATCGACCAATTATCCGAAAACTAGCTATATAATTATAAAAAAACTAGTCTCCCATGCACGCTATAACTTTTACTGCTCATGAAATGCAATAAAATCTTCCGTTTTCAATAAAAAAGATTAATCAACATGGGTCGAATAATGCCTATACTTTTACTATTGCTGGTCGCTGACTGTGGATGTTGCCGTGGACCCGTGGTCCTCCTTGTTAGCGTAAGGTAAAAAGGAGAATCAGATCAATAACAGGATCTGCAAAAACCAAGTTGGTTGAGGCGAAACACTACTAAATCACACGTGCCCAAGGCACGATGGGGCCGCAATTTGGCTAATGCGCATCGATTAAATTTGTGCATAGTGTTTGCTTGGGCTGACTACAGGGTGCCCAATCACCAAAGACAAAGAGGCGTCGGTTGGGCTGACCGAAGATGACTTTGCTTGCACTCGTCCGAGAGTGTGTTTGGATGCAGCCCTGGGCCAATTTTGCCAGGAAAATGTAGCCTGTAGGCTCTTTGGATGCAGCCTGGTAGGCAGGTCAGCAACCAGGCTTATCCATATGCAGAGTAAAATGAGCGCTTCGGACTAGTTGCCTGGGCCAGACACCTTCTCAGACCATGAACCAAACAGCCATGTTGAGTCCTAGAGAAGTCTGAATGAGGTAGATGTTTCATCCACCTAGTCACCAAATTTGACTACCTAGCTGCTGCTTGTTGTTGGGCTCTGATCACCATGACTCAATAGGGCGCCATGGCTCTGAATGCATTTACAAGCAACATCTTTCTCCACGCAAATAATTCAGGGTTGCAACCAAACATACCCTAGAGAATACCCGAATGACTCTTCCATCCTACATTCACATTCGCGTACTAGCTAGGCTTCTTGTGCTGAAAGGGGGTGGTTAACGTGGACGACCTTTATTGATTTGTTTGGCTTGTAGTTCAGCACTGATCTCTTGAACACTTCCAATAGCTTGTTGCCGCCGCAGGTGAATAATGTTGGCTTGTAAGAATAATAATCCTGAATGCATTGCATTTTGTAATTGCCACTGCTTGTTTCCTTAATCTACTGCATGCATGTTTAATTGCATGTGGCTAAGGGTAATAATCCTAAACTAGAAACTAGCATAGTTCCTATGTTCATTAATTAGGTTGTCAACTAAGTAACATAGTGATGCGACACTATATAATTAATTAATGATGAGACATGAGAAAAATGATTTCTCAACTCCAACGGTTTTGTATTTTTTATTTGATAAAATATGAAGTTTGCCAACTCTCAAATCAATATGGAGAGGAGAAAAAAAGGTTATCTCCAACGGTTTGGTAAAATTGACTTGCCAAAATCCAAAAAAGAAAACCCGGCTGCGCAGAAGGAAAGAGCGCACGTGGGAATAAGGCACGAGACGGAATGCCAAGCCGATCACGAGCTTGCATATATTCCAATCCATCCTAGAATTTTGTAAAGTTAACAAAAATGCAAAGCCCATTTACCAAACCGTTGGATAGGAGTTTTATAGATTTTTTTGCAAAAACAAGAATGCAAAGCTCATTTGCAAAACCGTTGAAGTTGCTCGCCTCTCTTTAGTATGACTTCTAGAAAGGCTCTACCTGTGGCTTATGTGGTTTCTTGGAGAATCCCTGTCAAACAGTAACATGTAAAACAACCTCTGAAGCTAAAACCATGAAAAAAGTTATCAAACCCAAACCATTTTAGCCTTGAAGCTGAAGCCACAAAAGTGTGGCTTTGCTAGCTTCA
>CM041635.1:25029477-25041738 GCA_023333625.1 Bothriochloa decipiens
TTATATGTATCACCTACGATATATATATTTGATGTTGAATATGACAGAAGTATGAACCAAAAAGATATGTATTACTAATCAATTAATGTAGTCCATTGCTTCTCAAATCAAAACCAGATATATAAGACTAGTATAGTCGTTGATCTTCGCAGTTTCCAAATGATAATCCATTTTCGTTGATGGATCTGTAGTTCTATAGATATGCTAGCCGACCTCGTACACACTTACAGATAGGAATGGAGAAGGCAACCTCATTTGACGTGCTACCGTTTGGGGGTGTAAAAAGTGAACCGAGCGGCCGGGTGTACTGGGACTGAGAGCTGAGGAGCGAACATGTGGGGCCATAAAATTTTGCAGCAAGATCAGATGACCTCTCTTTGGGGAGCCGGTGGGTGGCCTAGGGTTTTTTATGTTGTTGGGCCGAGACAGGTGGGCACTTCGTGTGAAAAGTGAAGGACAACCTTCCGTTTATTTTGTTTATTTATATATGTAGTTTGATAGACTAGAATATAAATGCATGTGCAGGTTCGGACGTATGCTAAATTTTAATAAGTCTTGAATTAACAAAATATGTATATGGTAGGTGCTGTACTTCCCGTTGATGACTCACACACAGGATACATGCATACATAATATGTGCTCATTAATTAGCTTAGCTTATTGGTTGATTTGTCTAACCCACAGGTCGGTGTGTCGTCTTGTGTGCTGCTTCTTCCCTCCTGATTCCGGTGCTCCCTGATGCATGAACCTGTCTAGCTATGTGCTGCCAGCAGCAAGCGTGAGAATTTGAAATCGGTGCTAGTGACGCCTGAGAGTGGCCAGATATTACCTTGAGGAATGTTTTGTTGACACGATGTAACACTGCACATTATGAGCATATATCATTCAACTTTCTTATGCTTGAGCCATATGGCGGCAAGGCCGGCCGCCCCATCCACTCGCGCCGCCGCCGCCGCCGGGGAGACCAAGTGATCCGCGTACTACGTAGCTGCTGGCCGCGCGCCGCGCCGGCAGGGCCGGACCCAAAGGCCACATCCACACGCGCCACTGCTGGGGAATGATGCTGTCCGCAGGCCTAGCTGGACTGTCGTTGTGAGACTAGTTATTCGAAACATGAGACTAGTTATTCGAAACATGAACGATATATATATGTATATATGTTTTCTCTATATTATGCAAGAAGAAAAGTATCAAAATTTCGAAAGCATTGTACGTAACTCGGTCACCCAAAAAATGCATTTGACATTTTTCTCCTGCTTCCACGAGAGAGCTAGCTTGGTAGCTTTCGGCGCATCATCCATATAGGAGGTTTTCCATACATATATTATATATCTAAGATACTGTAATGCGTTGCTGGTTGGAAGCACGCTGCTGTTTCTGCACATTCGTCTGTCACTTGTACAGCCCTTATCTGCGCACATGCATCTATCATCGATTCACAGTATATCATGCATGCACCGCAGCGGCAGCGCCAAAAATTCACTGTATCCATAGCTAGCTGTACCACCTGGCAGCTACAAAGTTCGTAGGTTTTTCAGATCGTGTACAGTGCTAGCCCCTGAACGTTTTATATAGATAGATAGATATACGTGCATACAAGTGCAAGCCAGCCCAGAAAACCATTAGAGTAAGGACTGCATGGCGACTCTGCATCATGCATTGCCGACATCCAGCTGAAAGCAGCCTCAACGGTTGGCCTAAGGATCGGCCGCTTTTGTACCCTTTCTTCTGCTACCATATATCTATTGATTTTGCATTGTTGCGTACGATGACACATTCATCCTGATCCTGACACGTTTCTGATCGACGTATGTATCGATCGTCCTCAGATTGAAAGGACGTGACACATGACTGAATGATCCATGCAAATGCATGAACGCACGGAGCTACTATGCATCAGGCATGTGTGTGACAGTACATACATATATATATATACATATATATATAGTGGCTCTAGCTCCATCTGTCCATCTCCTGCTGCTTGCGGTTGATCAGTTGCGTGCATGCATGCCGCTGGATTCCCGCCCAATCATGCATGGCCGTGCTTGTGGAATCGATCTCGACAAGGGGCGTCGGTCCAAGACGAATCACGATCGATACCCAGGAACATATATACATGTATGCATATTCCGATCGAAAATATATACTATTGGAAATAGAGGCATCCACTCAAAATGCTTTCATGCATGTCTCGTCAAATTTTGGAGAGGCGGTAAGTTTAGCATACCCATGCCTAATCTTTTTTTTAACTTATTACCACGGCTAGTTTAAAGTAAAGCAAAAACTGGAACTATATATGATAATCGGTTTGAATTTATATCAGAGGGTACAAATGTACTGTATCTGTATGCTTGCAAAACTCAAAGAAAAAAATGATTACGCATCAAAGAGAGCCTATCTCTCTAATCACTGAATCGCCCTTTGATGCGTTGCTTGGCTTTGGTGCACACCTCCAAGTTCTTCCTTGAAAACTGATTTCCAGCAAACTTCAATCATCATGTCCGAAGGTTAGATTCAAATCCCATTGAATTACTAAGACATTCCAACAGGACATAAAGGGACATTCAAAAAAGAGATACAAACCGCTTGTTTCATCACTATTACTGTTGTAGAGAACACAATTATAGTCACCAAGGACTTTGTTCTCCTAAGCAAGTATCTTGTATTTAACGGGTCCTTAAGGAAGAGCTAAGAGAAGAATTTATGCTTGCCAAGCAGGTTACCTGAGGACCAAAGCTAGGGAAAAAAGAGGGGAAGCTTCAAGGGTTCCCTGCAATAGTTTATATGCCTTCTTCAAGCTAAAGTTATCTGAACCCCAAGTATATATACCTGTTTATCTTTAGTCCATGTGTTTAAGATTCCTCCCTGAATGAGATTCTACAAAGACACCAAATGATCTATGTCCAGAACTTAGAGGGGTACATAGAAGATTCTGTTAACCTCCATGTCTCTGGAATATCTTATAGAGCACTTCAGTTTTCTAAGAAAGAGAAGAGTTGGGGATATCTGAATTTGATGTAAGGAAGAATCATGCTTGCTCGAACCCCCACAACCGCACGCGTGAAAAAATTGTGACATGCAACTGTGAGGGTCTAGCTGGTGGGCCTCTCTCGAGTTTAAAATTTTGTTTGCTATTTCGGTCCAACTTGCAAATTCTACAAAATCATTTATTTGATGCAGCTACCCACCTTTAATTGATTCCTAGAGGTGGCCCAAATCCCTACCGACATACAGACTGGAAACAAAACTATTAAAATAGGGGCAACTTATTAAATAGGATCCATTTTTCTTGCTTCATGGGAAGACAGGTTTTTGTATAACTCCTTATTTCAATTGATCTGCATGCATACATGATATAGGAGGGTAACATGTGTAGCGTTCAAATCAGTGACCAAAGAAGGTGAATAGGAGCCAATACAAATTTGTCTAGATAAATTGGCATATGTCCTAAAATCGACCCAAAGCGCTGTCCTTATATCAAACTCAAATCCTAGTAGTCATGACAAGACTATGTATATAGGACTTAGAGAATGCTAGAGGATCACAAACGGTCAAGTGGAGGCAATAGCAAGTCAAGGAAGCACTAGAGAACCTCCAGAAGACAAGTTTTAGTTTGCATGTCGCAAAAGTTATTCACTTGCGCTAGAAAGTTCTACACTATCTATTTTAGCAGGTTGAACCAGGAAGAAGTGAAAAGGAAAACACAATCAAATGTTTCGAAGGCGTCCCAAAAATTTCCCAACCAAAAAAGATCAAAGCAAGGTTTATAGATTGAGAAACAAGCTCCGAAGTCAAGGTTTTGGCAACTTCCTTAAATTGAATGAAATGCGGGTTTCACATAGCCTAAGCATGTCCCAAGGCCTCATGGCACATAGGAAGCACAAGAAATCAACCCAAACATCAGCTAAAAGATTCTCAAGAAATTAATTCACCAAAAGTGCAAGATTATGGAGAGTTTTGGGGGCTTGGAACCAAGAGCTTTGAATTTGTGCTTCACACTACACTAGGATTGACCGCAACATTGGGTTTTGGCGCTCCGTGGCGGGCGCTTATGTTGCCCACCACGGGAATTCGGTGGTGGGCATCTTAAGACGCTTGCTGTAGTAAATGCCCATTTATCGTGGCGGGCATCTTAAGACCTCTGCTGCGGTAAATCGATTTACCGCAACTGTCATCCTATATTGCTTGCCACGGTAAATCTCAAAGTCCAGGACAACCCCAATAAGCTTCTTCATATATAAACAAGCACCTAGGGTTTGGGCACCTCACTCCTCCTTAGCACCGCATGCGAGACGCAATGTGTTACTCCTCTCGCACGTGACGCACTCTCTCTCTCACCTCACTCAGACATGGCCATGACGTTCCCCCTGCCCTCCCCTCTCCTCCCTTCACGGCCGGTGGAGAGCTCAAGGAAGGGGGTCGCAAACCTCCCCTCCTGTCCTAGCCAGTGGCGCGCAGATCAAGCTCATGTCGGTGGCACCGGGGGGCAACGTGGCCATGGCAAGAGGCCCACAGTACCAGGCGGATCCACGGCACCAGGAGGTCACGCTGCACCTCGAGGCCATGCAAATCGAGCAAGGGGAAGGGGGCCATGCTGCACCTGGAGGCGCAATGCATGGATCTCGTGGCAATGGCAGGAGGGGCACCAAGGAGGATCCATGGCACCAGGCAGGCGCATCCCGGTGGCAGATCCACTGCACCAGGCCTCCTTTGACAATGGCCTCACCATCCCTCCCCGACGATGGTGGCCGGCGGCCTCACCATCCATCCCTGACGACGGCGGTCGGTGGATCTGGGTGGAGGGCATATGGATCCAACGATGACGGTGACAATGAGGGGCCATGGCTAGGTGAGGAGCGGCTATGGTGGTAGATCTGGTGAGCTCCCGATAGTGACAACCCTAGAACGGCCGATGTGGTGGTGAGCTAGAGCTGCGGCGGATCCAAGCGACAGCAGCTGCGGGATCCAAATCCATTGTGGCCAAGATCTAATCCAAGCCCATGTGGGATTATTCCTTCTTTTGAAATTATTTACCACAACGGGCGCCCGTGGCGTGGCACCCACAGCGGATGTGCTTGCCCATTGCGGTAAATCAAAATTGCCCGCTGCGGAAAAGAATTTCGGTAGTAGTGTCAAGAGAAAGTCCGTTATGCAACAAGGGTACCAAAGACTTACAAAACATGCCAACTATTATGAAAAACCAACAACGCAACAATCTCACAAAATTGACTACCTAAATCACTAAAAAGGAGAAATTTGGGAAGCATGAACTACCCAATTTAGATGAGAAACTAACCAAACATCCACCCACTTTAGATGAGAAACTAACCTAAAAGGAAATCACTACTCCCTAACCTAATCACTCTAAGACACGAAGCTCTTGGCTAAAAATCCTAAAGAAATAACACCACAAAAGTGAACGATATGATTATCTTGGAAGCCACTATCATTACTTATAGGGATATTACACAATTCGAAGAGTGCCCCTAGGTTTAGAATTGAACCACTTAGCCACTGGGGGCAAAATGGTCCAACTGGTTTCCTAGCATCAGAAGGCCACATGCCCTTCATGAAGTTGCTTCGCCTCGATGCAAGATCTCTAATGATGCCACGTGATGCCATGAGATCCTCCCCATGTTTTGAGGTCCTAAACCTAGCAAACTTGCGGCATGAGATTTTGTGGTTGAAACCGCTAAACTGACTTGGAGTCTCTACCTCCTTCTCCCCAATATCGACGTGTGTCCAGCTCTTTCTCAACCGACTGATTCACCAAGTGATTGCACACCCGCTTTAGCTTGGACAAATATCCATCTTGACTTCGCTCAACACCATTATTTTCGCCACCATCCTCGCAACTACACTCAGTTATCGATGCATCCAATTGGTAGCCGTCCACATTCATCTTTCGACCCTCCTTGGTCTAAGACTTCGTGTCTGCCCTTCTGTCATGCATGGGCTCCTGTTTGACCTTGTCCATCGTTGTTGATCCTCTTACACTCAATATACCTACACATCGTAAGTCCAGGGACATGTTGCACACATAACTCACGTCATGTGCTATATGTCTTCACAAATCAGGTCGAGTGATTTCTTGCCGAGAGACCTGTGCTTCCTGATTTTTTTTCTTACCTGGCCAAGAGGCGACAGGGCGCACGACTTTTACTTATCACATGTTCCCCGGCCTGACCTCAAATAGTAAAAGTCGCACAAAAGCAAACACTCTCACATTTCCATATGCCTTTAATAGGAAGCACGATGACTTACTGTGTGTGCGTGCAGCTTGTAAAAAATCACTCCCTGCCTCGCAAGCCGTTGATTCAGTACATCAGTGTGCCTACCATTATATATTACGACTGAGAAAGAAAATCTAGCAAGCCCTAGTTGGCCTCGATCCTTTTCTATTCTTATTAGACACAATTTAACCCAATATGGTCTTTGTACTTCACAGGTTAGTATCTTATCTTATATATACAATATTATTGACCATAACATTATATGAAATTCATTACTGACCAAGCAATCTGTAGATTGTAGATGCTATTATAAACGATTTGTAGAGACAGTTGTACCAACTATCTTTGTGTGCCAGGGCTTCTAAGAAATTGAGCATTATATTTTAGGGTGTCTTGTAACCACCGCATGCCTATCGCCGCCCTGGAGCTACCCCGCCACACCGCCAGCCCCCCATCCCGTAGCCGCCCCGCACTGGCACCGCCTACCCTGCCTCGGAGCCGCCCCGCTGCCGTTCGCCGGCCGATCGAGTGATCTGCCCTCGCCCGCCTTCCTGGCTCCCCTTCGTTGCCGGATCCGCCGCTCCGGTCCCGTCCCCAACCAGGAGCCACCCCGCCGACCCCGCCCGGGAGCGACCGCACCCTGCCACCGCCTCCGCCTCAGAGCGGCCCCACCCCGAGGAGGACAACACCTGCGCCATCCGCCCACAATCGGAGTAGGAGAAGGACGCCGCGCCGCCCACCCCATGCCAAATACCCTACAATGTATACTCTTTTCCCTCCATCCTGGTGTGAATTGTGTGAATTGGTGGTCGTGTGGTGGTGGCAGTGGTGGTAGTGGTGTGGTGGCGGTGGTGGAGTGGTGGAATTGGTGGTTGTGGCGGCATTGGTGTAATAGGTGGTGGTGGTGGCGGTGGCGTGGTGGTGCCATGGCAGTGGTGGTGGTGGAGTGTCGATGGTGGTGGAGTGCTGGTGGTGGTGGAGGTGGAGGAGGAGGCTGAGGAGGAGGAGATGGTAGTGGTGGTGGTGGAGCTGTAGTTCCCAAATAATTTCATATATGTGTTGTTACTGGCTATCGTACCATTGTTTTGTTGCAGGTTTTGGTAACCTCACCGTGTAGGGGAGGCGATGTTGAATTTTTGAATTGATAGTGTTTTGTTCCTTGTTTGCAGGAGACTAACTGATGGCACGTTTCAACCATGATAACCTCACAATCTTTGGTGAGCATGAGGTCACCTTCGAAGATCCAACATTTCTAAGCCTCATGGTAATTGTCAGGGTCCTGTAGATGCATACCCACATAACTCTGAAGATGCCCCTATCAAATTACTCCCATCTAGATATAGCAAGCAATAGAGCAGCAGTCTCAGATTAGGGTTTCGTTAGATAATATTACAAAATTTCTTTTTGATTTCCTAGTGATAGCCGCATCACATGCCAAAGCTACTCACATCAAGAAATCAACATTTCTCAAAATTCAGGGACATCGCCTAGCTGTCTATCCATGGACACCTTGCCACGGTTGCACTACAATACCCTTTGATCCCAGGATACCCCACACTCATACACTAGCTAAACGTCCACGATCACTAGGACATTATGAACAACTTAGGCTTTCCATATCTGGAGTGCCACCTCAACTTTGCAAAAAATTCACCATGTCTAGAGTCTTCGCGAACATATGTGATGTTCGCCACTTGGAATTGAGGAGAGCTGATCTCTCTTATACCATGAGGACATATGCACTGGGATTAGCTATACACGGGCTTGCACATGTAGGCATCCACAGAAAAAATGAATCTGGTCAGTATATCTTGCACATATGGCCACTTTGGATTCATATAGAAGGTTGTCCACCAAGGCCACTGAACTGGGTGACCAATAGGCAATCCAGACTCATACGAATGGTAACTGCAGTTACAACAGAACCTTGCTCCATTAATGTTACATTGTTCCCTATAACAATTGTCACTCTTACTATAGCCAGGACCTACATGCCCATCCGATACACCATGTACCCGCAACCCAAAGATTAGGCCGGTGCAAGGGTCTTCTAGACAAGTAGGTGGACAGGAAGGAGGTCATCAGCAAATAGGTATGGTACAACTATCCTATATATACATCACCCCTAACTACATACTTTAGATATATCACAATCCAAATACTAAACTACCTCATGTGGATCCTAATGCAGCCTAGGTTCAATTTCCCTCTGATTCATCCTCGGATTCTAGTCTAAGCGAAGTACTGGACACACCACCAGATGCCACCAAACTCATCACCTAAGCTGGAGACACCACCAGATGCCACTGAACTCATCACCCAAGATGAGGAGGTGTCATTGTTGGGAATATGCCCTAGAGGTAATCATGGAGATGATGATATTCCGATTGTATCTATGACATGTATTAAGTGTTCATTGAATATTCATTATATACAAATTGTATTGATTGGCAATTATGTGTATTGTTTGTGAAACTCATTACTTGAATGTTTATTCTAAAGTTGTCCCTAGTTGGCATTCTTGTGAGAACACACTTGAATATTAGACTAGCACATGTATTAGTTGATGACTATGTTTCACAAGTCATAGACATGGAGATGCCGAACTAATAATGTGGGCACATGTGAGACATGTAGGCTGGACGACCCAACTTGAGAAAGTCTCTATTCATGTCATGTACTTTATGTCCTTAGACCTGAGATTGTGGTATGTACTCAAGATATGAAATGACCTACTTAGGGACTGTCAAACACTGCTCCGTAACTGGGTAGTTATAAAGGTGGTCTTCGGGTGGTCGAGAAGCATGCTTGAGACATGGACAGTCAATATGGAATTTTCCTCTCACCGCATAAGAGAGATATCACTGAATCACTCAAGTAATTGGATCAACAAATGCATGGCCATGCTTGGGTTAAGTGTTAACCTACGAGTTGAACCATATATCATGTGGCAAAGGGAACAACTTATACGTGGTCGTAGTGGTTCGTCAGATATGATCTTGGCATATACATAGGAGTTGTCATGACTTGCTAGAGGCCGCTGTCAACTATTAGGCGAGTAGGAGTACTCGGCCCATGTCTATGTGTGCGTGAACCCATAGGGTCGCACGCTTAAGGGCTGGAAGCCTAATTCGGGTTGGACCCGAATTAGACAAGGCTTAGGATTTCCTGATGGGCCTCCAGGTCGGAGTTGCATAGGGACGCCTATATAAGCAAGGGGTAGGGGCCAGGCAAAAGATGATCCGCTTGATCTATTCAGCCGCCGTTGCCCACCCCGCGCTCACGCCTTTGCTCCTCACGGACCTAGCAGTACAGTTGCGCATTGCTTCTTCCCGCACGTGTGTGATACCTCGGAGGTGCTGCATTTGCAGCACAAGGACGAACCTCGCTGATCACGGTGGTCGACAACTGGTCAGCGACTAGTTGGACTGGTCGGGAAGGTGCTCGAATGATCCTCGAGTGAAGGGTGTACTTGACGGACGACCATGCAACTGCACGACACTGTTGTGACGCGTTCGATTACATCGAGTCTTCCGCTGCACCTGCGTTTCTAGTGGTAATCCCATGACCTATATCTGGCAGTAGATCCTAGTTTATGAGGTAGAAAAGTTTTATTTTCTGGCTAGCGTAGCACCCTTATAACCTCCATCATCATCAAATGGCGACTTTGAAGGAGTCACCAAAAAGTTTCCTCACAAGGGTACATTTAGTTGAACTTAAATCCATATCTATAGCACAATCCAATTAAAACAATATAACTTGTGTAGTCGTCTCTTTGCTAACATAACTCTTTTACGACTACGATGAATACTAAATCCAAAGATGAGGAGACACTAGAAGCGGCAAGCACTCAGGAAAGTTGTGGCTGATGCCATGACTACCTACCCATGCTCTTTGAACTTTGTTATGAACTTTGGTTACAAATTCGTTGTGAGCAGCTTGGTTGTGAACTTATGGTTGTCAACTTCGGTTGTGAATCTTGTGAACTTGTGATGTATTTGAACTTATGGTTATGAACTTGAGATATATTTGTGATGAATGTTTGTGATATATGTGCTTGTGATGATATATATGTAATTTAGCACTATCTATTGTATAAATATTCATGTTTGTTTTGATAAAATGTGGAAAACTAAAAACAATAATTTTAACACTCCTTTGTTGAGTGCATGCCGAAGAAACTGGGCAAAGCTGGCCAGACTAGGAACTGGTTGCTCTCGACTACACCAAAAAAATTGGGAATTTTAGGCCTTTGCCGAGTGCCAAGGGATGACACTCGACAAAACTGATTCTTTGCTGAGTGCTAATAGTTGACACTCGGCAAAGGGTGACGGGGAGGCTGGGTTGTCACCTGAAACTATCTTTGCCGAGGGTCCGCCTTTGCGGAGTGTCGGACACTCAGCAAAGATGGACTTTACCGAGCGTCTGTCTTCGCCGAGTACCTGGCACTAGGAAAAGAGGATGTTTGCCGAGTGCCCACTCGGCAAACAACCCCTTTGCCCGAGTTCCCGACTTTTGGCACTCGGCAAAGCACCGAGCACTCAGCAAAGATGTCGTCTACCGTAGTGACTATAGGCTAAACTTGATCGTCTTCATGTTGCATATTATTCGTTAACACTGGTGGTATATGCATAGATATACATTTATATAGAGTTCGATCTAATGCAAAATCACATTATATAACAATGTACTAACTCCGTTTTAAATTATAGTTTGTTTAGCTTTTTGACCTGTTTGATTAGTTGCCTTATTCAAAAGAATACAAAATATCACTTTTGTTGTTGTTGCACGCTTTATTAATAAAAGTTCTTTAAAAATGATTCAAAGTTGACTATGTTTACACAAATTTTTGGAATAAGTGGTCAAACTTAAGGTCAAAAGAAGTCAAATGAAATATAATTTGGAATGAATGGAGTATTTGATATGCCTGTTGTCACCTACGCTTGCATTCTGTCCCACTATATCTTATGGAATAGCCTTCCTTGTGTACAATTACGTGGATCAAAAACTTAGAGAGGTCCACGACAACATCTACAGGATCATCCGCATCGAGTCTAGTGACCTTAGTAAGGTCTAGAGGGAACTGCAATGAAAAAAATTATAAAACGGTGGTCATATGTCTATTTCCATACAAGAATTAATTTGGGCAATAATAAGTCACTAAATAATTAATCTATACCTTTGTACCTAATAATAAAGAGAGAAAATTTCTGCCACTTTTTTTCTTTTGCCTACTTTTTTTGCTTATCTCTATCTTACACGTTCATGGCCAGCGGCAAGCCAGCCTAAGCTCGAGAGGTTACGTGGTTTGGGGAAGAGGATGAGAAAAAAAGAAACAGAAGAGAAGGGTTCCATGTGTAAAAGTGCAAAAGCGAAAGAAAGATGGAAGGATGTAAATTAAATTCGAGAAACTCAAGGATTCCCAATGTAAAAATTTAGGCTTCTTGCTAGGCTAGAATCTGTCTCGCGGTCTTTTGCACCAGAGAACAGGGCCAAGCCATGGCCTTGCTCCTTTTTTCTGTTTTTCTTTTTACTGGTAAAACAACAAACATGAAAGTTATGTGGCGTATGTTTGTATTTTGTTCCATATGATGCGCCGATGAGTCGATGACGTCATCTCCTGCCTACTGGCTTGCTGATGCTACATGCACAACATTTTGGGGATCAAAGCAATGATCGAGAGACATGCGCAAGTGCGATGACATTTTATAAGGATGGTCTATACCCGATGACAAACACATAACACTTGAGTCGGCAGCGGCAACCCCAGGATCTCTTAGATATGATCACAATCTAAAAAATGATGAAATTACACCGGATGTTCCTGTCAAAACATTGAATTAGAAAGACATCAAAAGAAAGATTTTCTAATCCACTAAAAAACACTCAAATACCAAAATGAACGGAGCCGGTTAAATTTCACTAAGGCTAGGGGTCAAAATCCCCAATCGCAATGGCAAAATTGTGATTTTTTTGGCAAATTTTTTGAATAAGTAAAATAATCTTGTATAAGAGTATATGCAAGAGG
>CM041635.1:25041748-25120504 GCA_023333625.1 Bothriochloa decipiens
TAAGTAAAATAATCTTGTATAAGAGTATATGCAAGAGGAGCAGCTCTATCATTTGAATGAAGTGTAGACAGAGATACCTAACAAACAACTAGAATGCTGGAGATAAATCTTAGCATGGGTTCGCTCATGATTTCGATGGTACTAATAATTAATAGAACGAAGCATGGAGCTATTCTCGTGTACAGTAATCCATACCAAGTGGTACCCAAACCAGATTATAATAATATTCACTCTGTAAACCTAATTAATATTAAAGAGCTAACATTTCATTTCTATTTTTTCCTTTAACATCCCCTTAACCTTTTGTATCTAATGTTTGATGACCCAGACTATGCTCTCGGTGCTCATAGGAGTTAGATCAATTGACATCTAACAATAGTCAATGCAGGGTCCGATTCCAAAATGTGTTGTCATACTCTATGTATTATATGTGACGTGAACATGTAACCCGCATTGATACAAGTTAGAATAACTCCTGTCCTGCAATTATATTGATAAAAAGTCTGATTTCAAGACATATTCGGTCATGCTTTTAGTATTTCGTATATGACCCCGGACTCATGTGCTGTGTTTATATGAATTATAGAACAACTTGTGTCTAGTGAGATTGCTATAGGTTTTGGTTTCCCGTTGCAACGCATGTACACTTTTGCTAGTCTATACCTAATAATAAATGAGTAAAATACACCACAGACCCATGGACTTTTTTCGCTGTGTCAAATAAGTCCATGGACTCTCAAATTGATCATTTGACACCATGAACTTTCAGCTGGGTTCACCGCAGGCCCAAATCAGCGTAGTCAATGAATTTTGGCCCACGTGGACTGGCCAGTGTGGCCGAGCCCGTCGCCCATAGTCATGTGACCGGCGTGTGAAGGCGTTTGGGCCATGAAAATATGCAGCTTGCCCCCCAATTTTGGTCCTCCTCTTTGCATCTTCTTCTTTCTCCCTGTCGTCTGGTCATCTCTCTCTCCTTGCTTCGATCTCCATGGTGCAGCAAGGGAATGGATTGCTCCCCCTCATCTTCTGCTCCGACTGCAAGCGGCGGCGTGTGGTGCGGCGTGTGTCGACGGTGGGGACGAGCTTAGGCCAAGTATTCTACTGCTGCCCCTTCCACAAGGTCAGTTAGGGTTTCATGATTGTTCATCGTGGTTTCAATCGGTGATGGATTTCGTTGGTTGTTCATCATGTTTTCAATTCGTTTACAGAGGAACTCTGGGTGTCCCTTTTTCTACTAGGAAGATGAGTATGTGGAGCACCTCAGGGAGTTGTCCAGGAAGGGAGAGCCAGCGGCCTATTGGGGGGAACGGATGTGGAATGCAGCAGTTCATCCTTCAAAGTCGAAGCAGAAGCAACAAGGTTTGAAGATACATGTTGATCTGGGGCAGCATTGGTGAAGAAAAAGGCAGTATCTTTCACTGGTGGACAAGAAGGAGTGGTGTTGTTGCGAGCTATATGTCTTCTGTGTGTTGCAATGCTATGTGTCCAGTTTTTGATGCTCATTGTATTGTTGGTGAAGTGAGCATCAGACCTATGATGTGTTAGTGATGATATGTGATATGTAATGATATATGATGTATTTTGGACCTCTAGGTTTATATGAAATCACCAGTGATGAATTTGCAACATGTATGTGACATTTTGATAGAATTGGTGTAAGCACACACACCACACACACACACAATATATATATATATATGAGTGCAGCTGCATTCTGGCACTTTCAAAGTGCACATTTGAGCAAGAGAAGAATCACAGTTTGATGCAACACATAGCATTCATACAAAAGATTAGAGACCAGCCATCCAACAGGTAGTTTGATACTTCTACCTTAGCCCTATCTATCATCCAAAAGGTAAGAAAGCACCCATGCAAATGTCTTTGATGCATTTCTGTACAAAGACATGGACTGTCTATATAAGTTCCTTGTCCAAAATAAAAGCCTGCACACACAAAAGCATGACACAGTTTCTTCAAGCTACTTTTCCTTCATCTTGTTTCTTGGTCTTCTTTGCCTTTGTTGCAGTTGATGTTGTGGCCTTGCGTTTTCCCAAAGTAGCTCGACCTCTTTTTGTAGCAGTGGATGGAGGCACTGGTCTTTGAGCTGGTAAGTTGGACACAATGAAGCTTGAATCAG
The DNA here is from genome assembly GCA_023333625.1 of Bothriochloa decipiens. NCBI lineage: Eukaryota > Viridiplantae > Streptophyta > Magnoliopsida > Poales > Poaceae > Bothriochloa > Bothriochloa decipiens. The sequence continues at coordinate 25,043,886 of CM041635.1, forward strand.
GTAGGCAAAGTGGTGAAGTCCTCCTTGTTCTCATGTCTATTACCAAACTTGGAGGGGCTAATCACTCTAGGCAGGGATGCAACAGGGTTCTGAACTACATCATCCCAAAAGTCTAAATTGATTATACAACCTTCATGATCAAAATACAACATTAAAGTCTTGACCCTGTCCACCACAAAGGCCATTACTACTATCTCTTCCTCATTCACAATCAGTCTAAGTCCATCTAGAAACTCTTTTTCATGAAGCAGCCAATACACATGCAGAGCAGGGTTCTTAATGAAGAGCAAAATTCAACTTTTGAGACACCAAGAACATGCTGATAGATTGCCAAGTTATCAATTTTAGTGGTGAACCAACTCTAAAATGTCACACAAATTTCGATCTCAGAAACCCTAGCCTACCAAAATTTGTGAAGAAACGACGCAATTGACACCCTAACATGAAATCTACACTCAAATGAACACAAATGCACCCAAGATTAGATCTTTGATGAACTTACCATAGTCTGGGGGTGGCTCCCGTTCCCGCCGTGGTTTGAGCACCATCTTGGTGCTCTCTCACTGACGCCGTAGCACCTTTGCCTCCAAATCGGATGTGTGATTCGACTTCACCTCCCTCTCCTCGATTGAAACCGTCGATCCCCGTCGATGAAGACCCGTCCCGCTCACTCGCCCACGCGCGTCGACCCTTGGCTTCCCGCACGCGACAAATGCGAGAAAGTGAAGGAGGACCAGAAATGAGAGAGGAAGAGATCTGGGGGGCAAGATGCATATTTCCATGGCCCAAACGCCGTGGGTGATGGGCTCGGCCACGCTGGCCAGCCCACATGGGCCAAAATTTGTTGACTATGCTGACTTGGGCCTGTGGTGAACCCAACTGAAAGTTCATGGTGTTAAATGATCAATTTGAGAGTCCATGGACCTATTTGACACAGCGAGAAAAGTCCATGGGCCTGTGGTGCATTTTACTCATAATAAATTAGCAAAATTTCCAAACTATTTTTTGTCGACCAGGTTTTTCTATCCACACCATCAATCGACTCCGTATATCCGAAAAAACAATGGCTCCTTATTGTATACGGTGTCCAAACTAACATTAGAGTGGGCAAAAGAACAATAACAAGTACAAGGTTCCAGATGTAAAAGACATAAGAAACAAAGCAAAGGCGGAAGGATATTAACAGTTTTTCAAATAGATCAAGGTTCCCAATGCAAAAACATTAGAGATTTTACAAAATTCACTAAAGAATCATAAAAAAATCAGAAAAATGTATCCATATATTTTATGAATCTGGTTAAATTATGCTTTTTCTATAGTCTGCTAAATCATCCTTGCATAGATCACAAACATACTAGGTTCAAAAACATGAAGAGTATAAGTTATCTTTACTCACAACTCCATAAGTAAAAATTATAAATAAATAGATATTACGCATACATATATATTTTTCTACACATACAAGAGATGAAAGAGAGAGCTTCTAAGTGATGATAGAGTCCTAAATGAATTGGAATTCTAGAGCACCTATTTCATTGGGCAAATAAGCTTGTCGTTCGGCTTGGAGGATACAACCAACGAGAAAAAAAATAGATGAGGCAATATGTACACGTGCAGCTATGAGTATACGCCCCCGATTGATACCACCATGGAATGTCTCGAAATATGACCATGCCTGCTGTCCATGGGCACTACAAGGAGTGCAAGAATGGTGACAGTTATTATACCGTCGAGAAGTGTAATGCCCGAGCGTATACAGTCGTGAACCTCCCGTCGGGCATCTATAGTCGGGCATTCCCACTTTAACCGACGGGTAGTCGGTCATTGTGTGGCCGACCGTATGTTTCTGACGGTTAACACTTGGGAATTAGTTCATAAACACGCCAAAATGACTTTGGTCGGACATGAATTGCCGATGGTACCCCGGTAAGGGATTTGATGCTTGACAGTTTTTTAAAACCCATCGGGAAATATATCCAGTCGGGGATGCGTTGCATGATGGTTTCTTAAAACCCATCGGGAAATATATCTAGTCAGAGATTTGTTTCATGATGGTTTTTGATAACAAATCGGGAAATATAATCGGTTGGGATTGATGTATGATGGTTTTTTAACCCATCGGGAAACATATTAGCAACGGTTTTTATTAACCATCAGGAAATATAATTGGTTGGGGATTTGTTGCATGACACTCATCGCTCGACTAACTCATAGCAATTTTTGAGACGAAAAATATGACAAACACGTGTCATACTCGTATGTACTGGGCTTAGATCTTAGTGAAGGAATTCCACACAAAGCACCTACGCACCCATGTATAGTACGTTCTTCTCGCTTACCCACGTCGTCGTGCATTAGTGGAAAGCAAGCTCGCTGGGTATAATGTGCCAGTGGATGAGAATGCGTAAAAGTACTAACATACAACTTCTTCTTGGCCATCTCTAAGAGGATACCAAGATAGTTGGCCAATTGATCGAGTTGGACTTCATGGGTAGGTAATTTTTAGCGGCACCAATTATTGAGGGATGAATGATTTGTGTAAGCTTTTTGTGGAGATGCACCTCGCACTTATGGCTCTTCCACCAATATTGCGGCTAATATTGGTGGACACGCCAAAGTGAACACGGTGCATTAGAGGAAGGAAAAAAGCTAAGTGATAAGCCACCTCTCCACTTCCCCCCTCCTTTTATACGAGAGGTGGGGGATGTTCTTTTTTATATCCATTGGTGCGGCTAATATTTACAAGAATACCACTAGGGTCTTCCAATAAACTCATGGGGTTTATATTTACAAAAATATCACCAAAGCTATAAATAGACCCCAATATTATTTTACAAACCCCTAGGCTAAGCAGTTGAGCCCTGATCATGATAATAAACATACAAGAGACCCCAATTTGAAGATTAGCTAGCTAAACTTTAGTTGGGGAGTGTTTGGATCCTCTAGTTAACTGAAACAATTGGAAAATGTTAGTTCAATTTGTTGTAGTCACGGTGGGGAAGCCACCGTTGTCACCGTCATGATGTTGTTGTTGAAGGCGCTATCTGTGTGGAATACGCCACCATGTGGGGCGTGATATGCATGGAATGGGATCCACCACAAGGATGGTATGGGATGTTCCACCTATGTATGATGTGCGATGCACCATCTCCACCCTCATCCACTCGAGTTCCACCATGGGGCAGGGTGTCATCATGGATCCACCGCCAAGCCTGGGCGGAGGTCGACGATGCCCTAGCTGAGCTACCACACTAATGCCTTAGGATAGCTGCTGCTGTCGAGACCCAAGGTGGAGGAGGTCTACCAGACCAACATGGCCACTGTCAGGGTCGAGATCGGGTCGGGGTCGGGGTAGGGTAGGGATTTTGTGGATGTCGTCATGGACTGATGGGGGTGGGCCGTCGTGGCTACCATCAAGGTTAGGGTGACTGCTGAGTGTTGGGAAGCCACCACCACCAGTGTTGAAGGCGAGTGCGTGGTTAAGGGGAAAGCAACATGCCCATGTGGTTTGGCAAAATCATGCAGTCCTAGCATCAAATAATGCAGAAAAGCCATCAAGGTAATTTCATCATTCACTGATTTTTGCTAACATTAGCTAGGTTAGAACAACTAATGAGATGATGTGTTCTCATTAGCTAGGAGCACTTTTAGCTGGGTTTTAGTTTGGGTTGTTTGGATCCACCATACCAAATTTTTGTGGGTGGATACAAATAGGGCTCTACTCATACATCATGCTGCCTCTACTGTTTACTCATACATTAGGCTTGGAACTATGGCGTGCGTAACCTGCGCGTTCATGGCTGGGGGATGACTTGCTGTGACTGGCTGAGCGACCTCCGATGGATTTGCTTCCGGAGGCTGCATGCTCTGTATTTCTGCTTGCAAAATGGCCATTTGCTGCCTTATCTCATCTGCTTGACGTGATGATTGTATCGTTCTTTGTGTGGCGGCCTACTGCACCCTTAACCTATCTCTTTCGGCTTCCATGCGGAGCATCTCATCTCTCAGCCTGGTCAACTCATCTTCTTGGGTCTAGGCTGGTGGATGCTGCTCAGACGGGTCCCCCCTTTGTGCAGTGTTGTTGTTCTCTTCATCACCTCCGTCGTCTGGTGTGGAGGCATAAGTGCTCCGAATGTTTCTCCTTGGCCTCCTACGAGCTGAGGGTTGTGGTACCTCCACGCCGATGGCGGTACGCCTCCTAATGGGGGCCTTTCTTCTGGGTGGCATCTGTGGGTGTTATCTCTGACCAGACACAAGCGGTGGGCACCAACTGTTGGGACCGGGTCCCAGCAGGTTAGAGTGAAGGTGAAACAGATGACCTAGATGGTTCTTCTATCTCTGTATTAAATATGGAAGTTACAATGTGGGCCCGACAGCAAGTAATGTTACACCCACCAGGGGGTCCTCCCTCTTATTACACAGGGGGCCTGTCCTTAAATAGTGGCTCCCCAGCCCAAGGCTGAAAGTACAAGCGTGCCCCCAAAGGGAGTTTCCAAACCCTAGACACTGACTCTATTATATGTGGGTCCCTTTGGGGCAGGCTAGGCCACCATTTCCTGTCCACGGCCATGGGCCGTGGCCCATCACCACTCGCAAGAGGCCCATCAAGCCCACCAACTGTCCTCATGCTTCCTAGCTGGCTTCGGCACACCCCCTGGGTAGAAGCAGCCTAAGGTTATCGCCTCCTCCACACAGAGCCTCCAGACCCGATGAGGCTGTGTTGACTAGCCTCCGCACGGTGGCGGTGACCATCACCGAGCCTCCTCCGCTGATCAGTCTGAAGCCTCCACTGGAGGCTTCCCGACGGAGATCTAACCTCCACCTGAGTGACAGTAGCCTCCGCCCGACCTCCGTCATCGACCGATTCCTAGTCTTTCCCGGAGACCTCCGCCTGGAGATCCGGCCTCCGACGGTGACTCCAAAACCTACAAACATGGGCCAGGTTGAACACGGTCGGAACTGTTAGCCAGACAGAAATCGGAGGTAATAAGCTCCTCCGGTCCTGGGGCGCATCCCCAACATTCCCCCTTGAGGGTGAGGTCCAGCGGAGGTGGGTCTAGCCATCAATAAACCCCTGGCCACGCAGGCTGTGATTACCTCCGACTCCCCCTGGCCCATTGAATGTTGGACCGGAGGCTTCCCTTTTTACTGTTGTCTGGTTTTTAATCTTGTGCATTGATTCGAGTCTGTTCAACTGCTACCATTCGATTCATGAATCATCTTGACCGTTGGGCTAAGAAGTCAAGGCGCCGCCTCGCTGCCTATATAAAGGGGGTGAGCGGTGAAAACGACTCATGCTCCTCTTTACTCGCCTCCGCGTAGCTTGCTCTTGTTGCTTATTGCCTCCGTTTCCATCGCGTAGGTTTTCTTCCTTGCTTGTTGCCTTCGCATTTTCTTGTGCCCTGGCGTCCTGTCGCCGTGGCACCTAGACGCCCCTGCTGTGCACGTCGTCGCCCGTTCTCTGGCCCGTATTCCTAGCTCTAGGGCATTAGAGTCGGAGGCTTCCTAGAACTCTTTGAGCAGTGCATGCTGGCTGCCGCGGAGGCTCAGGATCTCGAAGAGTCTCTGTCAGACGTTGAAGCCTCTCCAAGTGAGCTGATGGCTCCTAAGGTTGATGTGAGCGACGCGGAGGTGACCTATTCTTTTGGCCGGAGCCGGATGACCCAGGATATGATTGCAGAGCTTGAGGTCAAGGGATTTATTCCTGTTGGTCGCGAACGTCCTCCTCATGGGGAGACTGTTCCAAAACCCGAAAAGGATGAAGCTATTGTTTTTTGGGATTTCTTCACCTACGGCCTCTGCATTCTGAGCTGCAACTTCCTCCGGTATGTCCTTGAATGGTTTAATGTGCAACTTCATCACATGACTCCCCATGCTTTCCTGAACCTGAGCAAGTTCTTGTGGGCTGTTGAGTCTTATGAGGGAGAACTAAGTGTGAACACCTTTGCTGAGTGCTATGAGCTGCAGAAGCAACCATGGTATGTTGGTGGTAGGCTGGCTCAGTTTGCCTCTTGTAGTTTTATGGCCAAGAGAAACTTGGGTAAGGGTAAGGAAAAGGTTGCGATTTCTTAGTGTCAGAGGGGAAGTATGAGCCTGCTGACTGGCTGGATTTTTGGTTTTATGTGAAGACCGGCAGCGTTACTCAGCCTAAAGATGATGGGAGGTAGGTCACCCGCTTTCCTTATGCCTCTGTGATGACGCGGATGAATCCGTTAACCAGTGTCAAACCTGATTCAGTCGAATCCGACAAATGGAGGTCATGCACGGAGGCTTTCAGGGCAGCCTATCACTACTCAAGTGGTAGGGACCTTGTGGAGGAGATGATTGCCTCTGACTTATGGCCTCTCCTTGGTGGCAAAGATAGGAAGAAGTTTGTCCTGCAGAAACTGGACCTTCCTATTTTTGGTGTCGCTGGTGGAATCCTGTGTCCGCATTTCGGGCTACAGCTCCCTGAGGGTCAGAGCAAAGAGGACTTTGTCCATGCCACTGAGCAGAAGGCCGTCGAGATACTTGGAGAAGTTTTTGAGAAGGAGTATCTCACCCGGAGGTCTAAGGCTGGTACCATGCCCCGCCTCAACAGGGTCTTCAAGGAGCTCGACATCCACTACACTGAGCGTGAGCTCCCTAAGAAGCTAAAGAAGAAAAATGAGAAGAAAGAGTTCACTGCTCCCAGTGCTGCTACGAAGGCCGCCGAGGGAAACAAAAGAAAAGCTAGCGCTTTGGCGCACAGAGGCCCAAAGAAGCAGAGAGGAGCCTCTGCTGAATCTACGGAGATGGAGGATGTTTTTGAAGACCTTTATGATGAAAACAGGGACATTACTGTCAAACCGGAGGTGGGGACTGAGCTTCTGATGGAAACTGATGCTTTAGCACTGCTCAGTTCTGAGGGCCCGTCTCGGCGGTCTCCATCGCCTGCTGCTTCCCCGGAGGCATCTCATGCCTTAGCAGCTGAGGCCTCCGGATCATCGTCGGTTAGGCCTGTCGTGCCGCCTACCGAAGTTGTGCCTGCGCATACCAAAACAGCATCTACTGAGGTTTCTACAAAGCCTTTTGCTAGTGTGTATCTGGACGCCAACTCTGATGAAGATGAGCTGGAGGAAACCAGTGTTACGGCTCATCACGCTGAAGGACCTGCAGAGACTGCCCCGCTCAGAGCGAAACATGCTGAGGTCCCTGAGGATGCGTATTCTTCAAGCCAAGGTAATATTCTTATTCGGAGTATGACCTATGTGGATTTCTTGACTTTGAAGGTTTCTTGTGGTCGTGCCTCTAACGGGGAATATTCCTTGCTCGGTGAGCATGTGAATGATATACATTGTTCTCGTTGTTTGACTTGTATTTTTTGCGTATGCTTTTAGATATCCTTACTACTGAGGCCGCTCAGCCTACCCCTCCGCCGCCTTCGGCTTCGGGTGTTCCTTTTCCTAGAGGAGCCATTGCTGAGGCAGAGCCTACAACTTCGTGACCTTTGGTGGGCATAGTTGGCGCTAGGTTTCTCCCGTCCGGCCCTTGCCCTGATGAGGGCACAAGTGCTCTCCTTAGCTGGGCTCAAGGTATTGGCCGGCTGACTGACTCAATGGGAGAAGACTTGTACCGGCGTCTGGCTGGGTTGCCGTTTTAGACTTTGATGGACGCCAATATTAATCATCATATTATTGTAAGTTTGGTTTCATTCTTTCAGTTTCTAGCTATATACTCTATCAAGTATCTGATTTGAGCATTGTTCTATTGCTATCTCTAGAGCGCTGCCTTGTCCATGCCCGTTGAGACCAGTAGTTGTGCTAAACTAGTCAAGAAGGATGAAGCTATCAGGGTCTTAAAGGCAGAGGTCGATTCTCAGACCCAAGAGAAGGGACGAATGGCTCAGAAGGCCTCCGATTTGGAGAAGCGGCTATCAGCTTTTGAGGTTGAATCCGATGAGCTAAAGAGGTCTCTTGCTATCGCTAGAGAGGCGAAGGCTTCTGCCAAAGAAGCGGAGGTCTTTGCTAAAGTAGCGGAGGCTACCGCCAACCAGTGGGTGGACAAAGCCGCTGAGATTTCTAATCTCCTACGGCAAGAAGTGGATGCCGAGCAACGGCTGGCAGTGGCTCTTAAGGATAGGGTTGAAGAGCTTGAGAAGGAGCTAACCGCCATGAGGTTGATCAGGCTAGAAGTGGCTGAAACCTATGTCTCCGCCGTCCGGGCATTTGGTGGTGCGGTGACTCCGGTCAATCATGAGGCCTCTACCTCCGGTGTCTTTTCCTTTCAAGGGAAACCTCACCAATCTTATTGAGTTTATGACTGGAGTTTCTGATTTTAGCACGAAGACCTTCACCACCTATCTGTGCAAGCTCTTTGTGTCCAAGGACATTGCCCAAATTAGAAATTTTGATTGCCCTGAGCTAGGAGATCCAGCTGAACTTGGCAGAACGAATCTTATTTTAAGACCTAGCTGAACTTGGCAGAACGAACTTATTTTAAGACCACCGTGCGCAGCTTTATGGAGAAGTTCTGGTCCAAGTTTGGTCGGTCAAAGACCGTTGCCATGGCCAATGTTACCCATGAAACGGTATGTATGGTTGGCTTTTGGTGCTTTATTTTTCTTGCGAGAGCTGCATTGGCGATTTCCCTCTTATTTTCTATTTTTTTAGCAACTGAAGTATGGCAAGCACAGCGGTCACGACCCGACGAATTCTGGCGGCACATCTGCACGCACCCGGGGATCTGCTGATGCTAGCGCCTCCGCTACTCAAGTTCTTCCTACAAGTGCTGAGACTGATGCCATGGTGGAGCGAGCGATGGCCTCTCCGGGAGCTCGAATGGAGCCTCAGGACTTGACCAGAGCAGAGGAGGTGTAGAAATTAATCTTAATTTTTTTAAAATTTTATCTTTTGCTGACTTGGTGCCGGTGCGCACGTGTAAAGAACAACTTGAGATGCTTTTATTGAATTTAGTAATGGTCAAATCGTCCTGCGCAGGTCTGCAGTTTAGGGCCTGTGCAGGAGGTCAAGCCTATTACCTTTATGAGCGATGATGTTTACGTTAGCGGTGAGCTATAGGATTATTGGAAGTCTGTGGTTCCTAGGCGCACGGTGGATGACATGTTCGATTTTGTACTTAGCGATTTGGACGATGAGCGCTCTAGCTTTATTCGTTCTGTTGCATGGCGTGGTCCATGTGGACCTTTATTATTGTCTTTGTTTATGCGGAGGTTGAGTGTTGTGATGGATATATCATTTTCGGGGTTGTTTATTTTGACCTCCGCTGTGCTGTGGAGGCGTACTTTAATTAGTCAGAGGCCTCCGTGCCCTATTGCAGGTGTTACCTCTGGAGGTGATTTCTGTTTTCCTCCTTGGAGGTTGTAACCACTTTGAGACATATTTGTGTATTAATAACTTTATTGTTAGCATACGGCGGATATTACAACCGTTGTTTCTCTTTGACCAACGCTGGTGTCATTTTTGCTGTGTTCGACTTTGCGGTCTTCAGCTATGTCTCTGCGCGTCCCGAAGCTTATTATGCGGAGGTAGGCTGTTGTTGATTTTCGTAGAGGCGGGACGACGTTATGAGTTCTTACGCGGTATCCCCCCATGTCTCCGTCCGGACGATGATCCTGACTGGCTTGCTCTGTTGGCTTCCTTCTTTGGCGTTGTCCCGGAGACCACAGTTGTCTCCGAAACATTTCTTTTGCCAGTCTCATTATGAATGCTTGCGCGGTATCTCATTATTTTTGGTCGTCCGTATGCGGACGTCTGCCTCCATCTTGCTTACGCGGGTTTTTGGCTATGTGGAGCTGGTTGCGATTGGTCCTTTCCTAACGCTTATGTGCGCAAACATTGAGCTCCACTTTTATAGCACCCCTTGTGTACTTTGAGTATCTTTATTATTTACTATTTTGTACTTTTGCCTCTTGAAACGTGCTAGTACGGGTATTAATTCTTTAAATGATAGGTAGCCGTAACTGGTTTATTCATGCTTTGGGGGTCCTTATTAAAAGGTGCATCCCTCCTTTGATCATTTAGGCTGCTTCTTTGTGTATGCTGTACAAATGGTGTTTCCTAGTAGTTGTCTTTGCATTGGTACCGGGTGAGGACTCATAACAAAACAGCCACATCAGTGAACCTGTTGCTGACGGTTAGGGACGGTGATGCCTCTGCTTGTTAACAATACTCTACCAGTCTTGTCTTTGTTTCCTTGGAGATGGCAGCCGGCTGTGCTGCTGATTAGCGTGGTCAATGTAAGGATTTTGGATGAGGTGGTAGCTTGCCAATGGAAGGTGCAAAGTGGTGTGCTGACAGATGATTTCGAAATTTTCCATGCACAAGCCGGCGTTGGAGGTTCACCTCCTTCTATTCGTACCGAGCGTCTATTGGACTTGATTGAAGTGGCCTGGTTTCCGGAGTTACAGGGTGGTATGTAGCCGGGAGGTGATAGGGGATATTCTTTAGTCGATCAGGGTTTGCCTCCATCATTGCCAGTGCCGGAGGTTAAAGTACCGGCAACCTCCGTTCCATCCCATGTCTCGTGGTAGCAGGTTAGCTGGGTGGAGTGGCTGGATATTTTGACCCGGAGGTTGTGCATTTTGGTCTAGCAGTTAAATTTGTGTGCTCTGCACATTGTTCCTGTTATGAGCAAGGTGCAAAGAGCCTTGTCTCTTGTAAGTACAAAGTTGAATAATAAATATTCGTGCTTTAGGCCTTGTCTCGGTTCTGGAATGATTTTATCTGCTCCTTAATTTTTTGCAATTATATTGTCTCCATTTTGAAAGGTGTGTGATCCGGAGGTTACATGACCTGCGAGCTCATAGATGGTACCTTTTCTTGCTTTAGCACCTTATTTCGGAGGTCACCATTGGTTAGTGTGATGTTTCTTTTTCCAGTACTAGTGCCTGCGTTGGTTTACAGGTCTTCCCCCAGTTCGCTTTGCAACTAGCAGTTGCGATTGCCTACCTCGATGCCTGATATAACAGGACTTTTTTGAGGTCTTTGGGCATTTAGCGGAGGCTAGTTCATGCCTTCTCATTCATCCGCAACCTGTTGTTGTGTTGCCTACCTCGATGCCTGATAGGACAGGGCTTTTTCGAGGGCTTTTGGCATTTAGCGGAGGCTAGTTCATGCCTTCTCATTCGTCCACAAACTGTGGTTGCTGTTGCCTGCCTCGATGCCTGATAAGACAGGGCTTTTTCGAGGGCTTTTGGCTTTTAGCGGAGGCTACTTCAGAGGTTGCTTCATGCCTTCCCATTTTTCTTAATGGTGGTATGAAGCAACCTTGTGAATCATGAATAGTTGTCGAATATTGCAGCCGCGGTGTTGGCTGCTTTCGACTGTCCTAGGTATTACTTTTTGGGGTCCTCTTTATACATTTAGAGGTTAATTACATACGGTCTTGCCTCATTAAAAACCTCACCTCAGATTTGGATCCCCTTTTGTGAGAAAAAGAGTGCAAGCCATTTTTGCAGGAAAAGTAAATTGCAGGAATTTAAATCTAGGGACCTCCGCTTATAATTCTACAGAGTCCTTACATTCTATGTGTAGTATTTCCGGAGGCTATCAATGTTTTAGGAGTGGGTTGACGTTCTACCTTCTGTGTCTTGCAGATAGAATGACCCTTTCCTTCCTCCTTGCTTGGCTATGAATGGTCCTTCCCATTTTGGCTGTAGCTTTCCAATGTTTTGAGTGTTTGGCCTCCGCCTCATTACCCAGTCACCATCCTTGATGTTTTTAGTGACCACTTTTCCATCCCTCCATTTCTTGGTTTGGTCTTGGTATTTCTTGATGTTGTCAATTGCCTCTAGCCTGTATGCTTCGGTCATCTCCTTGGTGTACTCTTCATCATTTGTGAGGTTTTGTTTTATTATGCGAAGGCTCTGGTATTTGATCTCCTCTGGCATCATTGCTTCCTCTTCGTACAGTAGCTTCAATGGAGTGAACCCGATGGCTCTTGATACGTTTGTGTTGTGAGACCACACAACCTTTGGCAGCTCTTCTACCCATTTTCCCTTTTTGTGATCTAGCAATGTCTTGGAGATTGCTGAGAATATGATCCTATTTGACCTTTCCACTACTCCGTTACTCTCTGGGTGGTAGACTAAAGCGAAGGCTACTTGTGTGCCAATGCTATAGCAGAATTCTTTGAACTTGTCTAAATCGAATTGCTTTCCGTTGTCCACTGTGAGCGTCCTTGGAACCCCGAATCTGCAAATTACATTTTGCCAAAAGAATTTTTTGACTGTTTCAGAGGTGATTGTTGCAAGCGGTTTGGCTTCTATCCATCTTGTGAAGTATTCTACTGCTACCACTGCATATTTGCTTCTGACCTAAGCCGGAGGTAATGGGCCTATGAGGTCCATCCCCCATCGCTGAAGCGGCCAGACCGGAGGCATTAGCTGTGTTTGTGCTCCCGGTGATGCCTGGTGTGATGCAAAACTCTGGCATGCTTTGCAAGTTCTTACTATATGCAATGCATCCTTGATATGCATTGGCCAGTAGAACCCTTGCCTAATTACCTTCACTGAAAGTGCTCTAGGGCCAATGTGTGATCCACATGTTCCTGAGTGGATATCTTGTAAGAGGTCTCTGCCTTCTGATTCTGTGATGCACTTGAGCAGTGGTTGGACTATTCCTTTCTTGTATAGAACTCCATCTATTATCATGTAATTCCTTGCCCGTATGGCGAGCCTTGATGCAACTATTCATCTGATGTCACATGGACTCCATCGATAAAATCAATTATAGGTTTCCTCTAGTCCTCTATGTCTACTAGGAGTACCTCCGCAAATGCTTTTGTTGCTTTTGCGGTAGCTGGTAATGTAAATTCTTGGTAGAAGGTTCCTTCGGGTACCTCTGTTTGATTTGCTGCTGCTTTGGCTAACTCATCTGCCTCTGAGTTATCCCCCCTTGGGATGTGCTTTAGGGTAAAGCCTTGGAATCTCTTTTCCATACCCTTGATTACTTCTAGGTATGCAGCAAATTCTAGGTTCCTGCGACATAGTCTTTCTTGACTTGCCCTGTTACTATCTTTGAATCAGTTCTGACCATGATGTATTTTGCACCAAGTGCCTTGGCCTTGCCGAGCTCCAGGATATCTGCTTCATACTTGGCTACGTTGTTGGTTGCTTCGAAGCACAGTCTTGCTGCGTATTTTGTTTTGATGCCCGATGGTGACATTAATACCGTGGAGGCTCCTGCACCTTGGATGCCCCACGCGCCATCTGTGTACAGTGTCCATATTGAAGCCTCCGCTTTGTCTTCTGCGTGCTGTAGAGATGTCCATTCTGCCAAAAAATCTGCTAGCACTTGAAACTTGACTGCTGTTCTTGAGATGAACTTGATGCTAAACTGGGATACTTCTGTTGCCCATTTACCGATTCTACCTGATTCTTCCTTGTTGCCTAGGATATTGGCTAGCGGTTGTGCTGTTGGCACCAGGATTTCATGCTCTTTAAAATAGTGTTTGAGCTTCCTTGATGCTATTACTACTGCATATGCTATTTTTTCAACCTCTGATACATAGTACTTCTGATACACCAGGTTTTCTCAACCTCTTTAAAATAGTGTTTGAGCTTCCTTGATGCTATTACTACTGCACCAGGTTTTGCTCCTTGCAGCACTTCTGATACATAGTACACTGGGTGTTGTACGCTTTTGTTGTCAACTTCCTTTCCTTGAACTAGCACTGCGCCAATCTATGGCAGAACCTCCTAAATCATATGGCCTGATTATTGTCTAAATAGACTCCAAATAACCATGACTGTGTTCCATATGACTTAAAAAGTCTGTCGGGTAAATCCCGAATCATCCATGATTTTTCGAGCAGGATCAACCGTTGTAGAGAGATATTGCAGTATTACAACAGTTTGATATAAATAAAATACCACGGAGTAAAACAGCGGAAGACTTACAATAACATAAGTTTACAAACCTCTGAGTTTTAAATATTTACAACCATAAGTTTAAATTATACAAACCATAATAGTAGTGGAGTAGCAGTAGATAACCTTATTACAGAATCAAATAGTAAGCTCTGCCCAAGAGCTAAACATCTTTACTCGTCGTCGCTTTCCTCGACGACTATCATGCAGCAGGATGCAAAACACTCCTGCCCATGAGGCTTACCTGCAACAAGGGTTTAACAAACCCTGAGTACCAAAGTACTCAACAAGACTGACCCGACGAAAGAGAAGGGTGAAGACTCAAGATATGCAGGCTAGAGGGACAAGGTAAGGTCTGTAGGAGATAAGAAATTTTGCAAAAAAGCTTAACAAAGAAAAGGTTGCTTGAACTAGCTCCAATCATCAACCAACTTCATTATTGATCCTTAATCATTGTTCAAGTTATTACTATGATGATGAACCGTGATCGAGTCTTCTTCTCCGAGAAGCAACGGCGATTCAAATCTATTTTCATACCCAGCTGGCACCTAGGTCACTGGAATACCAGAGACTTTAACTCCGATGCACCCCAGGTGAACCGATATACCGGGATAACAACTGCAGCCGTATATCACCACATGGTGGCACCCGTGAGCTCTGCGGCCCAGCGTACCGAGATACATGGGAACTTAAACCCCACAGTAAAATACACTATGACACAGATGGGATCTCTGGCCCCACGCTAGGTCACTCCATGATATAGACGGCTCCAACCATCCGTATATCACTTCATGCATGTGGATTTTCTAATTTCTCGATATCGACAGATCACCATCGGACGGGACCTAGGGCATCAACAGACGAGAACACTACAGAGGGACTCCATTCCCAGTGCAAGTTCACCGTCCGGACTCGATTTATTACTATCATCAGGATTTCAACAAGAAAACCAATCTCATCTTTTTCATTCTTTTGCCTTTGAACAATTAATTAAATAAGCAGGGCTAAGCATTACTACTTATCTTTCTAAGCAGGTAACAAGGCATAAGGAAATAAAACAGGTAATGCAACTGGTGGGTTTTCACTCAACTTCTATTACTTAATGCAGCATATCATAGCTGAAGCGGTAAAACTTTTATAAATAGAATAGGGTTTGAATGCATCCGGGGCTTGCCTTGATGTTCGGGGTAGACGTGCTCAAACTCTGGATCAACTCCCGATTCTTGAATCTGCTCGTCCTTTGGATCTGGGCGATAACGTTAACTCTCCGTTAACGAAAACTATTCGATATTTAATATGCTTTAACATGATGGAATAGTAAACATGATGCTCGATGGATGCATAATCAGATTAAAGGCTTGAGTACAGCTTTTCTTCACGATAAAGTTGCAAGCCAACAAAACTTCGCTTATAAAACTTATTAGGGTTAACTACGCCATTTAAGAAATTAATTAAACACATAAAATAACGTTAATTAAGCCCTAATGACATGATTAAGGTAAGCACAAATAATTAATTAAAGTGCCAAAGGTCATTAGGGTTAATGACCTAAGGTCATCAATCAATCCCAAAGTCAATCAAATCCTATAATGATTAAGTTTAACTAAAGGGGTTAATTAATTATTTAAAAGCATTAAATAAAGGCATAAAAATTAAAGTTATCAAATTAAGCCCAAAATTTTATTTTAGAAAGCTCTTAGCCCAATTAGATGGCAAAACAAATTTCAAAATTAAAAGCCAATATTTTATTTATTAAAAATCAGTGAAGGTCCATTTTTCAATTAAAAGGGCTAATTTTAACATATACAAAAAGTACTCAAATTTGGTATTTTATATTTTTCCTAGGTAGATGACATCATAAGGAACACTCACAAAAATTTTCAGAATGTTTGGAGCTATATATGAATTACTATGATTTTTCAAAGAAAATAGCATTTATATTATTTTCTGAAAATGGAAAAAGAAAATCGGCACAGTACTCCCGCGCTGACCGACGGCCCGCCGGCGGTTGACCGTTGATTGCTCATCATCGGCGAGGTCTCCGACGACCGGACTTGTCCCTACAGGCTCATCTCGGCACAGCACGTCGATTGAGGTAGCTAACGGCGCAGCTGAGCGGCGGCGGCACCCACGCCGGTGGCCATGGCGGCGCGGCGGAGCTCGGACGCGGCGGCGTCGCTCACCGGAGCGATTTCCGGCGACGGCAAGGTCACTGGCATGCGCAGGGTACTCAAATGAACGAGTTTGGCAACTACATGACACCATCTCCGGGTCCCTAGCCAAAGCAGCAACGCGCACGGCGGAGCGGCATGGCCGTGCCGACGGCGAGCCATGGTGGCCGGCAGCTACGATGCGAGCTTGATGAAATTGATGGCACAGATAGATGCAGGAGCTCACCACGGCGCTGATGCGCACGTTAATGGAGGCTCGGAGCGGCTGGGTTGAGCTGCGGTCGGCGGCGCTGATGGCGGCGGTGGCGCTCCAATGGCAAAACAGCGTCACGGCGGTCTCCGGCGATGCGCTGCTCAAACCAAGGTGCGCATCAGAAGCAGTGGAACACGGAGAACACGGTAGCGGGGTTAAAGGTAAAATATTTTCACCTCCGGCGGCAGCAAACGGTGGAGATGGCACGGCGGCTCGGCTGGCCGGCCGTGGAGAAGAAGACGGCGTGCGGGTGGCTCAAGCAAGGAGAGCAAGCACGAACTGGCCCAAGATGATCGTGAGGATGTGGCGAAGCTATTGGCAAGAGCAATTGGACAGAGATGGAGCGTCGGCGGTGAATTTCAGCGGTGGGGCGAGGTCGTCGGCGACGGCGGCGGGAGGAAGAAAGAAGAAGAACTCGGCCACGGCGACGGTATTTGTAGGGCAGAGTCGATGGATGGACGGGTGACACGAAGGCGATGAAGCTTCTCGCGTCCATGAGCGCTCTGGCAGTCGAGCGGGTGCAGCGGTGGTCGGCGGCGCGCGATGAGAAGCCGGCCATGGCTGTCGCCGATAGGGTTAGGTGCTGTTCCAGTTAATTACAGAAATGCTATTAGTTTTAAAATATAAATTACTCCAAAATTTATATAGAAACTTGAAAATCTCCAAAAATATTATTTTCATAACTTTTCAAGAGCTACACTTTTCCTTTAATGGGCATCCTCAAATTCTATCTAGATTTTGAAATTTGAATTCAGATTTGAGAAGGAGATAAAACCCTAGAAAAAATATTTAAAATTACTTTTGATTTTTCAATAAAACTTGAAAATCTTTAAAACTATGAAATGTTTAACTTTCCAAACCAAACCTTTTTCATATACAAAATTTTCCAAAATTATGTATAGTTTTTGAATTATGGTTTTAAAATCAAAAGGGGATAAATGCTAGAAACTGTATTTTCAAATTCATTTGAAATTTCTTTTGGAAACTTGAAAAACTCTATATACCAACTTTGTAGCTCTTGTCAATATCTACAAACTGTCTTTTTAGAGTATCCCCAAATTCTTTATAGATTTTGAATTAGAGAAAAGGGGGTAAAACTAGGTTTTGAAATAAAGGGTTTTTGGAATGGAGTTTAAACTCAATTTGGTTTCTAACTTAATTGGTTGGTTATTAGTGATCACAAATATCATCCAGATTGACTTTTGAAAAACCTTTTATAGCATTTCTAATTTGAATTTAAATTTGAATAGCCAGACTCAGAAGTAAGCTTTGGAATCTAAATTTAATTTCAAATATGGAAATCATTTTTAGAGTTGGACTTAGACTTATACACTATGCTTGACACTAGTGTAAACACAATTTACACCTCAAGTACATAGAGTATAAACTAAGTATTTGCGAGGACATTCGAAAATAGGGTTTTATTATTTCATGTGACAAAACATTCTAAAAACACAATCAACCTATGAAATGTAAACTTGTTTTAGTTAATGCACATTAAGATTGATCTAACCATGAATGCTTTGAAGTGCATATGATGACATGGCAGGTTTTAGTTAATATAACACCAGAGGTGTTACACAATTGCTCCTGCGGAGGCTGCAACATATAGTAGCAAGGTTGCCTTCGCGTCTGGGGCTATAACCATGAGGTCTTTTGTGATGTAGTTTTTGAGCTGTCGGAATGCCTCCAACTGCTCTGTGCCCCATTCGAATTTTTCCGAGGCCTTGAGTGTTTTGAAGAATGGTAGACTTCGTTCTGCTGATTTTGAGATGAATCTACTGAGCGCTGCTATTCTGCCTGTCAGTCGCTGTACTTCTTTCTTGTTTTCCGGTTCTCTCATTGTTAATACTGCTTTTGTTTTATCTGGGTTTGCTCTTAACCCTTCTGTACCAACAATGTAACCGAGCATCATTCCTTTGCTTATTCCGAAGATACACTTTTCTGGGTTCAGTTTTAACCCTGCTTCTCTGAGACTAGCGAAAGTTTCTCGGAGGTCGTCCAAATGACCTTTGGTCTGCTTGCTGACTACTGCTAGATCATCAACATAGGCTATGATGTTTCTTCAGAGTTGAGCTTGCAATACAGTTTGAATCATTCTTGAGAACATTGATCCTGCGTTTTTAAGCCCTTTCGGCATTCTAACAAAACAGTAGGTGCCGAAGGGGGTTGTGAAGCTTGTTTTCTCTTCGTCTTCCTTTCTTAGCCATATCTGGTGGTATCATGAGAAACAATCTAATAGAGAGAAGCGCTTGCATCCTGCTGCCTTGTCAACTGATGCATCTCTCTAGGGTAATGAGAAAGGATCTTTTTGCAGGCCTTATTGAGATCTGTGAAGTCTATGCACATTCTCATTTTGCCGTCCTTTTTTCGCACTAAGACAACATTTGCTAGCCAGTCTGAGTACTTGACTTCTCTAATGACCTTGGCATCTAATAACCTTTGCACCTCCGCCTTCACTGCAATTATGCGTTCATCGGATATCTTCCTCTATTTTTGCTTCTTGGGTCTAACATTTGGGTTGAGGTCGAGGGTGTGTTCAATCACATCCCGACTAATTCCTTGTAGATCTAATGCTGACCATGAAAACATGTCCTTGTTTTTTTGCTAGTAGCTCTAACAAGTCTTGTCTTCCTACCTCCAATAGATTGGCACCTATGGTAACTTTCCTGTACGGGACTGCTTCTTCCAATGGTAATGTTATTATGTTCTCTTCGTCTACCAGGTTGGTTTTTCCCGCAGGCATGTCCGGAGGCTCCTCCGCTTCTACGGTGTTGATGTTTCTGTGTGCTTTGTAGATTGCTTTCTCTATGTTCCTTTCTTCTTTTTGACTTCCCCGCACTATGATGATACCATGTAATGCTGGCATCTTCTTGCAGAGGTAGCCCATGTGTATTGCCACATTTAACTTGTTTGTGAATCCTCTTCCCAGTATCGCATTGTAATGCTAGTAGATGTCGACCATATCAAAGGTGATGTATTCTGTCCTGGCACAGTCCCCATCTTTGAATGATACTGGTAGTGATATCTTGCCTAGGACGTTGATCTTCTTTCCACCGAATCTGATCAGTGGGGTGTCCGATGGCTGTAGTTGGCTCCTGTTGAGTTTCATTTGGTCCAATACGTTCGCGAAGATGATGTCCGCTAAACTCCCAGAGTCGACTAGTATCCTACTTACTTCCCAGGCTGCTATGTTTGCCTTTACGACCATGGCATCTGTGTGCGGATAGCTTTCAACTTGGAGGTCTTGCTCTATAAATTGTATTGGCATCTTGGACCATTCTGTTGTTTTGTAAGCACCCTGGGCTGCCACATTGTTTACCAGCCAGAGGTGGTCTTTCTTTTGCTTTTTGGTTTTGAACTCTAGTGCTGAACCTCCGGCTATAGGTAATATCATGCCAATGGTTGGTAGTGCCGAATGCGGATTTAACTGGTTTTCTGTTGGAGGCTCTGCCTTCGTGGTTGATGGTTGGGATATATTATACTACGGAGGTGCTGTTAATGCTTCATACTATCTTTGTTGTGCCACCGGAGGTGTCTGCATTTGTGTTGATTTGATGAGCGTTATGTGCGGAGGTCTTTGATTGATGTAAGTTAGATCATTTTCTACTCTGTTCTGGGTGTAGCCCTGGTGCTGTGATGTTTGCTGATAGACTGGTCTCCAGGCCAGTAGTGCTGTCGGATAGTACTGTTGAGCCAAGTTGTGCTGCGGTAACGGCTCTGGAACGTATCCTAGGAAACTTGGGTTGTATTGCTCATAGACCTGCGAACTGTGAGCGTGATTAACCTCTCTGCTACCTTGCTGCTGGGGTTGTAGCTGTGACTGTTTGATTTTCATCCTGTCAAATGTCTCATGGGCCTCCGAGCAGTCCTGTGTGATGAGCCCTTTGTCCTCTCCGTGGAAGAAGCAGTATTGCTTCCTTGGTTTCTGGTTTTTGCTCCAGTTCCTGGACTTGTTGCTTTTGCTGTAACCTTGCCCCTCTTGATTTCTCTGGTCCTAATTTTCTCTTTTGTCTCGAGTATTCGGAGGCTAGCTAGCCTGCAAATTGAAAACTTGTTTTTGCAGATTCTGGTATTGTTGTCTTTGCTGGTTCCTGCTTTCTCTTCTGTTGCCATTGCTTGAAGGTTGTTTACTTTGACCATCCACTTCGTCTAATCTTTTGCGGAGGTCATTGTCAGACCTGCAATATTTTTCAAACTCCTCATGCAGCTGGGCCATTGTAGCTGGCTTTTTTCTTGCTAAGTGACTAGCAAATGGGCCAATTCTAAGTCCTTTGATTGCTGCTTCCATGGCTACCCCATCAGGGACGTCTGGCGCTTTGGCCCGGAGGTGTAGAAATCTCTGGTAGTAGTCTCTGAGGGGCTCGCCCTTGAGGTGTTTGTTGCTAAACAAGTCTGATGATGTTAGCGACTCATTCATGTAAGCTTTGAAGTTTGCTAGTATCTGGTCTCGTAGGTTTTCCCATGAGTACACAGTGCTTGGTTTCAACATTGAATACCATGCTAGTGTGTCTCCTTCTGCTGCAATCACAAATGATTTAGCCATTACATGATCGTTGCCGCCGGCGGAGGCTACTACAACTTCAAAACTCATTATGAACTGTCTCGGATCTAAATTGCCGTTGAACCTCGGCAGGGACACAGGCTTGTAACTTGGAGGCCATGGTGAGCTTTGCAGGCCTTCGGACAGTGGTGATTTTGGGTCAAAGACTCTTGGTGTGGATAGGCTTGGAACTATGGCGTGCGTAACCTGCGCGTTCATGGCTGGGGGATGACTTGCTGTGACTGGCTGAGCGACCTCCGATGGATTTGCTTTCGGAGGCTGCATGCTCTGTATTTTCGCTTACAGAATGGCCATTTGCTGCCTTATCTCGTCTGCTTGACGTGATGATTGTATCGTTCTTTGTGTGGCGGCCTGCTGCGCCCTTAACCTGTCTCTTTTGGCTTCCATGCGGTGCATCTCATCTCAACCTGGTCAACTCGTCTTCTTGGGTCTGGGCTGGTGGATGCTGCTCAGACGGGTCCCCCTTTGCGCAGCGTTGTTGTTCTCTTCATCACCTCCGTCCTCTGGTGCGGAGGCATCAGTGCTCCGAATGTTTCTCCTTCGCCTCCCGCGAGCTGAGGGTTGTGGTACCTCCGCACCAGCGGTGGTACGTCTCCTAACGGGGCCCTTTCTTCTGGGTGGCATCTGTGGGTGTTATCTCCGGCCAGACACAAGCGGTGGGCACCAACTGTTGGGACCGAGTCCCAGCAGGTTAGAGTGAAGGTGAAATGGATGACCTAGATGGTTCTTCTCTCTCTGTATTAAATATGGAAATTACAATATGGGCCTGACAGCAAGTAGTGTTACACCCACCAGGGGGTCCTCCCTCTTATTACACAGGGGGCCTGTCCTTAAATAGTGGCTCCCCAGCCCAAGGCTGAAAGTACAAGCGTGCCCCCAAAGGGAGTTTCCAAACCCTAGACACTGACTCTATTACACGTGGGTCCCTTTGGGGCAGGCTAGGCCACCATTTCCTGTCCACGGCCACGGGCCTTGGCCCATCACCACTCGCAAAAGGACCATCAAGCCCACCAACTGTCCTCATGCTTCCCAGCTGGCTTCGGCACACCGCCCGGGTAGAAGCAACCTCAGGTTATCGCCTCCTCCACGCAGAGCCTCCGGACCCTATGAGGCTGTGTCGACTAGCCTCCGCACGGCGGCGGTGACCATCGCCGTGCCTCCTCCGCTGATCGGTCCGAAGCCTCCACCGGAGGCTTCCCGGCGGAGATCTAACCTCCGCCTGAGTGACGGTAGCCTCCGCCCGACCTCCGCCGTCGACCGGTTCCACGTCTTTCCCAGAGACCTCCGCCCGGAGATCCAGCCTCCGACGGCGACTCCAAAACCTGCAAACATGGGCCAGGTTGAACACGGTCGGAACTATTAGCCAGACAGAAATCGGAGGTAATAAGCTCCTCCGGTCCTGGGGCGCATCCCCAACAGCTCTCCATCCCCAGCAAGAACAAGCCAATAGGTGGAAGTGTTGTCCAATTGTTTATCACATGTTAAAGTTTAGTTAGTTTGAGCACTTGGGACTTGTCTAACTATTTATGTTACATCCCACTTCATAGTGAACATACCTATACTCAAGATAAAAAAGTGTATGTCTATTTTAACCGTTTAATAGATATACCCCTTGTTGGGACCTTACGCAATATTGTTCAAGAAAACAGAAGAGGGGTGAGGAACTTCTAGAAATTTGATATCACAATGAAGGGATGATCCAATAGCTTAGAATAGATTGTTGCTGCTGGGTTAGAGAGTAGAAGTGATGCTATTCTTTTAACTACACATTTCCGAAGAATCTTATATTGTATATTTGACAATCAGAATAGTCTCATATGAAAACAAGTTACTAACTGCAAAATTGGAGATCTCATCAAGTACAACTTTTGATGTTTACTTTGTCTCCATTCGACATTGTTAATCATGTCAAATCTAATAAGAGAACTTGTATTGAATATTTGAAGTTGTAAATCATCTTAAATTAAAAAGTTGTTTACTACAAACTTGTAGATCTCTTTAAACTCTATAATTTTGATGTAAAGTTTATCTTAAGCCGATTTCATATATATAAAAAAGTTATGACAATTTTCTACTAAAAGCAACTATCACTTACAATTCAAGCAACGAATCGGCAATGATAGTCCACCTATTACTACCGGTTGAAGCTACGAACCAGCAGTGATAGGATGCAAAACAACCGACAGTGATGAGCCGACAACGAATGTCGGTTTTGTGCATTAGTGAGAGGAAGTTGAATGTAGATAGCTCATCACTATACTTAGCGGGAGGTAGACATGTATAGTTTTTTTTCCCTGCTAGATGGTGTTTGTAACTCATATAGTGTGACTAAGCGTTAAGAAAATCCCTCTGAAAATCGTCGTTGCCAGCCTACCCGACACTACCGGAACTGAACGCGGTCACCGTGGTCCACTACACAACGTCTCAACGCTTAGAAGAAGCATGCATGTTGCATCATCTCCATCATCCACCTGGCTAACTCTCGGCAACAACACCGGCCGTGTGTTTGTGTGTGGATTTTTTAATACATTACTATTAAGTCCGTTCTAAATTATAAGTTGCTTTGATATTTTTGATATATTTATTTTTCTATGCATTTAAATAAATAATATGTTTACGTATATAGCAAAATAGATGAAAAAATTATAGTGATTTATAATTTGAAACGGAGTAAGCAGTAGATAGGTTTTGTATGAGGTGATGAACAGCGCCGAAGAAACAAACAAACATGGCCCAACCCAAGCGTGCACCAGTTGAAAGTAATGATTGCGTCGAACCTGCTATTCAATCAGCCAGTCTGGAAGTGGACCGATCACAACGAGACAAGCCGGTAAAGATGCTACGGATTTATTTACACATATCCGTCGTCCTTGAACACGATTACACGGGCGATTAAACCCATTGAATATAACAGCAGCATCGTCTGTGCCTAGTTAATTAATAAGTAAATATAATCAGGGTCCGAACTGCGCGGCGGTGAGTGAAAAGGGTCGAGGGACAGACCGTCCAAAGCGAAGAACAGCACGATCATCGCCTACCTACTAGCACCAACCTACCTAAAACTTGTCGCTTAATTTGATCGATCGATCAAAATCCAAACAAAGAATATGCACGCATGTACACCTAACTCAGCTCGATCGACTTCCAACCGTAGATTTTTTGTCATCTAGCGTTTCTGCTTAATTTTACGCACTAAGTAGAAAACGGTTCGTAGGAACGCCACCTTTTCTTTTACTAACGATGACCAAAAAAGCAACATACATATGCATCTAACAGATATTTTTTATAAAGAAAATATTTTATCAACTCAAGTTAATTATGTTGAGTTAATAATAAATGCATCTCGAGATCAGTTCTGATCTCTACATTAAAGTACGTGATCTATGACAACAAATACGGACACCTTAGTAACTGTGTCAATCCATAATTATATAGCTATAGCCTCACCAGGAGGCGGGCGCGGAGCGGCGGTGGCACCACCGCCTGCCGCTGTCCGAGGAGAAAGATGGTGCTTGGCCACGGAAGGACGGGGAGGCACAAGAATGAAGAATGGTCTGGGGATGACTCAAATGTAACCCCAAATGCTAATTAAACTAATTTCTGTTGATTGAATTTCTTAAAAAGATCGTTCAATGTATATGTATAGTTATCATTCGTCAAGTTTTTGGCCTGTGCACACTTTAAGAGACCATTTAAAGAAGGATGTGGTAGTGGCACAGACCAGGAGTGGCTAGCTAGTAAAACTAGCTAGCTAGATAGATATTACAATTACAATCATACTGATTACATTGTAGAAATCTAAAATTGCTGGCCTAAGTAGCTGCACTATTATGATGGTGATATATGCTCGATTTAATTATGTTTGCTCGTTGTCGTGTACAGAAGGAGCACGTATGATCGCTTTTTGGTGTGACACGGAGCCGTCGCCATCTTTAATCTGTGCTAAAAAAAAACTGTAATCTAATCACGCGGCTCCAAAGCTTGTCGGAAGAAGATGCACGCGTGGAATCTTTTGCCAGAAATCGGATGTTTGGGCAGCACTGAGGAACAAGTCTTGCTCTTCTGATTTGTAAACCTGTCAGTCACATTGCCTTCTTCTAGGATACTTCCTTGACTCCTCCAGAATTTCTTGTATGTATGAGGCGATGGGCCTCATTTGCTTAAGATCCATGTATGACCCATGGGCCTCGTTTGCTTGCTGGCCCCTAATTAACAGGCAAAGCCGAAATTGGGCCTTGCGCAAACACATTATCCCAGTTTGTGTTTAGTGCAATCTCGAAGAATCAATCACATAGTTATGGGTTGAGAGGAACTTACTGAATGGGCTCGTATGGGTTCCATCTTCTTGTGTACACACGTATCTTCGCACTGCTAGTTTCCTTTGGGTCCTATCCCGTGGCCTCAAATGTTGTTAAGAAATTATCGATGGATTTTCTTGGAATATTCAGAGCATGTCAAATGAATGCAATAATTTAGTGTATTGAACCTTCAATTCAGTGTAACAAGTGCTTCAGCCTGTTGCTGAGAATTCAAATTAAAGGCGCCTATAAATTGTATTATACTACAACTTAGAGGCCATGAAGAGATAGCATGCCACCTCATCTACCCACACCACATATGCCATATGCCATGTGCCACCAGGAAAGCGTTTCATGGATGGCATGCTTAGCTGCTTTTTACCTTTGATGCACAATTGATGTATGTTGAACTGCAATTATGAGTAATCGTTTGATAGGTATAATCCATGTAGCTGCAGGCAAGGACATAGCCTTAGTTCTTGTGATTCAGTTGTGGCACTACCTAAATAATTGGATAAAACCAGACCTCTGCATGCCCTCTCTTTTATCAGCTGATGGGTGCATTTTTGCTTGTCAATGAAATACTAGGTAGTCTGTGATACAGTTCTGACTTCTGAATTGTGGCTTGAGAAAAATAGGAATATTTATGTGTTTTTTAGGTAGTGATTTGGTTGCTGAGATTTGGTGGGATGGCATGCTAAGTTGCTTCGTGCCTGTCTTCTTGCTGCTGCTTGCTTATTGTTGCATGTTGGGCTCCAGACTCCTGTGTGAATCTATATTTCGCATCTGCTGGAGTGAAAAGTGTGTGAGTGAGGGTTCTAGACCGAGGAACACCCGAAACCCCACACGCTCAGGAGTTTCGTCTGCTTGCTCATAATACACGGTCTGGCCGCTCTAGAGTTTCGTCTTCGTTGCCATCATCAACACCTCATCGTCAGACTTCAATCTTCACAAGACGACCCATTACCATAGCACTCTACTTTGGGTCAATTTTGAGTGTCAAACAAATGTAAAATAATGGGAGTATAGGATGCTGGATGCACGGGGGAGTTGGGGACAAAAGAATGCAGATTTCCATCAGTTCTTAAACTATTATTCGGCTCTCAAAAAGGGCCGACTACGGCATATACTATGAAAAACAAAATCATCACCTCTCTCTCCAAATCCCATTCTTGATGTTTCCCTCCATTGACCTATTTTCGTTAGTCTGTAGCAATCATGCACTGCATCTATTCTCATCTGGGCTTCTGGCACCTGTGCCATCCGTTCCCAGCTGAGAATCTAATTCTCGAGCCCACTTTTCACTTTGGCCTCAACACAAAAAAAGGGGAAGAATTTATTGATCTTTAGAGTGTCCAAAATATGGTGAAAAATTGTTATTGAACACACATTAATCTTGCCGTGCCATATACCCGTGTAAATGGATCATGACTAATTTTTGTATGATATCGAATTGTGATATGTCAAAACTTTATTTACTTTATTAGAAAAGGGACAATACTCCTCTATGTGAATGGATTTCTTTACACACATGCATGTCTATAGTGAATATGAAGGAAATTTGTATTTAACAAGTTATGTTTTCTGCCTCTCCAAGAGGTTTTCCAAAATTTACTCTCTAAATTATCATTTAAAGAGTAATTTGAGTAAAAAATAAATTTTTTATATCTTTGTAGCCTCCAAAAATATTTTCTATATCTTGTGCCTACTCTGCAGACCCATCATCGCTCTTCATCTTTGACAAGCGAAAAATGCATAAAAGAATAAATCTATTTTTGGAGATCCAACTAAAAAGTTCATGTAAGAGCAATTTTGACCAAAATTATATTTCTATAAATTAGAAAAGATATAAAAAATCTCTCGAAGATGCTCTAGTACACGAGTTTCGAAAAGAGCTAAAATTATATAAATATAAATAGGTGGTTTGTATAAGATTTGTAGTGCTTATTTGGCTTTTGGTCTCAGTAGATAGCACCGAAGATAATTCTAGGAAGAGGGGTTTTTTTTCCTTTGAGGATACTATAAGATCGTTTTCCATGAGATGTAAAAAGACTCACTAAACTATTTTGGATGAGACTTCGTGCCTTAATTATGTAGCTGGAATATGGCTTCTCTAGTATTTTTTTTGTGCTTTCGCATGGACGTGTCCTTTAGATCCATTACCTAATATCGTTAGCTAATATTAGCTGGTTAACAATTGGTTAGCTACCTATTAGCTAGGAGAATGTTTGTATACAGAGCTGATTGATAAGATAGTTGTTATTTCTCAAACTATTAGCTGTTATTATCTAATTTGGTCCAACTAGAAATAATTGTTATCTAGAGGTCCAGCTAATAATTAGCTAATCTATTTTCCATATCTATTTATATAGAAAAGGATAATAGTTACTAGGTATCTGCTATCTACAAGAATTTAAAGAGGACCTTAGTACTGACAATAGGACGACCTGATGTGCAAGAAATTCGACATTGTATCCATTAAGT
Organism: Bothriochloa decipiens; assembly: GCA_023333625.1. Classification (NCBI taxonomy): domain Eukaryota; kingdom Viridiplantae; phylum Streptophyta; class Magnoliopsida; order Poales; family Poaceae; genus Bothriochloa; species Bothriochloa decipiens. Next base: position 25,071,505 of record CM041635.1, read on the forward strand.
AATGTGATCGTGAAGCAAATTGTGTGGCGCATGAAAAAGCTAAGGTAGTTTTAATTTATCCTTAAAAAGGGATTGCATCTAGGTCGATGAACTCCCTAGCTTTAATTTTGAAACATTGATGAACAATATAATTTTGCTTGATAATCAATAAAGTAAGCCGCATAGCTTCCTAAAAAAAAGAGCAGCTTCTTGGTCCATTTTGAGGATTAACTAAAACATTGCAGCGCAACGGCTAGAGGATTGAATTGCAAGTCAAGTATGTTCTTGCTTGCAGCTCCGATACAATCCCGATCGAGAAGAAAGCTAAGTAAAAGACAGTAGTACAACATATGTTTCTCGCCGTTCTGATTCTGGTTATGGACTTTTAGGTAGCCAACCAGACAGTGTTGGTTGGGTCAGCACGACCAGCAGAAGGGATTGTGTGCCTTGAGATCTTCCACGACGCCGGCGATGGACCCGGCCGCCGCAGCGATGGACACAACGAGACACCCAGCGCTGAGCCCCTGCAAGAGCATCCACCGCCTGCTCCCCCGCTTCACCCGGCGCTGCGCGATGTACATCTCGACGGGGAAGTAGACGGTGAGCGGCCAGAACCCCAGCGCGCCGATGAGCCCCACGACGGAGCCGAAGAAGGGCAGCAGCATGGCCACCGCCGTGGTGACGCACACGTAGGCCGTGCGCCACGCGAGCCGGACGGGGCTGACGGTGAATGCCACGGCTCCCCCCACCAGCTTGACCTCCCTGTCGCGGACCAGCGCGCTGCCGGGCCACGCCGCGGCGGCGCGGCGCTCGACGTAGGCAAAGACCGGCTGGGACATGACCTGGTAGGTGCCCACCAGGTGCACCACCACGAAGGTGTTGGCCACGTCCAGCAGCCAGAAGGGTTCGTAGAAGCCGAAGCCGGTGAGGAGATTGTCGGGGGCGGCGCCGCCGAACGCCGCGTACCCGACGCAGCCGCAGAGGAGGTAGATCACCGTGGTCACCGTCACGCTCACCGCCGTCGCCTTCTTCATCACCTTGGCCTCCGACGGCGGCGGCGACCTGATCGTGTCCTGGATCTCGATCAGGATGAGGGAGAAACCGTAGGCGAACGCGATGTTCCCGAACGCCTGCAGGCTGCGCCACACCTTCTGCATCACCGTCACGCCGGCGCCGGCGCCGATGACGCCGGCGAGGGTCCCCCTTGGTCCTCCGTGTACTGCAATCGTATTCATTCATGCGGATGTCAGTATGTAGGTAACAAAGGTTACAGTTTTTGTCTCTTTCTTTGTTTCAATTCAACGTGTCAGGACGATGACGTGCGTGTGCACGGATCGAGAGAAACAACGTACCTGCAACCTGGGCAACACCAAGGCAGATGCCGATGGTAGAGTAGGAGAAGGACATGATGGCGGCGACGGTGGAGAGCCACCATACCTTGTCCAGGTTGGGGATCTGCGAGAAGATGATCTGCATCACGCCGAAGATGGCGATGTATGGGCTGGTGGAGGCGTGGCAGGGGTCCTCGTGCCCTCTGTAATGGAAGCAGCCCGCCCTCCTAATCGCCCTGCTCATGGCCATGCATGTAACGACGAACTTGCATTACTGACGATGGAAATGGAGGAATACGCCAACAAGAATGCGGTTTAATTTTGGCACTTACTGCATGCTGACGGAGGCGGCAATGGTGACGCCGATGCCGATGCCGAAGAGGTTGGAGAGCTGGATGGCGCTGCAGAGCCTCTCCTGGGAGTAGCCAAGGGTGGCGCGGACGGCGTCGATGTAGGTGCGGTTGCGCACGCCGAACACGGGGTCGCCGGAGCGGTAGCACTCGGCGAGGAGCGTCGACGTGTAGCAGATGACGGCGGCGAAGAGCACCATCGCGGCGGGGCCGCCCGCCCACCCGAGCTGCGCGACGCCCCACGCCAGCGAGAGCACGCCGGAGCCGATCACCGCCGTGATGATGTGCGCGCTGGCGGTCCACAGCGTGCCCGTGCGGAGAGGCCGCCCGTCGTCGTCCACGAGCAGCTGCTTGCCGGTGGCAGCGCCATGGTCCACCTCCATGCCGGCCGCCGTGAGTGAGGGAGCGGCGCCGCGCTAACCTTCAGGCAGCGTATCTGTCTATGAACATGAAGCTTGTACAGATTTGATTTGACAGTAGTGAGTTGTGAGTATTTATGGAGCACAAAAGTGAGTTCACCCTTATATTTGTTTATTCTCTATTCTCAATGGGAGAATGCAAGTACGGCTGCAAGTCAGATAATGCAGCCAAATTTCTAGCGAACAATATTTATATAGCTATACTCGAAACTAGTTTATTATAAAAATATAATTAATCTAATAAAATTTATTTTATATCATAAATATTTATGATTTTCCATCTATAAATTAGTCAACTTGTGCTAGAATTGTTTTTTTACATAAGAAGTACTATTTGAAAAAAAATGCGATTCCTACCAATCTATTTAAAGCTTCAGAGATTTGATTTGGCCCTGAGTATTTACGAAGGGACAAAAGTAGGGTCTTATTATTTATAACAAAATTAATTGCTTTCCACCAACCTAGTGGTACGGTATCTTGCTGTACTGCTAAATGTGTCACCAAATACTATGACCACGGTTGACAAGAATGCAAGACCAGTAAATGATGAGAGACTATTTAGTCATACGTGTAGGTGTACCCCGTTCAAAACTCTCGCTCTACAACTCGGCTTCTCAATGTCACGCGTATGTATAACATTTCTCTTATACTTGGTCTTTATTTTATATAAAAAAGGTCAACTCAAAGATTCTCTATATTGTAACCGATAAGAGCTATAAGGGTAGCTCCAACAATGACTTATAAGTTAGCTTTTTTTGAAAGAGTTTACAAGTTAGCATTAAGCATTTTATTCTGTATTTTCATATAAGAGAAAGAAAATCTACTTCTTAATTAAGTTTTTATCGAACAAAACTTACGAGGTGGTATCTTCATTTGAATTCATACAAAACAGATATTGTTTTTCTAATGTGACAAGTGCTAATACACGATCATTTTGGTGCTCAAACTTTATATAACTTTTAGAGCATCATAACATTGCCAAAATAAAAAATTCAAAACTGGAAAGTTGTAGATCTTGTCGAGCTCATCGAGATCTACAATTTTCATATAAAAATCATCTTCGCCGACGTCGTATTGTAGAGTTATGATTTTTTGAAAAATCAACCATGTCACACCACTCCTGATGGTGCGACAAACTTTTTCACGTCAGAAACGCTATTAATGTGCCGCATCTTTCCATGCCAACGAATGTAGTGTGACGTGTTATTTGGTCACGCCAATAGGACTGGCGCGACCAAAAGGTCTACCAGATACAAAATGTTTTTCAGAGCAGTTAATATTAAAATATTTATTAAAAAGTATAAAATTTTAAAAAAAAAAGTCCTAGACCCTCCAACTGTATAACTACTACAAATTGACTTTTAACATGCAGGAACTCACCAACTGCGATTCAAAAACAATTACATAATTGTAACGAGCTGGGATATACATTATTGTCCCTTCCTTAAAAGGAATAGCTTGAATCTGCTATATATATCGTGCAATAGGGATTATATCCTAGCCTTCACTCTGTTGGGACCGGGTCCCAGCAGGTTAGAGTGAAGTAGGAATGGATGATACAGACGTTTCTTCTCTCTCTATATTAAATATGAAAATTACAATGTGGGCCTAACAGCAGGTAGTGCTACAGCTACCAGGGGAGCCTCCTTTTTATTGCACAGGAGGCATGGCCTTTTATAGTGGCTCCCCAGCCCAAGGCTAAAAGTACATGCATGCCCCCAACAGGAGTTTCAAAACCCTAGACACCGACCCTGTTACACGTGGGCCCCTTAGGGGTAGGCTGGTCCACCATTCTTTGGCCACGGCCACGGGCCGTGGCCCATCACCGCTCACAAGAGGCCCATCAAGCCCACCAACTGTCCTCCTGCTTCCCAGCTGGCATCGGCGTGCCGCCCAGGTAGAAGCGGCCTCAGGTTATCGCCTCCTCCACGCAGAGCCTCCGGGCCCAGCGAGGCTGTGTCCACTAGCCTCCGCTCGGACACCGGTGATCACCGCTGAGCCTCCTCCGTTGATCAGTTTGAAGCCTCCGGCGAGGCTTCCACTCGAAGACCCAACCTCCGGGAGGAGACGATCAGCCTCCGCTTGAGCACCAGTCGTCGCCACCCGATCTCCGCCATCGATCGGTCCCATGCCTTTCCCGGAGTCCTCCGCACGGAGATCTGGCCTCCGGCGGCTCCTCTCCAAGACCTGCTAGTATGAGCCAGGTTGATACAGTCAGAACTGTTAGTCAGACATAAATCGGAGGTAATAAGCCCCCTTCGGTCCTGGGGCGTATCCCCAACATTCCCCCCTTGGGGGTTAGGTCCAGCGGAGGCGGGTCTAGCCATCAACACGCCCCTGACCGTGGAGGCTGCGCTTACCTCAGACCCCCTGGCCTGTTGAACGTTGGACCAGATTCTTTGCTTTTTAGCGTTGTTTGATTTTTCAATCTTATGCGTTGGTTTTGAGTTGGCTCGTTTGCTGCCGTCCGATTCGTGAACCGTCATGACCGTTGGGCTTAGAAGTCGAGGCGTCGCATCAGTGCCTATATAAGGGGGGTGGGCTGTGAAAATGACCCGTACTCTCCTTTGCCTGCCTCCGCGTAGCTTGCCCTGTTTGTTGCTGCCTCCGCTTCCATTCGCATAGGTTTCCTTTTTGCTTGCTGCCTCCGCGTTTGCCTTTGCCTCGGCATCCTACTGTCGTGGCACCTAAATGCCCCTGCTGTGCCCGTCGTCGTTCGTTCTTCGGCCCTTATTCCTAGTTCCAGGGTGTCGGAGTCGGAGGTTTTCTTGATCTTTTCGAGCGGTGCATGCTGGTTGCTGCGGAGGCTAGGGATCTCGAAGAGTCGCTTTCTGACATCGAGGCTTCCTCCAGTGATCTGATGCTTTCGAAAAGTGCTTTGTCCGACTTGGAGGTTAGCTATGACTTTGGTCGTAGCCGGATGACCCAAGCGATGATCGTAGGCCTCGAAGAGAATGGCTATATTCCTATTGGCCACGGGCGAGCTCCAGGTGAGGAGACTATCCTGCTACCTGAGAGAGATGAAGCTGTTGTTTTTAGGGACTTTTCACCTCAGCCTTCGCTTCCCTTGTTGCAACTTTGTTCGGTACGTGCTTGAGTGGTTCGACGTGCAACTCCATCATATGACGCCTCATGCATTTCTGAACATGAGTAAATTCCTTTGGGCTGTCGAATCGTACGGTGGGGGAATCAGCATAAACACCTTCGCAGAATTTTATGAGTTGCAAAAATAGCCGAAGTACATCGGAACAAGGCTTGCTCAATTCGCATCGTGTAGCTTTATGGCCAAGAGGAATCTCAGCAAGGGAAAGGAAAAGATTGCTATTTCTTGGTGCCAGCGGGGGATGTGGGAGCCCGCTGATTGGATGGACTTCTGGTTTTACGTGAAGACTTCTGGTGCTTCTGAAGTCGGAGAGGATGGTCAGAGGATCATTAGTTTTCCCTTTGCCTCCGTTATGACCCGGATGGATCCCCACACCAGCGATAAGCCGGAGGCAAGTGTCTTCGAGAAGAGGAGGTCTTGTACCAGAGCGTTCGCTGATGCCTGTCATTACTGGAGGCAGAGATCTTGTGGAGGAGATGATTGCCTCCGATTTTTGGCCCCTACTCGGCGGTAAGGACAGGAAGAAGTTTGTCATACAAAAACTGGATCTTCCTATTTTTGGTGTTGCTGGTGGCATCTCGTGTCCGCATTTTGGGCTGTAGCTCCCAGAGGGTCAGAGCGGTGAGGAATTTGTCCGTGCCACAGAGCAGAAAACCATCGAGATACTTGGCGAAGTTTCTGAAAAGGAATATCTCGCTCGGAGGTCTGAGGCAGGTACCATGCCTCGTCTCAACAGGGTGTTCGAGGAGCTCAGCATCCACTACACTGAGCGCGAGCTCCCTGAAAAGTTGAAGAAGAAAAATGAGAAGAAAGAGTTCACTGTTGCCGACGCTGCTACGAAGGCCGCCGAGGGAAAGAAAAGGAAAGCTAGCGCTTTGGCGCGCGGAGTCCCAAAGAGGCAGAGAGGGGCCTCTGCTGAATCTGCGAAGGTGGAGGATGTTTTTTAAGAACTTTATGATGAATAAAGGGACATCATCATCAATCCAGAGGTGGGGACTGAGTTTCTGATGGAGACTGATACTTTGGCCCTGCCTAATTCCGAGGGCATATCTCGACGGTCTCCATCGCCTGCTGCTTCCCCGGAGGCATCTCATGCCTTAGCAGCTACGGGCTCTGGTTCACCGTCGGTTAGGCCTGTCTCGCCGCCTACTGAACCTATGTCTGTGCATGTTGAGACAGCATCCGCTGAGCTTTCTATAAAGCCTTTTGCTAGTGCATATCTGGATGCCAGCTCTGATGAGGATGAGTTGGAGGAGGCCGGTGTTATGGCTCATTGTGCTGAGAAGCCTGCGGAGACTGCCCCACTCAGAGCGGAGGATACTGAGGTCCCCAAAGATGCGTACACTTCGAGTCAAGGTAACGTTCTTACTCAAAGTATGACCTATGTGGATTTCCTGACTTTGAAGGTTTCTTGTGGTTATGCCTCTGACGGGGAAGTTTCCTTGCTTGGTGAGCATGTGTATGATATATATATTTTTCCTGAGATTTGGTGTTTTCTTGTTTCATTGTTTGACTTGTGTTTTTTATGTCTGCTTTCATATATCCTTACCGCTGAGGCCGCTCAGCCTGCCCCTCCGCCGCCTCTGGCGTCAAGTGTTCCTTTTTCAGAGGAGCCGTTGCTGAGGCAGTGCCTACAGCTTTGCGACCTCTGGTGGGCATGGTTGGCGCTAGGCCTCTCCCATCTGGCAGCTGCCCTGATGAGGGCATAAGTGCTCTCCTTGGCTGGGCTCAAGGTATTGGCCAGCTGACTGATTCAATGGGCAGGGACTTGTACTGGCATCTTGCTGGGCTGCCGTTTCAGACTTTGATGGATGCCAATATTAACCATCATGTTATTGTAAGTTTAGTTTTATTCTTCGTTTGTAGCTATTTACTCTTTGTCAAGTATCTAATTTCGATATCATTTTGTTGCTATCTCCAGAGCGCCGCCTTGTCCATGGCCGTTGAGACTAGCAGCTACACTGAACTGATCAAGAAGGATGAGACTATCAAGGTCTTGAAGACGGAGGTCGATTCTCAGACCCAAGAGAAGGGACTTATGGCTCAGAGGGCCTCCGATTTGGAGAAGTAGCTATCAACTTTTGGGGCTGAATCTGATGAGCTAAAGAGGTCTCTTGTTGTTGCTAGAGAAGCGGAGGTTGCTGTCAAAGAAGCGGAGGCTACAGCCAGCCAGCGGGCGGACAAAGCCGCTAAAATTTTCAATCTCCTACAGCAAGAACTGGATGCTGAACGGCGATTAGCGACAGCTCTCAAGTCTAGGGTTGAAGAACTTGTGAAGGAGCTGACTGCCACCAGGTTGATCGGGCTAGAAGTGGCTGAATCCTATGTCTCCGCCGTCCGGGCCTTTGGCGGTGCGGTGACTCCGGTTAACCCTGAGGCTTCTACCCCGGTGTATTTTCCTAGATCAAGGCGAACCTTGACAAACTTAGTGAGTTTATGACCGGAGTCTCCGATTTCAGCATGAAGACCTCCGCCACCTATCTGTGCAAGCTTTTTGTGTCTAAGGACATCGTTCAAATTAGGAACTTTGATTGTCCTAAGCTAGAAGATCCCGCTGAACTTGGCAGAATGGATCAGTTTGTTAAGACCACCGTGCATAGCTTCATGGAGAAGTTCTGGTCCAAGTTTGGCCGGTCGGAGACCGTTGCGATGGCCAATGTTACTCGTGAAATGGTATATATGGTTAGCTTTTCGTGTCTTTTGTTGTGAGAGCTGTATTTGCAATTCCCTTCTTATTTTCTATCTTTTTCAGTAACTGAAGTATGGCAAACGCAGCGGTCACGGGCCAACTTCTTCTGGCGGCACTTCTGCACGAACCCGGGGATCTGCCGACGTTGGCGCCTCCGCCCCCCAAGTTCTTCCTGCCAGCGCTGGGACTGATTCCATGGCGGAGGGCGCGTTGCGTCTCCGGGAGCTCGCATGGGGCCTCAGGACTTGACCATTGTTGAGGAGGTGTAGAAATTCATCTTCATTTGTGGTTATATATGTTTTGTCTTTTGCTGACATGGTGTCGTTGTGCATATGTAAAGAAAAATTTAAGTCTCTTGGTTTTGTAAAATATTAATGGCTGAATCATCCTGTGCAGGTCTACAGTTTGGGGCCTGTGCAGGAGGTTGAGCCTATTACCTTTATGCGCAATGATGTTTACATTAGCGACGAGCTGTGGACTTATTGGAAGTCGGTGTTTCCTAGGCTCTCGGTGGACGACATGTTTGATTTCGTTCTTAGCAACTTGGATGATGCACGCCCTAGTTTTATTTATTCTCTTGCATGGCGTGGTCCGTCTAGACCTTTGTAATTATCTTTGTTTGTGCGGAGGCTGAGTGTTGTGATGGTCATGTCATTTTTGAGGTTGTTTATTTCGACCTCCGCTGTGCTGCGGAGGCCTACTTTAATTAGTCGGAGGCCTTCGTGCCCTATTGTAGGTGTTACCTCCGGAGGTGATTTCTGTTTTCCTCCCCGGAGCTTGTAACCACTTTAAAACACATTTGTGTATTAATAATTTTATTGTTAGCATACGGCGGATATTACAACCGTTGTTTCTCTTCGACCAGTGCTAGTGTCGATTTTGCTGTGTTCAACTTTGTGGTCGTCAGCTACTAGCGGAGACGGGGAACGTTATGAGTTCATACGCGGTATCCCCCCTTGTCTTTGTTCAGGCGATGACCCTGACTGGCTTGCTCTGTTGCCTCACTTCTTTTGCATTGTCCCGGAGACCACAGTTCTCTCCAGAACATTTATTTTGCCAATCTCATTACGAATTCTTGTGTGGTATCTCATTATTTTTGGTCGTCTGTATGCGGACATCTGCCTTCATCTCCCTTAAGTGGGTTTTGGCTATGTGGAGTTGCTTGTGGTTGGCCCTTTCCTAATGCTCAAGCCTGCGGACGTTGAGCTATACTTCTTTTATAGCACCCCTTGTGTACTTTGCGTATCTTTGTTATTTACTATTTTGTATTTTTCCTCCTGAGACGTGATGGTATGGGTATTGGTTTCGTACTTGCTTCCTTTAATGATAGGTAGCTGCAATTGGTTTATTCATGCTTTGGAGGTCCTTATAAAAAGGTGTATTCCCCCTTTGATCATTTAGGCTGCTTCTTTGTGTGCGCTGTACTAATGATGTTCTTAGTGGCTATCTTTGCGTTGGTACTATGTGAGGACTCGTAATGGAATAGCCACATCGGTGAGCCTAGTGCCAGTGGTTAAAGATGGTGGTGCTTCTGCTTGTCAACAATACTCAACCTATATTGCCTTTGTACCCTCGGAGATGGCGGCCGACTGTAATGCTTCTTAGCTTGGTTGATGCAAGAATTTTGGATGCGGTGGTTGCTTGCCGATGGAAGGTGCAAAGTGGTGTGCTGACAGATGGTTGTGGAATTTGTCATGTACAAGCTGGCGTTGGGGTTCACCTCCTTCTCTTAGTACCGAGCGTCTATTGGACTTGGTTCAAGTGGCTGGGTTACCAGGGCACAGGGTGGAATGCAGCCGGGAGGCCAAAGGGAGTATTCTATGACAGAACAGGGTATACCTCCGCCAGTGCCTATTCTTCAGGAAGTCTCAATCTGCTTGCCTTCGGATGTATTTCTGGAGGCTGTACCCTTTGGTTTTTTGTAGGTTAAAGTGTTGGCAACCTCCGGGCCACTTTCATGCCTTATGGTAGCAGGTTAACTGGGTGGAGTGGCAAGATTTCCTGACCCGGAGGTTGTGTATTTTGGTCTAGCAATTAAATATGTTCTACACATTGTTCCTATTGTGAGCAAGGTGCAATGAGCCTTGTCTGTTGTAAGCATAAGTTTGAATAATAAATTATTCTGCTTTACGTATTGTCTCTAATTTGGAATGATGTCGGTCCTTTAATTTTTTGTAACTATATTGTCTCTGTTTTGGAAGGTGTGTAATGCGGAGGTTACATGACCTGAGCTCATAGTTGGTACCTTCGCTTGTTTTAGTACCTTATTTCGGAGGTCACTATTGGTTAGTGTGATGTTTCTTTCTTTTTCCAGTACTGGTGCCTGAGTTGGTTTACAGGTCTTCCCTCAGTTCGCTTCGCAACTTGCAGTTGCGATTGCCTACCTCGATGCCTGATATGACAGGGCTTTTTTGACGTCTTTTGACATTTAGCGGAGGCTGGTTCATGCCTTCTCATTCGTTTGCAAGCTATGGTTGTTGTTGCTTGCCTTGATGCCTGATACGACAGGGCTTTTTCGTGGGCTTTTGGCTTTTAGCGGAGGCTACTTCATACCTTCTCATTTGTTCGCAACCTTTGATTGCTGTTGCTTGCCTCGATGCCTGATAGGACAGGGCTTTTTCGAGGGCTTTGGGCATTTAGCGGAGGCTAGTTCATGCCTTCTCATTCATCCGCAACTTGTGGTTGCTGTTGCCTGCCTCGATGCCTGATAAGACAGGGCTTTTTCGAGGGCTTTTGGCATTTAGCGGAGGCTAGTTCATGCCTTCTCATTCATTCGCAACCTATGGTTGCTGTTGCCTGCCTTGATGCCTGATAGGACAGGGCTTTTTCGAGGGCTTTTGGTGTTTAGCGGAGGCTAGTTCAGAGGTTGCTTCATGCCTTCTCATTTTTCTTAATGGTGGCATGAAGTAACCTTGTGAATCATGAATAGTTGTCAAATATTGCTTCCGTGGTGCTGGCAGCTTTTGACTGTCCTAGGTATTACTTTTTGGGGTCCTCTTTATACATTCAGAGGTTAGTTACATACGGTCTTGCCTCATTAAAAACCTCACCTCCGATTTAGAGCCCCTTTTGTGAGGAAAAGAGTGCAAGCCGTTTTTGCAGAAAAGGTAAATTGTAGAAATTTAAATCTAGGGACCTCCGCTTATAATTCTACGGAGTCCTTACATTCTATGTGTAGTATTTACTAAAGCTATCAATGTTCCAGGAGTGAGTTGACGTTCTTCCATTTGTGTCTTGCAGATAGAATGACCCTCTCCTTCCTCCTTGTTTGGCTATGAACGGTCCTTCCCATTTTGGCTATAGCTTTCCTATGTATTGAGCGTTTGGCCTCCGCCTCATTACCCAGTCGCCATCTTTGATATTTTTAGTGACCAATTTTCCATCCCTCCATTTCTTGGTTTGGTCTTGGTATTTCTCGATGTTATCGATTGCCTCTAGCCTGTATGCTTCGGTCATCTCCTTGGTGTACTCTTCATCTTTTGCGAGGTTTTGTTTTATTGTGCGGAGGCTCTGGTATTTGATTTCCTCTGGCATCATTGCTTCCTCTCCATACAGTAGCTTGAATGGAGTGAATCTGGTGGCTCTTGATACGTTTTTGTTGTGAGACCATACAACCTTTGGCAGCTCTTCTACCCATTTGCCCTTTTTGTGATCTACCAATGTCTTGGAGATTGCTGAAAATATGATTCTGTTTGACCTTTCTACTGCTCCATTACTTTCTAGGTGGTAGACTGAAGTGAAGGCTACTTGTGTGCCAATGCTGTTGCAGAATTCTTTGAATTTGTCTGAATCAAATTGCTTCCCGTTGTCGACTATGAGTGTCCTTGGAACCCCGAATCTGCAAATTATGTTTTGCCAAAAAAAATTTTTGAATGTTCCAGAGGTGATTGTCGCGAGCGGTTTGGCTTCTATCCATCTTGTGAAGTATTCTACTACTACCACTGCATATTTGCTTCCGCCCTGAGCCGGAGGTAATGGGCCGACAAGATCCATCCCCCATCGCTAAAATGGCCAAACCAGAGGTATTAGCTGTGTTTGTGCTCCTGGAGATGCTTGATGTGGTGCAAAACTCTGGCATGCTTTGCAAGTTCTTACTATGTGCAATGCGTCCTTGATATGTGTTGGCCAGTAGAACCCTTGCCTGATTGCCTTCGCTGAAAGTGCTCTGGGGCCAATATGTGATCCGCATGTTCCTGAGTGGATGTCTTGTAAGAGGTTTCTGCCTTTTGATTCTATGATGCACTTGAGCAATGGTTGGACTATTCCTTTCTTGTATAGAACTCCGTCTATTATCTTGTAATTCCTTGCCCGTATGGCCAGCCTTGATGCAACTGATTCATCTAATGTTACATGGGCTCCACTGATATAATCGATTATAGGTTTCCTCCAATCCTCCGTGTTTACTAGGAGTACCTCCGCAAATGCCTTTGTTGTTTTTGCGGTGGCTGGTAATGTCAATTCTTGATAGAAGGTTCCTTTGGGTACATCCGTTTGATTTACTGCTGCTTTGGCTAACTCGTCTACCTCCGAGTTGTCCCCCCTTGGGATGTGTTTTAGGGTAAAGCCTTGGGATCTTTTTTCCAGACCCCTAATTACTTCTAGGTATGCAGCCAATTGTGGGTTCCTTGCGACATAGTATTTCTTGACTTGTCCTGTTACTATCCTTGAATCTGTTCTGACCATGATGTATTTGGCACCAAGTGCCTTGGCCTTGCTGAGCCCCAGGATCACTACTTCGTACTCGGCTACATTGTTGATTACTTTGATGCACAGTCTTGCTGCGTATCTTGTTTTGATGCCCGATGGTGATATTAGTACTACAGAGGCTCCCGCACCTTGGATGCCCCATGCGCCATCTGTGTATAGTATCCATATTGCAGCCTCCGCTCTGTCTTCTGCGTGCTGCAGAGATGTCCATTCTGCCAAAAAATCTGCTAGCGCTTGTGACTTGACTGCTGTTCTTGAGATGAACTTGATGCTAAACTGGGACATTTCTTTTGCCCATTTGCCGATTCTGCCTGATGCTTCCTTGTTGCCTAGGATATCGGCTAGCGGTTGTGTTATTGGTACCAGAATTTCATGCTCTTGAAAATAGTGTTTGAGCTTCCTTGATGCTGTTACTACTGCATATGCTATTTTTCGACCTCTGAATAGTTTAGTTTTGCCCCCTGCAGTACTTCTGATACATAGTATATTGGGTGCTATACACTCCTGTTGCTAACTTCCTTTTCTTGAACTAGCACTGCACCAATTGCTCCTGCAGAGGCTGCAACATATAGTAGAAAGGTTGCCTCTGCATCCGGTGCTATGACCATAAGGTCTTTTGTTACATAGTTTTTAAGCTGCTGGAATGCCTCTGATTGCTCTTTGCCCCATTCAAATTTGTCCGAGACCTTGAGTGTTCTGAAGAATGGTAGACTTCATTCTGCTGATTTTGAGATGAATCTACTGAGTGTTGCTATTCTGCTTGTTAGTCGCTGTACTTCTTTCTTGTTTTCTTGTTCTCTCATTGTTAATACTACTTTTGTTTTTTCTAGGTTTGCTCTTAGTCCTTCTGGACCAACAATGTACCCAAGCATCATTCCCCTGCTTACTCCAAAGATACACTTTTCTGGGTTTAATTTTAATCCTGCTTCTCTAAGACTAGCGAAAGTTTCCCAGAGGTCGTCCAAATGATCTCTGGTATGCTTGCTGACTACTGCTAGGTCATCAACATAGGCTATAATGTTTCTCCGGAGTTGAGCTTGCAATACAGTTTGAATCATTCTTGAGAACATTGATCCTGCGTTTTTAAGACCTTCCGACATTCTAACAAAGCAGTAGGTGCTGAAGGGGGTCATGAAGCCTGTTTTTTCTTCGTCTTCCTTTCTTAGCCATATCTGGTGGTATCCTGAGAAACAATCTAAGAGGCATTTGCATCCTGCTGCCTTGTCAACTGATGCATCTATCCTGGGTAATGGGAAAGGATCTTTTTTTGCTAGCCTTATTGAGATCTGTGAAGTCTATACACATTCTCATTTTGCCATTCTTTTTTGGCACTAAGACAACATTTGCTAGCCAATCTGAGTACTTGACTTCTCTGATGACCTTGGTGTCTAATAACCTTTGCACCTTCGCCTTCGCTGCAATTATGCGTTCATCAGACATCTTCCTCTGTTTTTGTTTCTTGGGTCTGACATTTGGGTTGAGGTCAAGGGCGTGTTCAATCACATCCCGACTGATTCCTTGCAAATCTGATGCTGACCATGCAAACATGTCCTTGTTCTTTGCTAGCAGCTCTAACAAGTCTTCTCTTTCTACCTCCGATAGATTGGCACCTATGGTCACTTTCCTGTTAGGGACTGCTTCTTCCAATGGTAACGTTATTGTGTTCTCTTGGTCTGCCATGTTGGTTTTTCCCGCAGGCATGTCCGGCGGCTCCTCTGCTTCTACGGTGTTGATGTTTCTGTGTGCTTTGTAGATTGCTTTCTCTATGTTCCTTTCTTCTTTTTGACTTCCTCGCACTGTGATGATTCCATGTAATGCTGGCATCTTCATGAAGAGCTAGCCCATGTATATTGCCACATTGAACTTGTTTGTGAATCCTCTTCCCAGTATCGCATTGTACTGGTAGCAGATGTCGACCACATCAAAAGTGATGTATTTTTTTCTGGCACAGTCCCCATCTTTGAATGATACTGGTAGTGATATCTTGCCTAGGGCGTTGATCTTCTTTCCACCGAATCCAATCAGTGGGGTGTCTGGTGGTTGTAGCTGGCTCCTGCTGAGTTTCATTTGGTCGAACACGTTCGCGAAGATGATGTCCGCTGAACTCCCAAAATCGACTAGTATCCTGCTTACTTCCCAGGCTACTATGTTTGCCTTTATGACCATGGCATCTGCGTGTGGATGCTTTCAACTTGGAGGTCTTGCTCTGTAAATTGTATTGGCATCTTGGACCATTCTGTTGATTTGTAAGCACCCTAGACTGCCACATTGTTTACCAGCCAAAGGTGGTCTTTCTTTTGCTTTTTGGTTTCGAATTCTAGTGTTGAACCTCCGGCTATAGGTAATATCATGCCAATGGTTGGTAGTGCCGAATACGAATTTAACTGGTTTTCTGTCGGAGGCTCTGCCTTCACGGTTGATGGCTGGGCTAGAGTATACTACGAAGGTGCTGTTGATGCTTCATACTACCTTTGTTGTGCCACAGGAGGTGTCTGTATCTGTGTTGATTCGATGAGCGTTATGTGCGGAGGTCTTTGATTGATGTAAGTTAGACCATTTTCTGCTCTGTTCTGGGTGTAACCCCGGTGCTGCAATGTTTGCTGATAGACTAGTCTCCAGGCTGGTAGTACTATTGGATAGTACTGTTGAGCCAAGTTGTGCTGCGGTATCGGCTCTAGAACATATCCTGGGAAACTTGGGTTATATGGCTGATAGAATTGCGAACTGTGAGCGTGATTAACCTCCCTGCTACCTTGCTGCTAGGGCTGTAGTTGTGACTGTTTGGTTTTCATTTTGTCAAGTGTCTCTTGGGCCTCTGGGCAGTCCCGTGTGATGTGCCCTTTGTCCTCTCCGTGGAAGAGGCAGTATTGCTTCCTTGGTTTCTGGTTTTTGCCCCAGTTCCTGGACTTGTTGCTTTTGCGGTAACCTTGCCCTTCTTGATTTCTCTGGTCATAATTTTCTCTTTTGTCCCGAGTATTCAGAGGGTGGCTAGCCTGCAAATTGAAAACTTGTTTTTGCTGGTTCTGGTATTGTTGTTTTTGCTGGTTCCTGTTCTCTCTTCTGTTGCCATTGCTTGAAGACTGTTTACTTTGACCGTCCGCTTCTTCTAGTCTTTTGCGGAGGTCATTGTCGGACCTGCAATATTTTTTAAACTTCTCATGTAGCTGGGCCATTGTGGCTGGCTTTTTCCTTGCTAAGTGACTACCAAACAGGCCGATTCTAAGTCCTTTGATTGCTGCTTCTATGGCTACCCCATCAGGGACGTCTGGCGCTTTAGCCCGGAGGTGTAGAAATCTCTGGTGGTAGGCTCTGAGGGGTTCACCCTTGAGGTGTTTACTGCTGAACAAGTCTAATGATGTTAGCGACTCGTTCATGTAAGCTTTGAAGTTTGCCAGTATCTGGTCTCATAGGTTTTCCCATGAGTATACAGTGGTTGGTTTCAACATTGAATACCATGCTAGTGCGTCTCCTACTGCAATCACAAATGATTTGGCCATTACATGATCGTTGCCTCCGGCGGAGGCTACTGCAGCTTCGAAACTCATTATAAACTGTCTTGGATCTGAATTGCCGTTGAACCTCGGCAGGTACACAGGTTTGTAACTCGGAGGCCATGGTGAGCTTTGCAGGCCTTCGGACATCGGTGATTTTGGGTCAAAGACTCTTGAAGGTGTGGGTAGGCTTAGAACTATGGTGTGCATAGCCTGTGCGTTCATAGCTGGGGGACGACTTGCTGTGACTGTTGAGCGACCTCCGATGGATTTGCTTCCGAAGGCTGCATGCTCTGTATCTCCGCTTGCAGAATGGCCATCTGCTGCCCTATCTCGTCTGCTTGATGCGATGATTGTATCGTTCTCTGTATGGCAGCTTGCTGCACCCTTAACCTGTCTCTTTTGGCTTCCATGTGGCGTATTTCATCTCTCAGCCTGGCCAACTCGTCTTCTTGGTTCTGGGCTGGCGGATGCTGCTCAGACTGATCCCCCTTTGCGCAGTGTTGTTGTTCTCTTCATCACCTCCGTCCTCTGGTGTGAAGCATAAGTGCTTCGAATGTTTCTCCTTGGCCTCCCGCGAGCTGAGTGTTGTGGTACCTCCGCATCGGCGGCGGTACGTCTCCTAACGAGGGCCTTTCTTCTGGGTGGCATCTGTGGGTGTTATCTCCGGCCAGACACAAGCGGTGGGCGCCAACTGTTGGGACCGGGTCCCAGCAGGTTAGAGTGAAGTAGGAATGGATGATCCAGACGGTTCTTCTCTCTATATATTAAATATGGAAATTACAATGTGGGCCCAACAGCAGGTAGTGCTACAGCTACTAGGGGAGCCTCATTTTTATTGCACAGGAGGCATGGCCTTTTATAGTGGCTCCCCAGCCCAAAGCTGAAAGTACATGCGTGCCCCCAACGGGAGTTTCGAAACCCTAGACACCGACCCTGTTATATGTGGGCCCCTTAGGGGTAGGCTGGTCCGCCATTCTCTGGCCACGGCCGTGGGCCATGGCCCATCACCGCTCGCAAGAGGCCCATCAAGCCCACCAACTGTCCTCCGGCTTCCCAGCTGGCTTCGGCGTGCCGCCCAGGTAGAAGCGGCCTCAGGTTGTCGCCTCCTCCACGCAGAGCCTCCGGACCCAGTGAGGCTGTGTCCACTAGCCTCCGCTTGGACACCGGTGATCACTGCCAAGCCTCCTTCGTTGATCGGTTTGAAGCCTCCGCCGAGGCTTCCACTCAAAGACCCGACCTCCGGGAGGAGACAATCAGCCTCCGCTCGAGCACCAGTCGTCGCCACCCGATCTTCGCCATCGACCGGTCCCATGCCTTTCCCGGAGGCCTCCACACGGAGATCTGGCCTCCGGCGGCTCCTCTCCAAGATCTGCAAGCATGAGCCAGACTGATACAGTCGGAACTGTTAGTCAGACATAAATCGGAGGTAATAAGCCCCCTCCGGTCCTGGGGCGTATCCCCAACACACTCACCTAGACTTTTTAAGTGATATGAAACTCACCAATTGTGCATCCACATATTACCACATGCTTCTAACAAGTAGGTTATTACACACAAACATTTGTTTGTCGTCACAAAATATGAAACAATGAGAAAATAAAAATAAATCCTTAAAGGTAGTCCATGAAACATCACTAGTTAATTACCGTTACTACGTCTGTTTTCTATATGAAATATTAGGTTTTGAGAAATTATGTCAAGGACCATTGATTTCTCTTCCAAGATGCTATTAGTTACAAAAAAATCTTAATAAAAGATATGTGAAATAATTCTACTGATGAATTTTTTGTACACTAAATTTACATTTATTTTGAGTAATTCTGATCAAATTTCAACTGTTGAACCTTTTTCAACAATACTGAGACATCCTACATTTTGAAAAGAAGGGAATGACTATGAAACAACGCAAAAAGTGCTAATGTTAAGCGGCACATCTGGAATCCAAATGGGGTGAAGTTGCGATTAGGGGTAGTTTCAGTTTGAACAAGTCATGATACTTCTGTTTCTCTATGTCGAGCATGCTCGTAAGCTGGAGACCCCAGCAGACCTATCATTTATAGCTTTCAATATAAGCTGGGCACCTGGTGCCATTGATCTAAAAAAAACATCTGGAATGCAAATTCAATAGTTTCGTTTTTAAGATGCAATCTAAGCTTTGGACACATGCAAGCATGCCTTTTAGAAGTGGACCGATGAAACTCAGACTGCCCTTCTGCGATTTATGTGCTTAAGCGCAAACTGACAGCAAAGCTTTCTTATCTTGCGATGACACTTGTTTACGGATCCGTAACTATACTTGGCAATCCCACAAGCACTCCAGATTTACAGGTTAATTGTTTCGGCAATTCCATTCAACGATCACAGCATTGGTCAGAACGCTGCCAAAGGAAATTAAAGAAGAGAAGTGAAGGGAAGAGGTGAATAACGACAGAAAGCGGGGTGGTTTGGTAGACCCATTGTGTTTGCTACGAATCCTGATTGTCTTGTAAAACGTTTCAAATTTAAATTCTCTTTAAGTAAACATTAAAGATAACAAATCAAAAAATCTTTATGAAAACCGTTTGATTAGTAAGCTAGATTCTAATCTAAAAATAAAAAATATTTTTTATAAAAAACATATAAACAATAATAAGTTTCAGAAAGATTAGAACCTTTTGTGGGTGCAGAGAAAGATTTTAAATAACACATTTTGACTTGTTGTAATTAAAAAGGACTAGAAAAGATACAGTCCCAGTGTATTGGAGAGTCTAGAAACTGAATGTAGCGGAAGCAGCGTAAAGCCGTTGTGTCATGCAAAAAGCATGGAGCCATCCAAAACAATTCCAGCCAGAACCGTTTTGATGTTATAGCGCTTGGCACCATTTCTTCGAATTCCAACCAAAACCTGAACCGATCCAGACATCCAAACAGGCCAACAGGGTCTAAGGATCTAGGTTTGTCGAGGTTCCAGAGGCTGCGGCTGATCGAAGGGACGCCGGACGCCCGAGAGGTGTTAGTACGCGAGAGGTGAGACAGCGACTTGAAGTTCAAAAACAGAAAGGGTGTGGGTGGAGAACTACGGGCCTGGGCAATGTGGCGCGGTTGCCAGAGCCTCTCATTCTTGCATTTGGCCATAGTTAATACTGCACACCTGTTATTAATTACTATAAGTAATTAAGTACCCTATAGAGTGTAGTATTGTGGTGTTGTTGGTTATAATATGTTGCGGTTGTGGCGCAGTCAACTAGTAACATGACATGCATTACAGTATATGACAGAAAAAAGAAAAAAGAAATCAATTAACTCTCATCTCCTAATTCTTATTAGTGATATTTTAGATTAAGTTTTATTAGGGATCGGTAGGACTACAGTTCTCAAGAACTTGATATGCCCACTAGAAAAAACAAATATAAAATTGCTTGAATGAGAACTGGCTATGGATCCGAATCTGGTTGGTTCATTCGGTGGACCACAGACCATTTATCTTTTTCCAGAACAAAGTTTGTACTTCCCCTGTTCCTGAATAAATAGATTTTATAGAGTTGCCTTAAGTCAAAGTTTTAAAACTTTGACCGAATTTCTAGCTTCAAGAGTTATGGCATAAAATCATAGAATATATATATTCATAAGATGTTTATTTTATATTATAAATGTTGTTACATTCTTCTATAAAATAGTTAAACTTAAAAAAGTTTGATTTATTTGAAGACGGAGAAAGTATATTGCAACCCGATTATAACAGTTTATTATTGTACTGTTATATGGAGACGCCTATGCTAATAATGAGCTAGCTATCTTTATTAGATTAGTTAAGCTTGTCCAACTGTATTACAATTACAACAAATAAATTACAAGATATATAATATATAAAGGCTTATTATAAACACTAGTATAAAAAGAATTAATCATAGGAGGTAAATTTTAAGGTTAAGAAAGGTGAAAAGCAAGAAATGCCTACCCACACTAACTTACAATTTGTACTAGTCAAGGTCAAAGCAACTAGGTCACAATAGTGTGTCCTAATTGATACTCCTTCTACCCTTTTTTATCTATTTTTTCATTTTTTGAGGAGTAAAACATATTTAATTTTGAATAAATATATTAAAAATTAATAATTATATACAAAATTAATATTATTAAATATATCTTAATTTGAATCTATTTTTAATAAATTTATTTGAAGAAAAATGTTGCTAATATTTCATATAAATTTTGTTGAAGTTAAAATTTTTGACAACAACATATATCATGGTGACAGTTATTAAGAGATAGAGGGAGTATAGTTTCAGGAGGATACATTGTGTCTTTGTTGGACCTCGGATTCCTAAAACGAAGCTTAAGTTTGCTATTCGCCATAGTCAACAGCGTGTCTTAACTGATACTCCCTCTACCCTTTTTATCTATCAGCTCGGCTTTTTATGGGCAGGCTTGTACCTACACCAAGTGCTTTGTGTTGTTGTCTTGAAAAAAGCATCCAGTCTTCAAAGATGGTCGGTGTCTAATGTTTTTAGTACTTTTTTTAAGGTCTGACAAATATGTTTTTGGCGACTTGGTCTTGACATTGGTGATCTTATTCTAGTGGAGTTGTTATCACATCGGTGATCTTATTCTAGTGGAGTTGATATCATGGAGCAAGGCTGTTTGACGCATAGAACTACTCGAGCTCCTAGTTGAGGATGTAATTTTTTCCGCCTGTTTTTTCTTCTTAATTTTCCTGTTGTAATAATTTAGCTTGATTCTACCCATGGGTAGATGAAGCCGGATAGTATCTATCCTTTATCTAAAAAAATCTATCATTCTTATTTTTCGAGGAGTAACACATATTCAACTTTGACTAAATATATATTAAAAGTATTAATAATTATACATAGTTAATATTATTGAATAGATCTTAATTTCAATCTATTTTTAATATTTTTATTTGAAGACAAATATTTTTAATATTTTATATAAATCTAGTTAAAGTTAAAAAATTATCATCACATATATCATGGCGATACTTATTAAGAGATAGAGGGAGTATAGTGTCAGGGGAGGATACAATGTGTCTTTGCTGGGGATTCCTAACATGAAGCTTATGTTTGCTATTCACCGAAGTGAGAAAAATTGCAGTGACAGATGATATATGATATACAAAAATGGAATAAGAGGTGACAACTGCGATTCGAAAAAAAAAAGGAGGTGACAACTGAGGCAGTGTGGGGGTGACCAATAGGAAGGAGAGCAAGGGTCAAGACGGGTCAAGAGATGATGAAAGAAATGTTCAACTTTTATTTTACTAGTATATACTCTATTTTTAATGTTACCGTTGGTACATGTGCCTCAAGTTTAACTTGATTTATATAAGATACGTGCAATATTTGTGTCTCTAAATAAATTTATTAACAAAACTAGATTTAAATATTTTTTTAATAATACTAATTATATATCATAAATATTAATATTTTTAAATATATATTTAGTTAAAATTATTTCTCTGAAACAGTAACTGACAAATATTTAGTGACAAATATTTAGTGATGGGGTATATAGGAATAGGAGACAACTTTGCGGATTTTCTTTGGCTCTTATTAGATTGTTATTCGCGTCTCTTGAAAAGGAGCTGACTACGTAATATAGAGCAATCATGCACTGCATCTATTCTGATCTATGCTGCTAAGCTGCTTGCTCGTGTGCCATCCGTGCCGTTAGCACACACCTACGGAGTATTATTCTCAAGCCCACCACTTTTCACTTTCGCCGCCAGCAAATACTCTAATATATCTAACATTTTTGGACGCCGGAAAGTCTTACCACTGCAAAACACAAAGCAGGATCTATGAATCTGTCATAGCCAATGTCTGTCTTTTTACTCTCCAATAATTGTGTCTACACAAAATTTCAATCATTCGCCTACTGCCCTTGACGAATATTGAGAGGGAGGATTGGAGTCAGAGCACTGACCTAACTTATCGTCCACAAAGTATTGCTTACTTTTAACTTAAATTAGCTGAGTCTACCTTTATAAAACTTGATCTGCATCAAAATGAGAATATAAATATAGTATGAATTGTATGTGGTGTACTAAATCTAATTTGGTTGTTCACGTATCATATCGTAATAACATGGATGTGAAAAAATGTAAATAACAAATAGACATAAAAAGCTAAACAATTATACAAAATCAACTCATATCCTATATCAGTCATTGCCATGTATATCTAATAGGAGGTAATCATTTTGGGCATTAAGTTTATCCATCAAACTATTGAAACGTAATAAAAAAAAGCCACCTAAAGCTCGTTCCAAAGGATGTTTTGTATATGTATGTGTAATATTCAAGTTTAAATTTAATCTCAAAATTCTCATAAGGAATTCACTTTTGAATAAAAATAGATAATTATGACAAATGTACCAAACTTTTTCTACAATTCAATACATTTATTTGTTCTACATTTTGAATTGTTTGGATATTATTTTGTTGTTCCTAGTGTTTACTGAAATTATTATTTCACGCTTAATTCTCTGATGATCAAATGATTAGTTGATTGCATGATGTCTAAGCAGCCTTGTTTGAAACATAATATCTAGTCAAGCAATCAAAAGAAAGTAAATTCTAGACAGATAAATAACTAAAACAATCTTTATATGATGGAGCATAGAATCTTTGAGGTTGGTTTCATCTTTTACATCTTCCATGTACTCAAAGTTCGTAGGGTCATTTTGGTCTCCTTGTCTAATTAATATAGCACAAAACAAAACGCCAATAAATAAAATGTGTGGCAAAGAAAAATAAAACACCGGAAAAAGTGATAACAAAAATAGAAAATACAGAAAAAGTTTCATAACATAAATGTTGAATCTTCAATAAGAAGCTAAATTGGTACTAGCAACAAATTTAACAGATTTGTTACGAAGAAATAAAAATGGAACGAAAAATATCCAAAATTTCCACACTCTTTTTTTAACAAGAGAACTGTACAAGCATGACTCATCACCACAGACAACTAATGCCAGAGAGCTTTTCTTTTTTAACCAACAAAATGAAGATCAGATACCTCTTAATCTATGCTTCATAAAGATCACAATATAATCATCCTCTCATGCACTTCCATGGATTCAACATATAGGACCGCCATTTAACTATATTATGACTAGACAAGCTACAGGGCTGCATGTAGAAAACTGTTCATAATAAGTATAGAGGACTCAAACAATCATTCAAATGAATGTGAAAGATTTTATTAACAAGATGTTAGTGGTAAAAAAGAAATTAAGGCGAAGAGTTCTCTAGAACTGATGAGGGAATCGCAACATTGTACTCACCCAATGAAAAACCGAGAACAAGTGAATTCCAAACTGTATTGCTGATACGTATGATAAAAACTTCCTATCTGCATGACTGAATTTCATCCTGTATGCTAACGTACAAGTTTCTGAATGTCTGTAGCACTTGCATAACAATCAGCTACATTCTTATGTAAAGTAGAAAGTATGTATTCAATTGCAATCTGAAGACAACAATCCGAGTTGGATAATTTCAAAACAAAACCCAATGCTTCAGCAGCTCAGGTACATTAGGCTCGAGCTCCACACCCTACAACCCCTGTTTGCTTCATCCAGAGAGACCGCCTAACAGCTTCTAGGAAATTGTCATTCCTTTGTAGGGCAGTAATTTGGTTAGCATATGTCACCCGATCAGGGCTGATGCCTTTAAGCCTCATCTCTTGCATTAGTTTGACAACATCTTCGGGCATTCTTGCTGTCCCATATGCATTTGTCAAGGTATTGTAACTGCACAAATCTGGCTCCACACCAAGCTCCTTCAGCTCTGCAAGAACGTTCGAAACATCTTCTATCCAACCCCTTCTCCCATAAATATTGATCATTATATTGTAAGTGTCATTTTCTGCAAAAACAGAAGCAAACTCTTCCAATCGCCCTGCCTTTCCATAAGCATCCAGCATGCAGTTGTATGCCGCAGAAGAAACCCTGCATCCTGCATCATTTGGACAAAAAAAATCATACTAAGAAAATTGCCGCCTTTTGCATATGCAGCAATAATGGTATTGTATGATATGATATCCGCAAGCCCAGCTTTTCCATACATGTCTAGCAATACATTGAGGGTAACAGTGTTTGCTAAGCTTTTCCAGCTGTCCCTGTTGAATCATTACATCAAAAATTCTGCTCAGCTCATCAACAGGTATGGCCCGCCCACAGCAATTGATAATGCAGTTATACATGGCTTCATCACATTTAACTTGACTCTTACATATCTAGTAATACGTATCAGCCAACTTCTCGAGCAAACAACACTTCCGGTAAGTCCTAAGCATGTCGAGAAAAAGGTATTTATCTGGTTTTTTTTGTTTCTCCATTTCTGCCAAAATTGAACAAGCATCCTCTAATCGCCGTGCTTTAATGTACATCCTCACAATGACACTAAGCAATCATATAAAGTACAGAACCTGAAGCCTTCAGGTAAATAGTTTCAGCATCGGCAAACCTCTCCATCATGCTGAAAACATCAATCATAGTGCAAAAAATACGGGTATTTGGATGGGTTTCAGACTTAGGCATCTGATTGTATATCCTAACAACATCATTGTAACTACCACCCTCTTTGCAAGAACATCAATATATGATATAAGTTGTCTTCAAAAGCAGAATCTTTCCACTTCTTTTCATGCAGAATGTACAAAGCTTCTTCAAGTAAAGAATTTTGAACAAATGATGTTACTAAAATAGAGCATGAGGTGGCATCAAGCAAAATCTCCTTGTTGAAACAAGTTTGTAGAATGGGGAGAACCTTATGCATTATTCCTACTGCTCCATAAGCCCGAACAAGAAAAGTAACAATTGATGAACACTGACATCCTGCTGTCCTCATATATCCTCCAGAATTTCAGCTGCAGTCTCACTGTCATCATGTCCTGCTAGTAGGTTGATCATAGTGTAAAAGTTGGATGCATTTGACCGGAAGCCAGCACTCTTGAGCTTCCTTTGTCAACCATGGACTGCAAGACCAATTCAGCCTCCTCCATTTTACCCTGTTAGCAGTACACATTCAACCGTACCAACCAGTTCTCCATGTTTAGAACTTACACATCATTGTTAATTAGATTAACAGTATCCTCAAACTTGGCAAAAAGGCCTAAACGTGTATGCAAAGTAATCGCGGATGAGTAAGCATCGACAAACTTGATATTGCAAATTCCTCATTTTCTCAAAAGTGCATTCGTTTCCGAGTCTTCCGGTAAAGGACCATTAGTATTCTCTACTATAATTAAAAACTTCTCCGAGCCACCACCTACTATAAAATCAATCAATGACTTACAGCACATCTGCCACGAATTCAGCGGCTGGGATTAGAAAGCTACGGACCGCTTCCAACTCTCCCACGCCCGCTCTCCCACGCCACGCCCACACGTCGACCTTCCGCACGCCCGCGCTATCGAGCCAGGTTCGATCCCTCGGCCTGTCATTTTCTTCTTTTCTCTATTTTTGCCAAAGCGAAAGAAAAAAAAAAACTCCACGACGCCGCCGCCGCCGCCTCCTCTGCTTCCTCTTCCCCGTGCCCTCGTGCGACTCCGACTCCTCTCTCCCCTTCCTGCCCCATTGCGTCGCGGGACCCTCCCTCTCTCTCTCCCGAGGCGGCGACGGGAGCAGGGGACTGGGCGCGCCGACACGAGCAGGCCTCACCCCCACGGTGGATCACCAGAGCGCCGGCGTCGGGCGAGGCCGCAGCGACGACTGCGCCCATGTCTTCGTCGGGGCTTTCGTTGGTGACCGGAAACCACCACAGCAGGTATCCCCGCCCCTTCTCTTTCCTTCCCGCTGCGCAAAATTGAGCACCCGAACCCTAACTTCAGCTATTTGCCTTCCTCGATCCGCTCCTATGGATCCAGTGCCACCCGCTGTCCTATCAATCACGCCTGCGGGAGTCGTGCGTTTCGCTGTGGTTGGTGGTGGCGCGGCGTCCGGGAGGCAGCATCGGTAGGGGCCTAGACGGACACGAGGATTACATCCTCCGGCGGCGCGGCCAGGAGACCCGCCGTCGACGTTGGCCGACCAGGGCGGTCTCCATCGCGTCCTGAAGATCGCTCAGTTGGAAACTCTTCTAGATCCAGGTCTGTTCTTAACTGATGTATGTGCTGAATTTGGCTGCTATATGTGTTGCTTGTGCCGTCGGTTGCTGATCTACAAACTTGCCTAGCTGCATGTGCCCCGACATATGGCAGATCTACGAATGTCAAGGATTGGCCATGAGCAGCCGGCCAGGGTTGGTTCATGTTGTTTCAGTCTTCATTGTTTGTTGATCTGCTAAATGCTTGCCCTGCTGATGGCCCGTCCGTTGCTGCTGCTAAATGCTTGCCTGATGATGGCGTGTCGAGTCGGTTGATGATGATAGTGGTGGTGGGAAGAATGTTTCGTCGTCCAAATCGAAGTTTACCATAAGACATGCTAACTGCTTGCAGGTATAAATCGAGACTGCATCATCCAGCCCCAGGTTGCCCAGTTGTTGTGTGCCTGTGTAAGTGCAGACATTTTGATTCTCATTGAATTGCAGAACCCACCATTTAACTTGTTTATTGACTATTCATGCTCTGATGGAATCAAATAGGGTGATGACGCATTTGGAGCATGTTGGTGGGAAGCTAAACAAGATTTTGTCATAACTCATATGTGATGGCAGAATTCTGTTTCAGGTTTTTTTAGAGAGGATTATTACAGTAAACATGGCATAGAAATTGCAATTGAGTTGGAAAAAATAATTAGTAGCAAATAATTACTTGTATCATATTGTGGATTAAATCAAAATAACAAAAAAGAGATCATGCAGCACTATCAGTAAGTACATGATGCATACACATATCTAGCTGACAGGGTTCATGGCGAAGAACAAAGTGAAGTTTATGAACTCTGGAGCCACCTCCTTAATGAAGAACAGAATGCCTCAACAATTTCTGATTGGTTTAGATTATGGATTATTTGCACTGTATTCTTGCTCTTGACCAGTGTCTGTGCAGTCATCATAGAATGAACTCAATAAGCCATCATTAAAGGATTCAGTGAAAGCATTGTGTTATTACCGCAATCTCATCCCAAAGAAGCAAGAATGATGTATGCAGGAATTGAGCAGTGCCACTTGCTTTGCGAAATTGCATCCTAGAGATAAAACCGTAGCGTTAGCATGGACATTATACTAGTACTAATGGTAGACAAGTTCGGCTGCACTTCTCTCTCAAGCATCATGTGAAACCACTTTGTTGCCCAAGCATCAAACCTCCTTTTAGCACAAACATATATCAGTCCATTAAATGCTCGAGCATCCAATGCGCAACCCAAATCAGTAACCATTTCACGAAGCAACAGCTCAGCCATCTTCCAGTCCTTCCATGCAATGGCTTGGAGAGCTAGGTGATATGCATGAGCATTAACCTTCATCCAGTCAAAGAAGTTAAGAGCCTTGTCATCGCTGAGCTTCTCAAGACGGATCAGCACAGAATTGCGCTCGACCTCTTCATCCTCCTCTGTTGGGGTATCTGGAAGGTCAGAAATGATGTAATATTTCGCAATATCCCGCCAGTGGTGTCAGCCTGTAGTAACTACTTCATGATGGAAGCCTCTTTGCTGCTTCACAAAGTCTAGGCCAGCCTTGCCCCAAGTTTAGAACAATGGATAGAATCAATGTTGTAACCTTTTTCATTTTCTTTCTCTCCTTTGATGTTCCCTAGTTTGTCCTGCTTTTCTTTCGGTTTCAGTTTTGTTGGTCTTTTTGTATCTGAACTTTGTCCCTGGCTCCTCCTGATTTATCAAAAAAAAAAACGGATCAGCGCAGAATTGCACTCTGGACTCCTTGCTTATCCCGGACAACAGAGCATCAATATCATCCTTAACTGCAGATTTCCTGTCCTTTCCCAGGACATGCTTCGGAGCTCTATGCCTTACCAATTTCTCACCACCCTGTAATCTCCGCCCCTTTTTTCTTCTGTGAAATGCCCATTGAATTAACTGATGACATTTTGCTGCCGAAACTCACAGCTTCAGATGGAAGAGATGAACACGGCGTAGACACCTTGACACCACTATCGTTGAAAGAGCAGACCACACCATTCTTCAAGAATGCCCCTGGATAGCTCTTCCTCCCAGCACCAACATACCCAACCAACCCCATGGCTTGTGACGACTCACACATGTGGTCCCCCACTGGCAACATCCAGGAACTAAACCCGACAAAATCCAGCCCCACATGGACTGGCCGAACTCAGCTCCGGTCGTGGCTTCGGTCGTGGCTTCGGCGAGAGGAATCAGCCGTTAGAGTAGAGCGGGTGAGCGGCCGCCGCGGGAGGTGTGAATGTGACGGCGAGACTGTGGCATGGCCGAGCGGTAAAAAATCCTATCCGGTGCTTCGAACAGCGGAACAGGTTTGGACTTCGGGTGGTGGTTCGGGCGTGCGGCGGCCGATAGGGGATGGATGGTCCAGATTACCTCCACTGCCAGGGGGCAACGGGTATGCTGGTGGACAAATTTCTTCCATTCATTTCGCTTGTATAATAACTCTGATTTGAAGATTGACTTGTAGTGTTGAATCGAAGCAGGAAGGTTTTTGATAATGACATCATTCTTACCGTCCAAATAGACTAGCACATGGTGATCACAACTTCCGTGAAGAACGGTAAAAGATTTGTAAAAGATCAGTGGTGGTTGGTATAGTTAGGTTCAAATTGTTTGAGCAATCCAAAGCCAAAAAAAACAAAAAGAAAACACAACCCACTAACAGATGTAGTAGTCTCTTCAAATCCTGAGAGCAATGCACAGGTTTCTAGTACTCAATCAACCTTTCAACACAAGCCAGAAGATTTTTTTTGGCAAAAAGATTTCCACAGCCAGTAAAAGGCTTGCTGAACTAGACTTGGCAAATAAAAATCTGTAAGCTTTGTTTGAGGAGAAAACTAAAGACCGCCAGACGTAGGACCACCGATCCATTTGGTGTTGGAGATGAATGTTTTGAACAAGGCTCTTATCTCATCACACTAGGCATAAGCTGGGTGATGCCACTAGTGCTAGGTTGTTGATAGCGTAAGGAGGTAAGGGCATATGGTCCTAAACCCCCTAAGACGCGTAGTGACCTTGGCGGCCCAGCATAGCATTCCATTGTCTCAGCATGCTGGTGAATTCCAAGGTGACTTGGGCAGGGTTGTCTCGTTCCAGCTTAGAGACCAACCTAGATATGGTCCTTGATCTTCAGGGTCCAGGTGTAACCCTCTGCACAGTTTTGGTTGATCGATCGATACATATTCTTTTACGGGTATATAGATGTTTTCTATGGTATCACTTCACTTGACTAAAGAGAGATGTCCTTTCCCTTGGGTTTGGTTGGTTCCGGCGCGAGCTGATGAGGTAAGGTACGAGAGGAAATTGTCGTTATCATCTAGAGAGTGAGAGTGTACCAATATGTATGATGAGAATCGTAAATTTCATCGAATGGTAGTCAATAGCATGCATGTTTGGTCCATAGTGGCTTATGAGATTCTCGAATACTACTTTGACTTTCAATGGCTAAAGCTTTTCGCAATTAACAGAGAAAAACTCAAAGTAGTCAATTTTTCTCTAGTATGAGAGCACAAGCCAACAAAAACTAAACCAGCAAGATTATTAAAACATCGACTTTTAATATCATATACGCATCTCGGGACCACCTCCATAAAATGGTTAGGCGGCCGCCTCTAGTAATCATTGATTTACATAGGTAGTCGCCATAGGGCCTGTTTAGATCGTGGCTTGAGTATTATAATTTGAATTATGCATAGGATTATTGTGGTTTGGATTATACATTAAAACAATCAGTGTGTTTTAAGTCCATGGATTATGGTTATTATAGTGAGAAATTGCTCTTATGTATCATTTATAATTTGGCAAGTTCGACAATCAGTTGGAGCGTATCCATAATTCCCTGTAACCTGGTCTTGCCTGGAGTATGGGACTATGGTAAATCAGAGATTTGATTATAATAATCCATCATGTAATCAATCTTGTTTGGATCAAAATGTAATCTAGTTATTATACTCAGAAGCGCATCCCAACAACCCCAACCCAATATAACTTTTTACTATATATTTTCATTCTAAAACAACCTTTTTAGTATTTCTTAGCGGGTTTCCTAGAATTAAAAAAGCTTTGCTTATAATTAGGAAGAGAGTACTATTGCTTATAATTAAAAAAGCTTTACTATTGTTCTTTCAAATCCTTTAAGACATTGATTTTGCATCAAGATCAGTCACATAAGAATCAGTTTCCGGAACAATGCTTACTGCTGAGTGCTAACGGCTAGCCGCATCAGATTAACCAATCGAAACCTCGCCTCCTACTTCGGTGTACTACACTAAGCATACCAGCTCTCAAACATGATCAACTGTGAAGGAAGCACCAAAACAAAAAAAGAAAATGCTCAAGAATTTATGCGGCCCAGAAATGATTTATAAAACTGACACGTATGCCAGTATTGTCCAGCGGTATCATTCACAGATGAGATGACCCAATCCTAAGCTCAAAGCAGACTGTTATTCGGAATGAACCTATCACTCAAATTCTAGATACAAAAAGGACCAGAAATATAGGGGGTGGAAATGGCAAAAGGATGATGCGGCGTTGGCGCCAGCCCAGCATCAAATAGTAAAGGCAATGAACTTCTGCAGAAAGCAAACAAACCACATGATTAGTGAGGATCATAAACATAAGCACTATCTAGCAGTAACAAGTTATGGCTAAAATAAAAACGGGATGACATTATAACCCACATAGTAAGCGAATAAGATAAGAATCAAGCATAACTGAACTTATAGTTCCCAAAGAACCAACCCAAACGAAACTATGGTTTTTATAAACTTAGTCAAAGGCTAAAATTGACTTTTCTAGCACATGCTGCAACTCAGTTTTCGTGTGCAACACCATAGTTCAATGTAACTCCAGCCATGCTCTACGTGAAGAATGAAACATTTATGCAACAATCAGGCTACATTTTGACTCAAATTTCACTTTAGCTGCTCATCCAAAATTACCAAATTTCACAAATTCAACAAGTCTGTTCAAAATGTTTGATGAAACGACTTAATCAAATTTGAAATGTAAATAATATATGAAGAAAAAACAACAAACTTTTATTTGTAACCATGCAGCCAAATTCACCTAAATAGTCCTAAAGCAATTCAAATACATTCATTAAAATCCCTCCTAGCAGGTTATGCATGGCAGCCATAAGGGCCACACTTCAAGCATATGCAATGCATCCAATTATTACAAGAGTATAGTATCACCTGTACAAGATGCAGAAAGTGAGTATTTTCAACCCTGAAGGACCTTCAATGGATCTAACTGTCCACTACAGTAACTCGAAGGAACCGCTGAGAGCACAAGCCTTCCTTTCCACTCTTCACCAGGTTTCAGAGTAATAGGCCTCTCAACAGCTGCAGGCTCCACACACAGCATGCTCTTGTATTCTGCATCCCCAAAATCTTGCATTGCTTTTACCTTCTTGTCCCAAGGGTTCCAAACAACTATAGAAGCCAACACAATAAGAGAATCATGTCACTGCAGCAACCATGTTGCATTTGTTCACCAAAAAAGAAAAAGATTTGCCATCAAACCCTGCTTACCAGCATCAGGAAGCCCTTCTTTTGTCACGACAAATGTTCTTTTCTTCTCATGATCAATGATAGCAATTTTGGAGGGTGAGGCAAGATAAACTTTGTCAACCTTGACATTGAAAAATTAGAACGGTTAGATACTGATTTGGAATATTAGTGTTTAACATGAGCTAATTACTTACTTCTGATTCAAAAACAATAGCATCGCCTTGCTCTGTGAAACGCTCCTTTGCTTTCAAGTTGTCAAGGTAGTCCATTGTTTCCAGTCCTTCAACACGCACCTCACTGACGTATAAAATATTAACATCAGGCAATCAGAATGACAATAATAAATTAAAACAGCCACTGCAAGCAGCCTCAGAAAGTAACTTCCATAATAAGATGGAAAAAGTCAGGCCCATAAGAAACCTGACAGGTCCATAAATCAAACCAAATTAACATATTTTTTAACTTCCATTTCCAAAGAGAATGCCAAAAGCATGTGAATCAAACAGTTCATAAAGAAACCAACTATTCAAATGAAACTAAGGAGGGAGAAACATCAAGCAGACCTTATGTCAGAGACAGAGAAGTATGTGTGATATGCAAATGTATAAGAGAAAGGTCTTCCATCTGTGTTGGTATTCCTGATTCGTGATGTGAGACTCAAATCTCCAGAAGGTCCAAGAGCAACTCTCAAGCGAAATTCAAAACTGTTAACAAGACAACAAGAAGACATCAGAACCAGATGTGTGAGGCCAGACTGAGACAAAATTTAGTGAACACCCTGTGATGCAAACAAACCTGTGAGGCCAGATTTTTAAATCCTCTTCAGAAGGCTTCAGAATCAGATCAACAAAAGCTTTAATAGCAGGGTTTACTGGTAAAGGAGGTGGATTGTTATCAATAGTCCAAAACCGGTTCCTAGCGAATCCATGTTGTTCAAGATTTCCATGTGTTCCAAACTGCATTGTGCATTTCAATGAGGACCAGAAGATGGATGCACATGGATAAAGCATTACAGATAATGGTTACCATACTTGGGGAAAGCAGATTGGTATACCACCACGGATAGCTTTTGGAGGTTTGAAAACAGCCTGTAGAAGAATTCTTTCATAATTTATAGGGAATCAAGGATGATATTTAGGCATAAATGTTGAACACTGCAGTAATACAGCAAAACTAATGCTAAAGCTAAAAAATAATCAAACTGGCCTCAACTTTGAGCAAAAAGCTAAGCAGATCAAAACTTGAGGTATAATTCAACTATTCCAGGATTTAAGTGGGAAGTACCACAATGTAACAAGGACAGAAATACAAAAAATCAAGGAGCCAACCAGATGACATATGTTAGGAAAAGGTTAACTTCCAAAACTCAGATAAATATCTGTATGCGATATATGCACCAGCACAACTATTTATTCATGTACTGATAATGTTACTTGCAACCATAAAAGGGATCATGTACCTTGTTGCTGAGAAAAAGCAACTCTTCCCCATTGTCATTCTTCCATGATGTTACTTGACCTCCATACAGGTAGATCTAAAAACAGAACAAAATTTATTATCTAGTGATACTACAATTATCTAATAATATACTACAGCCTTTTTCTTGAAAAAGATAATTACTACAATCAAATTGAAAATACAAAGCATAATAAGAATAAAAATGTAGGACATGGTTGTCTAACACTAGTTGCATGATGTACGCAGTGGCTATAGTACACACTGTTCCAGTTTCCCTTTCAAAAATAGGTCCATAAGAATGTAAATACTATCAACAATTCACAGAACTTTCATATTCAACTGATCTGTATGCTTGAAAAGATTTGACTATGAATACCTCATATTATATATGGATACTTTCGCCCATAATGTAAGTACAGCATGGAAGAACAAATTGTAATTGCCCTACAGGCCTATAAAATCCAGTGTTGCCACTCCCTTCAGTTCTACCTTCCTAACACTTAACACTATATTGCAGCACCCAAACGTTGGAGAAATAATCCTAGTGGCCGCTGTGAAACGATAACCGCACACCCTCCCAGCGCTATACTGCTTCCTAAAGCAAATTTGGAAGGTTAAAACCTGCGTGAAAACTTGAATCTCTCGATTCCACGTCCGCGACACGAGGATCACAAAATGCGCTAATAACGATCCAAACAGGACAGTGCACGAACATGCGCAATCGCACACCGGAACACCAAAAACCTCATCAATTCTGCCCAAACCCCGCGCGGATCAGCAGAATTCCCACCGGATCTGCGCCAACCGCACCGAAACAGAAACGAATCGCGGCCCCGCGCCCACGCGCCCACGCGCCCCAGCACACTGCAGTCGTACGCCCACAACCAGACAAACGACGAGATACAGGTATCGGAGGAGGAGGTAGGTGGTCGAGGCCGAAATCGTGTAAGTACCTCCGCACAGCAGTTGCGAGCGCCGCGAAGCACGATCTTCTCGAGGCCGGAGGGCCCCTTGACGAGCTCCGCGAACGGCGACGGTGAGAAGACGGCGGCGGCGGCGGCGGCGGCGGCGGCGGCGGCACTGGCTGCGCCGGCGGGGGCAGGGGCGGCCATCGCCCCAAGCGAAGGCGGAGCCGGGACCCTAACCCTAGGCTTCCACCTCCGGGTCTCGCCTCTCTCCTGCTTTTCGGGGGGTTAGGAGAAAGGGAACTGAAGCGGAGGAAATAAATGGAATGGGGGGAGAGGAAATGGGAACGGGACGAGGATATTTATAAGCGACGCGACGGAGAAGAAGGAAGGTGCGGATGCTGTGTTCTGGAATTCCGCTGAGATCCGGGGATATCAATCAATCCGTATAAACAACTGTTTATATAAGTTTATTACCGTATTAGTTTCTTTTATTTTTTTCATTTTTTGAGGGGATTTATTTCCCCATTTTGTTTGACAATATTAATTGTTTGTTATAAAATGTATAGGTCATGTATAAATTAATTAAAAACTCCTTTGGTGAAGATACAGAGAGTATATCTATTGACAGCCAAGTATGGACAAAAGAGGCTGTTCTTAGAAATTACATTAGAAATTAGAAACAAGGTTTGTCGAAACGGCTGAACTGTTTTTGTACTTTTATCAAAACGCATATAATAGACTATTATTATTATGTTCCTCTCGTCATGACATATAAAACGTCTTAAGATTTTTCAATTTGGAGTTTAGATGAAGAAAAATGCAATTGTGGTGGTTTTGCCAACCAAGCCTGCTAAGATGATTTTGTAAAGTTTTCCAAATTGAAGAATAGGCTTCACCATCGCTTTTCTCTCATCACGATGATCCTAAGCCTAAAACATGTAAAGATCATCTTCAGATAGGAAAATTATGCATCTGGAAAGCGATTTATATTGTTGTGTGATAAGAGTGTGGGGACAGTTTTCTTTTTTCTTTTCTGATTATAGAAACTACTCTCACGGTTCCGGAACAATAAATTACAGAGAAAAGTAAAAATTTACAAATTTTAGTAAAATTTATATATAAATCTAAGTCAAATTTACATCAATAGATTTATATATATATATATATAAAACGCCTATGATATGATATTAATATTAGTATCTTAGTATATATGATAATATATTGTAAGAAATATTATGGACCAAAATATTATAACACCCCGAAATTTGTATTTTGGGTTGTTATTAGAAAACACTAAATAAAATGTGCTTTTCTATATTTTAGAAAATAATGGAATGGGTTTGTGCTTGGTGCTTTGCTTGGTCTTGCTGGTGTGAAAAAGAATTTTCTAAACCTCGAGCAAGTCACGTCTAGGTTTTCTTCGAATTTGAAAATAAAGCTTCGAAAACCCAAGTTTGCCTTGAGAAGGTTTTGGGAAAACGTTTTTAGAAAAATCCTTTCTCTTGCTTAGAGAGAGAGAGTTTTTTTTTTCCTCTGTAGTGTTGGCCACCGCTCTAGCTAGACACCATCCCCTATCAAGCTCCAGTCATCCTAGGCTTACCCTAGCCTATCCTGGCCCGACCTAGCTTGATCTGGCCTCTTCTAGCCTTAACTGGCCAGCTCTGGCCAGCCCTGGCCAACCCTAGCCGGCCACGGCCACCCTGGCCAGGCAAGCAGTAACCGCAGCCGGCCAGCAGTGGCCAAACTTGGCCATCAGCTCCTAACATGATTTGGCCATCTCCTACCTAGCATGGGCCACACCTGGCCTCACACAGCCTAATCTGGCCAACCACGGCCAGCTACAGCCACATGTGGCCACTCTCAGCCGGCCACGGTCAACTTTAGCCGGCCATAGCCAGCACTAGCTTGGCCACCGCGGCCACGAGCAGTCATAGCCTCCCCCGGCCACCTTGGGCCCTCTCTGGCCATCCCTAGCCAAGCCCGGCCACATCCAGCCGGTTATGGCCAACTCTGGCCGGACATAGCCAGCCCGGTCTGGCCACTGGCGGCCACAGGTAGCCGCAGCCGGCCCAACGGGCCAAACCCAGTGGCTTTAGCCCCACCGGTTCCCACCGACCTATAAAAGGCCAGCCCCAGCGTGCCGCAGCGCTTTCGCAAACCCTAGCCTCGCGCAGCCGGCCACAGCCAGCCGCAGCCGGTCACAGCCAGCAGCCACCGGTCACAGCCAGCCGCCGCCGGCCACAGCCAGCCGCCGCCGGCCACATCTAGCCGTCGCCGGCCACAGTAGGCCGCTGCCGGCCGACCAAGTCCCGGCCAAGGGCCATGGTCCTCCCTCTCCCACGCGCCGCAGCGAGCCGCCGCCGGCCATAGCAGGCCTCATCTGGCCACCACAGGCCGTTGCAGGCCACATCTGGACACCGCAGCCGGCCGTAGCAGGCTGCAGCGAGCCGCCGCCAGCCATAGCAGGCCCCAGCTGGCCGTAGCAGGCAGCAGCAGGCCACCGCTGGCCCCAGCAGGCCAGGGCCGAGGCCCCTTCACCCGGCGCGAGCAGCAGCATGGCTGCCATGGCCATGACCTGGACAGGAAGATGGACAGAGGTAGAAGACGAGGTATTTACGACTTTGCCACCAAGCGATTTATTTACAGTTACGCCATCGATCGTTTAATCCCCGCCGTTTCATCGTTTTAACTCCGATTTGAGTGATTCCAGTTGCGTTAGTTTCGTGTCGTCGCGATCTACGCAGGAGTAGTAAAATTTATCATGTATCTAATTTATGAATTTATTTATTTAAATGTCTTTGATTGATAACTATTTAATAGTCTTCCAATTAAAAGTAACCTAGGGTTACATTTTCCGTTCTCGTTGCTTTGCGAACGTGTCGACGTATGTTGCTTGTTATGAATAATGTTTGTCACATCATGTGTCTATGTAAGTAATCTTGTTTAATTAATTTATGCTCTCTTGTGTAAAGTAATTTTAGGTTTATACCTTGAGTGTTCGTACATGCCTGTCAATATGACTAGTACCAATTTACATGCTTCTTTATTAATTATGCCTTGTGTAGTTTTACATTGAAACTTGTTATGTTTCTTATAGTGATTCTCACATGCTTATAAGTTGGATCATGTTAATGTCTTTCACATAGAGCATTTATGCTAATATGTTCTTAGTCTTGTCTTTTTGTATATTTGTTTGTGTTGTTTGGTTGCTGCGGCTAGACGAAGAGCGGTTTGTTAACACTGAAGACTAAACAGAGGACCGACAAGTGCAGCTGAAGCTGGAGGCCAGAAGAGCAGCTAGACTTTGGATTTAAGGCAAGTGCAGGCATTCTTTTGAACATATTGCGCCTATTCATGTTTAATTAAATACATTGCATGTGTCTTAAATCGGCAAACCATAGGGATGACTAGCCACTCTATCCATATATCACCTATGGGGTTTTTAGTTAACAGGTTATTAGGTTGCTAGTGCTCTACCTCACCTTTCACCTGCCTAATGAAGATAAAACTTGCTTCTTAAAATATGTTGGAGCCGTGGGCTCTTGGCTTCGGCCGTTGGAGAAGTTGATGCATGTCCGCATCGTTGGTTGGCGGTGAAAGAAGGGGAAATGGATGTCAGTGGGCTCGTAGCGACGGGGGCATCCATATCTCCTCCCCCTTGTGGACCTTTCGTGGAGCAGCAACCTGGGACTTCCGTACAGCTCCAGGCTAGGATCATCATAGGCAGGAAGGTGGCTTACCGACGGGTAGCATGGCTATGGCGTGAAGGGTGTTACAAGTTCTAGCATGGGAGTTCTGGTTGATCCGTAGACCGGGGCGGCGGCTACGAGTACGTCTCTCATGTGCTTGGGACATCGCGGATCGGGTTACCGCTGCCTATGACCCTGTGAAGGACTTTGTTGTGACCTCTGCCAGCCTATCTTGGTAATGGGCTAAGAGACTTGCAACCTCGGGCATAAAGAGTAATCACGATCTGGAGTGAAAGTGTACACCTCTGCGCAAAGTTAAAATCGATATATCGTCCGTGCTCACGGTCACGAGTGGCCCGGATCCTCGCATGATTAGCCAAATGGTTTAAGCTGTGAAATCGTGGTGATGTTGCTGAGGTTGCTACCTCAGGTTTTATCGGGATGGCTATCCTGTGTTCCTTTGAGATGGCTATCTCATGTTTAATATTGTTAATGATATATGTTTATATCTATGATGCTAAATGACACATTAATTGTTACTTGAACCTTAATAAAGGGTTGGGTGTTTCAACCAAGTTGATTAGAGAATAGGTTGCTAAGTAAAAATCTTAATTGCTACATTAAAATGCTACCGCAGTCTACCTTTCAGCTTTACCTTGTACTAGCCTTGCATGTCATTACTTTCCGTCTGTACTTGCTGAGTTTCAACATGGAACTCACCCTTGCTATAGTTTGTAGTAAGGTACTACTCAGAAGAAGGATAAGATTGTTGAGCATTAGAAGTGCTTGGTGTACGGAGCCTCCAGTCAACTGTCCCTGAGAAGAATGAAGACTGAAGAGAAGTCTTAACCAGCGTTCCGCGTTACTCTGATTGTGTAAGTGTTAAATATATATGTTTCCGCTATATAACACATTGTTTTTCTGATATTACCATTTTCTGTTGTATGTGTGGACTTCCTGGGCACACATATGACGACCTCTGGTCTTCTTTGGAAACCAGGGTGTGACAAATATGTTTTGTTTTAACTTCTTTTCCCTAATCAAAACACAATTATAACTCCACTAGATAGGAGAGAGTAATATTCAGATTTGTTCTGGCGATAATTATAACTTTAGTAGTAATCTGACAATTTCATTCATTTTGCATGCACACAATGGTGCTGGTTTTTGTGATATGGCTATTTTTGTTTTTAAAAGTGATTTTGAAGATGATCATGTATCTCTTTGCACTACCGTAAATGGCGTCTTTGCCGAGTGCCACTCGCTTTGCCGAGTGGCAAAGCTAAGGCACTCAGCAAAGACGCCCTTTACCGAGTGCCAAACATAGCTCTCGGCAAAGATTTCTTTGTCGAGTGCCTGGCTCTCGGCGAAGCCGGACACTCGGCAAAGACGCCCTTTGCCGAGTGCTACACACTCGGCAAAGTTTGACCGCAGCAAACGGCGTCCGTCGCCGTCCCTTTTGCCGAGTGCCCGGGGCACTCGGCAAAGAGAACCACTTTGTCGAGTGCCGAGCCTCGCACTCGCAAACTACCACGTGGTGGGTACTGGGCCCAGGCCGGCTCCTCTTTGCCGAGTCCAGGCTGGGCACTCGGCAAAGCATGCTTCTTTGCCAAGTGCTCCGACCCTGGCACTCGACAAAGAGACTGTTTGCCGAGTGCCAGTGATGGAACTCGGAAAGACACCGTTTGCCGAGAGCCTGTTCGCCGAGTGCCAGTGCTCACAATGGCAAAGCGACAGATCCAGCCAACGTCTATAACCCGACGGACGGGCTGACGCGTACACCAACCCGAACGCCTATGAGAAGATGACCGAGTACACCGTGGCGGCTCACACGCGTCATGGGCCGACCTTCAATCCGGCCACTGAGCCCCTGGATACAGACATCCTGATGAGGACGGAAGGAGAAAAACAGCACAGCCGGTACTATATTGCCCACAGCGCAATCGACCCGGCCACCGTTCCCACGCTCCGCTAGGTTCGATCAGGGAGCACGACCTCCTCCGACATCCCCATACGACCTCGGCAGACGAGCTCCACACAGATGATGGCGGTGTTTCAGGTAAGTATAGTTTTATTCGTCGTTCATTGGTTTTACACATGTTACCTTTCCTTTTGCATTATTTAAACCTTACAGGTGTAATAATACAGGCCCAATTAGCCGATTTGCAGGCCCAACAGTGGGAGATGGCGGAGGCCCATTAGCGGGAGCTGCCGGCCCAGAGGGAGCAGTCGGCACGCGAGATGGAGGCTGTCCGGTAGCACTCGGTGCGTTAGATCCTTCAGATCCCTAGTGTTGTTATGCCTCCGTTGCCTCCCTCGATGTTCGCTCCACCCCCTCCTCCTAGACCTATAAGGACTCCGGTGAGAATATATGTTCGTCTATTACTTTGGCTTGTGCGGCCATCCTGCATGTACTAATGAGATCGCTTCTCCTTTATGCAGCCACAGTCGGCGGGTTCGAACCCAACTCCTCCACACGGCCCTTCTCCGCAGCATGGGTGGCCGGTTGGCCCGGGTGCACAGTTGACATGGCCAGGTGGCGTTCCTCCTCCACCTCCGCAGCATGGACACTCCAGGTGGGCAAGCGGCCCTCTGCTTCCGCCGACCGGGTGGACGTACCAGTTGGCGCCGCAGCCCGGGTGCTCCGGGTGGTCTTCGTGGCCAGGTGGAAGCTCTTCACATTTTGCGGGGCATGGGGGCGTCGGGTCGCAGCACGAGCAGTGATGAACTGTGATTGTTATGTTGGACATGTTGAATTTATGAACATTGATGGATGTTAGACTTGTTATAGATGTTAGACTTGTTATGGATGTTGGACTTGTTAGATTTATGTTACATATGTGACTGGTTATATATGTGGATTTGTGTTACATATGTGGATTTGTGATATATATATATATATGGATTTGCCTACCGTGATATATCTGAAAAAACAAAGAAAATTCCTAACTTTGCCGAGTGCAGGTACTGAAAAAGTTGGGCACTGTGTGCCAAAACACCCAGCTTTGCCGAGTGCTGACCTGACACTCGGCAAAGATTTTTCTAAAAAAATTAAAAATTCTTTGCCGAGTGCCTACCAGATTAGCACTCAGGAAAGATTTTTCTAAAAAAAATAAAAATTCTTTGCCGAGCGCCGGTCAGGACAGCATTCGGCAAAATTTTTTTTTACAAAAATAAAAAAAATCTTTCCTGAGTGCCTGCCACGTGGGCACTCGGCAAAGAAGGCATCAGATGACTGATGTTAAACTTTGCCGAGTGCGTATCTGGCACTTGGCAAAGTCTTTGCCGAGTGCCCGACGTGTGGCACTCGACAAAGAATTCTTTGCCGTCACATTCTTTGTCGACACCTCTTTGCCAAGTGCCGATGTGGAAAGCACTCGGCAAGACCTTTACCAAGTGCTTTCAGGGCTTTGCTGAGTGCCTCGGGTCTCGACAAAGAGGGCGAATTCGGTACTGTTAGGTCCGTTTGACTCCCCTTCTTCCCTAATACACGTGGAACAATATAAAGCTGTCTTATGCAGCATATGAATGTTTGGCGGTCAGTGAACCAATCCAAATCTAAATATTAAAGTTAGATTTTTGATACGCGGAGCCGAGGAGCAGGTAGTTTGAGGTACTCCATGACCACGCGAAAGGAGTTCTTGTTCTCTTTCTAAAAAATAACAAATCTATGCAGTGCACCACATCCACAAATGAACAAATCAAGCTAATCAGCGCAGAAAGCTAAAAAATAAGTAAAAAAATGCAACCAAAAAATGCCTACTGATGCTGAATTTTCGTTTATATATATAATCTCTACAACTAAAACATATAAAATGTCACCTGCCCCGCAGCACCAAACGCTCCCAACGTTAGTCTACCCGGCAACTCAAAAACTTCTCATGCGGTCATTTCTCCACCGGCGCAATTTCTCTACAACTAAAACATATGAAATGTCAATGTCTACCCCGCAGCACCAAACGCTCCCAACGTTGGTCTACCCGTCAACTCAAAAACTTCCCATGTGGTCACTTCTCCACGGCACAAATAAACCCAAGAATTAGTGTTATGATTTGTATGGATGCTCCTCACAAAAAAAAAAGATTTGCATGGATGTGTAGTGGGGAGTTACACCTTCCATCTCTCACGGAACTTTTTGGAGCCTCCAAGATTTACATGGATGCATGCAAGAGGACAAATGAAGGAAAAACGGACGTCACATCTCTTATTCCTAAAAGCACAATACATACTGGCCGAGAAATTAGTTCTCTCCCTTTTCTCCTAGCATGATCTTCTATCCTTGTGTCCAATAACCGTACAAAAGCGACGAGTTCATCCTCAAGATGTCGTGGGTAGAATTTATTTCTCTGCTACTCGTCACTCCGAACCCCTTTGCCCTACATGTCAATGACGCCCACTGGTTTGTTTCTACCATACGCCCGCCTATATTATCACAAAGACCGAAAGTAATGAAACCTTAGACGAGGAGCAACTATACCATGTCGTCTCCGAATTAGTGGAAATCAAGGAATTGGTTGTTTAATGTTGAGAACATGATTCATGAACAATGTGCAACAATATCTTTTTGGGATAATAATATAATATGATTATATATACATATGTTATTCTGGCATTTTGTTTTCCGTTACAACACACGGGTATTTATCTAGTAAAGATAAAGAAAAGCAGAGTTCAACACTGACTTCAAGTCTTCAACTTCAACATCAAAACTGCGAAAATCCTTTCTCCTATGACTTATTTTCCTGCTTCCTATAGCTTTGCTCTTCCAAGTGTAGTGTGAGTTGAAGAGCAGTTTAGGATTGAAGTGAATAATTTGTTCTAGAACCAAAAGCATGTGTAGTCCTATTTGATTAGGATGAACTGATACTTTTGTTTCTGTCAAGAACAGAACATTATGAGCTCATGGCAGAAGCGACACATTTACAAATCGGGCACCAGTTCTTTTGCTGAAGCCACTGTTGGATGCAAGTTGTATGGTAGTAATGTTTGCATGCCATCTTGGCCACCTCCACACCAGAGCAGTACTCCTCCTAGAAAAAGAAAACATCATAGAAATACAATAAGATACCACTTGGGGCAGAATATCTATATTATCTCCTAGAAAAAGAAAACATCATATGCTGTGACCTGTTATTTTCTGTCTCAGCAACAGGTTATAGAAGGACCACCACTTTCTAGATGATTTTCAGCCTGATTTGAACCCCCTAGTTTTGGTGATGTACTCGTTATTACTTTCTTAATATCATGCATTTTTTTTAAAAAACAACATTATCCTTTTTGTTTCTATAGCTGCTGGTAAAACCAGTATAAAACTACTGGTCTGCATTCTTATTCTTAGTCTTAACTGAAAAACTGTCCTGTAGTCGAGTGTATTTCACCTTTTTTAATAAAAAAATGGTACATCAGGGGAAGCCCCACTGTAAGCTTTTATTTCACCTAAATATTATTGTGAAATTCCCAGACTAGAGTGATTCCTTCAGAAATCCAAATGCTCAATACATTAATAGGTCCTGAGGCACCTAATGGTACTTCGATAGGGAAAGTGATAGGATTGTACTTTTATAAGTTACATCTCTAACATTGTTAGGAGTATACAACTTTAGTATAAAAAATGTTGGTAGATGAACTAATGGTTACGGTAAGCAATGTACTGTCACAATATACGAAACTACCTGACATATAATGCATTTGATGTCACCATCTTCATGGCTGCTTGAAGTTGTGGGCACATAGAGGCTTCTCTTCAGACACTCAGAATGCGCATCATCTGAAAGGCCAGTGCTTACAGTACCTATTCTCTCCCCAAGCGCAAGCAAGTCCTGCATGAGGAATCCATGTCGATCAAAAGGAAAAGTCAGAATTCCAAAAAACAAGTATGTTTGGGATTATTTACATAACTATGATGGAGGTTGCCAGTAACACATTGACAGACGAAAGAATAGATGT
Organism: Bothriochloa decipiens; assembly: GCA_023333625.1. Lineage (NCBI taxonomy): Eukaryota > Viridiplantae > Streptophyta > Magnoliopsida > Poales > Poaceae > Bothriochloa > Bothriochloa decipiens. The sequence goes on from CM041635.1 coordinate 25,115,174, forward strand.
ACCTCATAAGACATGTCATCAATGTCCATTCTCATTCCCCTATGCTGATCATTAAAGACATAATAATCCTCAACCTGCAAGGCATAATGTCACTATTAAGACTACTGATCAGCGTTACTAGCAGCATGAACTGCTTCTATCATCACATTCACATTATTAATAAATGACAGATTAGAAAAGTGTTTGAGATACTAACTCAATGCATCATTTCAATCAGAATAGTCAGAACACTAGTTCCTACAGACAGGTTGATCGTAGGAAAAATGGAAGGGATCACTGAAACAGTGATGACGAAGTTTACTGATGAACAAGGTAAAACTTTGAAACAAGGGAGACACTGGACTTGATGACATACCACCAGTTATCAGATACATGATTGAAATGGTTGGATTATCAACACTATTTATGGGAGATAATTGCTATGGTGATATCTATCTATAAAAAGACATACCTCTTCACTATCATCCATATCAAAGTGCCAGTATTCACTGGAATCATCTAAAGTATCCTCGAATGATGATACTGGCCCTTGCTGACGTCTACTCCTGCGCCTCAACAAGCTTCGAGGTAGAAACCTGTCTGAAGGGTCTTGGTTAGAATTTCTTGTCAGCACATCTTCCCTAGAGCTACCACTACTCTGTCTGGCTTTATGCGTCCTCATAGCTTCTGCACCCCTTCCTCCATCCTTCCTCATTCTCGAAGCTGGCCGACATATTGATCTTGAAATCGATCGGCTACTGCTTGATGTGTTTGTTGATGTTATGTTAGGACTACCCAGTCCACCCAATGAGCATTTCCTGGATCCGCTGACCTTTTCTTTCAACCGAGCCAGTAGATCACACCTGGGATTTTCTTTTCGTCTTGGTACATTGCCAGTCTCACCAAAAGTACTTGCAGTTTTCCTACTGGTGCTTCGATCATAAGAAATACTTCCTTGAGGGGACATCCTGTTGGGTTTCCTCAACACTTGTGATCTCTGAAGAGCCGATGTTTCCATGGATGCCCTGCGTGTCTTCTTGTCCTTGTTTGGGAAAATCTTACTGCTGCACCCGAGGCAGGTACAACATGTGGTGGCCTTGTGGCGCGGGCTTTCTTCCCTGAAGATAAGAATTGAGCCTCCTTTGGTGACAAGAAGGCCACTGACTGTTCTCCTTCCCATGCTTTCATCCATATCAGATATTCAACTGAAATAAGAAGCAGGTTAAATTAGTGGAAGTTGAACATTTGAAGTTAACCAGGTCATACTTCAATTGAACTGACAACACAAAACTTTCTGGGCAGATTGACTACGGTGGAAAAGATTATGGCACATGGAGATGACAGCACACACAATCAGCATAAGAAAAACAAGCATGTTCCCTGCGCATATTAGAGAAGATATGGAACTACAGTTTGAGCCTAAAAAAACAGGCACACATCAAAAGGTGCAAAACTGCAAATGATGCACAACCAATAATGATGGAGAAGAGATATTCCTAGGCCCACATTACTCAGAAGTATCTGATCAATGCTACTTTTGTGTGCAAAACTTGGCAGCCTTACAAGGAGAATAAACGACTAGATGAAACAAGGTATTTCCCACATCTGAGACCAAAGCATGAAATAGAAGAGTGCAGGACAGAGGCCAGAATATATAGGAAACGAAAAATACAAGATAGCAACCATCGAGCAGTAGTTGCTGAAATTTGCTTGCAAGAATGACATCGAGCTCTGACAAAACTGAACCAGCACAACCAAAATTGACATTGACATCTGCGCGTATACATACAAAAGGGCAATCTAGCCTAATCAATGGCATATATTTTCAAAAGTATCCCCGGCCAGTTAGGTAAATCCTATGAATATTGACTCTACACATGGATTAGGTATTGAGGTGCTTCCCACAACCACAAAGCTTATGGGAGGATGAAAAAACACCAGAAATAAAGTTACTGGTAGCCTAGTGCCCCTCCCTCCCACCCTTTGTAGCTGACATTATTGCCTTTTGCTGAAAGGTGAATCCCCTTATACACCCACCAGCACGCTAAGCACTACTGGAGATGAGCAATTGGAACGGGATACGTAGAGTACTGTGGTAAATCTAAACTACGGTGAAGATGCAGAAAAAGCAGAGATAATCTAAGTATTAGTAGCCACAATATAAGCGTACATAAATAAACTTATTAAACTATCAGAAATTTAGTATTTATACGAGAAGTTAAATATTTTTTGTAAAACACCCGATTCTGAATAGTTCTTCATCAGAAAAATAAAAAAATGGGGATTATTCCAAGATAAGAGTCGAAATTGAGCACCTCTTGTTACGGCATCAACGAGAACGCATATGATCGGGCCGATGATTCTCCTCCACCGATCGCAAGGCCAGGAACAGTTTATGTGGCCAACCAAACCGCCAAAGGGACAGATAAAGCGGACAGCCAAAAGGACTGATGGGTCGAAAGGACCGCCGCTGTTTTGGCGTCAACCAAAACTCCAAAAATCGCCCGGTCGACGGTGGTAGATTGATAATTGATTACAGAAAACAATATGATCGCACATTACATTACAGAGGACGGCTTATATACGAATAATATATAAATGCGAGAACAATCCTAATACAACAGCTCCGTCAAACAGACGGAACAAGGAGAAAAAGACAACCAAACAAATTCTGCCTAGATAATCGATCGCACGATACAAAGGGAACAAACTCCTCGTCCTTCGTCGTGTAAACTCTAACTAGCAATCAGAGGAAGACAGATTCAGTTTTGTTGGCATCGCCGCCAAGGTTTTTTATTATCGGTAAAAAAAAACTTCGGTCCCCACGGTAAATGCGAAATATCGGATCAAATTTAAATAAATTTATATTAATTTTTTAACTAGAAAAACTCTCTAATCCATCATACATCATGAATTTATACAACATCGATGAAATAACACAATATCTTATACCAGCACAGCCATAATAACATGTCGATCCGCAATAATACCGATATAAAATTTTTTCGATTCAAAAAAAATAAATACAATATTTCGAAAATTTCGAAAATATTTCACCGAAAAAGTTTTCCATGTCGCGGACACCCCAATTTGAGATACGCGCCGACACGACAGAAGAGGAATCTCAGATCAACCAATCAATCTATCGGTTCGTAATGCAATGCAATAGACGACGGACGACGGGTTCCGCGAGGCGGATGATTCAATGTCGGAAAAGGAGAGGACGATCGGCGGCTAAAAATAAAGCAGCAGCGCCCGTCCGTCCGTCCGTCCCCCATCGATCGATCTCCAGTTGCAGTCATCATTTCTAATCTAATCTAAGAACTCGGAACGACGAGCGAGTGAGAGCGAGGGAGGAGGATCAGGGAGAGAAATATCCGAACCTTCTCCGTCGCGCCGGGCCTTTCCTCCTCCTCGTGTGTCTCTCTCCGCCGTCCTTGGTGATGAGAGGAACGAAGCAATTGGACCGGATTTAGATGAGAGAGTGATAGAGAGATGCGTCTTCCTTCCCGCCCGCCATTGCAGAGAAGGGAAGAAGCCAAATAAGCAAGGAAGGTGGGTCGCGGGCTCACGGCGGCGGCGGTGCCGAGAGCTGACGGGGAACCATGGTACGACGCCCACTGACAGGCGGGCCCGTCGCTACGTAATGGTTTGAGGGAACGGAGCCACGGACGGCGTGCCCGCCACGTCATGTCAAACGGATCCGTGCGTAGTGCTGTGCGAGTCGCCCGCATTTTCGTCGTCTATGTACAAATGCTTGGTTTTCATCTGTGCAAAAAATGCACGCTGCACACGCCAGTACTGTCGTAATATATGTAGTATGCCATTCTCGGAGAAATAAATCCTGCTGAAATAAGCCGAGATGTTACACGGTTGCAGTGTTTGTTTCGAAATGCTCACAAAATAGTATGCAAGTTTCTTTTCTTGTTTCTTGTTCCTAGGATGACGTACCAAACAATGCATGGAATCGGTTTTGTGGTTTACTCCTTCCGTTCAAACAGTTAGTCACTTTGATTTTATTTCCTTCAGTTCATTTGCTTTCTATCCATACATATTATTATATTAAGATGTATAACAAGATGACCGTATCAAGAAAATCAAGATGACTTATAATTTAGAATAGAGGAAATATTATGTTGGATAAATCAAGTATACCACGTTCATACCAGATGATTCATATGTTTCTCTTAACCATTTTCAGCAATGACATTTCTTAGTCATAATATGATCTTAATCCATATGGTCAGATTAACAAAAAAGAACTACCATAAGAATTTTGCCGTACTGTGGCGTATTAGTTGTCCTTCTAACCTTGATTTGGACAAGTGTTTTCTCTGTTCATGTCTAGTTCATCAATTTTAAAAAGTCAAACTTTATGAGCTTTGGTCAATAATAATTGTCATGATATTTGTATACTTTTATATAGTGTATAAATATAAAAAATTATTTGTAATAAAATTTCTTCTTAGATGTTGTTCGCCATTACATACCATAAATATTCTGTTGTAAGAGAGACTAATGGTTAAAATCCAACTTCCAAAACTTGATCATACTAAAGTATGCCTTACATAAGATGATTATTTTAACTACTTGAAATATAATACGACATTTTTATCCCTTTTTTGTCTATAAACGTGCGGTCAATGTGATCCATGACATGTTTATTAGTGTCAAATAGTGGAGGGGCCACCCAAGTCAACAATTGACCTTAGTCAATTCATGTTGCATAAGGATGCTTTCAAACTAAGATGGCTAAACTCTGGTCAACAAGAAGTCAGTTATGGCTTTCTAGGATGCTTCTCTTGCTTCCATTTGGACTTTGCATAGGTCTTCCATGTTCAAGCATTGGCAAAGCCACAATTTGCTGGTTGTTCGAACCGATAACAATCACATATGAAAAAATACATATACATTTAAAGTATACATAACAAGCAAATAAATATTTTGTTTTATAATACAAGACAAAACTAAAAAGTATGAAAAAACACAAAATATTTTTGAAAAATAAAGGAACAAATAAATTAGCCCAAGATCTCTAACTCTCATATGAGAATCTCCGTTCTTGGGCTAGAAAACACTAAGAATGCAAGAGGACTACTCCAAAATAATAGGGGTGTTAATGGATATCAATTTAGAGGGAGAGTAAACAAGAAAACAGTAATTATATTTAACTAGCTAATTAAGGGTTGTTTGGAACAAAAGGCATGGAGAAAAAATATACTATAAGAGGCTACAGGAGGATCAGAAATTGAAGTGTAAAAACTATTATTAACTAGTCAATTAAAAATATTACAGTCAATACATATATATGGTAAAAATGTATTACTTAATTTTGATAATATTGAGTACAAA
>CM041635.1:25120604-25208274 GCA_023333625.1 Bothriochloa decipiens
GTTGGGGGGGGAGGGGGAGGGGGCGGTGAGACCGTGAGAGGGGGGCTCTCCGCCCCAAAGGCAGAAAATTCATGTAACCTTGGTTACCCCAAAAAATTACTTGTTCAACAATTGAAGATGTTTTGGTGACAATTACGTAGAGTGCATAAAAAGCAACCATACAAATATTACAACTAAGGTTATTACACTAAGAACACTATTGCTGGATGTAGGGAAGACTCCTAAATTAGAATAAGCCCCTAAACTAGCCGTGTTTGCTTCAAATTATCAGTCCTAAGTCATAATATAATATTTTTCTTACAACAAAATAACATTAGTTGGTTTATTAGCTGCAGAAACTAGTTCACTTTTAATAGTCGTTATCACGTTACAACTTCCCACAATGATGAATTCGTTATCAGCGTGGGCCACACACATCTGCCCATAGCGGGATGGTCGCCTGCTAGACTTTTGCGTTGGCATTATCACATTCAAGCAAACCAGCGCCGAGCTCCTGTCACGAGATAGCAAAGAAATTGGTCCGCGGACCACAAGAAAGGAGAATATCACATTCAACCAAGAACAGATTCGCTAGAATTTCTGGAAGCCCTCCAAAACGCCAAAATGAAAACGGTGTAATAGTTTGTTCAGTTGGCCCTGTATGTAACAAAAGCAAACATCGAGCTCCATAAACCAGAAACCAGCATGCAGCATGTCGAAACAAAATAAAAATACTCCTTGGGATTGAAAGTAACCCCTCTTGCTCCCTCTTCTTCCAATTGGCGAAAAATAAAGTGTTCAGCACTGGTTCATATCATCCCTCTATCTACACACCTCAAAACATGATGTTTGGGAGCCTCTCTGTATCTCTCGCGCTTACTCTTCATCTTATTGTTCTTGCTGCAACTTTTTCGCTCTTTCTAACGGAAGAAGGGCAGGGGGCGGACGCCTCTGTAATGACACTGTTTGCCACGACCTACTGCGCAGCGGCGATCGTCGACGAGGACCGGCCGGGCCACGCAGGCGGTAGCGCCTGTTTGCTGGGCGGGGACGGCGGTGGCTTCTGGGCTTGAGCAGCTGCCTCGAGCTCCGATGTCAGCATGTCGAACATGACCTGGACGTCCTTGTAGCCACAAGTCTGCACGTCCTCGTGGAGCTTCAGAATGCCACCACTGCCTGCACATGGTCCACGGTGTCTCAGGTGAAATCCTGTCAGAAGAATTGTGGATCAAAATAAAACTCCTGCCTGACCAGGTGCCAGGACAGTGAAGAGGCATCATTCAAGCATTTCCTTAAATTCTCAGCATATCAGCATACATGAAAACGAAATAGTTAATTACAATCACAAACGGTGGGCGGAAGGGTGGATACGATGTACTTGGTAGCTATTGAGCCCAGACACAGCCTTCACAGTGTCGGCAAAAGCCTCAGGTGTTGTGAAGACAGAGCAGCCCATATAGTATTTGTGTCGTTTGCTTTGGGCCCTTGGGATTGTACTCCCCTTAAAATTTCATCCATCAATCATGTAATCAAAAGATTGGTTTTCAATCTAAAAGATTAAGAAATGAATTTACAGTTTGGTATATACAAAACTAGTGCATATTTTAGGACTGTTGTAATTGTTTTAAGCAAAGGCTTTTCCTAACAAACAACAGGTTCCAATTGGAAGAGGAGGGCAAGCTTTTGTGTTAAACTAAATAAAGAATGTTATTGGAAATGAGGCTTAGCTTTATGTAACTAATTCAAGAAATTGTTACAGTATATTCATTTCCATTGCAATGGGAGATGTAACACCAAAAGGAAACATAAATCAACAAAGTAGGGTGGCATGAACTTTTTGTGATGAAACGGGAGGGTTACCCCTACAGATTAAAGATATATTAAAGAACAAAAAAAATTTACAAAGCAAGCCTAAGGGAAGCTGGCATGTAAAAACATCTTTGGAGGGAAAGAAAGCAAATAATATTCACATATTGACTTTATTACTCCCTCCGTCTCAAAACTCTTGTAAATGTGAATGTGACAGTCCTTCCACTTCCCTAGGACTAAACCATAAAATGGCACTATGGAACAGAAACATTAGATCCATCCCAAACTGAAGAAAAGGCACTTCCTAGTTCCTATTCAAAAAGCTGAAGAAAAAGCACCAGAAATTAAACAATCAACCCAATGGACGGCTGGGCGACAAAAATCCTAACATGAATATGCACGTCATAAAAAGGCTGGTACGAGTCACAACTTTTAAGAAACTTCCTGCAGATGAGTAGGAATCATGCTCTAGTTTTTCTTTTTTTGAGAACTAATAATCATGCTCTAGTGCCATCCGCAGCTTCACTGCCGAGGTAAGGCGTCCATTTGGACCGAATAGCCTTTTTCCCCTGTGAGGTTCACCTGGCTCGCCATGTTGGTTTGCAGAGGATGGGCCCACCATATCAGTCTAGGAATTTCTCATCTATGGCTCGGGACAGGATATGGATTGGAATCCGATATGGATTCTATACAAAATTATGGTAAATCTTCCAAGCTTGCATAGTTCCCGTGCTCTCTCCTTATCCATGGCAGTGAGTACCTATCAAGGCGCTCTCCAGTCTCCATATCCACGGCAGTCCGTATCCGAGGCACGAGATATTTTTAAAGCCAGCACGTGGCCCGATGGCAACATTCAAGCGTCCATGGCCCACCTGTCTGTGGCGCTACAGGTCAATGGCAGCAGGAGCTTATGTCAAGGCACATCATGTGGCCTGTGTGTGTAGGGTACGCCGCCTCGCGCTGAGGCCACGCGGCGCGGCGGCCATTTAAGTCGAGACCGTCCAGATTTCGTGATGATGCTACGCAACAAGATCCGGGGACGGGGACGGGGACGGGGACGGGGACGGGATGAATGCAATTTGCAATGCAAGCGATTGCCGTGCCGTCCTCTGTTCCGCTGCAATTGCGAGCGCCAGTGCTCTGTACTGCAGGCCACTGTTACGGGCTTATTATGGCCTCATGTACCCTTCATCACAGGATCGCCGTGCTGAATCAAAACTTTTATCTCCCTTTGGTTGTTTTTTTAATTTTTTTAATAATATATTGTGCAAATTCTAAACGTGACATTGGCCTACATGTCAGCTTGGTCGATTTTCAAGGAGAATAACATGGGTTCTACGGCCGGGAATGCGAGAGGGATTAAACGAATTTGAGTTCAGGCCAACTGCTTTTTTTGAGGAAAAAAACAAAGGGCAGCGTTAATTAAAACAGAAGGTGTGAATCACATTTCAGATAGCGAATCGGTGAATCCGCATTTCAGAGAGCAGCGTGTAATAACCGCAACAGAGTCGTAAGAACTGAATCGCTAAAAGGAAATCCTAGCAGTACTCCAATTATCGAATCAATCGTGCATGTATATATTTGGAGATGAAACCCAGGAAATGAATAACAGAACAGGGTTTAGAATCAGCACACAGACAGAAAAAGAGCAAACACACGGTTCGATCGGTCGCAAACTCGATCGAAAGGAGAACAAAATCGAGCAGCCTGCTACGACGACGACGACGACGGACAGGAGGGCGAGATGTACCGTCGCTCCCAATCTAATCTCCGGCGATCCCAGAGATAAACTAAACGACGATCGCCTCAGTCCGATGATCTTCCACGGAGCAGAACGAAACGAAACGGCCGACCGGGGGTTAGGGAAGGGAAGAGGAGGCATGGTATTGGTAACTGACCAGGCTTACGCGCGCGGAGCCGCGCGGCGACGGCGGCCCAGGCGCGGCGCGCGCGGGGCACCACCTTCCTCCGCCACCACGCCACCATCCGTTCTCGCCGACGCCCTCCAGGCTCCTCCTAGTGCTCTGCGGCGTGCGGGGTCTGCGAGGAGGAGGAAGGAGGAGGCGCGGTTCGGCAGGCAGGGAAGGCACCAGCGCAGTAACGCAGGGGGCGGTTTTTATCCGGTGGGTTTCGTTGCGGTCGGCGGGGTAGTATCTGGGCTGGGTTGGGCCGCAGTGGGCTGTGTGGCCTACTGGCCTTGCGTCCTGCCGGGTTCCCAGGTGCACGTGGTTGGCGCCTGGCCGCCGCCGCCGCCGCGCCGACTCGTACACGCTGGCCAGTAGCCAGTGGGCCCCAGCCAGTTTCCCTCCTCCCAAAATATCTCAGCTACCACATTTGTATGCATGTGTGATTCACTATCCCAAATCCTCTTCATTTCGATGTTTCTAAAGTTTTAAATAGTATCAAACATCAATGTCATGAAAAAAGATTGCATACATCACGTTTTTTTATTGGCTTTATAGAGAGGTTGCATACAAATGTGGGGAAGATTTAGTTTAGAGTTGCTGCATCGTCGACACATAGGACTATTGTTTTTTGAAAAGAAAAAGATTGTGCATTCATGTAATGCATTTATTTTGGGTATAATACTTCACCGTCTATATATAGCATTGATATATTCATAATTCATACCTACTAGTATAATATATCCGTATCTGGAATTTCAAAATGTGAAATAGTGCGGCAATCTCTCATCTATTACGTACGAGATATCTGGCTAAACACGAAGATACGTATTCATCGCACAACTCAAGTCTCGGTAATTCTTTTTTATAAGAATAAACTTACAAATTATTTTCTCCGTTCTAAATTATAATTCGTTTTGATTTTTTTAATACACGTATTTTACTATATACCTAGATAAATAATGTATTTAGATATATAACAAAATATATATATTAAAAAATTAAAGTAAACTATAATTTAAAACGATCGAGAAATCGAGAAAAATATCTACGACGCGTAGCCGTGACCACTGTACGGGCTGACATAGCAGCTAGCAGGAACCTGACACGTCATGCTCGGTCATGTGCACGGGCCACATCCGCATCATCATTCCTCATCGCGACCCGGAAGGCGACGTAGCTCCTGTCATACTGACACGTGGCTGCCTTCCATGGAAATTTCGTTTCCTTCTCCATACACGATGAATGCATTTACTTTTTCGTGACCTTCCTCTACCCACGACGTACTTTTTAGTGGCATCACTAGAAGAGAAATAACAACCGTAAATGTATATCGAAGAGATTAGAAAGAAAGATACCAACTTTATGAATTTAGCCATTCTCCAAATAAATCCTACCTAAACTAATTCAACAAGCTAAGTGAAACTTAGCATTATCTCTGTTCGAACCTACCATGTAATGTTATAAGAAAATCGTACCATGTCATTAAAAACTTGTTTTGAATCCGTCCTGTTAAGACTTTTTGATCTGCGTTTTGGCTCATTTTGGAACTACTCCAGCTCCATAAACTCCACCAAGGAGTAGGTCTATAAAAAAAAAAAATTCAAGACTCAAGATCACCTTTTTAGATGCTCTCCTAACTCTATGTACCATTGTCTCTAGAGCACAGTTTATGGTGATGCATCTGTTTGGCTCAAAAATGGAGTGACTGAAAACATGGTGCGGAGCAGTCCAAACATTCCAATACTCCCATCATCATGTGTAATAGTGTGTTCAAACATTCAAAATTGAACCCAAATATAAGGTACAAAACAATTCTCCATTAAACTAGCTGCATAGATTGGGAAGGTATTATATTGCTATTTGCCCTTTATAAACTAATCACTAATATGGTAGCTTTTGATTTTTTATGTTCTCTCTTAGTCTATCATAGAATCTCTAAAATGCATTATTATAGAACAGAGAAGGAATAGTTTATGATTATTTGGACTAGAGCGGGTTTAACGAATGAGCTTGTGGTGTGAGGCTCCTATCTCCATAGTTAACCATACTAAGAGCATCTTTAAGAGTTTGCTAAAATTCACTTGGTAATTTTGTAATTTGGTAACTTGCTAAAATATATGTCAAGTAAAAAAATAGACCTTCTCTAAGAGTACGCTGTTGTTTGGTTGCCAAAACATAAAGTTACTCTTGCATTGAAGACCCTACAGTTTCCACTAATTAACCAATCCCAGATCTGAAAATTTACCTCTATAGCAAACTTATATCAGGAACCTAAAAGAGAAACAAAATTATATTTTCGTCTTTCATCTAATGTTTTCCGTACGGAGAGCGGAGGTCGGCTGTCGGCGGAGGACGGACGGCGTGCTTGATGCAATCGCTGTTGGAGGATCACGGACGGCGTGGTTGCCCAGCTACCTCTTCTCTTCACGTCTGTGCTGCTTGCCTCCTACTTCTGCCTCCGCCGCGGGCCGCCGACGGCCACGGCTTCAGCATCGGCGTCGTGCACGGTTTTCAAATGGGACCGCCACGTCTTCGGCATCGATGGATCGTCGGGGGTTCCTCGCAGCGTACAGGTGTAGTCGCGATTAGACTCTTCGTGGGCGCAGGAGAAAAAATCACAACGATTTTGCGCGTCGGAGAAGACGGATGGCAAGTCGAGTACACGCGCATATCTTTACGCGCACGGAGGAGAGAAATAACAAGTTGATAAAATTGGTAAGGTCATTTGGTAAACTATTGGAGAGTAATTTTTTTTTATTTACCTAATTTTTAAAGATAACAAACTTATTTGACAAAACTGTTGAAGTTGCTCTAAATTTCATAACACTGTAGGCTTTTACCTAATAATAGTAAAATAATATGGCTACTTAGTAATTAGGACACCTCTAATAGCCTGCTCCAACCAGTGTTAGATGTTACGCGGAGTCTAGACAGACTCACGAGCTAAAATCATGTGAGATAGTAGGAAAAGAAAAGTTGACAAACTGTTTGTCCTCTATACTATCTATGGGACATGCAGGATGCGATGATATCTTTCCGATTTTCATGTTATATATGATGTGTATTAAAGGGAAATATTAATAATAATAAAATACAAAAATAAAAAGGTAAATATTTACTCCCTCGGTCCGAAAATAAGTCATCTTTTTTACTTTGATACATCATATTTGACAGTCCATCTTATTTAAATTTTTTTACAACTTATAAAATAAATAAACTATTATTAAAATATCTTTAATGATAAAATAAATTATATTAAAATAGATGATGTTTGTAAAAAATTTAAATAAGACAAACGGTAAAACATAACTTTGATACATCATATTTGACGGTCGTCTTATTTAAATTTTTTTTACAACTTATAAAATAAATAAACTATTATTAAAATATTTTTAATAATAAAATAAAAAAAGGACATAACCAGTGCCGTAGGCTCCCGCATTGCTGAGGCTTGAACCTTAGATCTCTTAGTCATAGATGGTAAAGCTCTGCCGCTTGCACCAGGACCGTCTTTCTTTAATAATAAAATAAATTATTAAAATATATGATGTTTGTAAAAAATTTTAAATAAGATAAATGGTAATACATAACGTATCAAAGTGTGAAGATACTTGTTTCCGTACTGAGGGCGAAACGATCGACGGCCGGCCACCCGAGCCTTCGTTATGTTTCCGGACGGAGGGCGAAATCATCGATGGCCGGCCACCCGAGCCTTCGTTAGCGTCCACGTGTTACCTGATGCGGCGTGGTAGGCCCGGAGGCTACCAAGGCCTAGCTGCCGGCCTAGTGCCCCATAGTAGTACGACTGGGAGTCGCCCCAATTCGGAGCTCTGCGCCAGTCTGCGCGCAGCCAGGGACGGCAGTCGGCAGTAATCTCCTTGATCATCGCGGTAATAGTGCCTCGAAGACTGTGCCAGCACGAGGGCCACCAATGGCGACGCAGATTTCGTGTCAGAACTTGGTTCTGGTAAATTCGGTTGGAGATTTCAGTATGGGTAGTTTGACCATCCTCCGTGATAGCGCCGATGTCAAGACAGAGAAGATCAGAGGAAGTGGAGAAAAATATTCCATTCAATGAGAGGAATTGTAGAATCCGTATGTATTTGGACTTTTTGTATTTGTATTATGAACCGTTGAGTTCAAAATTATACTCTAAATCATTTGACTTTGTATATATCTATTTTTTATATATTTAGATAGGAGTATAATAATATATACTTCCTCCGTTCTAAATTGTAGTTCACTTTAACTTTTTCGGTGCATGCATTTTATTGTGTATCTAGACATATTATTTATCTAGCTATATAGCAAAATGCATGTACCAAAAAAGTCAAAATAAACTACAATTTGGAACGGAGGGAGTACGTGTCTAAATATATAGAAAAATGTATAAACCAAATAAAGTTAAAGTGAGTAAGTAGAATCCTTATATAATTGGATGCCATTTTAGGATTCTATAAGATTTTTTATTCAAAGTTTTAGAATCCCAAGAAAATCAAACGGTGCCTTGAACAAAAACGGCTAACAGGTGCTGATAGGAATTCAATGGAACCACGGTCATATTCATTGCGAAAAGAGTACTCACTCGCGAAGATAATATTCTTTGTATATATGTTCGCTTGAGGACATCATCATTTAGCCTTCTTGGTTTTTGTGGGAGATGAGTCGGTTAGAGACGGTTGCGGCGACCGCGGCGAGCGCGCCGCCTCCGGAGGCGGCACCCACCACACCCTTGGCATGGGGAGATGGGCTCGGTCCCCTGCCGGCGGCGGCGATGCTGAAGGCGGAGTTCGTGGCGGGTATTTTACCTGCAACCCTAACCTCTTCCTTGCCGAAGGGTAGGGACCAGGAGAAGGGAGGATGCTCGGCGAGCATGGTACCCACGACGTCGGCGACGGTATCAAAGATGACATTTGCGCCCAGAGCAGCCGATCGAACAGGAGATAGGAAGTCGGGGTCAAGCTCGTCGGTGACGGTTTCGAAGTTGAAGAGCCCGATTCAGGCCGCAGCTGATTTCAAGTCTCAAGGTAGGCAACCGCTTCTCCTGTATCCAATGCTGCTGAGTCGGCGAGATATAGGGTGGTGTTTCCCACCATTGCTGAGAGCGCGCAGAAATCCACCGGTATCAGTTTCCCAATCAAGCCAGTTCTGAGTGAATTCATTCATAAATCAAAACTGCAAGCCAATCCGTTCGATTTCATTAACAAGGATCAAGTTGTTTTGAAGAACATCCCAATTCAGTTGTGTTGGAATTCTGTCAGCAAAACAGGGGATCCAATTCCAGCAGAGGGCGGGGAGAAGAAAGCTTCAAATCGCCCCTGGCAGAATGGACCTACAGGGCAGAGACCGTGGTTCAAGAGGTTACCAAAAGTGAAAATCATACCGGGTCTTTTGGGTGCTTTTCCAGTGTGGGAGAGACGTGGCGACTCTAGAGCGAGCGGTGAAGAAGAGGTCAGGTCTGCAGGGGAGTCTGGTCACCGTGCTGTGGCCTCTGTAAGCCCCTCACCCACCCTGAATCAGCTCAAGGGGGAACGAATCCCACCTGGGTCTCCCAATCATCAAAAACCTAGATCTAATCTCACTCGATTTGTTGGACATCTGTGGAAGAATCCTACCAAAACCTTCGCATCGGTGACCTGAATCGATTTGGCACCGACTATGAAGGTCAAGATGAATCAAGGCGATGGCAAGAAAGGATGGGGTGGAGGCGGTGGAGCGGGCGATGGTATGGGGGTAGAGGAGGATACGACGACGGTCAGTGAGGGAACGGGCCCGGCGGGCGCGGTGGAGGTTTCGGCGAAGGTGGATCCGGGAGTGGAGATCAGGGAGGATCGCATGGTGCTCAGGGAGGGAATGGCGGAGGCGGTTAGTGGGGTGGAGGAGGCAGATGGATGGGCGGATATAACAGGAATCAAGGTCGGGGAAATGAGATCGTCCGAGGCAAGAACACTTGGGATCGCAAGATCGATCAACCAAAATGAAGTTAAAGCACCAGTTGCAGCGAGTTGAAAGAGGAACAAGTAGCGGATACTTCAAAGGGGGTGTTGACATTCCTTACACCGCTTAAGTTAAGTTGTCATCCCTAACACGATGTAAGAAATGTGGTTGTATTTATAATCTTAGCACTCATCATAAAATTAAATAAAAGGTTATCCGTAAACGCACAGATAAATATTCCCGTTGTAGCATTTCACCGAGGAAAGTTCTAGGTATTGTTATTTATAATTCACCACTAGGAAGGCAGGATGAAGGTATTGAGAATAAAGCTATAACTTACACTTGTGATAAGAGGTCTACTAGATCTTCTCAAAACAGGGATCATATCATAATAATATTAAATAAGGATAATAATTCAACAATGTCCATAGGAGGTTCTACCGAGCATTTTCCTTCTTAGGCGTGATTCTAGAAAGAATTAGGAAATAAAGATACATAACTCCTAGGATTGATTATAACTATAGGTCATTGAGCTACATCAATTAGTGCAATTACATCTAGTTATCATGGTCAAAATAATCTCATATCCATACTCAAGAGACATTGCCAAGGTGGGTCATGAACATAGCAAGACGTCACCCCGCAACTATAGGCCTTACATAATCCTACATTCGGGGAGTGGACTACAGAGGACTCAACGAAGCTGTCACCTTCGCGATCTACCACATGGTCCAGAACATAGGGGGGCACTCGTAGATAGACTTAATTTAGGCACCATGCTTAAATTAATTCTACCACCCACCACTTGTACTTCAGGATGAGCGCTATACAAACAAGAGCATAAACACCGAACTACTCCTACTAAACTAGACATATAACCAACATAGGCAATGAACATTATAATTATGAATCTATTATTATAACAAGTCATGGTGAGGAACATAAACATGAACAAGAAGAAGAACTAGAGGAATATTACAAATAAGAACACAATGAACTAGATGATGAACTAGACAATTAGACGATGAACTAGAAGATAAACACAATGAACTAGAAACACAAATAGATTAATAATGTTGAATACAAAGAGAGATACAAGACATTACTAAGCCTCCTTATGACTAGATCTGGAGCCCAAGCACTGCTTGCCTCCTCTAATTCCTATTCTTTATGTTCTAGCTATGCCCTAGATGGTGGATGCTCTAGGTTATCCTTTTGAGGGACGACCCTGAACTGAATAATGATTATGATGATAGATGCTCTCCTCAGGGGGTCTGCCCCTGCTTATATAGTCTGGTGGGATGAACCGTGACCCTTGGATCAAACTGACTTGAAACAATGGTCAAGATACGCTGTAGAGGTCGGTTGGAGACCGTCACACGAAGGAGGGCCCACCACTTGGCAGGGGAGCTAGGCCGGCCGACCTGACATGTGGGGCCGGCCGGCCCTACCTGGCAGTCGCCAGGCTTTCGCTTTGATCTCGTGTCTTCTGGTGTCTTCTACGTCCTTCTAGTGCCTCTTTCCGATCCGTTTGCGCAATGAGTCGTGTCGTGGATAGATTCTTTCCTTTCCCAGCTTCTAAATAAGTCCCTGGAAAATATAGTTTAACAGAGTTGTGGAATTCTGTCGGTTTAGTCCCTGGTCTTGTGATGATGATGATTTCTAGGGCCTTCTAGAGTCTTCCGAGTCGTAACCATCGAGGACTATCTCTCCGGTGTTCCAAATATATCTAGTGATATGTCCATTGTGATTGTCTCGACGAGCTCTTCACAATGGTGTGCTCTCCTTTCTTGAGATACTTTTATGATGAAATATTAAATATCCTGCAAAACAAGTTAGAGCAACACAACTCATGGAACTCATTAGAATAAATCCCTACTTCCTTACTTTATCTTTTAATTAAGGCCTTATCCTAGATCAGTTGATAATTAAAAATTAGAGTTAATTGATGTCAACAGGGGGTCAGATGTCTGGGGAAGAAAAGAAATCACAAGAGGGTGTCGAAGATCAGAGTAGTCAACCCAGGGCCAGCTAGGGCACATCCTCCAAAGGTATCACTCCAAACTCTCCTGATGCAAAGCCTGTTAATGTTGGTAAACAAGTCAGTAATGATACAGTCCGAGTTGCTTGTGAGATATGTGGGTTATACAATCACTTGATTAAAGACTGTAGAAGAATGATGTGTGAAATTTGTGGCCTGAATAACCATACCACCTATGATTGCAAGCGCTGTGTCATGTGGAACACTGGTCCTGAACTATGTGCAGCGCAAGTGGAGGACCAAAGCTTTTTCTTCATTGAAGAATGTAAGGATCCCAGAATGGCTAGAGAGAAGGGTTGCATTGGTGAAATTCTGGTTATTCAAGGCAAAGCAATAGCTAGAGATATTGAGAAAGAATTCAAGTTTCTAATGGGCTCAAGTAACTGGAAGTGCAATGCAAGGCACATAACTGATACGAAGTATCACATGAGATTTCCCAGTCCTGAAGCCCTGGATGAGTGGGATAGAGTCAGAGGCATTGTGATGAATGAAACTAAGGCATTCATCAAGGTCAACCCCCTTTCTGCTAAAAGTGCAGTGAAAAGTTCTCTACAGCTTGCCTGGTTCAGAGTTGGGAACATTCCCACTGATCAAAGATCTACAAGAACAATTGCTAAAGTTGGAGGTCTGGTGGGTAAAGTGGATAACTTTGATAAAAAAACAAGACTAAAACCTGAATATGTGAGAGTGATGATTGCTTGTAGGAATGTCACTAGAGTCCCTAAAACATCTGTAGCACATCTTGGATATGATGATTATGAGTTTAACTTTGAGAGGGAAGTGCCTGAAAGTCAACAAGGAAGAACTCTGTCTAGTGGGATTAAGGTGGGAGAGGATCCACCAAACAAAAAGGCAAGTTTGATGATGGCAAGAAAGATGATAAGGGTAGTAGTGGAAGGATGGCTACTGACAATGTGGTTGTTGATAGTGGCAGTAAAGGGCAATCTAGCCAAGGCAAATCTGTGCAAGCTTGTGCATGTATGTTGAAGGTAGATAAGTATCAGTTTTAGACCATCAACATAACATGAGAAAGGATTAAAACATGAATACCATCTAGTTATAGGGGTTACACTAACAGAATTTCACGAGTTTTGGTGAATGTCTATTTCTACAGGGGGTTATCAGAAAAAACCAAAAGAGGTCCACATGTCGGATTTACATAGAGAGAATACCACGTCTAGCAATCAAAGAATACTCTAGAAGACTCGAGGAGGCGACCCTGCGAAGCTAGGCCCACATGGTAGCCAGGCAGGGGCGGGCGCCCAACCACATGGACGGCCGCCTAGCCACCTGCACCAATCAGGTGCAGGCTCACGGATCCTGCCTCCACCGACCTTGAAGATCAATATGAAGCGTCCATTTAGGTCGGTTTGATCCAAGGGCTGTGGTGCATCCTATGGGGCTATATAATCAGGGCCCCTGACCCTTGGAGAAACCCTGATTCATTAGAGAATTCATTCAAGAGTTCATTTGGAGAATTCAAGAGAAGCCCTAGAGCCACCATCTCAATTAGAGCTCCATAGTTTAGTAGCATAGCTACATAGGAATAGATCTAGAGGGAGTCAAGCCTAGCTTGGAGTCCGGATTTGTTGGCGTTCTTGGTAATTTCTTCTACTTTATTGTAATATTTATTATTGTTCTTGCTACTATAAATAGTACTTTATTTTATTCTACTATATCAGAAATTTTGCTTATGTTCTCAATTATATTGTTCTTAGTTTACTTTGATTATATGCTTAGCATAGTTAGATTAGAATTATGTTTATGCATAGGATCGTACAACGCTTGCTCATTAGATCGATGGGTGAGTGGTAAATATTGTGTAGGCGTTGTGCCTAGACCGTATTTATCTGCGATTGCACCCTATATTTCGGATCGCGAGGTAGATGGCAGGAGTGACAGTCCTGTTGAGTCCTTTGTAGTCCTCTTTCCGAGTATAGGACTAGTAGAACACCACTATTACAGGGAAGTGATTGCTTTGTTTTTGATCTTTCTTGGTAATATCACTATACATAGATGTAACCTTTTTCCGCCATGATTGCTAGGTGTAATTGCACCAATCATTGTATGCTTTGACATCATAGTTAGAATAACTTAGGATTTATTCTTATAGATCGTCCTGGTCCATGCACTACCACAATCTCGAATTGCCTTGACTGCCAAAAACCACCAAGGAAAGAGTTAAACCGCCAAGAAAATGATCCTTGACCATAAACCGTCAAGCAAACGCACTCAAGGATAGAAGCTAAGGGAAATTAGTTTCCTTGGCGGTTTTGGCACTCAAGGATAATTTCCTTAGGGGCTGGCTGCCAAGAAAACTGCGACCAGACTTAATTTGCCAAGCAACCAAGGAAATGTTGTGACCGTAGCTTCCTTGAGGGCCAACAACCTCCAAGGAAAGTAGTTTTCTTGACTGCTAGCAACCTCCAAGGAAATTATCTAGACCGCCAAGATAGTTGTTATTTCCTTAGCTGCCCTTGACCGCCAAGTTAATTCTAATTTCCTCGAGGGCCAGGCTCTAAGGAAATCTATACTAGCAACAATAATCAATATATAATAGTAGTCCAATCACTATACTCAATTGACACATGATGACATCCATATAGACACAAGATTCCAAATTTCCAATACTATATACAATTGATTCCAATCCATATATACATATTACAACTTCGTCTTGTCAACTATATTACACTAAAAGGCATGCTTCATAGTCTAGGCCATCCGAGATAAGTCCTTGGACATACATAACAGTCTCATTGTCCTAGCCTAATAGTCCTAGCTCCTTTCCTTCAAATCCCCAAACGATAAAGCAAAACACTAATTATATTAGACCTTTGATGATTCTGTTGGAAAAAAATCCATCACCATCAATATAGACAAATTTTCCCTAAAAAACAGGAGAAAAAACATGGCTCGAAACATCAGACGATATAAAACTGTACCAAGAAACTGGAATGAACATACAGGTGGTCTGCTAAGCAGTCTTGTTGTCCTAGATCATGGTAGTCTTTTTCCTTTTCTTTACACCATTTCAGTATCACAGTCAAACATAAATACGTAAGGAAACGCTGAGGCAAAACACTCACAGTAACTGCATAGTGCTCAGCAAGGACACGCCAGACTTGCCAAGCACCCAAAAAGAATGACTCCAGAATAACACTGAACCAATATCTCTCCATAGCTGCAGCCTGCACATATTTCTAACCTTTGATTTGAAATAAATTCCAAAAGGACAAGAATTTTCTCAATGACAAAAAAAGAATGCTAACTTACAACAATTATATCAGCTCACTTCTGAAGGCTGCTCGGGAACTTGGCCAGTGCATTTGCTTCTCTAATGGCTCCCCCATCCTGAGAAATCAGTTTTGTATAGAGCTGTCGCACTGTCTACAACTATGAGAGCAAACATGCAAATGCAGAGATATAGAATAACAGGCAGGTCTTCTATTATTAGTCTTCATAATAAGCATATATACTGAAAACAGGAACGCATTTGTAAGCAGAGGAAATAAAGTTAATCCAAAAATAGATTGTATACATCTATTCAGAGTTGCTGCTGGTAATCAATGTCTTAACAAACTAATTTCAAAGTTGGTAACATAGAAATATGGATACTTAATACTAGTTCAGAGTTATCTAGTTCCTCAAATCTAATTATCTGATCAATGTTGCAGCCTGCTGGTGCGTGACAAACAGAACATCAACACCATAGCTCCTCAGATAACCGCCTCAAATTTAGTCAATGACGCTGCTGGAGCATCGCATTGCCTCCAGAGAACAAGTTGCTATGGTTGTAAGCCTAAATTAGACAAGTTTCAATCATTGCTTCAGACTTGGAACTGCAGTACAGTATAGCTTCTTCAGCTTTGGTACAGGCATTGCCTCCAGAGAACAAGTTCCTATGACTGTAAGCCTAAATTAGACAAGTTCCTCCTTGGTTGCAAACATGATTTGTCTGAATTGCATAATCTCTAGCTTATCCGAATTTACTCACAAATTCATATATAATCATTCCTAAATCCTAATCATGAAGCACGTGCTTCAATTCCAGGCCATGCATATTCATATTACCACCAGAGATTTAAACCAACAGGTTGCGTACATATGTGAGAATCACTGGAAGTACCTCATCATCAGTTGCCCTTCGTGCAGGAGTACCAATACCATGGCCACCTCGCTCGGTCCCAGCGATGAGCCCTCTGCTAGCTAGAGGAGACAGATAGATCTGAGAGAAGATGCCGGCACAGAGAGACACAGGGAAACAGTGGTTTCTCACCTTGGCCGGGGCACCACGCGATGGCTGGTTCACCATCGCTGCGTCTTCGCCTTCGTCGCGGCACAGAACGCTCAGATCTGGAGGACGTGGGTGGTGGCTGGTGCGGGCGGGTGGGGAGCACGCGGCGGCGGCAGCGAATGCGAGTGGGTTGTGAGGTAGCGGTGGGTGCGAGTGGGTGGTGAGGTGCGGGCGACGGCGAAAGCTCCCGCTTCGGTGGGTCAGCGGGAGCTGCCTTCGACGAGTGGGCGACCGGCGGCGGCAGGGCTGGTTAGCGGGCACGCTGAGACGCTTGGATAACAGGATAAGGCTGGGCAAATTTCCCCTCCCGCCCTGTGCGTTTGTGTATCGCGCGCTCTGATTTTCGCTCTGCTCTCTGATACGTGGGCCATGATAGATTGGAAGGCACGCTCAGTTTATTTTGAGGGCAAATTGTGTCATGTTGGTAAGCTTTTCCCCCTAATTTTCATTTTTTTAAATTTTTTGCCAGATTAATAAATGTTCTAGACAGACTAAAATATATTCATGAGACATATTTCATACTTGTTCTACAAACTATATATATGTTGCTGTGTAGTGTGAATTAAGAATTAAGACATGTCCATTTTGTATAGTGAATTAAGAAATGTCTGTAAAATAGAAATGAAATAACCATATATTTTACTTCTTGTAGTCATATAAATGATGTAGACTAAGAAGACATGTTTCATTTGAGCTCACCCTAAAATCGATGGAAAATGAAGTGATTTACTAAAGATTACTCAAACTACTATTTTGGTGACTTCGACGAAAAAATAATAATATCATAACGTGGTCTAAAAATTCTAATAATTGGTATGGGGTCATAACACGGGTGTATAAGCTTCTCATAAAAATTTTTGATCATTTTGACAAAGTGAGGCTATAAATTATTTACAAATGGACACATCTCTCACATAGTTACATAACAATGAGACTACATGTGAGAGATTTTGCTTATTTGTGAATAATGTATAGTCCTACTTTGTCAATATGGCTTGAAAATTTTAGAGCAACATAATATAACCATATTATGGTCTCATGCCAAATTTAAGATTTTTTAGATATCTTTAAGATATTATTGTTTTATTTTTGTCAAAGTAACCAAAATACATATAAGCATTTCCTTGACTGTCAACCTCCAAGAAAATTCAATAACACCCAAGAAAACAGGTATTTTCTTTGACGGTTAAGATTAACAGTCAAGGAAACACCCAAATTCCTTGGCGGTGTACCTAGACCGCCAAGGTATATAGTTGCTTTGACTATCTAATAGTACAGTCAAGGAAATTGTATTTTCCTTGGCGGTTTGATTTTGGCCTCCAAGAAAATTTATGGCCGTCAAGGCTATTCCAGTTTGGTACAGTGATGCTAATGTTATAAACTTAGAGTACTCTATTGAGATGATTATCATTATTTTATGTGGCTATGTGCTCTCATTTATCCTTTGTCACTTACCATTCATTCATATATATATATATATTATTTTATATGACACTTACCCTGTATGAGAAGATAGATAAAGATACGGTTAAGCTCTCCATTATCACATGCAGTGCTCATTGCTCATTATCCATAAGCGTTCCCTTCTCAGTGGTAAAAATATAAATAACGATACCTGGATTACTCCCGGTTAAAATGCTACATCGATATTATCTATGCGCTTGCGGATTCCTTATTCATTTCTAGAAAACATATGCATTTAATACCAGCACCTCTGGCGCCATGCTGGGGATGACAACCTAGCTTAAGTGGTGTTAGAGGTGTCAACAAGCATTTTTGGCGCCGTTGCCGGGGAAGGTTGATAGCTTACCAAATGGATAACGAGCATCACTGCATCCACTAATGTGATTGAGGAAACCTGTTCATACTAACCCTTCTCTATAGGATTACCCTTGTTTTGTCTACTTGTGTATCTTTTGCAGGGTAGTATATCAACAGGTTTGATCTTCCAGAAAACTACGTTTAGGAAGACCAAGGCTAAGTTGAGAAAGCACCGATCATCATCATCATCATCTCAGCCTGCCGGTTCTTCTGAGTCGGAAGATCCACCTGTAGTTCAAAGTTGTAACCAACGTTTGAAGCCATGGCTGACAAATCACTCCATGAGTTCTCAGCTCCCACTACGGACAACATCCGTACTGGACCAGCTACGGGCATTGAGAAGTCTTTTGAGCTGAAGCCTGCGCTGATCAACATGATGCAAGCAAGCCAGTTCTGTGAGAAGGCCCATGAAGATGCTAGTGCTCATCTCCAACACTTCCTGGAGATTTGCAGCACTTTCACTATCAAAGACGTCCCCAGAGATGCTATACTACTTCGCCTCTTCCCATTCTCACTCTTGGGAAGAGCGAAGCAGTGGTTCTACGCCAACAAGGACAAGAACACTACGTGGGCACTTTGTTTCACCAATTTCTTAGCGAAGTTCTTTCCCATGGGCAAGACCAATTCTCTCTGTGGGAAGATATCGAGTTTCCAACAACAACATGATGAGACTGTCCCAGAAGCCTGGGAGCGCTTTCAAGACTACATCCTCGAATGTCCTCATCATGGGATGAAGAATTGGTTGCTCATGCAGACATCATGGGCTCAGCAACAGCACTCGTGAAACCATGGATGTTGCTGCTGGAGGTGCATTCTTACCACTCACCATACCTCATGCCACAACTCTTGTGGAGAAGATGGCCTCCAACCAAGGTTGGAGTGAAGAGATAACTTAGACCCGCAAGAGAGGAGGAGGAATGCACCAGCTCAAGGAGGTAGACATGCTGTCTGCCAAGATGGACCTGCTGATGAAGAGGCTCGATGAGAGAGCCACTGAGAAGAAAGAAGTCATGCATATTCATGATTCTCGCATGACTTGTGAAGAGTGTGGAGAGACTGGGCATACAGGTGTCAACTGCCCAGAGATGAAGGAGGATGTGAACTACCTCAACAACAACTACTACTATTGTCCTCAGCAAAAATCAAGGCTAGAATCAGCAACAGAGGCCTAACTACTCAGGTAACTACTCAGGTAACTACCAAGGTAATAATTCTTCTTATAATAATTTCAATCAACCACCTTTAAGAGAGTTAGTGCTTAACCAGGGCAAGTTAATGGATAACCTGTCTAAGAAACTAGCATCTAATGATAAATCTCTGGAAACAATTAATAATAGAATGGATAGTTTTTATAATGCTATAAAGAATCAGCTTAGTTTCAATAAGATGCTAGAATCTCAGTTGCAACAGCTTGCCAACTTTGTTCCCTCCGTCGACCAAGGTAAGATTCTAAGGCAACCAGAAGGGTTAGAAACTAAAAATCTTATAGACATATTCAATGCAGGAAGCTACTGGAGTGACCCTCCTAGAGGATCATGGATTGACTTGACTCTGCCAATCAAGAAGGGCGATCCAGGAAGACCAGTTGTTCCGATCTCCATTGGAAGTGTTAACTTCAACGAGGCGATCTGTGACTTCGGCGCAAGCGTTAACGTCATGCCTAAGGTGATAATGAGAAAATATTCAATTGTCCCTTATTGTACACAACCATGTGCTTGCAGCTTGCAGACCAGTCACGTTGCTACCTAATGGGAACCCTGGAAGACATCTGTGTACGAGTAGGCAGCTCGTACATCCCTACAGACTTCATGGTAGTGGACACGAACAGTGACGAAAGGTCCCCCATCATTTTGGGATGACCATTTTTGAACACTGCCGGGGTCATCATCTACTCCAACACTGCCAAGATCATCTTCAACATCATGGGCAAGCGAGAAACCTTCTTCTTCAAGGACAGGGTGTTGCAATTCCCAGCACACCCTCAGTACCATTATGAGCTAGAGAAGGAGACCATCAACAGGAGGAACAAGACTAAGATCAAAACCAAGACCAAGAACAAGGGCAACAATAAGAAGGCCCAGAAGATGGAGACAGTGAGCATGGTCACTGTAGTCCATAGAGAGCATGACCACCAGCTCAAGTCTCCGCATTTGATCAAGAAGGACGACCCAGGTGTCCTGACCATTCAATGTTCCATCAACAGGTGCTCCTTCAATAAGGCTATCTGTGACACCGGATCGGGCGTCAACCTAATGGCCAAGGTAACTTATAAATATCTATATGGTACTATGCCTTTGGACCCCACCTATGCGTAGCTACAGATGGTGGACCAGTCCTTTCGCTTCGTGGAAGGGATAGCCAAAGACGTCCCTGTCCAGATCGACGACCACTACATCCCCACTGACTTTCTAGTCATCGACATGGGTGAAGATGAGTATGATCCACCCATCATCCTAGGGAGGCCGTTCCCCAACACCACCAAGGCCATCATCTACATTGGAACAGGGGAGATCCACTTCCACTTCCCCTCAGAAAAGGTACGCAGCCGCTTCAATGATTTTTATATAATTGACGAGGAGCCCAAGAAGAATAGGTCAAGGAGAAGGCAGCGTACCCGTCGCCAGAAGAAGAAGATCATCGTAGATGGATGGGCTGACTATGAAGGAAGTATCAAGATTCTAAGATCGGTACCCCGACAAGGAAAACGCCGCCGAAGAGGTAGAAGAGGTACCACCAGCAGAAGAAGAGATAGTGATCACAGAAGCTTCCTCCTCCAAGTCACCATCACCAACAAGGCAGGTATGGAAACCAAAGATAAAATCAGAATCAAAACCTGCACAAGGCGCAGCACCAGTGGCGCCGTCCGACGTGCCCCTTGAACAATGAGCAAACAAAACGGTCGTATTTGGAGGACTTAAAACCACCGAACGCCGCACCAAGAGGTAACTTGGTATTTATCTGTATTTTCCTTTTTAGCATTGCATTTCCCTTTTGCATATTTACTTTTTCTTAAATGCATCATTAGTTGCATCTTTACCTTTCTATTTCTACATTAGAAAAAGAAAATAAAAATATGTCATGCATTGCATCTCAAAAAATGCTAAGCCCCATGTGAACAATGTGTGGTGCAACAGCTCACACAGTTATCCACTGTGGTGGCATAAAAATAATTTTTCATCATAGTTATGTTTTCCTGTCTGCATACCATAAATATAAAACTATACAAATATTTTGAGATCCTGCTAAAAGATAATTGGGTTAGAAAGGTTCTAGACATCCAAGGCTTAGAGATTTATCACTAACGCTTAATCAGTTCCATGAGCTTTGCTATCTATTTGAGCTTCACAGAACTTAAAGGATCAAGAAGAGCTAACAGGCACAAGGACGGCCCATCCCCTGTCGGAGTACTATCTCCAACAGTCAAGCGCTTTTTTCAACAGCAACCACCCACAACACTCCAGGAGGACTAGTACGTCTTCACTACCAGTCAGCAACATCAACAGACTATGTCAACATCCAGCTTGGGGGAAGAGCAACCCTCGTGTATGGAGCTAAGTATCCCTTACTCTTCTGTTTACTAAGTGTGTTATATTAATTTTGAAACAACTAAAAAAATGAATAACCTTAGAAACTCAAATAAAGGGTTTTTCTATTTATTTCTATAATTTTTTTCTATGTAGCTTTATCAGCTAAATTAAAGGAGAGCTCTTTAAAGAATCTGTTGCTAAAATGAACCCCTAGAACAAACTCTATATGGAAATGATGAATAGTTGCTCTGTCGTAATTTCTTTCAAGTACCTAGTTTTCAACCTTGCACTCTCTCAAGTTTTAGACACAATTGTTTAGATTTAAGATTTGCTCTGAGTCTAAAACCTATGGGTTGCAAATGCTTGATCTAAGTCTAGGTAGTTGACGGATAAGATATGGGAAGGTTTTGAGCTGCTGTCCATCTTGCTCCTAGAGATACTAGAGTTCTGGAGAATTTATTTGTAAAAAATTTAAATTGTGACATGATGAGTTCCTTTATGACGAGAGTTCAAAATTCCTACCACGGCCAAATACTCATGCTTACTAGAATAGGAAAGCCATACACTTACATACATCACTTTGTAGGCATTGAGGGTAGTTAAGCTATGTTGACCCTTAGGAATTAGTCATGAGGTTAAAGTCAATACTATATGCTCTCCATCCATTGATCTACGCTACTTTTGTCCTCGGAAGTATGCACCCACTTATATTCACCACGCTACATTCACTCTATGCTACTTCTGTTCTTGGAAGTACCACCCACATATACACACACCACATTACGTGCTATTTCTACCCTGGAAACATGCACCTATGCTGCTCCTACCCTGGGAGTACGCATCCATACATTCACATACATATTCCTCATCCAGATCCACTTAGAAAATGTTCTAACTCCTACACTAGGAGTGAACACCTAAAAATATTCTTTGCCATCATATCTCTTTTCATTGTGCAATAAAGCTCTGGTTATTTCAGTTTATACTCCTTATTTCTATAGTTGTATCAAGAAGATTGGTTGCTCTAAAAAAAAGAGAAAAGAGAAAAGAGAAAAGACAAAAGAAAAAAGAACGAGGATAAAAGTCCCAAGTGATGAAGCAGCCAAGTCCTCCTCTTTAAAGAATTTCAGAGTTACTAAATAGGGAGGTATGTTATCCCCAAGGAGCAAGTGTAGAATTAGATCTTCACCATCATTGATCACCCCTCATAATCATTTCCTTATCACCATCATTCATTCCCCTCATTCACATGCACATGTGACTTGATTGTATGACTAGTCCCTCTGGATCCGTGGTTTAACTGCGCAATATATGCAAGTAGGTTTTGAGTTGTCTCCCCACCTATGAGCTCCATATAAGCCTATTAGAAGTAGGGTGAGAGAGAAGGCAACCTCACTATGCCTTAGTTCCACAAATACCACATATTCTAAGAGAAGAGAGAAGACATATCTTACACTTGCCTTAGAGAGGATCCATAAATACCACAAATGAGAGACTTAAAAGGGTCATACAAGGAATATCTGAGTTTTATTTAAAATTCTTGCAAAAACTCTAGAAAAATAGTTGATCAAAGAGTGAGAAACATGGTGCTTGACGTCTTTCAACTGCTCAAGACCCAAGTAATGGCTACAAGCCCCATGGTGAAAGCTAATATGGGTAAGTTTTGAGTCAGGATAGTTCACTCTAATCCAGAGGAGAGTTCTTGTTTGAAAGTATGTGTACTTATGAGGCGTGAAAGCATTGTAGCAACTCCTGATCCATCACCAAGTCTATCTTTGCTCAGGGACGAGTGAAAGGTAAGCTTGGGGGAGTTTGTTGACGGTAGATAAGTATCAGTTTTAGACCGTCAACATTACATGAGAAAGGATTAAACATGAATACCATCTAGTTATAGGGGTTACACTAACAGAATCCCCTGAGTTTTGGTGAATGTCTATTTATGCAGGGGGTTATCAGAAAAGAACCAAAAAAGGTCCACATATCGAATTTACATAGAGAGAATACCATGTCCAGCAATCAAGGAATACTCTAGAAGACTCAAGGAGGTGACTCTGCAAAGCTAGGCCCATATGGCAGCCAGGCAGGGGCGGGCGCCTAGCCACCTGCACCAATCAGGTGCAGGCTCACGTATCCTGCCTCCACCGACCTTGAAGATCAATATGAAGCATCTATTTAGGTCGATTTGATCCAAGGGCCGTGGTGCATCCTAGGGGGCTATATAATCAGAGCCCCTGGCCCTTGGAGAAACCCTGATTCATTAGATAATTCATTCAAGAGTTCATTTGGAGAATTCAAGAGAAGCCCTAGAGCCATCATCTCAATTAGAGCTCCATAGTTTAGTAGCATAGCTACATGGAAATAGATCTAGAGGGAGTCAAGCCTAGCTTGGTGTCCGGATCTGTAGGCGTTCTTGGTAATTTCTTCTACTTATATTTATTATTGTTCTTGCTACTATAAATAGTACTTTATTCTATTCTACTATATCAGAAATGACTTTGCTCTACTTGCTTATGTTCTCAATTATATTGTTCTTAGTTTACTTTGATTATATGCTTAGCATAGTTGGATTAGAATTATGTTTATGTATAGGATCGTATAGCTGCTTGCTCATTAGATCGATGGGTGAGTGGTAAATATTGTGTAGGCGTGGTGCCTAGACCGTATTTATCTACGATTGCACCCTATATTCCGGATCGCGAGGTAGATCACAGGAGTGACAGTCCTCTTGAGTCCTTTGTAGTCCTCCTCCTGAGTATAGGACTAGTAGAACACCACTATTACAGGGAAGTGATTGCTCTGTTCTTGATCTTTCTTGGTAATATCACTATACATAGAGGTAACATTTTCCCATCATGATTGCTAGGTGTAATTGCACTAATCATTGTTTGCTTTGACATTATAGTTAGAATAACTTAGGATTTATTCTTGTAGATCGTCCTAGTCCATGCTAGTGTTATAAACTTAGAGTACTCTATTGAGATGATTATCATTTTTTTATGTGGCTATGTGCTCTCATTTATCCGTTATCACTTACCATTCATTCATATATATATTATTTTATGTGACACTTACCCTGTATGAGAAGATAGATAAAGACACAGTTAAGCTCTTCATTATCACATGCAGTGCTCATTGCTCATTATCCATAAGCGTTCCCTTCCCAGTAGTAAAAATATAAATAATGATACCTGGGTTACTCCTGGTTAAAATGCTACATCGGTATTATCTGTGCGCTTGCGGATTCCTTATTCATTTCGAGAAAGCATATGCATTTAATACCAGCACCTCTGGCGCCATGCTGGGGATGACAACCTAGCTTTAGTGGTGTTAGAGGTGTCAACAATGTAAGGGGAACATCATGTCTGTGGAAAATAAGTCAGTGATGAATAAGGCTATAGTTCAAGAGTCAGTTTAAGGCTCAGGCGAATTATTGATATTTCCCAACACAGATGCAACAAGTGAAGATCAAGAAGAAAGGGAACATGAAAAGGGGGAGGAGGTGAATTACAAGAGTGACACACTTAGTGAAAAACTCAAGAAAATTGGAGCCTATCAGGAAGATGCTAAGTGTAGCAAAAATAATGAATTTGAAGATAACCATGAGATTTGGCACATGTCTATCAGTGAGGACCAACCTATGCTGTCCAAACAAGCTGGTAAAAAGCTATTTGCTAAAATGAGTTGTGAAGACCAGTTGACTCAAAATAGTGGCTCTTTGGCAGGGGTTGATACTCAAGAAACTGTGAAATCTAGAATTGATGAGATAGCTCTTTCTCAAGAAAGCTCTGTTACTAAGGTTGAAGGCATTTTATCTCTGGCTAGCAACACTCAAAAGACTGTTATTCAGCATGAAGCTCACAATTCCCAGGAACAGCCTGGTGAAAGGAGCAGTGAAAGATGAAAGACACTATGTTGACTACACAAGAGAGGAATGAAAACATGGCTAAAAAGAGGTCTCTGGAAGGTAACACCAAATCCCTTACCAAGCTTACTGATGTCGATAATGCTACTTTAAATTCCATTGCTTTGAATTTAGGTGTGTTTGTTAAGGAGAACTGCTTTGGTACTTTTGATATCATAAAAGACTTAGAAAAAGCTAGAAATAACTTATTAGTGAAGCAATTTGTTAATACTGAAAACCATTCAAACAATGCTGTTGAAGAGTTTAATCCTGGAACAAGTGATTTGTATGATGAGAATAGTGATAATGTGGTTGATGAGTTTGAGGAAATGCTGGTTAATAGCTCAAGAAAAAATGCTGATAAAAGAAGAAAGTTGGTTAAAGTCTCCTCTAGAGGGAGAAAGCAAGGCTAGGAACTTCCTGGATTGCTAGATTATAGGGATTAAAACATCCCTATTAATCCCAAAAAAGAAAAAATAGAAGAAAAAATGACAATTTCTGGTTTGATTTGGAACTGCAGAAGCCTAAAGAAAAAGGGTGTGACTACTTTTTTCAAGAACCTTATCTTTGAGAAAAAAATTCATTTATTTGGTTTACAAGAAAACATGGTTGAGGAATGTGATGAGTTTTTACTCAAGAAATTTGACAATGAGAAAAACTTTTTGTGGTTAAGCAATCAATCCAGAGGTAGATCTGGTGGAATACTAGTTGGGGTGAGATTAGAAAGATTTGATGTTGGGTCTTTTAAGCAAGGCAAGTTCATGCTTCAAATGAATCTATGTGACAAGCTGCTCAATACTAAATGGGATCTATTGATTGTGTATGGGGCTGCCCAAGAAGAGAACAAAACTTCCTTTTTAACTGAGTTGTCACACTTTTGTGCTTGCAACACAAAACCTCTCTTTATTGGGGGGATTTCAACATGATAAGATTCTCAAGTGAAAAAAATAAAATGGATGGGGTTCATAGACATACCTCTGTTTTCAATTCTTTAATAAGTTTCTATGAATTAAAAACAATTGTGATGACTGGTGGAGCTTTTACATGGTCCAATAACCAAGACCCCCAACACTAGAAAAATTAGACAGAGTATTGGTTTATAAGGAGTGGGATTTGCCTTTTCCTCAGGCTATTGTTAGTAAGTTACCTAGAGAAGTTTCTAACCACAATCCTTTGATTATTTCTGCCGGTAGATGTGACAGTTTACCACATTTACAATTCAAGTTTGATTTAGGTTGGTTAAAGAACCCTGACTTTTTTTGAAAATGTTAAAAAAAATCTAGGAGAAGCCATGCAGCGCTCCTACAACTCTGGACAAAATTTCTCAAAAGCTAAAGCTTATTAAACAATTTTTTAAAGGATGGGGTTTTAATTGGCAAGGTGAGCAGAGTTAGCCAATCTTGAGGCTTTAGAGGAAAGTGTTAGTCTTTTTGAAACTCAAATAGATGGGAAAGTTTGGTTATTATGTGAAAATTTGAAAAGTTTGGAAGAGGAGGAAATTTATTGGCATGAAAGAAGTCATGAAAATTGGCTGTTAAAAGGGGATGCTAGTACTACATTTTTCCATATGTGTGCTAGTGGTAGGAAAAGAAAGAATACAATCTTGAATATTGAAAAAGATGGTTTAGTAGTTGAAGGTGATGAAAACATCATGAAAGTTGCTACCGAGTACTGTACTAAACTTTTTGGCCCACCTGTTGATTATGAAGTTAAAATTGATGAGGATATCTGGAACTCAATTGCAAAAGTGTCAACAGAAGAAAATAACTTTCTATGCAGACCTTTCTCTAAAAATGAAATTAAAGAGGCCTTGGACTCTATGGAAAAAAAATTAAGCTGTAGGTCCAGATGAAATACCTATAGAGTTCTTTCAAAGCTGCTAGGAAATTGTTAAAAGTGATATAATTCAATTGTTTGAGGATTTCTTTCATCAGAAAGTTGATATCTCTAGAATTAATTATGGAATAATTACTTTGCTTCCCAAAGTGAAAGATGCTTCTAAAATACAGCAATACAGACCTATTTGCCTGTTGAACTGCTTGTACAAGCTTGTTACTAAGACTCTGACTATAAGATTAGAGAGAATTGTTGGGAATCTGATTCATGATACCCAAACTGCTTTCATGAAACATAGAAATATAATGTCTGGAATTATGTGTCTTTAAGAAATCTTGCATGAAACTAAGAAAAGAAAGGAAGTTGGTCTGATCCTAAAACTTGATTTCAAAAAAGCTTATGATAAAGTTAATTGGGACCTGCTATTTACGTGTTTGGAAAAGAGAGGTTTTAACAAAACTTGGTGTAGTTGGATTAAGCAAGTTGTTTCTGGTGGGATAGTTAGTGTCAAGATTAACAACAGTATTGGCCCTTATATCAAATGTCATAAAGGGGTAAGGCACGGGGACCCTTTATCCCTTGTTCAATTTCGTTGCTCATTGCTTGACCAGATTAGTCCATAATGCTTAAATAAAAATCTTATTACTAGTCTAATTAGTCATATTGTTCCTCATGGAGTAGCAATGTTGCAGTACGCTAATGATACGATTATTTGTCTAAAAAATGATGTTGATTCTGCTGCTCATATGAAATTATTGTTATATTTATTTGAGATGCTTACTGGTTTGAAGATAAACTTCAATAAAAGTGAAATATACATGATCAGTGATGAGGAAAATTGGGGGGAAAGATATGCAGAGATTTTTAACTGCCAAATAGGTCTCTTTCCAATTAAATATCTTGGGATACCTATCAGCCCCAGTAGATTGAAAGCTATAGATTGGTTGCCTCTGTCTGAGAAAGGGGATAAAAACTAGATTCTTGGAAAGGAAAATTTTTATCTATGGCTGGGAGAAGTGTGTTAATCAGTTCTAGTTTGAATAACTCGCCAACTTATCATATGTCCATTTACCTGTTACCCAAGACTATCATTGCAAAAATGGAAAAAACTAAAAGAACTTTTTTTGGCAAGGAGGGAGCCTAAAAAAGAGATACCATCTAGTTAAGTGGGAATTCATTTGTAGAAGTAAAAGGAAAAGTGGTTTGGGGATAAAAGATTTAAGAAAAATGAACATTAGCCTTTTATGAAAATGGTGGTGGAGGCTAGAAAATGAGTCTGGTCTTTGGCAAGAAATCATCATATACAAATATTGCAAAACACATCAGTGAGAGATGTCTCACACAAATTGGGGGACTCCCCAATATGGGCAGATTTGCTTAAAGTTAAAGAGGCATATTTTTTGGGCAGAAGGCTTGTGACAAATAAAGGAAATCTAACTAGGTTTTGGACTGACCCTTGGCTGTTTGATGAACCTTTGAGGAAAAACTCACCTATTCTTTATGGACTCTGATAATAAGAATATCTCTGTTGAGCAGTTCAAAAATGGAACACAGATAACTTTTAGGAGATGGCCCTTTAAAGAACTTAGATTGGAATGGGTCTTCACTTATAATAAAGCAAGGGAGAAAAACTTAGATGATAGTAGTGATAAGGTTACCTGGTTGTTTGGAAACCAAGGGTGGTTTTTCATTTAAATCTCTTTATGATGCTCTTACAACTTCTGATTAGGGTATTTATCATAAAAAAATTGGAAAAGAAAAATTCTAGAAAAAATTAAGTTTTTCATATTGTTGATGTCCTTAAATGCTGTTCTAACTAGAGACAATCTGAGGAAAAGAAATTGGGATGGGAACCAGTCTGTGTTTTTTGTGACTGTGTAGAAACCTTGAACCATTTATTCTTTCAATGCTCAGTGGCTAAGTCTGTATGGCTGGCTGTGGCTGTTAGCATTGGAGCCACAAATATTCCTCAAAACTTGAATCAATACTGGTCCTGGTGTGACCACTGGATCACATCTGGGAAGATCTTTCATGCATGTGGCGTGGGTGCTGTTTGTTGGGCTATCTGAAAATGTAGGAACAGAGTTGTGTTTGAGAACAAGCTGATTTAAAATCCAATTGAGATAATATATCATGTATTCTCTTTGATCAAATATTGGTCAGGTCTATATGAAGGCTGGGATAAACAAAAACTTGAGGAAGGCGCTGAGATCCTGCTGCGAGTGGCAGGCTAGACGACACGTCAAGACAATCACAATACAATGGTTGTGAATAAGACCCTGATGACAGGAGTTGATGAAAAGCCAATGTGTTTGAAGAGTTGAGATGTTCCGCTGAAGGTTTTTGAGTCTCTGCTTTTGCTACTCGTAAAGAATGGTGGCGGTGAATGGCCACATGGATGTAATAGACTTTACTCTCTTTTGTTCGGTGCTGCCTTTTGCTGCTGGCAGTGGTGGCGTTTAAACTGATGCAGGGTTCATTTCAGGGAGGATAGTAGTTTTATTTTCGTTTAAGCTGGTTCTCCCTCATATGTGGGGGAGTAGTTTCTTTCTGAACTCTCCCTCTTTTAGCTTCTGGATGATCCTTTATGTAAACTCTCTGGTTACCATGTATTTCCGTTTCAATTGGAATGGAAATGGGGTTCACCCCGGGTTGAAAAAAAATATATGTTCGCTTGAACTTATTAGCCATTGTATAATATTTTTCTAGAACTAGTCATAATGCACGTGCGTGTGTCGCACGTGCATAGAAGATATGTATTATTTTTATTTTTTGTTTTGAAGCTTGATTGTTGTGATCTTTTTATACTATTATTTGCAGATTTTTTCAAATCCAACATTTTATGCTTGTTTATTATATTTTTCTTTTTTGAATCATTTTTATCAATTTTTTGTTTGTAGATTTCTTCATATGCAGTGAAGGAATGATAACATGAACCGTGCAATAAATATTTAAGCCAATAAATGATATTAAGCCATAAATCTTTTAGTAATCATGTACATGTTTAACAGTAATGATGTTAAACAGTAAATGATGCGCATGGTCAAAATTTAACACATAAATTCTAAGATGCATTACTCTTGATTGAAATCATGAACATGTTTAAATTTTCTTTCAAAAGATGCAAACCATAGAAGACAAGAACATGACTCTTGAATATAGCACGTATGCGCAAATTAGACTATTACGTCCGGACAGTTGCAACTAACTATTCGTTGAAAACAACTCTTGTAGTGCAAGTATCTGTATCCTATGGTGACCATGTCTAGTATTATGATCACTATTTACTTTTTTTAACCTTTATTCTATAGAAAAAAAGGCGAAAGAGGATATCTGCTAAGACATTTAAATAAAAAAGGATATTGAGAATACCTATTGATCTTCTTTCAAAGACGAAAGGCAGTGGATGTAATCTTGCTTAAAACATCAAGTAGTTTAGGTTGATGCAAACAGCCTCAAGGGAGAAGTAATCAATAACAAATCCACTTAAAAATTATGATTCTCATTTTTTGTTGCTCTTTCTTTCTAAGGAATTTAGACTAATTACAAAATGTGCCCCCTCGAAGGGTAATTCTGTAATGATCTGGGATGACAAGTGGTCTGATGCCTTATGCAAAGAAAGCTACCCTGAACTCCACAACTTTGCAAGAAAACCCAAGTGTTCCATAAGATTCTTGTGACAGAACCATAAAATTAATATAAGCCTAAGGTACTAAGTAAATCGCCGAGGCAATTTAGTTAGCACATTGTGCTCATATTAACCCGGTAGTCCGTAAAATCTTAAAAGATTTTAAACTTTTCCAGCAACACACACAGATCGCACAGTTCAGTGGTTACCAATCACCTGTTTTTACACAAACCCTTTTTAATCAGAGTTGCGAATAAATAGCGGAAGTAGATGTAATTTTAACATATACCCACACCTATAATTTAAATACATTGCCAGTTCAGGGTCGATATCCAACAACAGCAAGTAGACGAGATATAAGAGATGACCTTGCCCAAGGTCTAGTCCTCTCGTAGTGGGATACAAGTCCATCTTGTCGCCACAGCAAAAGTCTTATGATCTGCAACAAGTGGGATAAAACCCTGAGTACGAGAATATACTCAGCTAGACTTACCCGTCATAAACCACAAATAAAGTGACTCTCAAGGAGTATGCAGTCTTTATATAAGTGGGCTAGCTTAACTCTGTTCTGCAGAAAAGCCTCAGTTACCAAGTTATATAAATAAACATGTATGACTATGAACCCTTCATTTTATTTTAGCAACCGCTTATCATTATAACTTGTTTATACTAGGTGAGCACCTATGCTAAACAACCATAAAGTTCCTCATTTAGCATCAGTGGTTACCATTCCAGATCTAGCATTTCCAACATCATCCACACAATCAATATTGGGTCCTATTATTGTTAAGACGCAGTTGAAGCTCAAGTCAAGTGCTCACTATCCAGGAGCGATGGTGATTCGAATCGATTCCTACTCAACTGAGGGGGTATTCCCCACACAAACCACACTCATCGACCAAAGTGAGGTACAGGTCACCGTTGGTACTGTTCGGGTAAAGTCGCGGGACCGCTATGGACCATTCTACACCCAAAGGTTATCCCGTGCCAAGTAGCTCAAGACATGTGTTGGCATTTCTTAACGTTGTTGCTAGAATTAGCAACATCACCAAGTCCGCAAGCGCATAGAATTATCGTTGTAGCACTTCACCCGGGAGTATTTGGGTATCATTATTTATATTTTCTCGAAGGAAGGCATGTTGTAAAAGTAACTGTATGATAGACCAATGCTCAATACAGGGGTAAATCATGATAGTTTGAAGATAGTGTGGCACACATTTAGGCCAACCTCAATGATAAAGGGAAAACAAAGAATGAAAGAATATTCCTAAGCATAGCAGGCATGTTCTAATATAGTCGTGCATAGAACAAGTTAATGATCATACAACATATATGACTAGAATCAGAGTTAAGCATGAGATAGACAGGGAGATCTCGGCAACTGGTCTACCAGTCGATGGGGACAATTATGAACTCCTACACAACATATGAACGTGGGGGATTACGAAGGATGAATAGGGCTGTCAACACCTGCCGCCTACCCCTCAACCGTGGCATGCCGTCATGTCCAAAGGTTTTCGTACACCCGGGCTCCATGCCCTCATATACTAAGAAACAACCCATATCCCCCATGGACTCCCACCCTACGGATGGATGAGCTAGGACATGGGCAAACCCAAAGGTTACAACGAACCGTCATCTATACTCTTCATATATATGTGTCATATGAATGGTTAAGCATAAAGTTGAACATGCTAAGGTTATGATATGCAAACTATATACTAATTCACATATCAAGATTATAACATGAAAACAACTATACTCTAGTTCATATGCTTTGCTATATAAAAGATAGAACTTGAATATGGAAGAACTTTTAAAAGTATTCATACCAAGAGTTGCTCTTGTCTTCCAAGGAGAGAAGCTCCACAAGTAGCTTTGCCTTGCACCAAAATACTACTAGACTAAGAATACAACAAGAAGAGGTAGTGAGGTGGCTCCAAATGAGGTGTGTAGTGGTGTGTGTGTTGGCTCCTCTCTTTTATAGTGTAGTGGTGTGTGTGTTGGAGGTGGCTCCAACTGAGTTTTGGGTTTCCACTTCTTGGGTTCATGCGTGGGCCTGGGCCATGGATTTATCGGTGGTTGGCCTACATTTGCAAGGTACGTAGGCTTCTCTCCTTATTTCTATTTTACGCTTTGTCAGAAAGTTGTTTTCTTTATAAAATTCCCTATACTTGGTGCACTTCCTACAAAGTGTCACAACTTTCACTACAAGTGGAATTGGGTTAATAGCAAAGGTATATGTGTATACAAATATATAATTCTCCCCTTTTTGGTTCTAAGTTGGTGGTATAAAATCATCGTTATGGACTGTCAACAACATGTCTGCCCACGGTACAACGCCAGTAGCTCAAAACATTCTTGACCGTGGTCCACCCGGGCCTCTGACCACTCCCCCTTCCTTTGGTGTTATGGTTACATTTTGGTCACCGGCCCAAACAGAGCTACTAGGCATAGTGGTCAGAATGACTTATCCTTCTAGCTAAATGTGGGGCATGCGTTTAGCATGACTTGGGGGCCAACAACGTTGGGTTCTTTAATTGACATCGATAGAGGTATTATGGTCCAAAACCCCATAAGAAAACTTCATCCGAATGCCAGTTCATTTACCACCCTGGGTTATTTCCAGGATTATCATCACATCACTAATATACATCAGGTAACCACCTATATCCTACAAATCTACCAGTCTAAGCCAGGCTAAACATTTGATTCAATCCTACACTTATCAAGGTATCAAGGATAGATATATCAAGATAGCAAGGAGGGGATAATATGCAACAACGGTTTTCCATCCAACTCCTAAACTTAATGCATCAAACATAAAAGGACTCAAGGTGAATATTTGCAAATTGTAGGAGAAATGCTCTGGGGCTTGCCTTCCTTTGACGAACGAGGTTGAAGCTCCAGGCACTTGATCACTCCACGTCTGGTTCCAGGTTCTTGATCACCTCCTGTGCCAAAGCTTCCTTCTGGAATTCCTCTTCTGAATCCCCGTTTCACGTTACATTTTGTTCCCCTAACGATCCTATATGATGCAGATGCACGTATGAATACGAAGAATGCACATGGTAAGATAATGGAGCATGATGATGATGAATGCTTGCATATTCTTTCTACAAGGTATTCAACATCATCCAAGAACATGCACCATAAGTGTCATCTACTGCATTCTCTACTACAACAACGTAACCCTATCAAGGAAATCCCTTTCCACTATCACCAGCAAACAAGTTAGTAAATATATATATTATTTTTAACAAGCTTTTAGAAAAACAAATTTATTAAAAGTTATTTTTGATGAATACCTTTTTGTTTTATTTCAAAATATATTTTTAGGTAACAAAATATAGTTTTATAAAATAGTTTTTTTAATATAGGATAACTGCTGATTTACCTTCAGCAAGGGTCCAATATTTACAGTCCATTGACAAGACTTCCAAGAGCTCAACTTTTTTAGTCTATTGGCAAGACTTTCCAACACTATCTTGTTTTCATCCATAACAGGAGGATGGAAACAAACAAAAAATCCTTACATGAGCAATGGCTATCATGCATATCATGATATCCTACGACATTCTTTTAACCAATGCCTTCCCCGGCAATGGCGCTAGAATTGCTTGTTGGCGTTTCTTAACGTTGTTGCTAGAATTTACAACGTCGCCAAGAAATACCTCAATGATAGTTCTGATTGTTTACAGAACAAGTCTGCAAGCGCACGGAATTATCGTTGTAGCACTTCACCCACGAGTATTCAAGTATCGTTATTTATATTTTCCCGTAGAAAGGCATGGTGTAAAAGTAACTGTATGATAGACCAATGCTCAATACAGGGGTAAATCATGATAGTTTGAAGATAGTGTGACACACGTTTAGGCCAACCTCAATGATAAAGGGAAAACAAAGAATGGAATAATATTCCTAAGCGTAGCAGGCATGTTCTAATATAGCCGTGCATAGAACAAGTTAATGATCATACAACATATATGACTAGAATCAGAGTTAAGCATCAGATAGACTGGGAGATCCCGGCAACTAGTCTGCCAGGCAATGGGGACATTTATGAACTCCTACACAACATACGAATGTGGGGGATTACGAAGGACGGATAGGGCTGTCACCACCTGCTGCCTACCCCTCAACCGTGGCATGCCGTCATATCCGAAGGTTCCCGTACACCCGGGCACCATGCCCACATATACTAAGGAACAACCCATATCCCCATGGACTCCCACCCTACGGATGGATGAGCTAGGAGATGGGCAAACCCGAAGGTTACAATGAACTGTCATCTCTACTCCGTCATGTATATGTGTCGTATGAATGGTTAAGCATAAAGTTGAGGGTTATGATATGCAAACTATATACTAATTCACATATCAAGATTATAACATGAAAACAACTATACTCTAGTTCATATGCTTTGCTATATAAAAGATAGACTTGAATATTGAAGAACTCTTAGAAGTATTCATACAAATAGTTTCTCTTGTCTTCCAAGGAGACAAGCCCCCATGTAGCTTTACCTTGCATCAAAGTACTACTAGACTAAGAATACAACAAGAAGAGGTAGTGAGGTGGCTCCAACTGAGGTGTGTAGTGGTGTGTGTGTTGGGGGTGCCTCTCCTCTCTAATATAGTGTGGGATAGGCTGTTCGGAGGCCGAGCATTCAAATCCCTGCAGCGCACCGCCCTCCTGGGCATTCAATGTACTGACACCGCGAGGCTAGGCCCGAACCGACTCCGGAGTGTGCCGACCGGCCCACCTAGTCCGGCCGGCCCACCTGGCCCGGCTGGCCCATTTTGGTGGCCAAAGCCACCTAAATTTGGTAGGCTTGTAGATCTCCTCGTTAGCTTTGCGTGGATTGCTGGATCGCCCAAAACGGAGTCCGGATGAGTGAGTTGTGGCCAATTTACCTGGGCCTACTCCTGCAGCCCGAGTTGGAGTTGGACTGAGTTTTGGGTTTCCACTTCTTGAGTTCATGCGTGGGCCTGGGCCATGGATATATCAGTGGTTGGCCCACACTTGCAAGGTAGGTAGGCTTATCTCCTTATTTCTGTTTTACGCTTTGTCGGAAAGCGTATTTTCTTTATAAAATTCCCTGTACTTGGTGCATTTCCTGCAAAGTGTCACAACTTCTAGTACAAGTGGAATGGGTTAATAGCAAAGATATATGTGTATAAAAATATATAATTCTCCCCTTTTTGGTTCTAAGTTGGCGGTATAAAATCTTCGTTAAGGAATGCCAACAAGATCCCCCAAGCTTACCCTTTGCTCGTCCTTGAGCAAAGCTAGGCTTTGGTTGTTGATCAGGAGTTGCTTCTATGCCGATTACATTTCAAATGCACCAGAGTTATAACAAAGTTTT
The DNA here is from genome assembly GCA_023333625.1 of Bothriochloa decipiens. NCBI lineage: Eukaryota > Viridiplantae > Streptophyta > Magnoliopsida > Poales > Poaceae > Bothriochloa > Bothriochloa decipiens. The sequence continues at coordinate 25,156,656 of CM041635.1, forward strand.
CTACCTTAGTTTGAATAAATTAGCATGCTATCCACCCTACTGTTATCTCAAAACAAATGGGGCTTTTAGCTATCTCGAGTCTTGGGCAATTGCAAGATAGAATAGTTTCACAGACATTGCTTATCATTCATCCCAAGATCAAGCATCTTTCTGGAGGTTTTGAAAGTTTTGAAAAAGAAATCCAAGTTCCTCAAATGATTCTCTCAATCACTCAATGTGTATGGCTACCCCAACAAAGGCATTGTAGTGTTACCTTTCTTTCATAACCTACTACTAAAGCTTTTGAGTGGAGTTCTAGGCAGGTATGAAAGTGGGCATACTTGTATCACATGTATTGCTAAGTCAAAGATCGAACCATAAGGAGATACAAGTCATACACTTTGATTGAGATGTGCAAGTGTGTGGGACATGAAGGATGATTCCTAATTCTAAGTATTTTTGTGGTACTCCATGCATCATGACTCTCTTTATTGGATGATATCTTTGGAGGAATATGGGCTATAAAAGTACTCACACATTATATATATATTTTTTGAATGGGGATTTGAATTTCTTGTTGTTTATTGCATCTATCTATCATGCCCTTGGCATGAATGCTTTTTTTTCATGCCCCTTGGCATGGATTTTTTTATCATAGCCCATATCCTATATTGGAACATGAAGATTTTTTTAGATGGAGAGATGTCATGATGATGGAAATGCGAGGAGTAAATTTTCTGGATAAAGAATGCACGGCTCTCAGGGTAAGAGTTGGCATTTTTATTTGGTGGATGGATGCACAACTCTCAGTGTAAGAGTTGGCATGTTTTGGTGGACGAAAAATGCATGTTGGATGCAACTCTCAGGGTGAGAGTCAGCATTTTATTTGGTGGGTGCTAGTGAATCTCAATCATGGGTGCATGACCATAATCTCACTAAGGTCACAACAATTTGACATAACTCAATGTTCCACAAGCTGCATATGACTAAAAGGTTTGTAGAATTAAAACATGTCATATGACCTTGGTAAGTATTTCATAATCATTGAGGAACTTTTGTTCTTGAATATTTTTGAAATAAAACTCTGGATTTCAAATCTCACTTAGAACAAAGTCATAGCACAGCCCATGTCACTATATCATCTCAGGCAATAACTTAGACAAGATCAAGCATGTGCAACCCCCTAGTTCAAGTTTTTAGGATGAGACATTTTTAGCTAATAAACCCAAACTTTAGACAAAGCTTGATTATAAATTAGATACAAGTGAAACATAAGACAGAGCAACTATTCATCATTTCACAAAGGGTAGAACTAAATATTTCTATAACATATATATAGAGTGGAATAAATATTTTTGTTTTTTTGTTAGCATTTTTTTCAATGCATGATTGCTAAAAATTAAATATGCTAAAAAAATAAAATGCAGAGAAATAAATATGCAATGCAGATACCTGAGTGGGGTCCTTCCCCAAGCTAGCCTACTGCTCATGGTCTAGGGTAAAAACCCTAAGGCAGGTTTTATTTTATTTGTCTTACCTTATGTCTGTCATCATCTTTCGGACTCCCTTTGTGATGTTGAAGATTTATCCTGCAATGGTTAGTCCATAGAAATATACCAAGTCTATGCTAGCATTTTGTTTCAATGGTCAACCCTTAGAGGTTTGATCAAGGTAAGTTATGTACCCAAGCACCATGCTTGTATTTTTAACTTATGAAAATATAATGAAGCTACAACATCATATCCAAAACAACATGTTTAAGCATACACAAAGGTGGCAGGATAGAATTAGATGACAAACTGGGAAGTTTTATTATTATTATTTTATCATATCTCACCATTATAAGATAGTCAATTTATTCAAAGAAGTTTGAGATATGTGTTACCTTTGCGGGAGTCCTTCCCCAAGCTAGCTTCTGACTTACCTTTAGTGAATTTTGCTTGTAATGCTGCTAGCTGGTGCATGCTATGGCCAGATTCGAGGTTTATGGCATCCTTTGAGCACGCTGGGAGACTTCCCTCCCCAAGCTTGTCTTGTGGCGACATCGAGATAGCAGAATAACAAGCTTGGGGTTGAAAAGTTTATTTTTATTTATTATTTTAATTATTTTTAAAAATTATTATCACTCTTTTTGTTTCAGATTCACCAATCAAATTTTCATCTCCATTGTCATCTCATCACTTATCCTTATAAAATGTATATATTCCTACAGGGGTTAGTGTCGATGAAACCTCGTCGGCAGTCTACCATGGGATACCCCAAGGTAGTAGATTGCGGTGAAGGGCGCGCTAAGACCTACGATCCGGATGTGAGACATAAGACGAACACCGGGGTTTATCCAGGTTCAGGCCACTCAGAGGCATAATACCCTACGTCCTGCGTCTCTGTTGCTGTATTGATGAGGTATCAAAAGCTCGTCTGTTCTAGGGGGGTCCTTGCCCATCTTATATAGTGGGGGCAAGGTTACATATCTAGGGTTTCCCCATGTGGTCGGTTACATTGAGCCGTACCCTTGGAGTACACGACTAGATCTAACCGACTAAGACTCCTTGCATGCCAAGTAGCCTTCAGGGCTCGTGCGGCCCACCGACTTGGTCAGTAGCGGACCACGGGCTCCATCTTGTTGTCTAGTTCACTGATCGGGATGATGATGAACCAGCCTTCGTCTTCTGTTCTTGGACCGAGCAGCCCAAAGTCTAGCCGTAAGGGTATACGAGGTCTATACCCCCATAGCTAGTCCCCGAGCACCATGTATCTAGAGGGAGTCGCCGTCTTGACCTGTACCAAGCAGTGAACATGCAGACCATGTAGTGCCTAGCAGTGAACATGCAGACCACGTAGTGCCGAGCAGTGAAGATGCCAACCACTTAGTATAGAGCAGTGAAGACACCGACCACGTAGTGCCGAGCAGTGTAAACGCTGACCACGTAGTGCCAAGCAGTGAAGCTGCCAACCACGTGACACCGACCAGCACTAACGTTGATCAGTCAGCACCATCCAGGCTTCTCCTGAGCAGTTTATAAGTCTGCTTCTGACCACAGCTCCCGTCAAGGAAGGTGATCTGTCGAAAGATGCATGGTGTTCCAAGAAAAAGAAAAATATTTCCACGTCCTGAGACGTGGGCCCACGTTAACACATGACACGAAGTATCACTGGATGCTAACATGAACTGTCCATGGAGGTAGGGGCACCAAACTAGGAACAAAAGATAAGCCCAAGTCACCGCGAGGTGATGTGGGCCCATGTAGTCCTCAAGCTCGATAGAAGATAGAATATGTTGTATTGAGCTTTTAAGAAAAAACTCAACACAGCATTAACTGGTCCGCAGTTAATGCCAATTGACGAGTTGATGCAAAATCCTAGGTATGAACCTACGACCGTCTGCTTAGGACACAGAGCTCAGGTTCGATCGGGTCGAGGGACACCGAGAATCACTAGTCCATAGGCACTGCTGAGTGACAAGTTGAATGCGCAGACCCCAGGTAAATCCTGGACAAAGCAGGCTCAATCAGTTCAAGAGACACCGAGAACCTTTGATCCGTAGATGCCTCTGGGTGGTAATGACGAGTTCCCGAGCAGCATGAAGTAGAAAATGAGGCTGTACGGTGCGTAACACCTAGCTGAGTAGTGATGGTGAGTCCCCGAGCAGCATGAAGCCGGAGACGAGGCTATGCGGCGTGTGGCACCGAGCCGTGTAACGATAACGGTGAGTCCCTAAGTAGTGCGAGGTTGGAGACGAGGCTGTGCTGCGCGTGGCACTGAGCCATAGCAATGAGCAGTTGGACCAACTGGTTAGAGATTAAGTCCAAGTGCTAGGTGGCATGACTACCTAGGCGATGATCCTTGATCCAGTCCCCGAGCGTACGAAGTTTGCTCAGCAACCGGGCCTTGTCCTAGAAAATAAACAGGAAAATTGGTAGTACATGACGTACAAATAATCAATATGGGTGATAAAATGTATGTCATTTTAGATGTTTAATATGTAGAAAACATGAGTGACGTCAACAATCAAGTTTTGCCTCCCACCCTCGAAGCAAGCAAACTCTGTCAGGTGACTAGGGATGCGCTAGTGAACCGTGTAGGACCGCTGGGAACACTAGGTACCTAGTACTGTTAGAGAGCGACTACTAAATCTCCTAGTGTCATGTAGCGCGGAGCTGTAACACATCGTAAGAGGATCAAAGCAGTGCCTTGTCAAGCCATTCTCGGCGGGCAAGAAACAAAGTTTAATTGTGACTTATGCAGGGCGCATGTGTGATGAGTAGTGAAAAAGGTACAAAGCTATGTAGAAAAGAAAGGGATAATGAAAAAACTGAATAAAAAACTTAGCTTGTTTTTTGAAGACGTGTTGTTGTAGCAGTCAATGATGCCGAGAACGTGTAGTTCGTAAGCACCACCTGATAGTAAACTGCCACACAGTCCCCAACTGTTGAAAGTAACAAAATTAATCCATAAAATCAGTCCCCAGATTCTAAGGAAAAAAACTGGAACCAATTTTGGAACAAAATATTTGACTAAAAACAAATCTAGGATTAGATCCCAAGATTTCTAGGCACGTGCTTAATGACCAGATTTGGACACACAATCACACACACAGGGGAATATAATATCCCGGCCCACGCGCGGAATGGGGACCAGGACGGCCCACCAAGCTGAGTCCATATAAGTAGGCCTAACCCTAGAAGTCAAAGGGGCGTCACTCGAATAGTATAAATAGCGGGCGCCGTCGGGGGAAATGGTTCCGCACCACATTCATCTCTATTTCCAGGCGCTCCATCTTCTCGAGCCTATCATCTGCCCGACTGACCAAAACCATTCCCTAATCCACCATAGCAAATCCAGCCACCGCCGCGAGGCAATCCAGCCAATCTGTGCAGTAGCACCACCACCACCCTCTACTCACCCACTCAACCCACCAATCTCGAAGGAAATGGCAAGGAAGGGGAGCAAGAAGGCGGGGAAGGAAACCAGATCTGAGGCGTCGGGGGCGCAATGGAGTCAATCAACTTTCACCCGGGAGTCACTGCAGGCGCTGGCCAACGAGGGTCTGCTGCCACCGTCCGAGATGGAGGTGTGGCAGGAGCCGCGAGGTGAGGACTTCCGTACTCCCCGAGATGGGGAAATCGTTGTTTTGAGGACATGGTGCCTCGACGGCTTGGAGCACCTGTGAACGGGTTTGTCTGGGACCTCTATATTTATTGGGCGATTTCTATTTGCACTCTCGACCCCAATTCCATCCTAGCCCTTTCCATTTTCATCGCCTTTTGTGACATGTATCTGGGGATCGCCCCCCATTTCAATCTCTTTCGCTATTTCTTCGTGTTGAGGAATAAAGGGGCCAAATCTGGGGGTCACAAGTAGCAGGCGAATGTTATGTGCAGCTTAGGGATAGGCTAAGGGTGCACTAGCTAGGATCCAAGCCCCAATTTGCTGCCAAGGGATGGAATACCCGTTGGTTCTACATGAGCCAAAATGTAGAAGGGAGGCCGGTGCCCTGCGACGTCACGCAGGTGCCAGAGTGCAACCCGAAGTGGTCAGAGCTGCCCACTTTAGATGAAATGTTCTAGGTAAATGAGCTACTATCGTTGATCAACAAGAAGTCGGTCAATGGCGTGCTTGTCGCCGAGATCTGGTCAGTCCGCCGGATTCAGCCGTGCAAGGAACGGGTGAACCGCCTGTTCAAGTATACTGGACGGACCAACCCCTCCTTGGAGAGCCAGGAGAAGCTGACGTGGGAGGTGTTGAACTGACTGATGGCTTCTCTGTTCGAGAGGTTTGACCCAAGAAGCATCTTTCTGGAGCAAAATGCTCGTCCATATGACATCAACCGACCACCACCAGAGGTAAGCCGACCAGCTTTGCACTTTTATTTGAATGCACTGGTATGCAATGATATTTGTTTAACTTTTATCGTCTGACTATCAGACATTTCTTAGATAGGATCGGAGGGTGTTCTTCTCTGATGTGCCGGTAGGAGCATGGCCTCAGGGTCAGGCTCAGGCCTACCAGCGCAGTGCAGAGGAGATGCTCCGGGATGAGACCGAAGCTGAGTAGGGGACCACCAACGTCTCCAGCTTAGACGATGACCTCCCTGCTGCTCGGATATGGAACCGAGCAGTGGGCAAGCGGCCCATGGTGGAGGCCACCAAGAAGAAGAAGCCCTCTTCTTTGCTGTCTGGGGGTAAGTTAAACTTGGATGGTAGAGAAGGGGAGAGCAAGAAGAGGGATGCCCTAGCAACCCTTGAGTCGTCGAACGATGACCTAATGATGCTAAATTAGTGCCAGAAGAAGCATCAGGCCACGACACCTCAGACGGGGAGGGCCCCGAGGCCTACACCAACAATTGCACTCACAACAACACCCAGGAGGCCTATGCGGGCCGCACCGCCACCCACTCCTCCACCTCAGCGGGCAGCCGCTGCATCACCCATTAGGTCGGAGCCCACCATGGGAACACCACCACCACCACCATCATCGTCGCCTGCACTACACAAGGTGGCCGCGTCACCGACCGAATCAACTTCATCCGCTGGGCACCGAGAGGAGGCCAGGGAACCAACTTCTCTGGGGCACCCTGCTGGACTGAGCCGGTCGGGTGGGACGTGGAACCCAGTCCCCAGGCACCACGGCAGGGTGACAAGCGGGGCCCCAGGTGCTCCGAGCAGGAGAGCAGCGCCCAAATTCAGAGGAAGCTTTTGGCGGTCAGCCAGGTGAGTGTCAATGAGTTCACATATCATGCCTATTCTTGATGTTGATTCTATACTTTTTGTGGCCAAAACGTGAAATATAGCCGAGCACCGCCGTCGGCAACACCAACTCCTCCCCCCAGTCAGAGCTCAGCACCGTCCACCGAGCAGGCACCGGGGAGCAGTGCAGCATAGCCCACAGAGCAAGGAGAGGCAATGAGCAGTGGCATAGCGTCCTCCCAGCCGACCCCAACACCAACTCCCTCTCCAGAGAGGCAGGTTGTGTCGTTTAGGCCAACCGTCACCCAAACGGATCAGCCGCCAAAGCACACGCCAGACCAGGCGAGGCCGAGCATGCCAGCGCGGGCTGAGGAGGTCGAGGAGGTGCCCAGGGTGCCAAGATGCCGCGTACCGAACTACCCAAGCAATGTTTCTTCATATCACGCAAGCTAGGAGAGGGCAATGTCATGTCACATGAAGAAATATCAGACGATGACATGGACGCTGGCATCCAGGGCGTAGTGGAGGTGTTGCTCGACCAGATCAAGGTAACGCCTGACCAAGATCAGCTTGTTTGTTGTGAGCTCGGTGTTTGACCATAAACTTATTAACCAACCCATGGTGTATGCAGTCGTTGTAGAAGACCAACAGCCAGTGCGACTGGACCATCAACCGGTTTGTGGTGACCTGGGAGGAGTGCCAAACCCTCCGGGCAGCTAAGGCCGAGCTGGAGGCGTAGGCAGAGGTCTTTTGCGAGCGCAAGGTCTAGCGGGAGGAGGAGGTTGCTACCTTGCATCACAAGGTGGAGGCTTTGGAGCAGGTGAGGGAGGAGGAGGAAGCCCTGTGCCGCAAGGTAGAGGCCTTGGAGCTAGCCAGGGAAGAGCAGGAGACTCTGCACCACAAGATGGAGACCCTGGAACAGGCTAACGCCAGTGAGTAAACCTCTCTTTGCCCCTTTCACATTGATCTTTGCTACATGTTTATGAGTGCTTCTTGTAGGACTGAGTGGCCAGAATGAGGCCATGGCGCAGGAGCTGGCTGGTCTGCTGAGCCAAAAGGAAGCTGCTGAGAAGCAGGCCAAAGCAGACTAGGCACAGATCACCGTGCTGACTGGTAATTCAATCGATGTAGAATTATGATGTGAAGTCTGCAGCATACTGGATGGACCAAGGTATGCTAACCACCATGACTTTGTTGTCGCAGACCTGAGGGAACGCCACCTGGCCCAGTTCCAAGTGCTCGAGGACTCCATCGCGAGCCTCTAAGGAAAGATGCGGGCTATGACCGACCACATCAAGCCTATGTTGAGGGCCATCTTTTCTAAAGAGGAGCACCCTGCTGACCCTGTGGGCGAGGAGACTGCTGTCGCCGACCAGTGCTGGAGGCTGTGGCCAATGTTGTAGGAATTCGTCGCGGGAGCTGGGCATTTTGTGGCCTCCACTTTGCTCGCCGTGGTCCGTGCCAACTATCGGAACATGGATCTAGCGACCATTGAGCACGGGATCCCTCCAGAGGTCACGGATAGAAGAGCTCTGGGCATCGTCTGGCCCAACTGCCACTGCCATCGTTGAAGAGATGACACTGATCTTCGATCCTGCAGAAGATGGTGGTAGTGGTCAGTAGGCTTTTATCAATGTAATTATGTAAAGACATTGTTTGTAAGTTGTGCTAAGCATTGGGTGCTCATGAACTTTTAAGCCTATTGAAGCAGACAAGTTTAAGCTGGTGATAAACATTTTGTCGTTTTTCCTTTTTTTAAATGCAGATTTATGCATAGGTTGTTTTTTCGAAAAAAATGTCGCCAGTTAAGTTTTGCCCTCACCCTCAAAGCAAGCTAACTCTGTCGGGTGACTAGGGATGCGCTAGTGAACCGCGTAGGACCGCTGGGCTCACTAGGTACCTAGTACCGTTAGAAAGCGACTGCTGAATCTCCTAGTGCCATGTAGCGCGGAGCTGTAACACATTGTATGAGCTTTGAGACAGTGTATTTGTCAAGCCATTCTCGGCGGGCAGAAAACAAAGTTTAGCTGAGACTTATGCAGGGCGCATGTATAACATATGTTTGCACAAAAACAGAATCAAGATAGGTAAAGAGGACAGCAAAAGAAAACTTTATTAGATAATTGAGATAATCAAAGAACTGAGTACATATCTTTTTATGGATAGAAGCGTATGAGGTGGTCAATGTGCCAGGAATTGGATTCCTCGACACCCTCCATTGTCTCCAACCTATAGGATGTCGGGTGTTTAACAGCCTTGATCTTAAATGGCCCTTCCCATCTTGATGACAGCTTGTGCAGACTATCTATCTTCTGTATTCGCCATAAGACCATGTCACTGACCATGAACAACCTGCCTTTAACGTTGTGGTTATAGTAACGACGCACTGACAGTAGGTACTTAGCTGTCCAAGCACAAGACTCGAGCGCTATCTCTTCTTTGGCAATGATGTCAATTTCCCTAGCTTCGTCTGAGGCTTCTTCATTGTAAAGCTAGACACGCGGTGAGAGGAGTGCAACCTCGGCTGGTAGGATAGCCTCAGATCCAAATACCATGAAGTACGGAGAGACTCCAGTGTTACGACTGGGCTGGGTACGAAGTCACCAGACCACGGCAGGTAATTCCTTAAGCCACCGACCAGGTTTGAGATCTTTATCGTCCCGGTATACCCGCTTGCGGAGAGCATCGAGAATCATACTGTTAGCTCATTCCACCTGTCCGTTTGCTCGAGGATGAGCAATGGACGCGTATTTGACTTTGATGCCATTATCATCCCAAAAGTCAAAGAACTCATCACTGGTGAACTGAGAGCCTAAATCGGTGATGATGGTGTTGGGTATACCATACCGGTGGATAACATCATCAAGGAACTGTACCATCTTCTCGGATGAGGTTTTCTTGACGGCTTTATACTCGATCCATTTGGAAAACTTATCAATGAGCACGAAAATGCATGTGTGTCCACCAGGAGCCTTCTTGAAAGGACCGATCATGTCAAGTCCCCAACATGAGAATGGACAAACAACCAGGATAGTCTAGAGTTCATGTGCAGGGACATGAATCTGCTTGGCAAACATCTGGCAATTTTTGCACCGGCGCACGTAATCTTTTACGTCAGAGATGGCTGTCGGCCAGTAGAACCCAGCTCTGTAGGCTTTGCCGACCAGCGTCTGGGATGCTACATGGTTCCCACAAGTACCCTCATGAATATCCTTCAGAAGCTTCAAACCATCTACTTGGGTAATGCATGTCTTATAAATCAGGGACCTCGGGGCCTTGCGCATCAGGTCGTCGTTAACCATGAGATAGGCATGGGCTCTGCGGACCAGCTGTTGGGCTTCGATCTTGTCCTCTAGAACAAGGTGGTCATTCAGGTATCTGACAAAGGGCTCTCTCCAGTCAGGATAGGGAGCCGTTGCCTGCTCGGTTGGTTCGTCACCAGGCGGCTACTCATTACCGTCGTCAGATCCCTGCCGGCCAGGGTAGCTATCTTCTAACTCCGCTGCTTCACCTCTGAGCGCTGCTATGATCTGGTCGGTAGTAGTGCTAGGTGTGGGTGCTTCATAAGACTAATCGGGGATCGAAGGCTTAAGCAAGTCCTCGACAAAAACACCAGGTGGCATCTTGGCTCGGGACGATCTGAGTTTGGATAGCTCGTCAGCACCTATGTTCTCAGCACGTGGAATGTGCGTGAATTCCAGTCCATAGAACTTGTTCTCCAGCCTGTGAATTTCAGCGACGTATGCGTCCATCTTTGCGTTGACCACATCCCAGTCTTTGTTGACTTGCTGAATGATGAGAGCAGAATCTTCGTACATCAGAGCCGTTTAATGCCTAGCTCGACTGTGATACGGAGGCCGTGTAGGACGGCTTCATACTCGGCCACATTGTTGGATGCCTTAAAATGTATGCGCAAGATGTAGCGGAGCGTGTCCTTGGACAGAGAGATGAAATACACTCCTGCGCCGGTGCCATCAATGTTCAAGGAACCATCAAAATACATCTTCCAGTGCTCAGGACACGTATCAGCCAGGGACAAGCTAAGGTCTGACCACTCCACAATGAAATCAACTAGGGCTTGAGACTTCACAGTATTGCGACTGCAGAAGTTTAGCGTGAACTCGAAGAGCTCTAACGCATATTTGACAATACGGCCACTAGCATCTCTGTTGCGGAGTATGTCGCCGAGTGCAGCTTCTGTAACCACCGTGATCTTGTAGGCTTGGAAGTAATGGAGGAGCTTCTGTTTGGTGATCAAGAGTGCGTATAGCAGTTTCTGCACATGGTTATATCGCTGCTTAGTTTCATTAAGAACCTTGCTAACATAGTATACTGGGCGCTGCACCCCGTAGATGTGCCTGGGTTCCTGGCGCCCGACCACCATCACGGTACTGACCACATTGGTTGTGGCGGCAATGTAGAGGAGAAGCTCCTCGCCTTCTTGCGGCACCGTGGGTACTAGGAGGGTTGCCAGGTACTCCTTGAGCTGTCTGAAAGCCTTGTCGGCCTCCTTCATCCACTCAAATTTCTCCTTAGCTTTGAGCAGCTTGAAGAAGGGGAGCCCTTTTTCGCCCATGCAGGAGATGTATTAGCTCAGGGCCGCCATGCAGCTGGTGAGTTTTTGAATATCTTTGACGTTTCGTGGTGGTTGCCCGATTTGAATATCGCCATGCAGGAGATGTATCGGCTCAGGGTCCAGCACGATCTGAACCTTCTTGAGATAGGCCTGGATAGCCCGTTGATAAGTAGCTCCGGCATTCTTGAGGCTAAACGACATGGTCATGTAGCAGAAAGCACCGAAGGGAGTGATGGAAGCGGTGTTTTCCTGGTCCTCCATCTTGAGGGCTATTTGATGGTAGGCCGAATAGCAATCTAAGAAGGACAGCAGCTCACAACCGGTAGTAGAATCTATGACTTCATTGATTTGAGGGAGATTGAAAGCCTGTTTTGGGTAGTGTCTGTTGAGATAAGTGTAATCAACGCACATTCTTCATTCTTTATTCTTTTTTAGTACAAGAACCAGTTTGGCTAACCACTCTAAGTGATACACTTATTTGATGAAGCCGACTGCTAGGAGCTTGGCCACTTCTACCCTAATGACTTCCTTGTGGTCATGAGCAAACCAATGCATCTTCTGCTTGATTAGTTTAGCAGTCTTCGAGACGTCATGGTAGTGCTCAGCCTTTTCCCTCAGGACACCCGGCATGTCGGTGGGTTTCCATGCGAACACACTGATATGCTCTCGAAGGAATTGGATGAGCACGTCTTCCTATTTGGGGGTAAGGGTAGCCTCGATCTAGGTGGCCTTTGAGGGATCGTTTGGATTGAGCTGGATCAGCTTGTGCTACTTGGCCTTGTTGGAAGGTGCCACACAAATCTGACTGGAACCTCGAGCTCTGCAGGGGGCGCCTCCTTGATGCCCAGGTCAGTGTGCTCCATGGCATGCTTCAACTCTTTGACTTCCATGACCGCGTAGGCATTAGACTCGCATGCACGCGCCGTGAAGACGTTGCCACGCAGGGATAGGACACCCTGCTTAGTCAGGATCTTCATCATGAGGTACCCGTAGTGAGGAACCGCCAAGAATTTGGCAATCCCGGGTCGGCCAAGGATAGCATGGTTTATGCCCTCGAAGTCGGCCATGATGAAGGTAATGTGGTCGATGCAGAAGTGCTGCTTGGTCCTGAACTGGACAGGCAGCGTGACTTGCCCGAGGGGGTACGAAGGTTTCCCAGGCATAATGCCCCAAAACGGACAATTGTATGGCTTGAGGTCTTTGGAATCCAACCCTAGCTCCTTGAAGGCTGGGAGGAATAGGATGTCTAGGGAGCTACCGCCGTCGACGAGGACCTTCTTGAACCGGACACTGTCTATCACTGGGTCAAGGACTAGCAGGAAACGACTAGCATCGGGGATTTTGGCCCACATATCGTTGCGGCTGAATGTTATGGGCTGCTTGGACCAGGCGGGCATCTTCACATCTGCAATAGAACCATCAACCTCCTAGATAGCCATGATGGCTCGTGTCAGTAGTCTTCTTGTGGGCGTTCTCCAGCCTGAATTTGCCACCAAAGATGACGGTAGTGACGTTCTTCATGGGATCCCTATAGGCGTGCCATGGGTTGGCATCTTGAGCTTCTTCTTCATCGACATCTTTTTGCTGGGGAGGACTTTGCCCTTGGTTTTGGGGGACGGACATGGCTTCTTGTCGGCTGTCCTTTCTAGTGCCTCCTTCAGGACTCTGCACTCACCCAGCGTGTGGCCCTTGCCAGGACGACGGGGGAAATCCTGACTAAGGACCTTGTCGAGTTTGTCATCGTTCGTCCTCTTCTGGCCCTTTACTGCGTTGACAAAGGGGTCATTGCGGTTACGTCGACCACCGTTGTAGCCGTCCTGACCACATCGCTTGAATGGGCAATCGTCACTGCGGTGGTCGGGCTCGCGGTTGTCCCGATGGTTGCGATGATCGTTCCGCCTATCTTGTCGGCGGTCATGGTCGTCGTCGTGGTAGTTGCGGTTTGGGGGAATGGGTCCCCTTTGTTCAGCCCGTCGTCAAGATGAGTGAACTTGTGGGTAGTGGAGAGGAGATCTTTCATGGTTCTCAGTCGCTCAAGGAGCAACTCCTTCTTGAGGTCCAGGCCACGTGGTTGAACCAAGCCGGCGATGAAAAGGCCGATCCCTTCCGTCGGGGTGATGTCAATCACATGGTTCCATGCATTGGACAACCGCCGAATGTACTGTTGCAGTGATTCCCTTGGACGATGTCAGACTTGTGCCAAAGTGTACTTGGTGTTCAGCTGTACACAGGTGGGCTTGATGTTGTCGATGAACATCTACCTCAGCTGAGGCTAGCTATGGATGCTGTCGATGCACTGACAGAGCAGCTAGGAGGTAGCGACGTTGCTCAGGACTACCGAAAGGTAGTTTGCCATGACGTACTAGTCGCCTTCTGCTGCTTGGACCTCTACTTCGTACAACATGATCCAGTGCTTAGGATCATCTTGCCCATCGTACATCTTGACATCTCCGATCCAGATGTTCTTTGGCCAAAGGATGGCCTTAAGTTCCTCCGAAAATGGGGCTGGTCCGTTGAGGTGTCACCGAGCACCATACCGTTCGTCAACGTGATGATGGAGCTCCGACGGCGGCGATTTCTGCCCTTACCTTTGGTGATTTGCGTTGCAAATGGCACAGGAAGATGGAGAAGGATGAGGCAAAGCTGTGCGCGTGAGCTGGGAAGAAAATGGTGCGGTAGAGGTACTCGCGGCCGAAAACTCTCGGCGGCGGCGCTCTGGAGCTCTACAATGGCGCTGTGGCTGCTGTGGAGGGAGGCAGGGGCAGTGGAGTACGGGCGAGTGAATGAGGATGGGAAGGAGAGAGTGAGTGAGGGCAACCTCAGGCTGTCCCTTTTAAGGAGAAGGCTGCGTGGGCAGGGGCACGCGGTCGGCAGGGCATGGCGTGCCTGTGAGCGCTGGCGCACATGATGATGGTGGCTTGGCAAGGCGTGCGAACTCGATTTCCTGCGTCGCGTCGGGTAGCGCGTGGCGCGGAGCGGCAGGCGAGGCAGGCAGGGCAGTGGTGGGCGAGGCACTGCAGCGCTGCCGTTCTGGTGCCGGAAGCAGAGAAGCAGAGGAAGAAGGGGAAAAGAGAGACGGAGGGGATGATGACATGTGGGGCCCGGTGGGTCCTACCACTTTGAAAATGAACTAAGGATTTTGACTCGCTCTAGTTTCCAAACGAATCCAAATTTTTGAAAACTTTGAATACGAAAGTTGCTCCATTCGACAAATAAAACATTTCATACATAGGAAGTTTTGGATAAATCGACCTAGTTTTGAAAGTGTGAATTTGGGTCAAATTTGAATTATAAAAATTATAATTTTCAATATTCAACCCACTATTTTTGCCCTTTGTGAAGGCCTTAAATGCATTTTCATAAATTGCTCATTAAACAACTTTTGTTCCTCACAAAAAGTTCTACAAACCATATTAAAGGTCTAACTTGAGATAAGCAATGTAAATAGTAGTTTTGAAGAGAGATTGAAATCACACTTTAGGGAGAATTAATTTAGATTTCAAACTAAATCTTTTTGGGTCAAATGACCAACATATGAATTGATCCTAGCAACATTATAAAATATTTCAAATCAATCCAAGCATCAATTACATAGCAACCCACAACCTAGCATTCAAATATTCTATTTATGTGATCACCATGCAACCCACAACCTAGCATTCAAACAAGCAAGCATCTAACATCATGGCCTAATTATGTGATCACCATGCAAATGTTATGATTATGCTCATGATATGCAGTGCAAAGATGTGGTTAACACCAGTGGTGTTACAGCCTACCCCCTTAAAGAAATCTCGTCATGAGATTTGAAGCAAGAAGTGGGGAAAGAGGACAAACATAATTTTATTTCACAGATTTGGAATTACATTGAGGATTACACGACTTCGACCACTAAGCCACTCAGGATTTGGAGAGAACATGGCTATGCGCAATGCACAATAGCCAGTAGCTTAATCCAGATAGCGATTGAGGTGGGGACAGTGGAGGAACAACAAGGAAAGGATAATCCAGAACATGAAAAATATCCACATGATCCAGAAAACAGTGAGTGTAAACTCGATCATCATGAACCCAACCATCAAAATCAATCCTAAGCAGATTAGAACTTCTTCCATGAAATACATATCCTTCCTTCTCCTTGAGAGGGTGATACTAACAGCACGAGCAATCACCAGATCATGCAACTTTGCTCCTGATTGCTCTCCCTTTCTAACTAGATTGCTCCTCAGGTTTCTCTTCTCTGAGCACTGCTTCAGATTTTAGGGGTGTGGAGAAGAAGAGATGCGCAAAATGGTATCCAAAGCAGAGCGACAGAGGTGGTGATGCAGTATACCAGAAGTGAAGGCAGGTGGAAGAGGATCGACGTCAAGTCACTGAGCAGGAAGAAAGCAAGCCATGGCACGCTTCTGGTGCTCAAGCTCGGGGGGGAGAAGAAAAAGAGAGGGGATAGATTCGCTCGACGAGGAGGCGTGCAAGCAATCGGCCCCGAAGCCGAGAAGAAGAAGAGGGGCCTGATACGGGGATAGGGGCAAGGCGCGAGGGCCGACAGGGCTGCAGGAAATGGAGGGGCGCACTGTGCAGGTACGGCCAAGTGCGGCACCACGATCACACAGAAATAGTGCACAGGTGGGTCCCCAGGGATGCAGCGATCCTCATCAAGGTTGATTTTGGTGCAACTGTTGGGCTTCAATAGGGCTGTAAAAATGCTGGGTAGGCAAGGCGATCGGCTTTCAAACCTGATTCACCGATCGACACTTGAAATGCTTAATTGCCTATATAATCACTTTTCAACTTATACCCATACTTCCACGGTGATGTCAAATCTTTTTCGTCAATCTGAAGTATGAAGATGATAAGAATAGTATGACATACTCTCTCATTAAGCCAAAATTATAACTCACCAGGGTAGGTTATCGCGAAATATAACCGACAACTGCCCTTTCGGAGGTGTCGAAGGGTTGAATGTGAGGAAATCTGTTATTCACATCATCAAATACATCAAATGGTGCTTCAAAATCTTAAAGTGTTTACCACTAAGAAGCAGGGCAAGAAGAGGTTTGAACACCCACCAAACGAAATCCAATCAAGTTTCCTATCAATAAGGATAGCACCTGCAATACTTTCTACAATCTAACCTAGAACCTGTGTGGAAGAAGACAAGGTAAAATATGTGACAACATAGGATTCCTTGAAGCGAGTTTAACACTAGCATAGCCCTTCATAGGAACAATGGCTACTAAAATGCCGATATGAGCAAGCTGGACTAAGAGAGTCCAACTTTTACATGTAGAAGTCAAAGTTCCTAGGTCAGAGAGATCTAATTCTTCTCGTATAGAAGTCAAAGTTCTTAGGACAATGACTCTCTCTAACTTAGTAGAAACCTCCAATTCTATCTTTCCACTAAGTAGAATGGCTAATCGAGTAAATATTTTGAGAAGGGCTTACGATTACCAATCTAGCATAGGACCTATATACTCATAATAGGGTCTCGCTGACTTTTGTTATCTAATACTTTTTCAAAAATAATCATGCCAATCTCTTATTCCAAAGGTACCTCTACTAAACAAACTTCTCACGTTCAAAGGATGATTGCTTGACACTTGAAACCAAGCACTTTGGTAAACCCATGGTTATACCAAATCATGCATACAATGTGTACCCAACGCACAATCGAATCTGGCATATGGGTGATTTGGTACAATCCAGGTACAATCCCAATAGTGCTGCCAACCTCCAGCCCATATAGAAGACCTAGTACCTTGGAAGCAAGACACATTATATTCTCCTATAGGGACGGGAGCAACGGTCGAACACTACTAAGTTGTGAGCACAAGGTCATGACGTTAGTTAGGACAATTCTCGGAAATGTCTAAGTAAGGGTTTTTGTCTAAAGAATTTCCTTCATTGATTCCCATGAAGCATGGATACTCCACCTGGCATTAGAATACCTAATGATTGTAGGGAAGTTCTAAGTCCTTTTGAAGAACACCATGGAACAGGGAATCATTCCACTGATCAGACAAACACATAATCCAATTTACACTGATTTAGGTGCTCCAAAGACTCCAACGTTCATACTGATAAAGTGTTTCAGAGACGAGTAGATAGAACGATCAGACAGCAATGAGAATTTAACCAATCTTATTCATATTCCAGTCCAAAGGCTCTCACTTAGCTCAATGTTCATCTGAGGCTCGTGCAATGCAAAGATGGCGTATCTCTAGTCAAACCATAGAGAAAGGCTCACATTCTACAAGAGATAGTGCGATTTCAGGAGAAACAATGGGTAGAGTCCTTTGTCTACCATCTCTCATAGTCAGAGTAATGTTAATGTTAATGACCTATTCTATTCAAGTTGACTTTTGTCACTCTTTAGGAGAAAATGTCATTGTTAATAAGTCGTCATCGATTGGTTAATGAATATCGAAGATAATCAAGGTAGGGTCACACAAAATAGTACCTCGAGGCAATTTCCTTAGTAGGTCAAGAATAATAACCGTGATACCTACGCGTGCCGAGCAGCACAACCATGTGTCGGCCTCCCACAGGAGGCTCTCAGATTCATCGCAGCACCTTCAGTTATTAATCAAGATACCACTACAGATCTTACTTTCGAGACACTAATTCACATGATACAGGGGGTTCCTGCACGATTAGGCATTACATGCAAGACAGAAGTGAAGTAGTCAAAGATAGTCGTAAGGTCACAAGATAACAAGAACGGGTCAACTGGATGGATTTGGCATAACGTATATGTGAACACTCTCAAACATACCGTATCCATCCCTCGATGCAAGGCTTATCGAGAAAACTTAGCGTAGTTAGGTGTAAATCTCCGAAACCGAAGTCAGTCGATGTCACACGGGCTAGTGGGACAACGGTTGGAAATCTACAATGCAAGGTTAAGCTATTAACAATGTCTTGCTTAATGCATGACTAAAAACCAAGGAAACTGTCCTATCGAGAAACTGATAGTCACCTTTGAGGAGGCGTCTCCCCATACACCTATGTCCTAGAATCAGAAAGGATTCACGAGGCAACAGTTCATTGCCAATGGGGTGACAAGGATTCACCACCATTGACAACAATATCATCAAACTTTTGATTGCATGAGTTATAGGTTGGTAGACTATCTCGAGGAGATATGTATACGCAATCATTCAAGGAAAGTTGCACCTCGGATTATTTCAGGGGTAGTTGAAATAATAGGTTGTGATTAAGGATTACAATACTAGCGTGTTCCCTAGAAAACCAGCCATGTACTGATCAATTTCACAGGGGTAATCCTAGGTTCCTTCGTGGTACTGTAAAAATCTTTAATCGAAACCGCATTACTGAACTATGATCAGAACAATCCACCAGACAATTGAGTCATATCTGGATGTCTTGCATAACTAAGCTTGGTGCACAAGACAAGATAAAGGAATTACCAGGGATTTCAAAATTGAGGATAGCAAGGGTAGTTTGGGGATGATCATGGCAATTACCATGCATTCTATCATCAAGTCGTTCATCAAGGTCGATCAAAAGTAATCTTCGCTTAAAGATTTGGTCCAAGCATGTGACAACAAGGAACCAATGTTGACATATCATCAGAGATCGAGGGGAATAGGAGCGAATTGGTAGGGACAATGATTGAACCAAACTAGAGCACGATGTAGTTCTAGTTCACCATATTAGGAGCACATAGTATTTGTTCTTGCTGGCTACATAGGATAGATACTTCACCGAAGCACGCTACGGCATACACGTTCCTGACCCTCATACCATTGTACCAACTGCTTAGGGTTACAGGCCATTACATAAGGGTCCAACAAAATAGGGCATCAATCCTATAGAGATGCATCATCAGGCATACTCCTCTTGGTCATGGTCCATCTTCTCAACACCACCTGCAGTTCTAGCATTAGCACCATCAATGTCAGGCACTACTTGAGGTCCTTCCCCAGCAGCTCCGGGAGGAGTGTGGTGAAGCTGATTGTAGACCCATTTGCAGTTCTCCATGTAGAGCACCATTAATGACTCCTAGGGCAATCACCTGGTCCCTCAGGCGGTATTCCTCATTCCAGGCTTCATTCTGTTGCTTCACAACTGTATCAAAGGCCTGCTGCCACTGGCCGAGTAGGGCAAGCAATTCCAAGAATTGACTTTGCGCTGCAAAGGTCTCATGGATAGCAGCATTTTCTCTTTGGATAGCCTGATCCTTAGAAAGCATCATGTGCTCAAGCATCATAGTCACCTTTTTACTTCCTCCTCATAAACTTTCTTTATCTCACGCTTCTCAGAGGTAACATAGATGAAGTCACGATTAAGGGACTTGAATGCATTCTCTAGGTAAGAGCTCTTCATCATAGCAAACATGGCGCTACTAGTAGGGCCATTGCTGTTCTCAGCCTCATCTTTACCACCAACAAGTGTAGTCTCACTAAGCTGATGCCACACGGCATGGTATGGGTCACCCTTAGGAAACACACCGGCAGTGGAACGAGCAACCTCATCTGGACATCTTTTACGCAAATCCTTCAGGGCCTTGTATGCAACCACTTTCGCACCTTCCTAAGGATTCCTACCTCGAGCAATGAACCGACATCCACACCAGAGTGTCGCATCTTCACTCTTGGCGAGAATCACTACTTCAACATGGAGCAAACTCGGATGCTGGCTCTCCAATCCCTTACTCCACTGATAGTAAGGTTCTTTACCCATGGGATAGCCCACAGAGTGCAGAATTCGCCACATCAAAGAAGGCATTCCATATTCCTTTAGAAACTTTTTAGCACCACGTGGCTCACGGGTGGCAAGCTATTGATGCAAAACTTTCCCTGTGGTTGCCTTAGACTTAATGCGCTTCAAACGTGCCATTTGTACAACCGAATTGCAACTCTCATGAGATGGAGATTAAATTGGTGATTTTTTTATTAAAAGAGAATTATTCTTTTATAAGGAGAGAAGTGATTCAGTTGGCATGAGATGAGCATATGCCATGATGCATGTACGTTCCATACGTCCTCACAAACCTAGAATACCATGTACACTAGCGTTATAGACGGTGGCATACCTACGTGCCCTCATATAGCGATAACTAGTCAGGCTACACGATCTTGCGTAGTTATTGTACCTACAGAAAATTCCATTTCGGCCCAAACCCCCAATGAATGCAAGCGACGAAAAATCCATGCACCTTCCGAACAAGGTGAAAACACCGATTACTCACACCCATTCCCATGGATGCATACTACCCAACAAGTCGCCAGAAGATGACACCCACACATGGGGTACCTTCATATAAACATGTGTAAACATGTATATAATTCAACACCATATAAGCACTCCCCAAGATCGGCAGTGTATCCGATCATGCTCTCACAGCTCACACTTACCTTAGCGTCGAACCAACCTTACCTTAGCGTAGAGGCAAAATGATCCATACATAACCGTCGTGTATGAGCGCGATAAAATAGAAAATATGATGCAATCCCCAAATTAGTACTTAAATAGGCCACCTAAAGTCCTTAACTAGGCATAAAGGATACGACCACCGGCACACTCTTAAGTTCAAACTCATAGTTTTCAAACACCTATATAACTATAAGTTGGCAAATAGTTTTGTAAAACAAATTCTTTGTTTCGTAAATAACCAAATGATTAGTAATAGCTGAACCATTGCTCTAATGCTAGCTGTGACAGAACCGCCTAATTAATATAAGCCCAATGTACTAAGTAAACCGCCGAGGCAATTTAGTTAGCACATTGTGCTTATATTAACCCGATAGTCTGTGAAATCTCGAAAGATTTTAAACTTTTCCAATGACACACCCAGATCGCACAGTTCAGCGGTTACCATTCACCTGTTTTTACACAAACCCTTTTTAATCAGAGTTATGAATAAATAGCAGAAGTAGATGTAATTTCGACGTATACCCACACCTATGATTTAAATACATTGCCAGTTCAGGGTCGATATCCAACAATAGCAAGTAGACGAGATATAAGAGATGACCTTGCCCAAGGTCTAGTCCTCCCGTAGTGGGATACAAGTCCATCTAGTCGCCACAACAAAAGTCTTATGATCTGTAATAAGTGAGAATAAAACCCTGAGTACGAGAATGTACTTAGCTAGACTTATGTACCCTGAATACGATGAATAACTTATGTAGAAGGCACATAGAAACTTGAATAACTGCACAGAATGCAATGAGGAATTTATATAAAAGGCGCTTGATCAAAAATCAATTACTCTACATCTAGTCTTCAGGCTGTCAAATATGAAAATGCACCGTTACAAACTGATTACTGTACTTCCAGTCTTTGGGCTTAAATGGGCACAAAATGGTGCATCACTCATTTTATGCATACTCAACAGAAATCATCAATGCAACCAAACAAGCTCACTTCAAGAACCATGTCGAATAGACAAATACACTGATTCACTGAATCAAGAGTTTGCAATAACATAATTGATGCCTGCAATCTTCTTGCAATGTACGCACTACTTACTCAAGATAGAATAAGTGAGAATACATGTCATCACAGACATCGCACTGTAATCTGTAATCCATAAAACAAAACTATCATAGCTTTTGAAAAGCTCAAAGGAGGTCATTACAAACTCATGCATCAAGAGCCTATATAAGCCGGCAGAACAAACAATTCAAACAGAAGTCACAGAACTCAGATCTCTTGCATGCTCCAAAGAAGTAGCACATTTTTGCCAGCTATCTATATCTACCACAGTTCAAATCATTCGAAAATTACTCAGTTGGCTTGTCCAGGTCATCTTCCTCAGGTTCTTCCTTGTCTGGATCATCCTCTTGTGGCTCCTCCTGAGGTGGTGGTTGTTCTTCCTCTTCCTCTTCATCATCATCATCCAGAGGATCATCAGCTGGTAATGGATGTGGTAATGGTGTCTTAATTAGGCTGAACTTAGGGAAGATATCAGGTCTCCTCCCAGGCTTTGATCTCTCCCATTTCTATTGGCAAATAATGTCAAATGTACATGTAAAATGGAGCTATCTTCAAATTATGCTATGTTCAATGCGACTCAAAAAAGGCAGTTTATCATAATGTTTAAATGGTGACAGCCACCCATGTTTGCACAGAAAAACTTAATTTTGTGGAGTCTATCATATAGTTTCCTAGTCCCAAATAATGGCATTGTGATTTAAAAAAAACATGCATACACTCCAGATTAATGATGCCAGTAAGAAGGAAGCTGAATTGGCATCGAGGCATATAACTATTTTCCACCACATGCCATATATGCATTGTATTATCAGATGTAGGTTGCATGACCACACAAGCCACTGGGGGAAAAGCTAGTTGCCAGCAGAATTAGTTAAAACCTGCACTCACAAACAGAAGCATGCATCAAAGCAATATGGTATATAATCAAAGAAAAATATCAAGGAGTTACAAAAATACAATATCAATGTCAACTTCTGTTCCTATCTAGGAAGATCTGAACTGAATCAGGAGCATCATTCTTGAGACTGTCAACTTAAAAGATAAAGATAATAAAAAAAAGTTCCCCTGTATAATCAGTAAAAACTACATGAGCTTGAGAGGAGCATGGAGGAGGTTTTGCATACATGAATATCACAATCCCATGATTGTTGTTAGTTGTTAGACAAATTTAAAAGAACTAGCATATGTCTGCATCTGATTCACAAGATGGTCGTTAGTTGCTAGACAAATTTAAAAGAACTACAAATTCTAGTATGTTTGGACTCCATCATCAAGATGATGATTGTGAAATTAATTTTTGACAAGGACGAGTTCAAAACCAAAAAACCAGCATAATGCATGGTCAATCAGAACTAGCAAAGGTGGTGCACATAAGTAAAGAAATTTAGAACAAAAATTTCAGCATTACAACACGTACTAGCGGTAGATAGCAAGAAACATTCTTCATAACTTCGAATGGGCTGTCACGAGCCATCAACTAAAGGGGCCCAACATGTGTGAACTCATTGGCTCAAAAGGAAATAGAAAAGGGCAGACCATAATGTGGGGCGACCTCACCTTGCAGGATTGCACTTGCCACGGAGCTGCTGCACGAGGTAACCATGATAGCGGTCAGCGGTCAGCGGCCGCATCTCTTTTCAGCCGTCCACCTAGGGACTTCCGCTCATTCATCTGCTGACACCAGTAGACATATCCAGCTTCACTGGTTGAAAAGGACACAGTTTTAGTCTGCAGTAGATGAACAGAAAGGAAACTTATCACAATTTTGAGTTTTGACATTGGTCTTGCTCTGAACAGAAAAAGGCTTCTAATTCTGCTTTTGTTACAAGATTAATGTCGAAATAACTACATCCTACAATAGTCATTGGATCAAATAAGATCATTATCAGGAGTGCTACCAAGCATAAGATCATCACTGGTCGGATTACCTACATAATATCTATTATACAAAGTGTTGACACAGTGGATCCAAATTCTAAGTTATAGCAAATTTAATGAATTTAATTTGATAAACATCATCATAGTTGTCCCGCTGCATGGTCGAGACGAAAGGAAAGAGGGTGAGTAACAATTAAGGCAAGACGAAGATTAGATCATGCAATTTGCAGAATATTGGAACTTTAGGTGGAAATCAGGCAAGGTTGCTTTGAGCACTTCTTAGATGGAAATTAGAAATCGTCATATTCTTTTCTTAAGATAAGATTTAGTTCATTTTCATTGTTAAGAAAACTAATTTATGCTTGTTCATCAAAACTTGCAGAAATTTGATCTAATTAACACCAGCAGCAATACGTGTTGGCTGTTCCGTTCACAGTAAATTTAAGAAAGGTTAGGTTAGGAAACTGAACTATACACCCAGGACCAGGATGCATAACCTTTGTGTCCAGATTCTTCAAAACTGTGAGATCATTTGTAGTGCATACAAGAATGTCAGCGTATCTGGACAACAGTAAAAATAACAGAAACACGATATAATACACAATAGAATGTATGAAATGAAATTATGAATGTCATTTTACTACTGCAGGGTTTTGATTACAGTTGCAGGAGCGGGATGCAATTGGGAGGAACTTATAAAAGTTAAAACACTAAAAGGTTATGAAATTGTTGGGTTGCTAGACGCAAATATGAGAAGCACACACACAAATAGTGCACATATGGCCTAAGATATTTTCACTTGTGACCTAATAAAAATTCAAAATTTACAATTTGAAATATATATATTTGTCAAATATGGTGTATGGACCATTTGTGAACTTAAAAAAGCCAAATTCATGACTTGACATATATACAAACTTGAATAAGCTATCTAAATCATAATAGATGTCGATATAGTTTCTTGTCCACAAATGACTTCACATGTGAACCAATGTTATAAAATTGTTGATCCTAGTTGCCATGAATCAGCCTGACTAATCGTGAGTAGTCACGATTAATTGTGACTAATCATAGGGCATAGCTGATAGCCACGGCACTGATCAGCCCCACTAATTGCAATAACACCACAGCACGGAAAGAATATGATAATTGTTCAAATCTCTATCAAATCTGAGTTTTGTGGGCAATCAGCAATGTTGTGCATCCACACAAGGTTATTGAATCGTGGCTAGAAAAATAGTCATATGTCTGAAATGGAGGGTTAGCTGTGCCAAAACTCAGGTAAGCATCTCCAATGGTTTGAAGGAGCCTAAATTTTGCAGAATTACAAACTAATCAGTAATCACATGTTACGACACACAAATTTTGCCGCAGGTTCAGTAAATAAATGAACCATATTTGCATTTATATGTGATAATCCTAATTAAAATGCATACACATTCTACTTGAACAAACATCCAAGCCAGATAAATGTTTCAATGAACTTCAGTTTGCATCTAGAAACATATAATATTCTGATTAACGCTACAAATTGGGAACTACAGCACCAAATTCTTCCCCACGAGTAACTGAAAGCTGCATTGAACCAGCGTTGGTAGCCTGAGACAAACTCTACCTTGCTGCAATTGAAGAGACCGTGGGCGCCGTCTGTGTGCATAATCCAACACTTGCAGTCGCAGGGAACACATCCTGCACTCGAATCATCAAATTGAATCAATAAGGGGAAGGGGGAGGAGTAAGAGATGGTGCAAACGCTGAGCTGGAGAAGAGGATCTGAAGGACGGGCACCTGGACTGGATTTGTGCTGGTGAGTCCGCCCCTGCCTAACCCTTGGGGCGTGCGGATCCGCAGCCGTGACCGGCCTAACCAGAGCAAGGCCCTGCAGCAGAGCGGTGCCGCCGGCACCCTACTGGCCACGCTTGCAAGGACACGGTGGTGGCCAGCTTTCTCGGACGCCGTTGACGCCGCGACGTGCCGTGGACGAGCTGCGGCCGACTTCTCCTGCCACCTCGCGCCTCCTACAGCCGTCTCCTCGGCCCCAAGCCGCCGCTTCATGGACCCCACACCCGACCCGTGCCACTCAACCGCCTCTTGGGCCCGGGACCCCGCCGGCCCACTGCCGTGCGGCATCCAGGATGGAGGGAGGCCGCGCCGTCGTTGTGGGAAGGGAGGCTGGCCACCAGGGTGGAGGGGATGGCGCCGCCGCGGGACAGAGGAGGAGCTACCGCTCGATGGATCCGCGAGATTTGCCGGCAACACAGCTGGGGAAGACCGCCGAGAACGCCCGCACAGCACTGGGCAACGCCGCTGCGGGGCCGGAGGCTGGGGAACGGCGGCGGAGAAGGAAAGGCCGAGCGGCGCACTGCGTCTGCGGAGAGAGGGAAAGAGGAGACGGAGCGGACGGGGGGAGGAAATAGAAACCGTAGAAATCGTGTGTAGGTGAGTGAGCTTGGGAGCGGGAACCGCCGCGTGGACTCGGGACCGAGACGGGAGCGGGGAGGAGGGTGGTGACCGGCGCGGCGCGCCCGTGGGTTGCGTCAGGCTCGGTGACTGATTATTAATCAGTCCCTGGTAATATATATCATAATTATATATATATACCAGCAAAAATATCCGTGCATTATAACAGGACGCATGTTTATTGCATAATTTTTATACCAATAGTAATAAAATATTTTTTATTAAATTTATTAATTACATTTAAACCAACGTTAAATAAATAAAATAATTATAAGGTTGGTCGTCCTTGGCTTGCTAGTTGGTCCGTGAAGACATATTGAGAAGAGGTGCAAGTGGGTGATATAGCAGGTACAGTTAATATCAACTAAAATTTATATTTTATATCACTTCCTCTATCCATTTATCAAAGTCATCTTACCAAAAAAAAGCTTCAAAAATCAGAGTCGTTTAAGCTATGACCGCGGTTTTCACCTCATCCCAGGCTTATTCGGCTCCTCCTCATTGGCCGAGTTAATTCAACAGTCACCGGTGGAGTTAAAAAGAAGCAGCTATTAATGAGCAACACTACATGCACCGCTCCTCCTTGGTCATTTGGCCTGACCCTAAAACGACCCTAACAAATGAATAAAACGGGAGTATGTCTTTTGGTGATTATGTAACCTAATTAAACAAAAATGAATATGGACTATCATTCTCGACGGAAACTAATTAGTAGCTTCATAGACATATCAATGGATGGCCATTGAAACTAATTACTACTTATTAACCTCTATTTATAATAATATAATATAATAACTATGAATAAATATTTACGACAATTGTATTACTGTAACAATGGCGATATTTACTATGATTTTATAGTAAATCATATAGTAAGTATTTACTATAATGTCATAAATTAGTATTATAATTATCATGGCTACAAATAAAATATTCTATAGCCAGCTATACAAGAGTAGTTCTAAGTCTAGCCGTAGATATATCTTAATATTATTATATATAATATATGCAAGATTATTTTAATATATGCAATATCATATTTTTATAGTTATATTTTTTTCTTGCTAGATTATTTTAATATACATAATACCATATTTTTATAGTTTGATTTATTATTTATATTTTATTGTCTTGCTAGATTATTATTATATATATACATATATATACATATACTTATCAATACTATATTTTTATAGTATTTTTATTTGGCTAGCGGATATGAGTATTTGAAATTATTACGAAGTTAAATAAAAAATCTTCATTTAACATCATGTAAGTCTTTTTTTTTACTTACGCATCATGTGACCCCTTGTGTTGTGGTGGTAGCATCCTATAATTGAACAGTAGAGACCAAGGTTCAAATCCTAATGACAATGGTATTTTTGTTCTTTTCGCCAATGGACATAAAACGGAATAAAAAAAAGATCCGGACATAATCTGGTGGCGGACAGAAATTGAAAGAGCGAACAAAAAAGGTGTTGGAAACTTTGGAGATTTATTAATAGGTATTATGGTTTCAATTATGATTTTCTAACCGTAAACATATAGGACACGGAGAGGTGAAAGAAAAAAGAGGTGGAGAAATTTTGCCTCTTTATAGATAGGTATAAATTGCTGCATGCTTTGTTTTTGCGGGTGCAGCCAAGAGTAGGTCAATCAGATTTTGGAGTAAGAAAAGATTTATAATTTCTTTTAAAAAAATAAATACAAATATTATAGAACGTATAAACATAGCCAATAGCCATGAGATAAAAAAGGGCGTACCTTGCATGCAGTAGATCAGAGGAGATCTAAAATAGATTTTGCTAGCGTGCTGAATTCTTGTATATATTGCAACTCACGTTTTAAGAATATGTATTCATCATCCTGCCTGAGCTAATATTGGAACATATATACGGGACGACGACAACGGCCACGACCTAGATCACCTGTTGGACCATGCACCTTCATCCGGCCACCCTTCGGCGGTTCTGCCATCCATGCGGCGACCTCCGCGTCGGCAGGTGTGATCGGAGGGGCAGCCAGGAACAACCCTGAGTTACGTGTTCGTCGGTCAGGTCGGGTGCCGTCGTGCCGACACGTCCGGAGTCGTGGCTATCTGTTCCGACGGCGGCGATGAAACATCCTTTTATAGAACAGGCTCAGGCTTAGGGTAGCTACGAGCGGGTATAATTTCATTTAGGTGAAAAAAGAAATAGAACGGTGGGCAAATTGAATAGAAGAAACATAAATAAATCTTATATCCACTTGTTAAGAGACAAAGAGACCTAATATCCCTTAGATAAGCAGACTTTGAAGGCTCCGTTCCTTGTGCGGTCGTGCTGGTACTTCTCAATAGGCAAATCACTGGCATTTGTGCTGCACAAGAACACGGAGTGGCCCGGCCGTTCGCCAAGCAGCTGGTCTTCCTTCTTCAGCGCCATCGCCGAAACGTGCAGTCCGTCGACATCGTAGGTGCGAATAATGCCAGAGATCATGGTGTATTGGTGTTGGACACGTATGCCTTCAAGTGCCGTGGGCTCATGTGGGACGACAAAAAGGCAATGGCCCGTCGTGTGCCGCAACGGCAGCGTCGTTGATGTGTGCGCCGTCCGCCACCAACGAGTTGACACGTCGAGGCGGCTGAGGCTCGAGGGCAGAGGAGCAGAGCTGCTGCTAGCGGCCGGAACAGGGAAGGGGCGTACCGGCCCAACCTTGCAAGGCGAGAGGGTTGTGCGACGCCGGCGGCAACCGACTGCATGCGCTAGGGTTCTTCGATGCCCGGTGTTCCTCTCTGTCCCTCGATTTGATGCACTACTACTTGCTACCTTGCTCAGTGTCTTTTGTATTAGTTGAGGCGTCAAGGGCTTGTTGGGAGTGAGGAGCGGGGAGTGGGAACCGGAAAAGACTAGATGGACCATTGGGTGTGTATAAAAAAATATACCATTCTTTTTGAGATCTTTGTAGAAAATCAATTTCCTTCTATGAAAAGTTATCTCATCGTGTAACGATTGTATTTTGAAATTATAAAAAACAAATACTTCCTCGTTTTAAATTATAGTTGATTTGACTTTTTTACCTCAAGTTTTATCACTTATCTTATTCAAAAAAATATAGCAAGCGTAGTCTAATTTAGATTATTCTCAAAGATTTTTGTTAATAAAGCAAGCTACAATAACAAAAAAATAATATTTTAAATAATTTCTTAAATAAGGTAAGTGGTCAAATTTAAGATAAAAAAATCAAATAAACTATAATTTAAAACAGACTAATAAAAAGATACTAGAACTAGATGGATCGTACCTACACTTATTCGAAGATAAATTTCAAATGTTATTAGAAGTGTACTTCTTGTGTGATGTAGGGACTAGGGCACTGGCGGAACCAAGGCCCGACGAGCCCAGGCTGCCGCCCGGGCTCCCATTCTACCGTATACATAGAAAGTTGATTAATTCGCATCGTAAATAAGAAGGTTAGGAACACGTAATTCTCTAGGCATATTAAGTTTTGCCCGGGCTCACCTCGATGGCTGGGTCCGCTACTGGACTAGGGAGTATATGGAGTTTGGACGTGTTTAATTTCGAACCTAGCAAAAGGTGCTTGGTGTAAGCAAATAAAAACTCCTCACGTCATCGATTTTTGCCATCATCGTCTAATGGTCGGACTGCTTGGACGAGCACTCAGGCCTCGTTTAGTTGTCTAAATTTACTCTCAAATCATTACGTAGAATTTTTATTTTCTATCATATTAAAATACCGGTAAATACATAGAGTACTAAGTATAGATAAAATTAAAAACTAATTACACAGTTTTGTTATACTTTACGAGACGAACGTTTTAAGCCTAATTAATTAATATTTAAATAATTATTAATAAATAAAAATAAAATTACTATAGTACCATGCATCGTAGCTTCTGCCGATTCGGGTACAGAATCCACGATCTAAACGAGGCCTCAGGTACCACGTTTTTCACCAAACATGCGACCTGGCACCACCTCAAGAGCCTGGCCCACATCCTCAGACCACACGTCTTTTTCCCAAACACGCGACCTGACACCAAGTCACGTTTTTTTCACCAAAAATGCGACCTGCTGGCCCCACGTCAAGAGCCTGGCTCCGGTTTGCACACGCACTCGTTTCATGTATACTCCCTCCGTCACTTGTTGTCCTAAGACAAATGTCGTTTTTGTTTTTTAAAAAACAACCACCGATAATTATATATTAAAATATATAAATTTTTATATTAAGTAATTAGTATTATCGAAAGATCTTTTCGTCTAGTTTTTAACAAATTTATTTAAATATATAAATATTGTATGTATTTTTTACAAATTGAGTTAAACTTGTAGCACGAAAACCCAAAACGATAGTAATTTTAGGACGGAGGGAGTATGGAGTAAACAGCGATGCGTGATATCTGTTCAATATGGTAAATGACGACTACTTTTTTCGCTTGAACTTATTAGTTGGTTTAGTGTTTTTTCTTATAGCAATAATATTCTTAACTTTTCAACGAAACAGGCAAGGCCTATAATTTATAAAATGGTTGCTATGGTATTCTAATACTATTATTTTAGAGATTCTCTAAAATTCAGTTTTAAAGATTCGTTTTACAATGTCATTTAAAGTTACTTATAATTTCTTTTACACTTTTATCGCTACCTTTTTTTTCTTGTATTGCATGCTTTTTCTTGTTTCTCTTCTGACGCGAGCTTGTCCCTCGTCCCTACCCCTGCCTCCTTTCCCACCTCCCCTGGCGAGTGGCTCTCTTGGCGTCGACCATGCTGCCTACCTCTCGGCCTCGGCCTTCTCCTGGTGCTAGCCCCACACGACACGCTAGGGTTTTGTGGAGCTTTGGCGAAACCCTAGCATGCCTACGATAACCTCTTTCTTCTCCTTCACCCTCTCGCATACTGTCGCAAGCTTTGGCCATGACCACTTTTTTGTCGCGATGGGCTGCGCTATGGACGCTTTCGTCTCGACTTAGCCCGACCGCCTCCCTCGCCCTCAGAACCTTAGGTCACCATCCCATCGTTCGTACTGCCTAGCCCTCGTGCCTCCCTCGAGCCCCAGTAATTTGCGGAGGAATGGAGCGAGACGGAAGGCGCAGGTTGCGCCGTCGCGAGCGCGGACAAGGCGCGGGGTCATAGGCACACGGGACGGTGGATGCGGGCATCCAACTTGGACCTGGTGTGCGTGCCGCAGCTTCAAGGCGTGCACGCTCAGAAGCCAGCTTTTTCACATTTTTTTTTGTTGGTTGGATGTCAAATGTGACGTGGCTGATGGCGCCGTGCGCGCTCGGAAGCCCGTCGGTACCCGACTCGGACCGCCGTTCCGGGCTTCCGGCCGGCCGCCACCCTCTCTCTATATAAGACAGAACACCAACCAGCGGAGTGGAGGAGACCCGCCGTCGGCTCGCCGCTCGTCGTGTACCCATCACCTATCTCCTCCATTCCCCATCCTCGATCCATCTCGTCCTCGACGTTTGATGGAGTCTCTGCTCGCCGCGCGATCCATTAGGTCTTCCTTCTCCGTCGCCGCCGCTAGTGCCAGGGGCAGCGCTCCCCCCAGGCCCTCGCGCGTCGCCACCCTCGCCGCCGCCGGCGCCGGCGCCTGCCGCTCCGGCCCGCTCCGTGCCGGCCCCAAGGTACGCCCTGCTGCATTCTCTTCCTGTGGGTTTGTTACTTTGTTAGGTCTCTGATGTTGCGGATACGATGCGGAGGCTTCCTGTTTTCTTGGTACGATTTTGTCACGGACCTTGATGTCACGGACTTTGATGTCACGGACTTGTACAAACAGAGAGAAATTGGAGAGAATTAGACGACGAGGAACAGAAGAGGAAGATGAATTCGGCAGTTGTCTTGTTCTGTTCGATCCCCCTCTGGCCTCTGCCCGGCACTCCCTGATCCTTCTTCTTCTTCTTCTTCTTTTTTTTTTTTTTGAGGGGATGATTCTTCTGTAGCTGCACACTTCACTAATCTGAGCTTAATTGGACCCATTTGGTAGCCAGTCCGTGACAGATTTCGTATCCTTATTCCCCATTCGCTGAGCACGATTTTGGATTTCCCTCTGTGTGGCTGCGTTTGGTCTTGATATATACTTGTAGTAATCTTTCCACCCATTTCACCTGCCCCATGTATGGAATGCCTATTTGTTATCTTATCATTAAAAATTTTGCGCATAAATACTGAGTTAATGTGCTTCATGGTGCGCTTCACTTGTTTGATACTTCTTTTTTTTGTTGGGTTTCAGGACTCAATTCTTGAGGTGCTAGCACAGGACGATATGCTGAACTCAAAGGAGCTGGTCCAATGGGAGAATGGCTTGTCATTCAATGACATAGCGGCTAGACAGGGGATTCGCATCCGCAGGCACTTCCGTCCCACTGCCTCCTTGAAGGAGATAGAGGAGGAGCTGGGAGCCCCCCGCAACATCCTAGAGAAGATCATTTGGGACAAGGAGATTGAAGTAGCTGAGGTATGCAGTTGCTACTCTGTGCATGCGTTGGACTTTCGTTGTTCGGTTTGGTAGCAAAGTTGAATGTGGTCAAAGGTAGAGAGTGATGTTGTGCAAATACTGATAATAAAGTAGTGTGTGCATTATGTATTACGGACATAGGTCCTTTGAGATAACTACTAACTGCTACTCCCTCCGTTCCAAATTATAAGTCACTTTGACTTTTTTGGTACATGCATTTTGCTATGTGTCTAGACATATTATTATATCAGATACATAGCAAAATACATGCACCAAAAAAGTCAAAGCGACTTATAATTTGGAACGGAGGGAGTACTAATTAGTTGCTTACAAGGCTGCAAGAACTCGACGGTGCGCATGTAGAGTCTTAGGCTAGTCCATAGGATTGGAATAACTAATCTGCAAATTACAACTTACATTAGCCTTTGGCACAAATTCTCTTATCCATATAGAGAAGATAGTTGTCAGCATGTGTATGTATGTGAAACATTTATGGCACAGTTTATTAGGGCCATTGCACTGAAACAAACCAAATGACATTCTTTCTATAATACAAAGATACTCATAACTTCTGCGTTTTGATAAAATAAATATTCCAAAAACTATGTTTCCATTATGGGCCAGAATTACAGTACAGCCAAAATCTTTCTCAGAGGTGAAAGCCAGTGTTAGCTGCTACCAACGAAGAAACTCGATTATTCAACTCCAAAGTCACAGCCAAAAACGCTGGATAGGCTGTAAGAAGGCAGGGACATATGCCGTTGCACTCCATAGATCCAGGGGAAAGTTGCTCATTGTTCACAGTGGCGGAGACAGAGGAGTTAAATTTGACTAAATTTTGGAAAAATATGTACAGCTGGCCCTCCCCCAAAAAAGTAAAAATCACATTTCTAGCTCCGCCACTGAAAGTTTAACAGCTCACATTGTTCGATTCCTATCATTATATTATATTCTTAAAAGTTATACATATTCATAATGTCCCCAGTTTATTCAGTGAAACAGAGACATTTTTTCAGAGGTGCACAGTAGCTTCATATGTAGGCATGTAGCCCATGTAGTTGATTTTTGAAAATAAAATATATTTTAATTTTCACAGTTAAAAATTTGTGATGCAGGTCATTGAAAATAAATATGAAGTTTGAAAATAAATATGAAGTATTTAGGATGCTTCTTATGGTCAACCTCCAAGATTAATTACGAATACAAAAATATTGAACTGCCCAAACCGGACTAATCTTATGAGATGTGTTTAGATCCAAATGAACAAAGAATTTCTATTTCAAAACTTCTGTATACACCCTTCCATATAGGTTGTCACATGAGAAACTGTTGCTATAGCAGATTGCTAAGAACAAAAGAAAAAGTAAATCCTCTCGTGTGAAGCCTTCAATGTTGTCCTCCTCTTTCTTTAAAACATTCTTAGCAGAACTTCAACTTTTCTGTTTGTGCATCAATTATTCATGCAACAAACCAGAAACCACGTTTTAATTAACATAAGCAACTTTGGCGCAATTGTGTCACTACAGATTGATAGTTAAGATACAAACATCAAAGACCATAATGCGAAAACTATAGTTTTCTGCAATTCGGGGTCACAAGGTTGATAAGAGAAGTGAACTGCATACAGACAGATGCAAAGCCAGGTTTTAATAGATTGCAATAGCCATGAAGGAAATTAAAACTCATGAATAATGTCAGCAAAACAATTACAGTAGAAATAAAACTAACCATGGAAGGGAATCATAGCTTTGACATATCAAAGGCCGATAGTTTGGCAGGTTTAAATATGCACATTGGAAATCTTTTTGGATAGAATAGGTTCAGCATGAAAAATAGAGCATGAAATTAACCCCATAGCTAGAATGAATTGAAGTATGACCAAAAAAATGGTATGTGATAGAAAATCAGGATACAGTTGGCTGAAAGTAAATTCACTTCTACAAGAGGAGACCTGCCATTAACCGCAAATACAAACACATTATGTGCGGGTATGGCTTGGCGCAGAAATCCCTTCCCCAGACCCCGCACAGCGCGGGAGCCTACGGCACTGGGTACGTCCTTTTATAAAATTGGAATAAATTCCTTATATTCTCAACAACTACCAACTACGGAACTTAAGTTAAATTAAAGGTGCTTGATGCTTGTACTGTTTTTTTTTTTTCTGTGTTAGACGATTCCTTTCTCTATACTTCCTCTCACTAAAGATAGGTCTATTGATTTTGCTTACATTCTGCAATCTAAGTCTTTGATTATGTATTTATAAAAATGTACCACCAATGCATTAAACTTTGCATTGTTAAAGTATATTTTATGAAAAAACTAATTAAGCTATTTTCATATGGTTAACCTGCATACTCTTACTTAATGGTCACTATTTCATAAGCTTTCACTATATGATGTTTAACAGATATTACTGGTCTTGCGCAGGGGCACGCTAAGAAGCCTCTTGAGGAGGTGACTGAGGCTGCAAGGAAAGCTCCTCCTTCAAGAGATTTCTATGGCGCTTTAGAAGCTGCCTACAAGCGTAATGGGGTGCCTGCATTAATTGCTGAGGTCAAGAAAGCATCCCCGAGTAGGGGTGTGCTCAGGGAGAACTTTAATCCTGTATGTTCTGGGCTCATTAGCTGTGAAACCTAGAGTCAATTTCAGTGGTTGCTTATGTAACTAATATGTAATTTTCTGTTGCAGGTTGAAATTGCTCAAGCTTATGAAAAGAATGGAGCTGCATGTTTAAGCATTTTGACGGATGAGAAGTACTTTCAGGTATATTTCGGTTGATTTAATTGATTGTCTGTGGGGATCATAGATGTCATGCTTACCTGTCTTCATTCAATTTGCTTCCATTGTACAGGGAAGCTTTGAGAATCTTGAGAAGGTGCGCACCTCAGGAGTGAAGGTACTGATGCATTTAGGTGTTGTTTTTTTTTTTGTGAGGCTGATTATGAGTTTCCAATAGTTCTCAAGATGTAAAAGTTTCTTTGTGAATACAGTGTCCCCTTCTTTGCAAAGAGTTTGTCATTGATAAGTGGCAAATCTATAATGCTCGCTCCAAGGGTGCTGATGCAATTCTACTAATTGCTGCTGTACTACCAGACCTTGACATAAGGGAATTTCTTCAGATTTGCGAAGAGTTGGGAATGACAGCTCTTATTGAGGTTCGACATGTTATGCAATTCATTTTGTTGTTCCCACTCATTACTTAGAAACTGGCTTAGTTTGAACATTGACTTCCCCAGTGTTGGACGGCAGAATGAGCCATAGTAGTTTACTTTGCATGATGAAAAAGTTTAGCATTCTCATTTCTACTAAAACTATAGTTTACTTCACATGATAGAATGAACCATAGTAGTTTGCTTATGCTTCTATATCATGTTAAAGACTTATTCTTTAATCATCATTCTGTGTATGTTTTATTTCAAATACTCAACAAGTACTTTGCCAAAAGAAATGTTATGAATTTTCTCATGTGCGTCTTCATATGGAAATTGTGGAGCAACGTGCAATTCCTGCTGATCTGTATGCTGGTCTCATAATATATATATATTTTTCTGAATACTCCCTCCTTCCAAATTATAAGTTGTTTTGGCTTTTTCTAGGTACATTCTCCAAACTAGCCAAGGCTGAATTTCATTACGATAGACTTTTCTAGGTAAGCGTATATCTAGGTGCATAGGGGAAAGCTATGTAACTAGGAAAGCCAAAACGACTTATAATTTGAAACGGATGGATTAACTCAAATAGTCTGCAATAAACTAAGCTTAATTTTGATATTCTGGTGGGATTTATATTTTAGGTTCATGATGAAAGAGAGATGGAGCGTGTGCTGAAGATAAATGGAGTTAAGCTTATTGGTATCAACAACCGAAGCCTTGGTATGGCATTCTTCTGGCACTTGTTTTTCCTTTTTCTGTAGAAGACATCTTGTCATCTTAAGTTTAACATCTCTATTTCATGGGGTACTAATGCGTCCCACTTTTTTTTTCTCTGGACCTTTTTCTGATGAATGCTTATATTGTTCTGTTTTCTGAAAATCATTTAAATTGCAGAGACATTTGTTGTTGATACTTCGAACACCAAGATGTTGCTCGAGAAGCATGGTGATAGCATCAGGGAGAAGGGAATTTTGGTAATATCATTGTCTTGGGTGTATATTTGATTAATTAATTAACCTTGTCAGTGAGTTCGGTAGGTCCTAGTGTGTACACTCTGTCTGCTCAGACAGATAGAACACAAATAGGAACTTCCATATTACAATGCTAAATAAGTGTGGTATATTCTCTGAAGACCAATAGGAAACCATGGTAAATATCCAGTTTTTAACCTGTATATTTTACATGTTACATGAATGCATTGAATGAATCCTCAGATATAATGGTTTTGGCCTTTGGGGGTGTTTGAAGCATACTGAATGTCTTTGTGTTCTACAGGCGATCTTATTTTGAGGGAGGGGGTTTGTTTGAAAGCTTATTTAGAAATATAAAAAGGCACTAGAATGCCCTGTTTTCCAATTTGTTGCACATATTACTCCAATTACTGTATGAACATATGTGAAAATAAGTTTCTTTACAGCCAAAGGGAAACAGGAAAGAGATTATGAACTGAAACTGACAATTTTTTAAGCAGATATGTCAACTTATATTTGGTATTACAGTTGTAGTGTATTTCATATTGCTAGGGCATTTTCTAGATTGCTATTAATTCTTTTTTTTGTAGTAAGGACTTGTTTGTTTCAGCTTTTTGCTGGCTTCCACCATCTAGAAGCCGCCCAGTTGTTGATCTGGCTTTTAAAAATCTAAAAATCTTGCTTCTGAGGCTGCCTTTAGGTGTGATGAGAAACTAAAAAAAAATATTACGAATGCCAATAGCAAATAGCCAGGAAGCCAACTTTTGAGCTAACCAAAAGATGCACCTCAAACAAACAGACCCTATGACTATTAGGTGGCATAATCTGGTCCTTGCTGATTGTTTCTCTTTTCCCTTTGTACTTTTCAGGTTGTTGGTGAATCAGGTCTGTTTACTCCGGATGATGTTGCTTATGTTCAGAATGCTGGTGTTTCTGCTGTAAGTTCCCTTGGTTCCTTGTCAATAAAGATTCAGTCCCATGTGGCTTTAGAAACCTTTTGGGCAAATATCTGCTGAACCACTCTGTACTGTTTACTCAAATGCTTAACTATGTAGATAATTTCCCTAAAAAAAAAAAGCTATGTAGATAATGATACAAAGGAAGGATGGAATGCCTTGTTCCGTTGTTCGTGATGTTTTGGCTATGAACTGAACTTGATGTGTGCCTGTTATTGCTGCAGGTTTTGGTTGGGGAATCCCTGGTGAAGCAAGAGTGCCCTGGACGAGCCATTGTTGGGTTATTCGGCAAAGAACTGCTGCACTGAATGAAAGGACAAAAAATTGTAGTACTTGTTTAGTGGTGATGAGGTATTAGTGCTAGCTGTTAGCCATAGCCTAGTTTGTAGTAATAACATTTGAGCATCAGTTTTATTACTAAGTAGTATGCCACATGCAGAATAAAAATAATGTTCGCTTAAGTTCCATTCAGTGATTTTTAAGTTCAGTGATAAACAAATGTGATCTTTTACTTGAATATGACAAGAGGATCTCCCAAGTTAGTTAGCACTATGTTCTTTTAATCTTACCAAGTGGATATTACGGGTCTAACTAGCACAAAAGATAAACTCCACTGTTGAATTTTCATCAGTAAAAATCATTAGTCCATAGTAATTTTTTGTTGTTCTCGTAGGAACATCTATTGTTCCTGTGTATTTTTTTTATAAAGGGTAAAATATCCGGTTTCATCTATCGAAGTTAGAATCAGGCCAATTATTACATACAACCAACGCGGACACAAAGTTCGGCTGCAAAACATACAGCCCCACACGACTCACACGACTACAGGAATAGGAAAACAGTTCTGGAGTAGACAAAACCGACATGTCTTTGCGAACAACAAAAATCTAAGGCCGACGTCTCCAAGTGTTTTGCCGCAGAGATCAATTGATCTTTAAGATCCTCACGCCGCTGCAAGCTGGCCCATTGGAGTAGCCAGTGAGTTACTCGGAAGAGTACCTGCAAAAGAGATTTGAGTTTGCGTTTATCAAAAACTATCTCATTCTTTGTTAGCCATACTGCCCATAATAATGCTGTTGTTAATAATAATGTATTATATTTTTTATTAACCAATTTCGCCCAATTCTTAAACAAATCATTGATGCTGGTAAGAGGTAAAATCCCAAAAATTAAGTGTATAGAGCGCCACAAAAACTTAGCATAGAAGCAATCGAAAAAAGATGTTGAATTGACTCTGAGAAGTGACAGATGCAACAAGATTTGTCTTCATGTCAATTTCTCCTAGCTAAGTTATCTTTCATTAGAGTCACTCCTCTCTTCAAGTACCACATGAAAATTTTTATCTTCACTGGTAACTTTGTTTGTCAAATATTTTACGAAACTCGCTCTCCATTATTAATTAAAGCAGCATACAAAGACTTGACTATGAAGGCTCCCGATGCCTTTAGGCCCCAAACAAACACATCTCGTACATGAATTAAGTTAACCTGTTGGAGGGAAGCTACAATACGCTGCCAATTTGCTAAGTTTCTACCCACCAAATTCCTCCGAAAAGAGATATTTAGTACAGGAGAGCTCGTAACTGTCGCAATAGAATCTTGCTTCCTTCTCACAATATTAAACAACGTAGGAAACTTGTCTTTAAGTGGTTTGCCCAGCCAAGTATCAACCCAAAATCTAGTTTGAGAACCATCTTTGACATTAAAATGTCCAAAACCCAAGAAAGCATCTTTCACATTCATAAGACTTTTTCAAAAGTGCGAGTCCATTGGTTTCTTTTCACAGCTACCTAAAGTCTTATTTTTAATGTACTTATTTCTTAACAATTCTCGCCATAGACCATCCTCATTTAATAATTTAAACAACTATTTACTAAGCAGACATTTATTTTGAACCTTTAAATTCTGGATTCCCAACCCACCTTGGTCTTTGGGTTGGCACATGATTTTCCACTTAACTGGTCGGTATTTTCTTTTATGCTGATCATTCTGCCAATAGAAACGAGACCTAAAACAATCCAATTTTTCCAGCACCCCTTTTGGCATTTCAAAGAAAGACATCATAAACATCGGTAAGCTATATAGCACCGAATTTATGAGTACTAACCGAGCACCGGTTGTTAACATCTTATCTTTCCAGCCACTAAGTCTTTTCTTAATTCGTTCTTCAATGATCTTCCAGTCTTTATTAAGCAGTTTCCTCAAATGCATAGGAAGTCCCAAGTAGCGAAATGGGTATTTACCCACAACACATCCAAAAAGTTGCGAATAAAACTCTTCGTGATCTTTTGCTTAACCAAAAACAAAAGACTTTATTTTTGTGGAAATTTATTTTTAAGCCAGATAGTTGCTCAAAGGTGCTTAGCAATAATTTCATATTAACAGCTTTCTCAGCATGGCTCATAAAGATTACTGTGTCATTCGCATATTAAAGGATGGACAAACCATCTTGAATAAGATGGGGGGTAACCCCTTCTATTTGTCCTGCATCCTTTGCTCTGGCAATTAGTATGGCCAACATATCCACCCGCATATTGAAGGATGGACAAACCATCTTGAATAAGATGGGGGATAACCCCTTCTACTTGTCCTGCATCCTTTGCTCTGGCAATTAGTATCGTCAACATATCCACCACTATATTGAATAGTATTGGCGACATGGGGTCACCTTGCCTTTAGCCTTTTTTTTCTGGAAGTAAGACCCTAGCTGGTCATTAACCTTAATATTAACATTGTCACCTTGCGTGAAATGCTGAATTCATTCACACCATTTTTGTGAGAACCCTTTCATTCTTAAAGTTTGCTGCAAAAAGTTTCAGTTTACTTTGTCATATGCTTTCTCAAAGTCGATTTTAAAAATTACCCCATCTTGTTTTTTGTGTGTAGTTCGTGAATAGTTTCATGTAGTATGACAGCTCCCTCCATAATATTCCTGTCTGGTAAAAAAGCTGTCTGGGTTGGCCTTATAAGTTTCTGGCTGGTCGTAGACAGTCTGTTTGTCGCCACTTTTGTAAAGATTTTAAAAGAGACGTTCAACAAACAGATAGGCCTGTATTGTTGAATTAGTCTTGCTTCAGTCTTTTTGGGCAACAAGATGATAGTACCGAAATTCAGACGATTTAGAGGTAGTATTCCCTGGTAGAAATCCAAGAACAAGGCCATCAAATCATCTTTAATTAAACCTCAGAAAACTTGATAAAATTCCAAAGGAAAACCATCCGGCCTAGGCACCTTATTATGCTCCATTTGAAATATTGCCACTCTAACTTCCTTCTCAGTGAAAGGAGCAGTTAAGAACTCATTTTCCAGAACTGAAACTTGAGGTATGTCCTCTGTCTGTGATTCATCTAATGAAATTAGAGAAGCATCAGATGGACCGAATAGGTTTTTGTAATAACCTGTGTATTTTTTGTATTGTTCCGTGAGCGAAAATTTGCAATTGTATGTTATATTTTGATTTGCAGTAAGGGAAATCCATTGTTTTGTGATATATTTTGTATTGTTCATTCAGTGGAAAAGTCGTTAAGAGGTGGTATATGTTTATTGTTTATTGTTCCGGTATGAAAATTGCATTGTTTCCTGGTGTGTTTTTTATTATTCCAATAGGGAGAAATTTATTGTTCTGTTGTATGGTTTGATTATTATGCTACTGAAAAACTGTTCTGCTAGCATAGTTTAACCTCAATTTACAGTTTCATTGGCTAAATGCTCAGGCATTGCTATATATATAGGCTTATAATTGGTGGGTACAGTAGCATAATGGTTGCTGTTAAAATAAGTAGGGTTCCTGTAATCTGTAAACACAAGATGAACGAGGACATCTGAGTATTTGGTCAAATATTCTATTCTATCCCAAAACCGTTTTATTCCTACTTGTTCCTTTGTGATCTTCAACAAGTCGCACGAGCTAAATATCCATGAAAGTAGGATAGAGCAGTTCCGTCTCATCCTGATCCTCAATTAGTTACATGGACTAGGACTAGTTGTTAACCATGTTTGGGTGGACTAGGGCCTTATTTAGTTCGCCGATTCGGGCGGCCGATTCGGTGTTTGCACAGTGTCCGTATACTGTAGCAATTTTGTTTTTATTTGATAATAATTGTTCAAATATTGATTAATTAGACTCAAAATGTTCGTCTTATAAAGTATAACAAAACTACGCAATTAGTATTTAATTTTATCTACATTTAGTACTTCATGCATTTATCGGTATTTTAATGTGATGGGGAATAGGAATTCTGAATAGTGGAATTTAGGAATGAATTTGAGAAAATAAACAAGGCCTAGTTGTTAACCATGGCTAAAAAAATGGATACCTTAAAATTAGACAACCATTTGTTAGTCCATACATGTTTGGTTGTGACAGGTGAGTTGGCTCGTTCCCCTCAATCTCAAAAAACAAAATGGCGAGTTGGCTCGTGCTCGCCGTGCGGCGCATCACCACAATCGTCTGTTTGCCCCCATGCCGCCGTGCCCACATTGAATGAAGGAAAATTTTTCGCCTTGCCGATGATTACTGATGTCGTCGTGTGGGTCCCTTGCCGCATTGAAAGAAGTTAAATTTAT
The DNA here is from genome assembly GCA_023333625.1 of Bothriochloa decipiens. Taxonomy (NCBI): domain Eukaryota; kingdom Viridiplantae; phylum Streptophyta; class Magnoliopsida; order Poales; family Poaceae; genus Bothriochloa; species Bothriochloa decipiens. Next base: position 25,198,801 of record CM041635.1, read on the forward strand.
TACCTTTTTCAGCGCCTCGCTCTATGCGTGGGCGCTCGTCAACGTCAGGGACGATAGGGTCAGCCGTCAGCCTGCGCGGGCTATATGGATCAGCGAACTAACAAAGTTGGTGCTTTAGTTAAACTTTAGCCTACTCATTAGGATCCTCGAGGGCTAAAGCTTAGACTTGTTAATCTAAAAGATCAAAACAAGACCTAAATATATATAGGCTAGAATGATCTTTTTGAGAGAGCTCTATAGTTCTCACAAATCTATTTAGGAGACCTCCAGATCCGAAAAAGAGCCTTATGTTTTTTTTTTCACCATGACAAAACTGAATTTCATTAATCAAGATTAACGAAATTACAAGAATTTTAAAAAGAAAATAAAAGGAAGCTAAGCGACCAACACAATGATGGTCACATTGGTATGAACACAAAGGGTTCAAAGCCAATGGACAGAACATCTATTTCCTGACCATCTCCCCTACTCGTGCAAAAAGATACTTCTAAGAACTGTTTAACGCAACCTACTACTGTCATCAGCTTAAGGTACACTTATTACAGTCAATTGAGTGAAAAGCTGCAACGTGTAACCTGTGATCAACTCTCCAGTACAAAATGAAGACAAAACAACAGCCTATGACGATCAGCTGAAAACTTCCGCCATCCATGCGCTCGATCTGGTGGAAGGTGTATCGCCGTCTTCTTGAGTGCATCGGCTCCTTGCTTTATCTGCATCAAAGAGGTGTCCTTATGTAACCCCGCCCAGGGGGTTTTGATTCTTCTCTCTTCAAAACATATATTGTTTCTACATCTCCGGATCGACCAGCACACTACTGCCAACCCAACAAAGAAACATGTTTGCCACCTGGTAGGTACCGATTGATCCAAACCTAGTATTGCCCGAAGGAATTTGGTCTTACATCCACTGTGAAATGCCAGCGTACTCCAAACATATTTTGTCACAAGGCATTGAAACATTAAAATGATTAACAGATTCGTTGTCTTGACAAATAAACACATGCCAAACTACCTTTCCACTTTCTTTTGAGCAAGTTGTCTTTAGTTAAAAATCGCGACAAAGTTTCTGTCGTCCTTTAGAAAAAAAAATTTATCTTTAGTTAAGATTGAATCCTACAGAGTTAGCCACATAAAAATTTTAATCTTGAGGGGTAACTTTTGCTTCCTAGAATTGTTTATTTTCCCTTTCTTCCTCACCCCAAAATAAGTGATTGTATGTTGATTTAACGGAAAACACTCCGGTTCTTTCTCATTTCCAGGACACCTTGTTAGCTTGATCATTAGTTTTACATCTATGGAGCAAATCATATAAAAGAAATATCTAATAGAGTCAGAAACCCGACCATAAGATGGCTTAATGTTGTGCCCACGGGGATTTGAACCGTGGTTGCTAGCTCAACTCTGACACGAGCTAGCCAACTAGGCAATAGTTCGGTAGTTCCCCAAAAAGCCACCTCCTAAATAGTAATCTCCATTTCGACAATAGATTGTATGCACAGAGCAATTTTGGTCAAAGCAAATCTCAAACAGGTTAGGGACAGGTCCGCACCAGATGTCACACCAAAAATCATTACTTCTCCCATTTCCGAGTCCTATCACTCTTCCTTTAATATAAACACGTTTAACTATGATCAAATCATTCCAAACATGGGAATTGCTTGGTTTATGGGTGAGTTGAGTAACCCATTTGTTTTTCAAATATTTCTATCTGACAACTTCTTGCCAGATCCCTTTCCCATGTTCTAGCATCCACCACCATTTGCACAATAAACTTACATTCATTTTCTTTAGGTCTTTTAATACCTAGGCCATCTTTCTTTTTTAGTTTTGTGATAATTTTCCATTTCACTGAGCGATATTTTTTTTGTGCCACCCCCTGCCAGAAAAATCTCTCTCACTTTGTCATTTTTAATCACAGTACCAGGCAGCAGGTACATAGAGTCTTATGTGATTATTAGAAATCAAATATGGGTCTAAATGTAAGAAAGACGTTATACGATGTTGACGCGAAGACAACGAGCATGTGTGGAGGTCACAAGCACGACGACGACAACGAAGATTACGATGTCAGTTGTCCTCAACCGAGAAAGAAAAAAAAACCAAACTAGTATCCTATGACGGTTAGTTTTCTTCAACTCCACCAAACTTGAGTTTTCATAGGTGCTCTGTGAAATTCATTGATCTTAGCTTGAAAAATATATCTAGAGTTCTCTCAAATTTTAGGCTCATTTAGTGCAACTATCGTACCGACTCCTCCCTTTGCTAGCGAAGTCGGTAAAGCCACCCCAAACGTCACGTGAGGAAGGAGTGCTTTGAGTGCCCAATCTAAGGAGCCAGTCCTTTTCACTAAAGAAGCTGGAGTCCAAAGAAATAGCTCCACCTCATGGCTCCGGCTCCGGCACCAGAGCCCGTGGGAGAAGCCCTAGGCCGCCACGACCTTCTTAAAGTTGATATTGTTTATTGAAGTATGATTGTTACGACTCACCACTCTCATATAGTAGTATGATTGATCCCCTATTGTTTTAAATGCGTATTGAACGTATATGCTCTTATACCTAGACCTTACATGTTTAGATTGTATTGTAGGTAAGCCGTGTGACCTTAAGGCCTCCATTTTGTTTGTCCTAGTCCTGGATGGTGTTGTGGCCTAGACAAGTTAGGTAGTCGATCAACCAAATAGGTCTCTAAAGTGTATGGAGTGCACTGTATGTTTTTGTTTAGCATGTCAATTCCCCTAAACCCTAAACCCTAAACTCTAATGCCTAGTACGTTAGTCCACTCTAGCATGGCCAAGCAAGTGACCTTACTTTTTCTCCATCAGGAAATTCATTTGAAGGAAGATTGTGCTATAGCAAGTGGCGCACTTGTACATGGGCTTAAAGCGACTTGACAAAATAATTAGGTGAGATTTGCCTTAGTTCGGTGTATGTGATCAGCCAAATTGCAAAAGCACCCTATGAAGTGGACATTCGTATGAAATTCTCAAAAAAAAAGTGGACATTCGTAAGTTGATGGTCTGATTATTATTATTATTAAGCAGCAATCAATCAGCAGAGTTGGCCACTTTGGAAAAGTGGGCAATGTTCCTTGCGCAAAGATGCATGGACCCTGCCCTGCGCGCACTCTCACAAAAGCAAAGCCCTGGCCTGATAGTTCTATTGAATCAATTCTAGTGTAGATCGGTGGGTTCAGATGGGGATAAACAAAGTTGAATATCGTCGTGCACCATCATGGTGCACGGATCGGGGAGAGAGAGAGATAGAGAGAGATCGAGCAGATAGATATACCATAGGGCTCGATGTAGTCGAATGTCTTCTCATCACTTCTCTGCGCTAGGGCAGCGACGGTTGGCGAAGACGCAGTGCAGTGCCGATGCCAGTGAGGCTTCCCGTCGCTGGCGGCGCCTCCCTGATCGGTTAGGGTTTCTATGTGGAGTGTGGCGGCTGAGGTGATCCTCGTATCTTGAGCCAGTGACCCCCACCTCTTCTTATAGGCACCGTACGACGGGGGTCCACCAGCCGTCTATGGACTGGACACCCCCGATCAGGGCGTGAGGTCAAGGCCCAAGTGGCCGTTGGGCCATCTTGGTGAGAGATCAACGTAACACGGCCCTCTCATGCTCTCGCACCTCCATTCCCCTTGCCACCTCTGCCCCTGCAAATTCCCTACCCAAACGCCGGCCGTTGATGGCGTCCGAGAGCTCAAGGACCTAGACGGCGTCGGTGTCCACCGTGGAGACGGCGCACGGCACGTACTCCTTCAGGATCGCCCATTACAGCCTGCACAAGAAGGCCAATGTCAACAAGTGCTTCTACTCCGGCGTTTTCACCGTTGGTGGCCACAACTGGCGCATCCGCTACAATCCTGACGGAGAGGACCCCATGACCATGAACAAGAACTATGACTCCGTCTTTCTCGAGCTCACCGACGAGCTTGTCGAGGTGTGGGCAATGTTCCAATTTAGGATGGTCAACCCTGTCACCGGCCTTTCATACTCGCGCAAAGACCACTGGCTGCAGGTGTTCAATAGTAAAAAGTGGGCCGACGGTTTCACTGCGTTTGTCAGGAAGGACGAACAGCATAAATACTTGCAAGATGACTGCCTCGTGATAGAGTGCGATGTCATGGTAGTCAAAGAATTACAGGTGAAGGAGGCCAGCGTCACCTCCGACTTTGATATCCATGTCCCTCCCTCAGACCTATCACGAGATCTAAGAAGGTTGCTAGAGTCAGAGGAGGAAGCAGATGTGACGTTCAAGGTAAAAAAGGAGGTTTTCCATGCCTAAAAGATCGTGCTAGCGATGCGGTCGCCGGTGTTCAAGGCGGAGCTCTACGGTCCCATGAGGGACAAGGGGATAGAGGGCATAACAATCCAAGGTATGGATCCTGCTGTTTTCAAGCCGCTGCTTGATTTCATATACACAGATACGTTTCCTCGCATGGATGATCTTGTTGAGGTTGAGGAGCACCAAGATATGGTTAAACATTTGCTCGTGGCAGCAGACAGATATGGTAGGGAGAGGCTGAAATCAATTTGTGAAAGCATCCTTTGCAAGAGCTTCGATGTTGAGAGCATCGCATATACCTTGGCTCTAGCTGGCCAGCACCATTGCGGCAAGCTTAAAAGTGCCTGCATCGAATTTATCATCAATTCCAATCTGTTGGATGTTGTGAAAGCAAGCCAAGGGTACGAACACCTCAAGAGAGCATGCCCTGATGTCGCTGTGGAACTATGGGATAATTCTGCAAAATCTCCCATCACGAGATCATCTTTCATTGGGGGTCAAAACCTATGAATTGTTGAAGTAATTAGTCCGTTGATTGCGTGCACAGCGTCACACAAATTCCAGAGATTTCCTACTTTATTAAACTTGAAAGCGTGCATTTGACATTTCTCTGAATTTTTACAATATGTATGCTATGAATTTATGAGGATGTTTGAGTAATTTTGTCCATGTATGAATACTGTTCCATTATCTAAAAATGTATGAATACTGTTTTGCTATCATACCCTCTCGTACTAATATTCCCTCCCTTCCAAATTAAAGCACTTTGACATATTTTGGTACATCCGGGCATTGTCTAGATTGCGAAAATTTTTTAACCTGATGAATAGTAACTCTTTTATCTTATTTGATAAATATTGTCCAATCGTGGACCAACTAGGCTTAAAAGATTCATCTCGTGATTTTAAACTAAACTGTGTAATTAGTTATTTTTTTACCTACATTTAATGCTCCATGCATGAGTCCAAAAATTGATGTGATGGAGAGAGAGTAAAAAAATTTGGCAATCTAAACAAGGCCCCAGTTTGCTAGATACGTAGCAAAATGTTGCATAAAAAAGTCAAAGTACGGTTTTTGCGCTTTCTAGAATTTCAGTCGCCAACCTAAGCAAGCTAAAACCCCCTTCATAGATTGTAAGCCTAACCTTCCCAAGCAAGGTGAGGTGAGCTGGCCACATAAAGCAACCAAATGTTCAACGTTCCTGATTACTACATTACACTTGTGGTCGAATCCAACCCTAGGACGTCACCCCTAGAGGTCGCCCCTCCCCTACTCTACCACCACCGATGCCCAACGTTCATGGTTAGATCTTTGCACTAGAGAAGCCTAAATCCGAAGAAATGGCTCTACCTTTAGGTCTCCGTGGGAGAAGTCATACCATGCGGGCGCTAAGGGGCCGTTTAGGAGAGCTCCAGCTTCAGGTTCTTCAAATAAATCACTCCCAACCATCCAATGCTCAAATGCTAGTAGGAATCACTTTTCCATTTACACTACGAGCTAGATGCTAAAAAACAGTTTATTCATCTGCTCCATGGATCAACCCAAAATCAATTCTCGTCAGCTCCCCACCTACTCTACGAATTCACTAGAATCAGGGAGTAGAGCTCTCCCATACGGGCCTTAATTTTAGCCTAACAATTGGCTAGGCCCAACAAACAACATGGGCCTACTTCTTACATTTCTGAGGAAAATTAATCACGAGAAAATTTAAACAACAACCTCTCATTTCCTCTCCGTTTTTCCCCCTCCCCTCCGTGTCGCCGGCCACCCACAGATCCCCCCCACCCCCGCTCCTATGGATCACGCCGCCGAGCACCTCGACCCCACCACCCCGGCGCCCTCGTTGGCTTCCTCATCCGCCGCCGTTGCCGAGGTAAATGCGTGGCTGGCCTCCCTCGTTGCCGAGGCCGGAGGCCCGAGCGGGGCCGGAGGGCGAGGCGGCGGCGGAGGTGCGGCGGCGGAGCTGTCGCTGGGGCCCGAGCCCACACCGCGCGGGGTGGCCTACCTCCGCGCGCTGGCCTCCGCGTCGCAGGCGCGGTCCCGCGCCGCCGGAATCGCGGCCGCGGGGCTGCGTGCGCAGGCGGCCGAGTACCGCGCCGAGGCGGCGCGGTTGCGGGAGGCTCTCGAGCGCGCGGGGCTCGCGAGGGACGCGCTCCCGCCACCCGCAGCCGCGGCGGCACGAGCCGTCGCTGCAGTCGCGAACCTCGTCGCCATCCGTGACACAGAGATGAGCAGGTGACTCTTTGCGCTAGGGTTCCGCGAGTATCGCATTATCGAAAGGACATAGCTCTTCTTTTCTCTCAGAGAAGCAATAAGTGAAAGATCTGTACTTCTGACCGGTACACATGTTCAGTGTTTCGAATTTTATTACTGGCACTGCGTGAAAGATGAATCTTCCATTTTTTTTAGATCTTTAGGGCAAGGCCTAGTCTTACATAAAGATCAAAAGACAACATTTCAGATTGGAGTGCAGGGTTTAATCCAATCCAGAACAAAACCCAACAAAGGCTGCCGTACAACTACAACCATGACAACCTACCAAGATTTGTTACAATAAACCATATGTCTCCTCAACCTTCTATGCCCTCCAGCTTCTGATCCTCAGAAATTAATAAAACTGATGCTTGACTGGAGACCCTATGCTATTTTTGCATTTATGTTTAGTTTGGATCCACACTAAACTGAGACTAAACTAATATGACTCATGTAAAACTATGTCCTCAATGTTGTATATACAAGAAATTTCTCTGAATGTATATATTGGATCTAATTTTGTTACATTGTCATAAAACCTGAGGAAGCTAGTGACTTTTTGGTCTTTGGGTGGTAGAGGAACTGTTACATCGTTCTTTTTTGTTTGGCATTTTTTCGACTAGTTTCTAAAATATTTATCATGCAGCTTTGTGGTAGCAAGTGCAGACTTGTCTCTGAGGCGAACAGAGGTGGAGGAGAAGAGGGACAAAGTGCATAAGGAGTCAAAGGCACTACTTGATTACACAAGGAAGGCCATAAACAAGCTTACCGAGCTGAAGAAGTGAGTGGAAACCTGTTCATTTCATAGTTAGAGTGCCCTTGTCAATAGTTACTAATCATTGTCACCTAGGTTTCTCTGCCAAACATGATAAGTACTTGTGTTGTTTCTAGGATGCTGGAGAAATTTAAAAATGATGTTGAGAAGCAACAAGCAGATCAAATGACGGATTGGCAAACAAAGCTTGTTATGATGGACTCCAAGGAACGGCAGTATATCCTCCAAGTCTCAAATTATAAGGTGAATAACATTTTGTATGATTTATATTAGGAGTTGGCTTTTGCTTGTGCTTCCAGTTCTTGATTTTGACCTGCTAGGTGTGGATGACAATCCCTAAACAAACTTGTGCTGACATTTTTCATTGGTAAAGAAACCTATGCTTTTTTTTTGCTAGAAACTGTCAACTATTGCAATGACTAGTAAGCTATCAGTTTCGGTGTGTTGGTTAATTAGGTTCAGTATTTCTAATATATGATTGTTGAACAGAATGTGGGCCCAAATCATCTCAGACAGGGTATTCCTGTATTTTAAGAAGCTTTGATAAACTTACCACAGCTGTTATGCAATTATGTAGCCAGCCTTTCTAATTGAACTTTGTGTTCCAGCAAGTGTTGTTGGTTCACATCTACCATTGCTGGATTGTTTCCGTACTTCCGTAGTAGAATGGAACCTCTAGTTTTCATGGGACATGTCTGTATAAAGTTGGGATGAAGCACTGTGTAACTGCTAACTTCATAAGCCTTGGCTCTATGAGCAGTTGATCATATCCCTCAATTATATGTATGCTAAGCTACCTTCAGTCTTTCCATGTAGACATGAGGTTCTAGAGATGTCTACCTTTGACCGATTGTTGGACATAGGAATAAACATAATTTGTATAGGTTGTGAAGCTTTGAACTAACAATACACATTTATTATTTCTCCATTACCTGTTTTCAAAACCGTGATTGATTATGGATAGCAAGCAATGAACAAAGTCATAACTGTGAACTGAAAAATCTGACATGAAGATCTGATATTGTTACTAGAAAAAGATTTTTACCACCATTTTATAGCTGATATGGTATTCTTTTTCATCCTTACCAACAGCTGCTTGCCTCTTGTAGGACAAATTGTGTGCTATTTGATAAAAAAAAAAGACCAACCTAGGAGTAACTTGGTGGCATTTTTATTAAGTAGAAAATAGGCACCCAAATTCACCTTGATGAGGACTTGAACTTGGGTGGTCTAGGCATACATCCACATCCTTGACCAACTGAGCTAGCTCAGCTTCGTTGCTATTTGATGCACACTGTTCTCTGATTAGCAAATCTGCTTCGATGCCTTACAGATTTGTTGTCTTCCTATCTTTATCAGGCAATGCTTAATAGAGTGGGTTATACGCCGGAGATCAATCATGGTGTGTTGATGGAAATGGCTGAGCATAAGAAGGACCTTGAGAGGAAGACAAAACCCATAGCCGATACATTGAGGAGCTACCAGGATTTACCTCCAGTATGCTATGCCTTCTGCGATTTGTTTCGTTCTGTTTCGATGAATGCATTGCTAATTATTGGTTACTTTGGCAATTTGTAATCAGGATAAAGCTCTAGCTGCACTAGCTATAGAGGACAAAAAGAGGCAGTATGCAGCCGCAGAGAAGTACCTAGAAGATGTGTTGCAATCTGCTCTAACCACAACTGGCCTATAATGTGCACAGTTTTGTTTGGTGTATGTTACATGTTGGCATTGACTGAAGGTGAAATGTTAACTAACTTGTAATTTGTGACTTTGTTCAATAATTATGTATTTGTATAACATCCCTATCTTCACCATAGAAATTAAGTTCTGTTGCAGTTATGATCTTAGCGACAACCAAGACACTCACCAGACATCTTGTCCTGTTGTGGTGTTGCCTTAATGTTGTCTAGAGAAGAGGTGTGTGATGTTTTAATGAACATACAGTTGTAATAGAGTGCATATTCTTGTTTCTCTTGCCTTTCATCCATTCTATCATATACATACCAAATTTGTTTGTAGCATTGAAACAAAACTCAATTGATAAGGTTAACAATTTGTATTCTGTGATTTATGTATGATTAATTTTTTTATTAAAATAGTAGGACGAGGGGAACTTCGCCTATGTTGACTGGAAGACTTTCTTGAGTCGTCTCAA
>CM041635.1:25213274-25226040 GCA_023333625.1 Bothriochloa decipiens
ACATTGTTTGATGTGAAATTGAATTTATTTTCTAGTGTTGCATTGCATGGCAAAAGTTTCTTGTTAGAATTATATTTGTCAACGCAGGAGGCAGATGATATCATACAAATGTGAAGACAATGTTTTGGGTATGAGCTCTACATGTATAAATGTGATGCACAACAATGATTCTTTAGTTTATCAGGACAGTTTTTTTTTGTCGGTACTAAGCTGAAATTCTTTGTTTAACATGTGATTTGTGGAACATATATGGAAATTATAGCATTTTATTAATAAATAAGAAAAGCTTGCAACAATTTGATCATTTTCCCCCCTATTGCAATGCATAATCTGATCTTATTTCCTTCAGAGTCGGCCTTTAGATTTTAGTGGCAGGTACCAGGAAAATAGGAAAAGTGTGCACAGCAAATTTTACAGAATATATGACAGCATTAGAATACCTAGATCTTAGCTAACATAAAGGTGTTGGGAGTTTTACCAAATGACCTCTTATTAACTCCAGATGTTTCCCCACAGAGAGAAGGGATGGGGCCATGGGGGACTAGAGTTTGCCCCAGCATGATCTACTATTGCGATAAACAATTTTTTTCTCAGAAACCGTGTTGTGACTTTGTTCATGGATCTTCAGTGAATTTGGAACTGCCCTGAATAATTTGATAACATTATTCTGAGAATTCATTGGCCTGTTCATTGAAATTGTGCAGTATGATTTGTAAACCTTCCTCTCTTTATTTCTGATCTTCCTTATACAAGACAAAAACAAGCCAATTTTTCAATGCAATTGTGCTTGCTTTGTTTGCAGTAAACAGCCATGCCTGTGTATGTTTGCAGACTGTTAGCTCTTATATCTGACTGAAGCTCTTGTTATCGACAACTGTTACCTTACCTGTGCATGTCTGATTAATCTGAAGTTCAAAACTTTCATAATCTAGCACAATCTAGCACACCATTATGGCCAATGCATATCCTTTATATTGATGTATGTATATAGGCATTTTCCCTTCTTTATTAGAGAGAAACACCTCCTTTTATTGTTTACATTGTTGAACTTTATTTGGTAGTGGTGTTAGCCTACCACAACTTGCTTAAAAATGTAAGTTTTGTTGTTGTTGGTGTATCAGTGTGGAAATTAGTGAAGGAAGTGCTCAGTTGATTAATATGCAAATTAGAAATGATATTGGCTGGCTCTGCTCCAATCCAACTGGTTGATTCATCAGCATATTAGAAGTTATACTGAGGACTTTGAAACTTATCTTTTCATGAAAACTTGAAAATACTCTCAGCAACATACATGAGCAGCAGCTGGAATAGCTGGCGCAACAAGCTGCCGAACACGACATCATTGGTGCGGGTGTGGTCGATCTGTTTGATATGTTCAAGTTTCTTTGTAACTGCTATATTCTTGTACAGTGAACTTTGTGATTTGAGCTTCTTGGAAGCTGATCATCCAAGCCATGGGATGAGGGATTACACTTCTTGGCCAGCTCTACTGTCACTTCGGCTTCACTGTTCGCATTTTCTTTTGGCAGCAAGTCACAAATCTGACTCACTATATCATGTTTCACTTGATTCTACATTGTCAAGATAAGTTGTTTGATACATGAGAATGCATGATTTATTTTCCCTCCTAAGAATGAATGAAGAATACTTTTTTCTGTGATGATCATTACTCATAAAGAATGGACTCAATCCTGCACCTGCAGTACTCTTATACCCTTCCTCTATGCTTGCTGAATAACTACTACTCTGACCCACATTCTGGAGGGTATCCATTCGGAAACCTCCTGGAGTCAGTGCAGTAGTCATAGATCTTGTTTTTAGCATTCACATCATTCAGTTTTTGCTGTCCCTCCTCATCCAACTCCTGGTTGAACCAACTGCTATCGCCGGAACCCTGGCCGCAAATCCAGGCCCTGTTCCATGGGACACAAGCGTTGGCGGTGTAGTTCCGGAAGTAGGCTGTGAAGGGACCATGGGACCAGTCAGTTTTGATGCGTCCGCCCTGGGTCGCCCATTCGTCAGCGTCCCAGATGCTGGCATACAACCTCATAGGCTGATACAGTGGGAAGGGAGTGTCATCCCTCATCTGATTCCTCATCCGCCGGATTGGTACGCCATTCACAAGTATTCTGCATCCCAACAATAGGCAAACGGATTAGAACGACATATCCCAACAATATGCCAGAAGCGTTTAGCAAATATCAGAGCTGCCAAAATGTGGTTTAACATCACGATAGAAACTAATGAATTCAACAGGATACAAATGCAGCTCACTTACAAGATCATATGCGGGTTCCATATGATTGAGTAGGTGTTGAAGTCTTGAGTAGGATCAAACCAGAGGCGGTACTGCATCTCTCGGTCACCTTTCCCTCTTGCGTAGATGTTAGTGTGCAGGGTGTATGGTTCGCCACTGGTGTTCCCCAGGAACTCAAGGTCAATCTCGTCGTGGTTTTTCCATGGCCCCTCTGTTACCATCTGTTTTTGATGAATTTAAAGAGAACAATGGTGAGACTAGCTGTACGTAATATAATCTGAAACTGATAATGGTTTCATTAATCACATTTCTTGTTTAGATTACTTACATATAACCAGCTGAGTTTAGATTACTTACATATACTGTGGTGACAGTGCCAGCTGAGTCGTTCGGGAAAAGCTTGATGTCAATGTCGAACCTCCCAAAGAGGTAATTGCTCTTCGAGCGGAACGCAGAGCAAGTCCAGCTGTCGAGAGAAAGTGACACATTTGGCGGCCGGAACCGTCATAGAGCACCTGTGAGTTGCCCCACAGTATGTCAACGCTATCAGCCATGTCGCTGATAGCTGGAGAGATGGCCAAGCTGAGACAGAGACAGGCTATGCAGTAAGCCCTAGAGAACTGCCACATGGCTTCAGCCTTCGGGTTGTGGGGGTCGTGAATGGGCCGGGCACACAAACTGTGACTCTGAGTGTGTGATGCATTTGCAACGAACGATGTGGAGTTATATAGGCGACGACTCTACGAAGGGAGATCGATCTAGCAGGGTGTCCAAGTCTGAATAGGATCTAACAAAGGTATGACTTCGTTTCTTGGATGGCATAATAAAGTGGGCAGAATTGGCTGGCTTCTGAAGAAGCGCGTACAAAAATTCAACTCTTCAAGTACTGGAATTAAAGCTTGTAGCTAGCCGCCCCACGGTGCCTTCTCTGCCAACCTAAGCAGGCCAGGATGAGAGTTCATATATAGTTGCCTTGTGGTTGTGGGGCAGTTCCTGTGGGTGATATTACTATATCTGTTCAATTGGGAGTATTATATCATATCAGCCATGAAATTTATAATTAGTACGACTTGTCCAACCCTGAGGTCTGCTTATTTATAATTGTTATGCTCTTCATTCAAACAAAGGATGCACTGTTCTGATGACAAACCAGGTTTGCTATACGCGAGTAGGTTGGTGGCAGCTCTAATAAGGGGTTATGCGCAGAAAAAGAGATTATTAAAAGAAATATTTCCTCGGGTTTAGAAACTAATGCAAGTGTTGTTCAGAAAAGAAATCAAATGATGTGGAGTCAAACAGGAGTCACCTGACCATCACATGTCCACGCACACTGTATGGCAATAACAGAGTTTTATTTATATCAACCAAGTACTGTTCATATTTGTGCACTGCAAACTTTCGGTCCCCGAAGAATAATAGACGTACTCCGAGGACACATAAAACAGACTACCATTCTCTCTGTCTCCAAAAGTAACGCATATTTTGATAAGTGGATAAATAATAAAATGACTTTTTTTAATAATACGTTGTCATTTGCTAAAGAATCAATATCATCTTAGAATCATTTTGAATATAAATCTATTGATGCAAGATTTATATCCTCACCTTGTAGTAATTTGACTAATTGTTAATCATAATTTTGTGAGATTTTGACTTTTCTCAAACAAAATGCACATATCATTATGAAGGTGCTTTTGTATATCCCAATACACATAGAGATTGCTTCTATTTAATGCTGAGATGACATCTATTATCAAATCAGGCTTACAGTACTTGTTTGGCTTCTCCAATTATGAAGCACACATTGGCATGTGTGGTAAAAGGTATGTATTTTCTAAATTATTAGGGGAAGCCAAGCTTCAGATTGGGTAACTTTGTGGATAGCCACGGACCTTTAATTTGCTCTATCCTTATGGCGTCCTAGGGCTTCAATTGTACAAACGCTCCATCCTCAGGGTCACCGAAATTGTTCCCCTGGTAAATGGTGGCAAATTGTTTTGTTTAGGGGATATTCAGAAACTAAACGGTAGATCGTTTAAACCGTTAAAAAAATAGGGTAAACGACAATCTAAACTCTAAAGGTCATAAATGGAACGGATGTAACCAGTTTTGAATGGGCTAAATGACTTTTTAAATGGTTGTTTAGATGAACAACGGTAACTACAATTATGTTTTACAAGCATAAATTTGAGTACTTAAGTTTGTTATATTTATATATGCATAATTGAATCTTTTTACATCATAAATATATATATGTATTAAAATATTTCATTTTTAATTGCATAAACATGTATAAATGCTAGAATAATGGATTTTACATCAATAAATATGCATATTTTGGTAATATTGTGTAAATTGTTTAAACCACTTTACTTCATTTAAACACCGTGTAAATGGACTAAACGCTAAACGAAGGGCAAACGATTATTTACCGTTTAGCATTTTGGATAACAGTGGCACTGACCGAAAACAAAAAAACAAAAGAGGGGCGACCCACTCGATATGGGCAGCCTCGCGTCATGTTAGGCGGCCAACCCCTTCAGCTTCGGTGTGGGGTTTGAGGTGGGGGCCCCGCGCCCCCCCCCCCCCCCCGCACGTGACCCCTCCGTCGGTGTTGGGGCGGCATTGCATATTGCATAATTTCCATACTGTATAAATAATTAAAATTACCCAAAGACAAAGATAATATTTTGTGTAGGCACCAAGAGACACCTCCAACCACGCACAATGCCTTTTATTATATTGTACCACATGCTCTAGGCAAACTGTTTTGGGTTTAATTTAATTATCTGCTAATATAATTTTAAATACCTATTTACAGAACTTTAAGATGGAGACAACTTATTCTTATTTCACAAACTAATAATATGGGTTAAATAAATATAAATTTATCATGAGTATGATGAAAAAACTACATGATGAAGATTTTTATGTGTTTCCAGGTAAACATTAATTGCCAAAACCTTTGAAGTATTATAAAACTTCTCTACACATATCCTAGCAAACAACTAGGACCAAACAAGCTCGGACCCACACAGTTGTTAAATTCAGCCAATAATTGATTAAGTGCCTTGTAAGGTATCACCTAATACAACGCTCTGGCAACATCTGGTTTATGCATGTTGCCAGCCCATAGACATTTGCATGGCCATTAGTAGAAGTGTTATAAGCGTATGTAGTCCCCAATACCAGCGACAATCCTTCATCCACTAGTCGTTGATTCGATCATCTTAATTACCTATGTGTTGATGTTTTCTTTAGTGAGTGTCAGTGTTCTTTGTCTTCTTGTGTGTGAACTCACCATAAACTTCATTAGGGACAGATCTAGCGGTGGAGCACTGGGGGTGGGTGGATTGTGTTTAGGGGAGGGGGCTCAAGCCCCCTACTAGTGCCAACCCCCTTGAGGCTCCCGAGCCCTTGCAAGAAAATTTCCAACATGAATGTTGAGTAGCAGGGGTTGAAAGTGTCAAACTCCTTGTCCGGAGGTTGAAACGCTCATCCTAATTGCCACTTTGGCTAATGAAGATAAGCCTTTCTCACTAATTGCCACTCGTCTCTATTGCTGTCCAAGAATGCCTAGGTGGCCCTCTCCAACAACGAAGTCATCGAAGATAGTATGGGCCACCCTTCCGACCCCCGACATATATTTAGCTAGCGAGTTTTTAGTATGGGTATAATTTTTATTAGTATAGTTAGTTTTTATTAGTATAGTTAGTTAGTTTTATTAGTTAGTTAGTATGGTTAGTATAGTCACTTATTTTTGGTTTGTATATGTATATGTTATTTTTATATAATATGTATATGTTATACGTAGTTAGTATGTATATGTTATATTTGTTCAAACTATTTCGAAGTCTTGATGAAGTTTGGTGAAATGCTTTTGTGGATGTAGTGTTTAGTATATTTGTTTCATGGAGGAAGTGTTAGAAAACAAGACGAAGGTGTTTGAGAATATGGAAGATGAATTGGAAATGTTTCATACGTCTCCTAGCCTCGGTGACGTTTTTTGCGGGTTAAGGAGAAGTTCGATGGTGATTTCAATTGAAATGGAGGTCCGATGGTTGGAAGACTAGGGAACACTATGTCTTCATATCTTTGCCAAACGAGGCTCATTGGTCGCAGTGCAAAAGGGTTGCCAAAGGGTCAAACGTGACCATATCTGAGGTAGATAATGCATCATATCCTTTGGTGAGAGTGTACTGTTGCGCCAACCTACCAGACGCGACAAGATTTCCATGTCAACTAGCATGCCACATCAAAGCTATGTTGCCATGTTGAGACACATGACGATGTCGGTGGCGTTAGTTCAGCCTGCGTCTAACTGACAAAGGAAGGAAGAAGTAATGGAGGAAGAGGGATAGAGAGGGAACCACGCGGCTTTGTTCCGCCCCATGTCATGCCGCGCGAGTGGAGGAGGCACGATAGTGCCGTGCCAGAGTCAATGGTGCGGCAAGAGGAGCCATACCAGTGGTGGCAGCGCAGCCGCACTAGGCGGAAGGGCGTGGTGGCACCGTCTGACTATGCAAGGGAAATAGGCACAATCGATACAGTAAATTTTAGAAATAAAACTCCAACCACGTTAATTACAAAATAGTTTTAAAAATGTTACTTAAAACAAAAAAAATGTAGTGGACTACCCCGCATATTGTTGCGTGAATCGCAGATTAGTGGTTTATGTGGTCTGACGACATGGAGAATAAAATGCTTGTGTCTCATTGACACTGGCACTGTAGTTCTATCCGCCAGTGGATTTTAACTGCATGTGATAATGCATCGCCTATTTAGGCAACTTGAATGGAGCGATCGATGGTCAGTGGATTTTTGCTCAGTTGATGTCAATTATGTAAGATAAGAGCATCTCTAACATTTTGACATTTTTCGTTTTCCAAATCATATTCTTTATCAACTCGTAAAATAATATGTGAAAGAGAAAAATAGCTCATCTCCAATCGTTTGACATATTTGACTTTTCAAAATCAAAATCAAGGCCCACAAAACTCTTTCTTTCTCGGGATTTGTGAAATTTATTCATATATATGATACACCACCAGTTGTTGCAAACAAGATATGATTGACATTTTCACGTCTCTCACTCGAATAAGAATGACGATTGAACATTATTAAATGGATCAAGGTCCATCAACAATCCAGTATATGTACAGCACAGTAGTAGTTACCAAGACTCGCAGCTGGTAAGGCCTCACGATGCGTCAGCAGAGCGTCTCGTTGTCATCGCCGCCGGAGACGACAGTGGTGGCCGTGCTGGGCGACCGCCTCCGCCTCTTGAAGCCGGACATGACGGTGCACGGCGGGGCTGCTGGAGCTTCTTCTAGCCGCCGTCGGCTGTTGCCGGACCCCTTGTGACGGTGAAACGGCGGGGCTGCTGGAGCTTCTTCTAGCCACCATCGGCTGTTGCCGGACTCCTTGTCTCGGCCGCGGCCTCTGTCCCTGTCGTCATCGTAATGTGCTGATCAACAACTTTGTCAGGTCCCCCATCTTCACAACAACAGCCGGAGGTGTCGGACCGTTCGATGGTGAAGTCAAAGCCGCCGCCGAATACCATCAGCTGCCCGGCGGAGACGGCGTTGGCCGAGACAAAAACAAACCTGAACCCTAGCATGCAGCCGCCGGCGTCGAATCGTCGATGATCTGGCCTTTGCGTCGATGATCTCGGCTTCGCGTGGATGATCTGGCCTTTGCGCACCAGATGTGATCGGCGTCTGGAGTCCATGACCGCCGCGACGGGAGTACTTCCCGCCTGAAGTCCTTCGCGCGAGCGGGAACCTGGCGGCGCCGCGGAAGCCAAGCCAGGATATGCGCGCGAGGAGCCTGTTTTTGCGACATTGCCAAAAAAATATGGGGAGCTGTTGGATAGGAAAATTTCACATTTTGCCTAAAATTAAAGGATGGGAAAGGTAAATAGGAAATCGTTGGAGTTGCTCTAATGCATTGCTTAGTTGAATAGATTGCATGCTAAAAATAGCTAGTTGTGTTTGCTCATGTGCTAGTGATTTTTAATTGTAAGTGATAGTGCATTATCTAGTATTAGAGTAACTTCAACGGTCTTGTAAATGAGTTTGGCATTCTTGTTTTTGGAAAAAAAGTCTAAAAATCTCTTTTCCAATGGTTTGGCAAATGAGTTTGATATTTTTGTTAACCTGACAAAAACCTGGGATGGACTTGCATATATGCAAACTCGCTCTTGGCTTTGCATTTCCGTCGTGTGCTACTCCCACGCGTGCTATTCCGTCCCGCGCTGCCGGGTTTCCTTTCCGCGAAACCCCAGAAGGAGTCAACCTCGCACCGCCAGACCTTCCCGCGACCTGCCTCAAGATATTCTTCTACGAAGCACAAACCTTGGAGATCAGGAGTGAACGGCGACTTGATGGTGTCTCTAGCAATCTGGAAACCATCGGCTGTGCACCAGGTACCATCGGCTGGGCAGCAGGTTCAGAGTGTGGCGACGACTTGGAGGCAATCTCCGCTGACGATGGGCGAGGCTTCCTAGCGACCTGGCGGGAACCCGTCTGTGGCTTCCTGGCGACCTGGGAAGGACCTGGCGGCGACTCTATGGGACGAGCAACGATTCTAGGCGTCGCGCGCGAGACCGTCGGCGCGCGAAAGGAAAAAAAAAGGCATCAATGTGTGGGTCTACAATTTTGGTTTTGCCAAGTGAATTATGGGGAATCATTGGAGATTGAGTCTTTCTACCTTTGCCATATTTATTTGGGAGTTGACAAACTCCATGTTTTGTCAAAAAAAAAAAAAAACAAAACCGTTAGAGTTGCTCTTAGACAATTTGCATATTAGTGGAGTTTTACTTTATAAAAGTATAGGATAAGCGAGAACATTATGTTTATTAGAGCATCTCCAACAGTAGCCTCAAATTAGGCCTTCTATTTTTGATTTGGGTGCCTAACCTCAATTTTGTTGTACCAATAAATTTATTTCACTTTAGCAGCAGCCCCAAAGTCAGGCACCAAAATTCATTTTAGCAGCAACACGAGGGGCCCACACACGGAGACCTTTCTTCCAATCCTTCACATGCAAATCCCGTTGGCGCGGTAGAGGGAGGCGCCCGCGCGGCCCGAGTAGCGCGCCGAGCGCCGGAGGGAAAGTGTTGTTCAGAAAAGAAATCAAATGATGCGGAGTCAAACAGGCAAGTCACCTGACGATCCATGCGGCAATAACAGAGTTTTTTTTTTATATCAACCAAGTACTGTTCATATTTGTGCATTGCAAACTTTTCGGTCCTCCAAGAATAATAAAGGGACTCTGAGGACACAAACAACAGACTACCATTCTCACTGCGTCTAAAAATGACGTATTTTGTTAAGTGCATAAATAATAAAATGATTTTTTTAATAATACGTTGTCATTTGCTAAAGAATCGATATCATCTTAGAACCACTTTGAAAATAAATCTATTGATGCAAGATTTATATCGTCACCTTGTATGTAATTTGACTAATTGTTAGTCATAGTTTGCGTGACTTCTCTCAAACAAAATGCACGTATCATTACGAAGGGAGTGCTTTTCTCATAGCGCTTTTGTATATCCCAATACACATTGAGATTGCTTCTATTTAATGCTGAGATGCCATCTATTATCATTTCAAGCTTGCAGTACTTGTTTGGCTTCCAATTATGAAGCATACATGGCATGTGTGGTAGCAAATGGCATGCAGTAAATCCATCATTATTTTGTGAGGACGTGGTAAAAAGTATTGCCTAAATGATTAGGGGAAGCCAAGTATTACATGATGGACATAATGAGACTAAAGAATTAATGGGTGCATGGTACATAAGAGACTAATTATTCATCCCGTGAAGTTGCATCCATGATAATTTCAAACTAACTGCATAAGTCATGGCTATTTAATGAGTACTAATGGGTTCTACTCATCAAATAGCCATCACTTATGCAATTAGTTTTAAAATTAGCCATTGTTTAGTCCCTTTAATTAGCATCCAAACATAGTGCTAAAGTTTAGCCTTTTGCAGGTGGTTTGGGGCATGAAGGGGCTTTGCACAGTGACACATATGAACCAGGAAAGAGAGATAAAATGTAGATGACTTACACTGCATTGTGCTTTTCATGAGTATGTGCCTGATTGTGAACTTTAGCTAAGTCCAAATTGACTATTTTAGCATTGAATGCTGAGTTGAGAATTATGTTGTGAGGCTTAAGATCTCTATGTAGTATGTCTTTTTTCAGATTGTAAGTGATCGAAGATATTTTAGGCCACCCACAATGCCTTTTAGTATTGTATACCACTGTTTTTGGTTCAGTTTTTCTACTAATACAATTTGAAATACCTATTTAGAGAATCTCAAAATGGAGAGATAACTTATTCATGTTTCACAAACTAATAATATATGTCAAAGAAATGTAAATTTATTATGAGTATGATGCCAAAACTATGTGACAAAGAATTTCCATGCATTTCCAGGCTCACATTAATCACCAGAAGCTCTGAAGTATTTTAAAACTTCTCCACACTAGGATGTAACAATCCAATAATTGATCAAGTACACTTGTAATGCACCTAATACAATCCTTTGCCAACATTTGATTTATGCATGTTGGCAACCCGTAAGAATTTTTGCATAACCATTAGCAGAAGTGTTATTAGCGCAGTCCTCAATACCAGTGACAGTCCTTGATCCACCAGTTGATTCGATCATTTTAGTCAGCAGCGTGTTGACATTTTCTTTAGTGAGTTTCGATGGTCATTTCCTCCTGCATATGGACTTTCCATAAATTAACCCTGTGTTGTAATCAGGAACAATCTAGCACTGGGGCGCGGGGGGGCGGGGGTGGGACGAGGGGTGTGGTGGGGGGCTCAAGCCCCCACCCCCGCCAACCCCCTTGAGCCCCATGAGCCCGTGTAAGAAAATTTCCACCATGAATGTTGAGTAGTAGGGGTTGAAGGTGTCAAACTTCCTTGTCTAGAAGTTGAAGACACTCGTCTAAATCGCCACTTGCACTAGCAAAGCAATGAGCCTTTCCCTCTGATTCCCACTCATCTCTATTGTGGCATGAGAATGCCTAGGCGGCCCTTTCCAAAGACCGAAGTCACCGACGACCAAATAGGCACTCCACCCCCTAATGTATAATTGGCTATTTTTTAGTATAGTTAGTATATAGTTTTTATTTGTATAGTTAGTTTTCGTTAGTATAGTTACTTATTTTGGGTTAGTATGTATAGGTTACTAAAATTATTTCAAAGTTTTGATGAAGTTTGGTGAAATACTTTTGCAGATGGATTATCTAGTCCATTTATTTCATAGAGGAAGTGCTGGGAACATGCAAGATGAATTGGAAATGTTTCATGTGCCACCTAGACTTATTGAGCTTTTTTGTGAGTTTAGGAGAATTTTGATGGTGACTTCACATCGAAGGGGAGGTTTGATGGTGAGGAGACATGGTCACACTATGTCTTCATGCCCTTCACAACAGAGGCTCATTAGTCACGACACAAATAGGGTAGTCAAAGATTGTGGTGGAGAATGGATATAGGAAGGAGGATGCATCTTCCTTTGATGACAAAAGCATATTGCCATGCCAATGTGTCTAGAGCGGCAAGATGTGCCTCACCAACCAACATGACTCATCAAAACCCTATGTCCACGCCATCCCACATAGTGAGGTCGGTGGCGCCCAAGTAAGGGAGGAAAAAGGAAGGGAAGGAGAGAGGAGGGGGCCGCGAATGAATTTGTCCACCCCATGCCGCTCCAGGCAGGGGAAGGGGTGCGACAGTGCTACCCGGGAGTCAATAGCATGACAAGAGGAGCCCATGTCAAGGGTCAGCACACGACTGACCTGCCACGGTGGCCTGCAAATGACCTAGCGTGGCCAAATAGGTCAGTTTTGGAAATAAAACTTCGTCGGTGGTAATTTTGAAAGGGGATTTTTGAGCAAGATTAAAAGAGGTTTTCTATAAGTGTTCATTTGAATCCCCAAAATTCTCAGAACTGAGTTAAATGTATAGACTATAGATATGGAAGAAGAGTTTGAGATTTCATAAGTTTTTGAAGTTTAAATATATAAGCCTGTCTTTAATTGATAGGGTAGGAGATGGAAATGGATTTCATGAATTCTTCTTCCATAGTAGAGGACATCATGCTCATGGACACACCTTCTTAGCAAGAGGGCCTCGTCCTCGCAGAGGGCTACAAGTGGATGAGCGATTGTTACGTGCTTAAATATAGGGCCTGCTTGGATCCTATGGACTAGTGATGCGGCAACTAGTAAAATCAATAGTTATGATAGTTAGGTTTTATGAACTACTGAACCAATAACTAGTTGAGTCTTGGATTAGTTGCTAGTTCATTCACTAGTTCATTTGTTTGGATCCTCATAAAATACACAATGCTCCCTTTGTCTCATTAGAAGTGTTATCACAGGAATTAGACCGTGTCCCATAAAATGTGTCATTATAGGCTAGGAGCCCACCACTACGGCCATCCACTAGCTCATGCTCTTTGAGTCCCTACCTAACTCTC
>CM041635.1:25226050-25253424 GCA_023333625.1 Bothriochloa decipiens
ATGAGGAGAGAGAAAGGTGGGAAAATGTCATTTTTGCCATTGTCTCTTTCTTCTTCCTCTCTCCCTCTCTTCTTTTCTCCCTCCTTTTCTTCTTCCCCATCGTGAGCAGGAAGGGGGTAGCCAGCCATCACTGGAGTGTCCGAGCTACGCCGACCAAGGCAGCACGGGAGGAGCGTGCGCCGGCCATGGCGTCCATGGCGGAGCGACCTCGCTGCCCCTGCTTCGGCTCGGGCGGCGACGCGGAGGTTGTGAGGTCGGCGAGCGGCGAGTGGGATTTGTGCTCCCCTTCCCTTCCCCCGTCGGTGACCGACGCGTGTGCTCGCCTCCACCCGCGGGCTCCGTCTGCACGTACTCAGACACGATAGAGGCCGGCGGGCGTGGGCGCGAGGCCGTTAGCCATGGCCGGGCTGGCCGCAGCGGAGCTCCTCTGTTCCCTCCGGCGGGCCCTACACGGGGATGGCCGCCTCCTCTGGAGGCAGGCTCGTGAGGCTCTGGCGTGCGGGCGGCCAGCCTCCCTGCTTGTGATGGGGAAGAAGAAAGGGAGGGAGAAAAAAAGAGAGGGAGAGAGGAAGAAGAAAGAGAATAGGGCAAGAATGATATTTTACCACCTTTCTCTCTTCTCATCTAGTGGAAATTAATAAAATAAGGAGCGCGGTGTCTACTGGCCAAATGAAACAAAACCGCCCCTCGGCCAATATCGAAAGTGGAGGTGTGTGGGAGCCAAATTTCAGCTTTGGCGATATCCCACAGCAAATTGGCCCAAAGAAAATAGGGGATGAATGATTTTTTTGAGAATTACACCGTACAACGTATACGTTTACAACACACACACACAATGACCTCTAAGGATACATGTATGTAAACCCTACCCTTATGAGCTCTTGTGAAAGACTGAGCCAAATTCATGAAGTCAAATAACCACGACGCATGATGCCTTCACGGGGAAGGCTTCCCATGTACGGTGAGTGTTAGGTGGATAGGAGACTTGACAGAGAAGTAATCTAGGAGGCGGTTGAGATCATCCTGTAGAAATATTTGTAACACTCCCCCTTGATCGAATACGTCCTTGAGATCAATGTATTAAATAATTTCTCCAAAAACCCTACGGGGAAAAATGTGGAGAAATATGTGTGGATATGCCATTAAAAACTCCTAAAAACCCAATGGGAAAAGTAAGGATAAAATGGTATGGCATATGTTGATTTATTGTCTCATTGTAAACTCATAATAGGAAAAAACCTTGGAAGGAAAACCCATGGTCGAGTTTAGAGAACAATAAATATGATCTGAGGATCATAATTGTAAGTATGTCTTTGATATTTTCTCGAAAACCCCTATGGAGGAAAATAGAAGATATGACATAGGCTATGTCTTTGATATCCCAAATAAAAACCCCTGTGAGAAAAACAAGAGATATGACATATGAACTTGTATTGATATTGCCTCATTAAAAACCTTCTATGAGAAACCTATGAGAGGAAAAACTCATAGAGGAAAAGAGTACAATATGATGTTTTTGGACAGGCTATAGTTTCAAGGGGAGTCTCTCCCTAAACCTTACAACTCTTAAAGTCATCGCATACCAATCTCAACAACATTTTGTAAAATGTGGAAATTGATTGAAACTTTGTGAACAAATCTAGTGACGTCATCACTTGACTCAGCTTGCAAGGTGTTTATCACCTCACTTTCATGGGAATAAACCATTTTGGAAGGCAATATAGTGATATTGGTCTTATATAACCTGCTTACATCCAAGCAACACATGTTGCATTATCTTTGAAGATAATGGCTAATGATTCAATGGAATCAAATGTGATCATTCAATGAAGCCATACATGTTCATGTACTACTTCAGAATGAGAAGTGGAAGTAGCCATTAGAGTTAATTATGATGACTCCATGAGAACTTTACCACTATAACATCAGCGTATGATCTGGCATTATGGGGATTATATAGCCAGTACTTGGTACTTCACATGATCATATCTTAATTTACATGATAGTAAATCAAGATCCTTTGTGCCATATAGATATCTGTGGATATCCTCTTTGACTCCTACCTTTTGGTGTTATAGGAGTTGTGCTTTTTCAAGCTATAGCAAGTATCTGCAAGTGCAATATCAGTCCTATTGCAAAATGCAAGATACATGAGCGCTTTGATGGCACTAAGGCTATCATCCCAAGGATCAGAATGGATATTGCTTAATATTTAGGGATTGAATGACCATAGTGTTGATAGCACAATTGTCCAATATTATTTGGATATTGGTAGACAATATCAATGGAACATTCAAAGACTGATGTGTGTGCTTAAGTTATGGACTTAAGCATAATTTGGTTTTACCCAAATCTTTTATCTCAAATTCCATCTTATATGATGACTACCTGTTTTCATATGTGCCATAGGAGATGTGTAAAATCCAATGGGATTTTACTATGGCCACACAGGTGAATTCATCAAGATGGGAGACATCCTTTTGTGGAAGGGACTCACCTAGTCAGTTGTACCACAATCAACTAGACTATTTCAAGTCATGAGTGACTTGATGTATGTTGCGATTTATGTTTGATTTAGAATACAAAATCCAATGGGATTTATAATCCAAATCTATCCAAATCAATTTGATCTGCCAACCATTGATACAGGAACATAATTTCCACACATACCAATGGGTATGTTATGTTAGGTCTCTGCGTGAAACCATGTGCTACAAGCTCTCACTATTTCACCACCTTATGGATTTTTGAATCCATAGTGCTTCCGTTGAGAAGGCATTGTGAGGAGAAATCATTAACAAAGTTAAGACTTCTCACTTTTGAGTGAAAGTAATTCTCCCTAACTGCCACCTTTGATTGACCCAATGTGAGTGTGTGAACACTCTGCCTAGGACTTGTGGTCTGGATCCAGATAAGGTGTGTGGCAATTTTTTAGGAGAATGCCGACAATTTGTAGTCTTTTGTATGATTGATTCAATGGAACCAACTTTAGCATGTGAAAATGTTTACCCTTTGAACTCCATGTCATTTCCCATAATAATAGAGTTAGGGTGTTCCAATACCCAGTGCCTGAATTTGTGCACAAGTTATGCTAGGCTTTTGGATGTTGAACATCCATAGGCTTTGGATAGTAAATATCCATAATGTCTATCAACATGAGGTTGATATGCATGTACTGTCTTGGAGAATTCTCTCCCCCTAATTCGAGGATGCTTGTAAGAAGCTGAATTCTCATGTGGCCATACTTCTCCCCCTCTTGATCAGATTCAGGAGTTGAGTGGTTTTGTTAGGTACCTCCACACTCTTTCTGGCAAACCAAATGGGAATCAGATTTGGTGATACTTGTATGACAAGTAAATGCATTTGGCATACTATTTGCAATGTGTTGCAAATATAAGATAGTCTGAACTATTGGTTCAGATTCTTTGGTACGTTGACCTGAGGATCGAATATCAATAGTGACATTCTCTTTTGATTCCTGGCATTCTTTGTGTGATAAGTGTATCCCCCTAATGCCTGCAATCTTCCTCAAAGATTTATTCAACATACGGGCAAAAATTGAATCCCCAATTAGAGATTTAAGGTATTATTGAATGACGGATAAAGATACCTCATGTAGACCTCCAATGCCCTTTGATGTATGTTGTGGTGGTGATATCTGTACGTGCAAAACGTTACCGATTCACAGATGGGAAATGTTTTGGCCATATGGCCA
This sequence comes from Bothriochloa decipiens, assembly GCA_023333625.1. NCBI lineage: Eukaryota > Viridiplantae > Streptophyta > Magnoliopsida > Poales > Poaceae > Bothriochloa > Bothriochloa decipiens. The sequence continues at coordinate 25,229,766 of CM041635.1, forward strand.
AATGTCCACATACTAATTGCAACGAGGGGAGCCGTATGACTGTAGTTTGATGATTTTGGATTTATGATGCGTTGTGTAAATACGCATGCCACCAACTAGATGTTCGTCAATTGTAATTCTATATTTTGGTTCATCAATCAACAAGCCTGTTTCTCTCGATGAGAGATTCACTTGAGCCATTAAGTGTATGAACATAAGATACTTAATGATGTAGTCCATGAAAAACCAAACAATTCCATGTGAATGGATGAGATCCCTCGTCCAGGATCATTTGCTCTAATCTGAGGAGTTTGAGCAATGAGTTTGGTAGATTTGTGGTTCCTTATGAGTAAGGCCCGCACTTAGGACAACAACGTAGATGCATAAATGTGCATTGCATAGTATCTTTATGGTTCATAAAATGGCAAATGGAGTCACATGTATGTTCTTGAATTTCTTCAAGAAATTTGGTGCCTCACATTGATGTTATGACCAATAGAATTGAGACAATAATTTTCTCATCATTCTAATTGTAGAATGATCAAGGGAAATTTGCCTAAATCTTGATTGAGATCAAGAGAGAAAATTATTTTGTATGCAACATATAATGTGGGATTGATGTATGTACAATACACCCTAGATGATATGGAAGGAATTTACATAATTATTTAGTTTTCATAAATGTTGCATTATTGTGTTTCTATGAGGAAACCATGCAACTAAACAAGATTATTGTGTTTCCATATGAAAACATTTATGCAACATATAAATGTTGCATTATTGTGTTTCATAAATGTTGCATTATTGTGTTTCTATATGAAAACACCATGGGTATTTATAGAACCAGGATACATGGATGCATCCATGATTAATTGAATACCATAGGGAGATCTCAACCTCTCATAATTGTGTTAGTAGGACAATGGTCCACTAAACAAGATTCTTTTTCATCTAGTTTTATCCCAAATGATTCTATATATAGAGTGAGGCAATATTCATGTTTGAATTTGCACTCATATAGAATATGTATACCATGTATGAGGTACATGATATTATTTGGTAATGGACAACATACTACATGTGGTAGTATGAAACTAGGCTAATAATATTTCTGATGGAAATGTGAAGACTTTTGCAAGCGTTTGCTTATTGAAGTGAACTTCAAATTGATCCAAAGAACTCGCTTGCGTCCAATGAGTTGGAGGTATAATTGAGCCAAATATTGGATTTGGCATTTCTGTGTACAAGGATTGTACAATCACATTTTTGTGAAAATGTGAGATTTGTCACACATGATCACTCTTCTAGATGAAAATTGATATTTAAATGCATAGGAATCCATTATGTTGTAAATTGCCATGGATCCAAGATCATTGATAAATGAATGAGTAAACAATTCATTTATAGTTTGGGTAATCTAACATCCTTTGTTGAAATCCCAATGAGGGACTTGAAAAAGGTAGATGGATCTCACTCCTTGAATACACGGATTTGTAGAAATCCTAGTGTTGGAGTTGCATCAAATGCATCAAAATGCAAAAATGATTGTGACAATATCCAGAATGGAATGAGCATTTTGTTGGGGTTGAGCAACAATAGCAGAGATGCCATCATATGCCCCCAATGATATTATTGATATCACAATGCTCATGGTAAGAAAATAAATTCCATTTAATGTGAGGTTAGAAAAAGTCTAAAATATTAGTAAATTGTATAACAATAATGGCAAAATTTTGGGGTTCAAGGTGATACTTGATTATAGACTCTTCATTCTATAGAGATCAGGCGACATAGTCGCTGCTAATGTTTTGGAATCCATTCCTGTGGGAATAGACATAGGATGTAAAATCTTTGCCAAAACATAGTATCTGTATGTGATAGAAAGGAGTCCCCAAATTACTGCACTATATGTTGCTATTTATTTAAGCAAATGGTTACTTAAATAACTTTAGATTCAACATGTGTCTTGAATTGGCATATGCAAATATTATGAAGTCAAGATGAGTCTTGAATCACATGTGGTGTTTACCTCATATTGGATAGGTGATAGAAAATCATTACTAACATTATTGTGTACAATAACTATTGCCAAGATATAGTCTCAATAATTACATTTTAGCAAATTAACACATTGAAGGTGCAAACCATATTGGTGACCTTATGTAGGGGAGCGCATAATCTGCAGATATGCGTATGTGCAGTAGATGTCATCCCGTGCCTTGTGTATATGCTAATAGTACGTGTTGATCACACTTTGAAGGTGGTCATATGATATCGACCTTATTGGGTGATTCAACTCGGAGGTAGTCACTATGTTTGTAGAAATAAGGTGTAGACCTCAAATTATGAGACTATTGCTTTGAAAGTAAACACACAAATGGTGTAAACCTTATGCAATTCATATTAGATTAGAAAGCACATGTGGATACTCACTATGTGATGGACATAGTGTAGATCCTGCAATAGTATTGAGATACTAGCTTGCGTATAGCTAATCTAAAAGGTGGATTATGGCAATCACCTGTAGTTGTAGACCTCTTTGTAGTTCATATCTAAAATTGGGTACGCACATTGAGGATGAAATCCCATGGTAGTACTGTGGTACACCATGTTTGGATGGCCAATTTTGTAAAGTGAACAAAAGTTGTCACCGTCAAGGTCATTTGTTCTAAAATTTAGTATTGGATACACATGTTGCGGATAATCACTCTGTGCAACATAGTGTAGATCTCGCATGTAGTACTGTGGTACTACCTTGTGGTTGGCCAATATAAAATAATAGAACATTGTACACAAATGGTGAGGTAATCACATAATATTTGCATGAGTACATGTAATAGGGAATTGAAATGGACAAAACGTATTGAACATGTACTAAAAATAAATTCATAATGTAATTACAATAAATAAAAATTGCATAAAGTAAAACAAGGTAAACTTGCATATGATATATGTGATTTTATCTCATTTTGTGGAACGTAGGTAATCACCATGTGGGTGTAGATCTTTATAATTATTTCACGTCGAGATGTAGTCCTTGTATGTTTATTAATTAAATGGGAGAGCACTTTGAGAAATAAATCCCACGGTAGTATGAGTACTACCTTGTGTTCACCAAATTAATAATAAAGCAAGGTGACATCGAGTGAAAAAGTTTCAAATAGAGAGAAAAAATCGACCATAGGCATAATTTAAAAAATGCAAAACTAATTGCATATAAATAAATTGCATAGAAAGATAAATGCAAGAAATATAAACTTCCATAAATGGAATTTATGAATTTACTATGATAAACTCATATAGAGCAGTACATATTATGATACAAGTTTTGATTATTGAAGGTCTCAAAAACATTATTTACATGAGGTAAATATTGCATCATAGAGTATTTACATGGGGTAAATATAGTACACTGCAGTTATGTTAATACCTGAGGGTTAAAACATAATTCTGGAATACATTAATAATCCGTTGGACTGTACTGTGATTGACAGAAAACTCGAGGGGTTTCGTGCAAGGCACAAGCACAACCGTATCCTCTGGATCCAGCTTCTCACGGACGGTTTCTTACGGGAACTCTCGACCGTGAGGGCCGCCGCCGCCGCTGGCCTTGTGCCGCGAAAACCGCGCCCGTGAGTGGCGGGCGCACCGCGCGGGGCGCCGTTTGTGCGCCTGTTTGGACCCACCGCAGCAGCCGCGTGGGGCCAGCTGTGCAGGGTGGGGCGAGCTGCGGGACGGAGCTGCGCTCGCGAGTCACGCGAGGGCGCGAGGCCGCGCCACGCCGCCGTCGTCGGGCGCCAAGGCCGCGAGGGGCGCTCCGCACCGCACGCAGCGAGCCATGGGAGCCGTGCAACGTGGGGGCAGCCGCGGGCTTGAGGCCGCGGGGCACCGGCCGCGGTGACGGCGCACGGAGCAGCGGCGCAGAGAGCCGCCACCATCGTCGGTACACCGTCGCCGTGCCGCGCGTGGGCGTGAGGCGCTGGGCCTCAGTCGGGCGGGGGCGCGAGGCCGTCTGGGGCCGCCGGTGTGCTGCCGCGTCGGGCCGCTCCGGGCGCGCGGGCGTTGAGCGCGGTCGCGCAAAGCGAGGCCGCGTCGAAGAGCATGCGCCGGTCGTCGCGCGGTGGGCGCGTGAGGAACCGCCGTCGCCGGGCGCGCTCGCTGTTAGAAGCCGCGCAGGCGTCGGGCGTGATGCCGCGCGAGGGCACGGGGTGCCGGGCCGTGGCCGTGGCGGGCCGCCGTCGCCTGGGCGCAAGGCCGCGAGGGTCACCCGCTCGGGAGCTTGTCCGAGGATGCGCGCACTGCGCAGAGGCGGGGACGCGCGCGGGACGCCAGGCTGCGCCGCGTGGGGTGCCCTGCCGCCGCCGTCGGCCGCGGCCGCGAGCGGCCACAATCCGCCTAGGCTGCTGGTCCGCCCGTCCAGGTGGCGGCGCGCGAGTCGCGCAGTCACGGGTGTGAGGCAGCGCGGTTACCGGCCGCAGCCACGATGCGAAGAGTCGATCGCGTCCGCGGCATGAAGCCGCGCGAAGGACTGCCTTGTACGCGACGTGAGGCCGCGATGGCCGCTGTGATTTGGCCGTGGAGGGCCAATAGTTATCGCCGTCGAGCGCAACCGCCATAGGGTCGCAGCGAGGCGTTGGGGAGCAGGGCCGGCCGTGCGGGTCAGCAGTCGGTGACGCCGCCTGGCCGCCACACATCTCACGGCGCTCAGGTCCGTGAAGGTTGTGGCACTCATCCTCGTGGGAGGAGAGGTCCAGATGAGAGATGATGGTTGGAGAGGCGATCGGTATTGTTACCTGTTCTACCTCGTTCTGATTGATTTTCATCAGATCGGTCTCATAAGAATGAAGCTCAAGGTGCCGTGAGTAGAATTGCGAGGAAAAGTAAATGACACGGAGGAATATAATGAACTCGTCGTATTCTCGTTGATCATCAATGGTTATATATGTATATAGAGAGAGAGGAGAGGGGAGGAAACTCCTCCGTTAAGTAACCACGATGCCTGATGTCTCTACGGGGAACGCTTCCCATGTATGGTGGGTGTGCGGTGGATAGGAGACTTGACAGAGAAGTAATCTAGGAGGCGATTGAGATCATCCTGTAGAAATATTTGTAACAGACTACAAGCCAATTCGCGAGAGAGTAGTCAACTGGTTGTTAGTTTATGGGATCAAACATGCCCGTAACCGAACGCAAAGCCCACAAAGAAGAGAACCCAGAAGTCCAGAACTTTCAGCCTCACCCGGCTTGCCTAGTGTCCGCTCGCGTTCAGCACTCGACCATGACGTCGTGGCCGATCGTGGCCGTCCGTGAGTTAAGGGTAGCGGCGCTGGCACAATGTGTTGGCGAGCTCGCCCGGTGTCCACAGCTAGTCTGCTCCCCTTCTATGCCTCCTGGTCCTTTTCTTATTCCCCAGCTGATGCTACTCACATCTGCAGAACCTTGATTGTGTGAACTGGGTGAGTCTCATTCGTATCGTGCGCCACAGAGGGTTTCCCAGCAATTGGTGTGCTTGGATTTTTCTGGACACCGGCAAAACTGCTGTCCTTCTTAACGGTGACCCTGGAAAATGGATCCAATGTCGCAATGGACTAAGGCAAGGCGACCTGCTGTCCCCCTATCTCTTCATCATCGTTGCTGACGTCCTTCGTCAGCTTCTCCACCATCCTTCCCTTTCTTCTTCCCTTGTCCATCCCCTCATCTCCGACGCTCCCTGCCCCGTTACGCCGACGACACCCTCATCTTTCTCCGGTGCTCCCCACATGTTGTCCTTCAAGCAAAACATGTCCTTGGTGTGTTTGAGGATGCCACCGGCCTGTCTATTAACTACCACAAAACCACATTCTTGCCTGTGGCCGTTCCCGATGCCACGGCTCAGGCACTCGCTGCTACCTTTTGCACTACTGTCTCCGCCTTTCCTCAAACCTACCTTGGTCTTCCCCTCTCCCCTAACAAGGTCAGTGTGGCTGACTGTCTCCCCCTTATCTCCTCGGTGGACAAGCACCCTTCTGGGTGGAGCGCCTCTCTTCTCAACAGGGCCAGCAGGCTGGTCCTCTCTACTATTGTTCTTAGCTCCATCCTGCTATACTATATGTGTGCAATGGCTATTCCGAAAACTGTTATCCAGGCTATTGACCTCCGAAGACACGCCTTCTTCTGGATAGGCGAAGATAAATGCCATGGTTCAAAATGTTTAGTCGCCTCGGACACAGTGCAATTGAATAAAAACCAGGGTGGCTTGGGTGTGAAAGATCTTGAAGTGCAAAATCGATGCCTTCTCATGAAGTTCGTTGACAAATTGTTTGCTGCCGACGATGCTCCCTGGAAGAACTGGATCCTGCAGGAAGCTACCTCCTTTGACACTGCCGGAGTGGGTGGTGCTAGCTTTCTTTGAAAAATTATCAATGACGAGCTATCCACTTACCGGTCCCTCACCTTTGTTAACATGCATAATGGTGCATCCACGTCCTTCTGGTATGACCATTGGCTCCCCGATGGTCCGCTCCGTCTGTCCCATGCCGTTCTCTTCTCCCACACCACGAGGCCTAATACTTCGGTGCGGAGCGTCTTCCAAGCGAATTTTTATTTGTGCCTTAGACCCAGGCTTACTAATGCTGCTAGTGCCCAGCTAGTCTCCCTTCTTTCTTGTTTGCAAGATATAATGCTGGATGACATTCAAGACCAGCGGCTCATGAAGCTTACAGGGAAGAGATACACTGCGAGAGAGGCGTACCTCGCCCTGGAATGCAGTCAGGGAGAGCCGGATTTACACGCCGAGCGTATCTGGGGCTCCCGTGTGCCAAACAAAGTGAAAGTGTTCTCCTGGCTCTATTTCAAAGATCGACTGAGCACCCGATCAAACCTCTTCGCCAAGCACGTTCTAGACAACGATCGATGCGAACATTGCTCCGATGGAATAGAAGATGGACACCACGTATTCTTCTGCTGCCGAATAAGTGTTGCTGTTTGGAGCAATCTTGGCCTCGCCTCTATCTCTGCACTCTCCGGTGTTGATGTCTGGAACGCTACGATGCCGCCCACATGGACGCGAAGCTCTGGCCATTCATCCTTCAGGCAATTCTTTGGCGACTATGGGACGCCAGAAACGGCGAAATCTTCAGACATGAGTCGCAAACGCCGCGGTCTATCATTTCAAAAGTCTGTGATGATCTAGTAGTCTGGCGTAGCTGGATTAGAAATGAACGAGATGCCTCCAGCTTAAATGCCTGGCGAGGCTACTTTGTATCCTGTAATACCTCTATTTAGCTTTGCCTCGAGCAAAGTCGTGCAATGAAGAATTTAAGGTGGGGAAGCTCTCCCCCCTGTTTTGCTTTCAAAAAAAAAAACATCTGCAGAACCCAAACGGATGCACCACTTGCAAGGTGTTCGACGGAATGCTCAAGAGGAGGGGGTGGTTGTCTCATGTATTGTCTGGCCATTGTGCTGTACCCACGTCAACAGCAAGCATGATCTCTCAAAGGACAGATTTCGTCGTCTACCTTCATTGTTTGGTTTTGCTTATTTGAACAAATGATCTGAGTATAGCAATTATCGTTCAACATATTTCCTGTTTTTAAGGCTGACCATGTTTTTTGTTTCTACTGATTTGATCATTTTTTGTCTGATGTGTTTATATTGTATTTGTTCATACCAATTTTTAATGTTACCTTGTTTTTTTTGAAGAACCTTGACATTTTCGAAATTTTAATGTAGAATTGAAGATGCTGGTCAAAGCGGTGTGAAATTGTCAAGACGTATACGATCTTTCGGTTACCGGATGCTCTTATTTGGTATTTTTCTATACATATTATCCTACATGTTACTTGATCATTTTGAATTTGTATCAACATTTATGTTCTTTGTAACTGTTATATCTATCCGTGTATGCTAGTAAAATTTGTAGCCTTCAATTATTTATAAACCCTTTTTGCCCCTGGATCTGCCACTATCCCTCGCGTCTGTGTTGCCATTGGACAATCCATAGTAAAACAAAAAAGGATCACACCTTACCTATTGCCTTCTATAAGGTAATATGTTATAATAGTCATCTAGATCTGTCTTAATTGACGGTCCACGTTCACTTAGACTTGCTGTATAAAACCTTATGAAATTAAAAGAATGATACTGAATTACTGAATCACGCAATACATCCCTCACCCTTTATGTCTTCTAGTTGAACCACTTCTAGCTAGTTATCCCGCACTCCCTAGGGATCATTTTGTACCTCTTCGAGTCTGTGCAGTAATCATATATCTTGTTACTGGAGTCCACCTGTGCCAGTTGCTGTTTCCGTGACCCATCCAACTGCTGGTCGAACCAACCGGAGCCTGGGAGACACAAACGGGAGGCCTGGTATAGGTCACATGAAATGGCCCTGTAGTTTCGGAAGTATGCGGTGAATGGTGCCTGTGACCGGCCGCCCTGTGTAGCCCACTCTTTGGCGTTCCAGATGGTGGCATACACTCTCATTGGATAGTAGTAAGGGTATGGGGCACCATATATCTGGTTGTTCTTGATCTGCCGGTATAGCTTGTCATCCACAAGGAATCTGCATCAGCTCAGGAAATATATAGTTGTATGATTATTACCGTACCACCCAATGATATATATACAATAGCATGGAAAACTGAACCTTATATAGAACGGGAGCTTACAGGATCCAATCTTTGTTCCAGATGATGGTGTACTTGTGGTAATCTTGAGTGGGATCGAAATCAAACTTGTACTGCTTCCCTCTGCCACCCTGTCCTCTGGCATACATGTTAGTGTGCATGGTGTAGGGCTGGCCACTGCTGTTGCCCAAAAACTCAATGTCGATTTCATCATGGAACTGCCATATGGGTTCTCGGTTATCATCTGTCACCAGAAACCAGTTTGCAGCACAAACTATATATTAGATTGGTGTTAAGGATATCGATTGACAAGTGGTGGCTGAACAATGTCAAACAGTTTGTTTAATTTCTCAGGTACTTACATAGAATGTGGCCACAGTGCCGGCTGAGTTTCCAGGGACAAGCTTGATCTCTACATCCACCCTGCAAAACTGGCATGTCTTCTTGGAGCGGAATGCAGAGCTAGTGGAGCGATCAAGAGTCAGCGCGATAGCCTGTTGGCCACTGCTGTCAGTGACGAACTTTGCGTTGCCCCACATTATCTCGAGGTCATCGGTCAGGTTGCCGGTGACATGCTGGGTGACGGCTAGGATGAGGTAGATAGCCGCTAGGGAGGCTAGGAGCTGATGAACCCTAGCCTGCCCCATGGCTGTAGGTGTTGTTGAGCGAGTAGGTATAGTGCGAGAACGCTTTCATTTCATCCAAATGTTGTCAACTTATATAGAGAAGAGGAAGAAGTGGATATTAGGGTCTGTACCGCAACCAAGATCTAACCTGGTATAGCATATAGCTACTTTGATTCTCTTAAGATCTAAGAAATTTGAGAGAATCATCTAGCTGGTGAGTAAGTGGGTATATATAATTAAAAAAGTTGATCATGACTTCAATGAGAGAGAGAGAGAGAGAGAGAGAGAGAGAGAGAGAGAGAGAGAGAGACTAGAGTAGAGAGTTGACTAATTGGATCGAGGGCTCTCATGCATGGAGCACCAATCTGTGAGCCGCCCCACTGTGGCTTCTGACAGACGTAGTTGATTCTTCTGCAAGTTGAACTAAAGGTTTGCATGGGGAATCGACAAGTTCTAGGGTGCCTTTATTATTTCGATTAGAGGGTTTACATCCTTGTGGCCACTTTAATTTGGCTTGTGCTTCCATAGCCATGTAGATCTGCAGAGTCAGAAAATGGCCAGCCTCGTGTAGATCACGAGGTCATACATTTGCTCTGAAGTTCTACTGTAGAATTTAGATATCCAAAAGTTTCTGATTTACATTTGTGCATGTGTACGTCCAGTGTTCACTGCTATTTTTTCAGGACATGGTCTAAACTCCTAACTTGTACTGAATGGTACCAGTACATGACATTCTAGCTCCATGTTCTGATGCATCTAGGCTTAGAGATGTTCCTGTCAATGCATGTCTGAAATAAACAAAGCTAGGGTTTCATAACATGCTCAGAACATCGATTCATTTTATAAGTGTGAACAAAAGTTGTTCGCAAAGAAGTGCAGTCATAAAATTGCTTTTGCATTTCTAATACAAATATAGTTGTTCTCATCATAGGAAAAATAGTTATTGAGTGGATCTTCATTTGATATGTGAATTCTTTCTGTATAGTGTTGAATGAATAACTCTGCATTTTCTGTGCACAAAAGGTTTGCAAGTTATAAGTTGTTTTTAGCTTTTTTAGGTACAAATATTTATACTATGCATTTAGATATATGCTATGCATCGTTGATACTTGGATGTTACAAAGATAAGAACTATTCGACTAGATAAGTAGTTTTCTGTGTATCTAAAATGTCAACTTCTAATTTAGAAGAGTACATTGGATTCTCTACCGTCCAGTCATAGAAAAGGTGGGATTGCGGACGTGTTTGGAGGGAGAGCATTTTACAAAAGCACCTATTGGTACAGACTATATACCACTGAAGTTATGTTAAGCTGCAGTTCTGTGGACCTCTCAGTGAGTGATCAGACTGATTCTGCAATTCCTATACATCATCCAGTTTTACTCTGACAAAACTACCTACATCTGTTGGGTACCTGTTAATATAGATCAAGCATCCATTATTCATACTGTTTTCTGTAACTTGCCACTACTTTTTTTTTTATAAGTGCAAGTTCTGACTCGTACATGTCTTGGTTGACAACATACGGTCAAATTGGTTCGTAGTACTTTAACCGTGTTTTTTTTTTCTCGAACCACACTTAGGGATAACTATTTGCTTCATTTCTTCATACATCCAACATACATATATATAGGGGAATAGCCTGACCAGCTGACTCCTCTTGATTCACTTTCATACTCAATAATCAAGTTCACACTATTCTGACCCTTTCACACTCTAGCCCCTTTGGGCTCCTCCTGGCCGAGCACAGCCTGGCAGGCCTGGCCCTTGGCCTGTTGCTGGCGAGGCCGGTAGCTGTAGTGCCGGCCCCACATGACATCTCTCCCCCCTCCACGAGCAGCTCGTGTTCGAGCTGGAAGGTGGGGTAACGATCCTGAAAACTTTCCAAATCTTCCCAAGTCGCCGAGGCCGCCGGCTCACCCTGCCAGTGAATGAGAACTTGGCGCCGCGGGCCAGCCGAGTGCGCGTGGGGCGTTCTGGGATCGGTTGGGTGGTGTCATGGTGCGTCTGAGGCAGGGTTGGCGGTGCAGTAGGCGGCGTACCCATGAACTTCTTGAGGAAGCCCACATGGAAGACATCGTGAAGCTTGGCGCCAGGAGGGAGCTCGAGCCGGTAAGCCACATCGTGAAGCACGGCGGCCATGCAGTACAGCCCGTAGAATCATGGCCCAAGCTCGCCCTTGGAAACACCCTACAGGGAGGCTAAAGCGCGGTGGCGAAGGCGGAGCCAGACCCAATCGCCCACGCCAAAGCTGATCGCGCGATGATGCTTGTCGTAGAACATCTTTTAGACGCCCTGGGCCTGTTTCAAGCGAGCGCGGGCGTCCACCAAGAGCTCATCATGCGCCGCCATGCTCTTGGCCACCGCGGCGACCCGCGTCTTGCCCAGTTCATAGGATCTGATGGAGGGTGGTTCCTGTCATAGACGATGGTGAATGAGGTCGACTTGAGCGCCGACTGGGACGTGGTGTTGTAGATGAACTCGACCCATGGCAACCACCTAAGCCACTGGCGAGGCCAGTCCCCCGTGAGACAGCGGAGGTACATCACGATCACCTTGTTGGCGGCCTCGGACTGGTCGTTTGATTGAGGGTGAAATGCCATGGTCATGCGAAGCTTGATGCCTGTGAGCCACATGAGCTCTTTCCAAAACAGTGACGTGAAAACTGGGTCCCTGTCCGAGACGATGGACTGTGGCACCCCATGAAGTCGCACGGTCTCAGAGAAGAATGCCTGGGCCACCGATTCGGCCGAATATGGATGTACTAGCACGATGAAGTGGGCATATTTACTGAATTGATTGATGATCGTTAGGATCACAGATTTGCCCCCACGCACGGCAAAGCTTTGATGAAGTCCATGCCGATGTCTGTCCAGACCACCGACGACACAGGAAGTGGAAGAAGGAGGCCGGCTGGATGCAGGTGCTCTAATTTGTAGCGCTGGCATGTCACGCAGGCATGCACATACTCCTGGACCATGGTGCGCAAGTTGGGGGAGTGAAAATCCCAAAAGAGCCGGTGGAGAGTGCGCTACACGCGCTCATGGCCCTCATCATGGACCGCCGCCAAGATTTCGTGGAGCAGGGGGGTGCCAGGTGGGATGTAAAGGTGCCCCTGGTAGGTCATGAGGCCATCCACGATGGCCTAGGGTGCGTTGCACCGTTGTGCTTCAACTTCTTCGCGAAGCACGACCAACGCTGGATCCTAGAGATTGGCCTAGCACAGACGATCAATGAAGTCGAAGTGGGGGCCGGAAATGGCCATGACCAAAGCTTCTTCTGTATCGCGATGCGACAGAGCGTCGGCCACTATGTTGGTGTTGCCGCCTTGTACTCCACGATGAAATCAAATCCCAGGAGCTTGCCCATCCGTGGTGCTGTGGCATAGTTGCCAGGCACTGATCAAGAAGAAATTTGAGACTGTAATGATCGGTTCATACCAGGAATCGGTGACCCCAGAGGTTGGGGCACCAGTGACGGATGGCGAGCAAGAGCCTGATCAATTCCTGTTCATAGGCCGCCAGGGATTGGTGACACGGTGCCGCCGACCTGCTGAATAAGGCAATGGGGTGTTGCCACAGAAGCAGGCCCGCACCGAACCCGTGCGTGGAGGCGTTGCATTCCACCACGAAGGGCAGGGTGAAGTCAGGGAGTGTGAGGACGGGTGTTGAGGTGATCATCATCTTGAGGGCAGAGAAGGCTACACTGGCAGCCTCTGTCCAGGCGAATCCCTCTGTCTTGAGCAGTGTCGTGAGTGGAACGGCGATTGCGCCAAAATCTTTGATGAATTTGCGGTAATATCCGGCGAGCCTGAGGAAGTCGTGGACCGTGTGCGCCGAGCGAGGCGCGGGCCACTCTGCCACCGCGTGAATCTTCTCGGGGTCCATGGCCACGCCATCGGCCGATATGATGTGGCCCAATTACACAATGGACGATGTGCCAAAAGCGCACTTGGACTGCTGGACGAAGAGCCGGTGTTGATGGAGAAGCATGAGGATGGCACGGACGTGGCGGAGGTGTTTGGCCATCGAGCTGTTGTAGATTAAGATGTCATTAAAGAAGACGAGCATGAAGCGGCGAAGGAAGGGGCGCAGGATGTCATTCATCAACGCCTGGAACATGGCCGGCGCGTTGCAGGGGCCGAATGGCATCACGAGGAACTCATAGAGCCCATCATGCGTCCGAAATGCCGTCTTCTCGATGTCGGCCGGGTGCATCCAAACCTGTGGTAACCAGACCTCAGATCGATCTTGGAGAAGAATCAAGCTCCGTGCAACTCGTTGAGGAGTTCATCGACGACGGGGATTAGGTATGCATCCTTGATGGAGATGGCGTTGAGGGCCCTATAATTGACGCAGAAGCACCATGAACCGTTGGCCTTCTTCACGAGCAGGACCAGCAAAGAAAAGGTAGAGGAGCTGCGCTGGATCAGCCCTTGGCGCATCATGGCGACGCACTAGCGTTCCAACTCGTCCTTGTGGGCAGCGGGGTAGCGATAGGGGCGGACCGCCATGGGCACAGCGCCTAGCTGCAAGGTGATGCAATGGTCCCGCACGCGCAGTGGTGGCATGCCGGAGGTGAAACATCCTCAATTTTCCACGAAGGGAAAATACACAGAATGAAGGATTTAATGATAGCCCAGGAGGTCAAATCATCAATTATCTGATAACAGTTGATTACAAAGCCATACATTGAATAAAAGAATACAATAGAGGGGTTTACATAAATTATTACATCGCCACATGGCGGAATCATTACAGTATCTAGCATCCAAAATAGCTATGGAAGTAGAGGGATATCACGGAAGCATCGTCTTGCACCATCTTGAGCGTAGGCACGAGACCATCTAATCCTTGAACCCCTCATCGCTATAGATGTAGTCGGGCTCACCTGCCAAATAAGTTTCAGTACAATTTGTACTGGCCACCGGCTCCCATCCTATGCTTTGTGGAAAATGGATGCATAGGGGTATATCAAGAGGACCTATATATGGCTGTAGTTTTCCTATGCAAGTATCATCAATATTATATAATAACAGTTCATCAAGTTTTAATCCATTCCCCTCCCACACCTGTACCACCAACCAACAACCTCTCATCACACTCAGCAAACCGCGCTCACACGTGGGCGGCGAAGGACAACTCCCACTCGTCCATGCTTAACCGGCCATCTTGCCGTAGGGTATCAACAACACCATCACTCAGGGAGAGGTAGAAAGTATTCATCTCACTACTCAAGAGAAGCGTGGGTCACGGAATGGCCATACCGAGGCCGCGAACTATATAGAGATTCAAACAACTCTGCAGAGCGTGTACAACTGTAACCGGCTAGTGCTGACCATCCACAAGATAACCATCATCAGTGCTCACAAATGCATAGGCTGATGCTGAACGACCTTCTAAATATGACAATGCCTCCCTACCATTCAGCCCTGGAACACCCCAAGTACTGTCTAGAGTGGCTGAAACTGTGAAGTCATGCACCCGAGCTCAGAGGGGCTGATGTTCAGAGGTGGCTACATGATTGTCTAGGAAGGGTGTGGGCTCTACCCGTACCTTCCTACACTACTACGTCGAGTAGTAGTGGCACCGCCATAAGTAGTAGAAATCACCTGTCCTCGGTTCACCTAAGGCGAGTGGTGTGCACAAAAGGTCCGTGGTTCCGGTCCTCAAGAGACAACAGGTCATAGGGGGGACCAGACATGATATCTCCTCAAATAGGGCCTCGGTGACCCTGTAACGTCCCGCCACCTCGAGGCCAAGCCCACTTACATCTGGCCGCTTGTCTAGGATATAGACTGCCCTCACAGACCAACACTAGTCTTTTCTGCGCACTTTATCCTCACTCGTGCGCACCCAGGAAGATTTCCTGGTTGGTCACCCATCCCTAAATTGCTCCAGGCCAAGCACGCTTAACCTCGGAGTTCTTTAGTGATGAGCTTCCTGAAAAAAGTTACAACTTGTTTGTATGAGTATCCTATTAATCCTATTAAGCCCTAGGCCGGGGTGTTACAGCCCCCTTCCTTCCCGGGGCTTCGTTCCACAAAGGCTCTCGACCTCGGGATCTCCTCAAGTCACCATGTACCCGCCATAGGTACTAAGAACACAGGGGTGCCCAGGACACCCCCCTAGCAAGACTCACTCCAAAAGCTCATCGCAGACCTTGTCCAGTCGACTCAACCCTCACCAAACAACCCTCCCGCGTTATATTACCCAGAGACACCCATACGATCACCTAGTCCGACACCTCGTGCCGAACCCACCCAGAGTCCACCATCAGCATCACCTCACAGATATAATGCAAGTGGAGTATAACTAGCAAGTAACAAGTGTATGGATAAGCGTGTCTATCCTATAAGCGAGTGAGCAGGGTAAAGGTTACGATAAAGAATAGGCCTACAAGTAATCTACCATGCAATCCTAACATAGCATATCATAGCATTGTGGCATAAATGTAGAGCACTAGCATTCTATTATATTGCATGCATAATAGGATCTATGAGATTGGGTGAGACATGGCACCTGAATAGATTTCACTCAAGTCCTTGGCGCGCTCCTAGTCCTACTCCTCGGGCAACTCCTTCACATTATCTAAAATCGAGACATAATGGTCGCGGAAGCGACCCCTATAGATTAACACAAAGAACCAAATGAAATCTAATAACTCCAAATGTAATCATACATAGTCCTATGACGTAGAGCTCATTTTTATGAAAATTTGGACACTTGGTTCATAATTTTTGGAGTTCGTATGAAGAAGTTATGAATTTTACAAGATTTAATATATTTTTGAAAAAAGAAAAGGGGCTGATTAACCAGGCGTGACACGTGGCGTATCCTGATTGGTTCTGGCCGAAACAGTGGATGACAGGTGGGTCTGGTGTCAGCAGTCACTGACTGATGGGTCTGTGTCATCGATCAACGTTGACCGGTCAACGGTCAACACCGACCGGGCCTGGTTAGGCCTCGGCGGGCCTGGGTAGGGCCGGATTTGGGCCTTGTTGGGCTGGCCTAGCCCTGACACATGGCGGGCAATAGGGTGGTCCATGTGGCCCCATGGGCTCCTAACGGGCCTGGTCCATGGCTGAGTCTGTGCAGACTTGGTCCATGGCGGACCATGGACCGTGAGTCGATGTGGCTCCCTCCCACTGATCCAGCGTGGACCTGCGTGGGAATGGTGCATGGGGAAGAGGAAAACTCCTCTGCTCCCCAGCTCTTACGTGCGGCGGCTGGCTTGGCTGGACCTCGTCGGCGGCGGCGCAGGAGCTTCGACCGGTCATGCTGGCTAAGGCTACGGCTACGGCATCGCTAGGGGCAAGCGGACACGTTGGAGGCAATTTGGCGGGTTCTCGGCATCTCGACTCATCGGCACACGTGACGCGATAGCCCGCGATGGTGGTGCCACGGCCACGGGGCACCGTGATGCTTCGGAGTAGGCTTGGGCGGTGGGTACGGCATCGTAGAGGCGAGATAGAAGCGGCTGCGAGGTCGCGGTGCGCTCACGGCACTCTGGCTAGCCGGTGTGCTGACCATCACCGCGGCGGGTGGCAAGGCCATGGTCGTGGGGCATTGCAGTGTGCGGGAGTAGGCTTGCTCTAGCGCATGTGCTCCGCGGGGCTACGGTGAATGCAGCGCGGGCTTCAATTTGATCGGAGATCCTCTAATCGACCAACGGCAGCAGCGACGGTGGCGGTGACGGCGATGGCGATTCTCCAGCAAAGCTTAGATTGGGACACCATCTTCTTCTTCTCCTACTGATAGGGGAAGCTGGGATCTCCAAGAAGCTAAGGTGCGACTATACGGGGCACGACGGGGTGTACACGACCACGGAGGTCACAACGGCGCACCGGTGGCCGGAGTCTGGCGAGACCGCACATGCAAAAGCACACGGGTCCCTACTGTGGTCTGTGCCAGCTCCAAGAGGTTGCCAAAGACACATTCTAGACTACAGCGATAATGATGGTTGAGCTAAAGAAGTAAACGGAGTAGCAGGCGTCGGGAATGTGAGAGGTGAGCTGACCGGCGGCCATGGAAGTTGGGCTCACCGAGCTGTTCCGATGGCGGCGGCCGATGCGGTGGTGTGGCTAGGCGTGGTGATGAGGTGGTGGCTTGGTGGGGTGTAGCAGAGCCGCAATGTAGGGGAAGAGAGTCGGGGTCGCCGGGGCTCCTCCTGCACGCGCGACGACGGTGTCGGTGGTGTGTCGGTGGTCCCAGCTCCGACTCTGGCTCTTCCCCGCCTTCTTCCTCTCCTTCCTCTCCAACTCCTTCTTGGCAGCAGCATGTGAGCGCGAGTGCAGTCAGGAAAACAGTGCCGGTGTGGGGAAACCCTAGAGGCCGGACGCTCCACCCTTTTATAGCCATGGCGGGTGGCGGCGGACGGCATGGATGGGTGATGCCCATCGAGTGGCTGCGGTGCGCCCGAGCTTAGGGTTAGGGTTTCTCGGGAGTTGCAGGGCGCACGGACAGCGTCTGTGGGGAGGCGCGGGTGCGTGCGCGGGTAGGCAGGCCCTTGTTGGGACGCTCGGCCAGCTGGGCCGACCATGCGGGGGAAGCAGCAGGGGGCTCAGGCCGCTGCTGGGCCGATGCGGGTGCGGGGAGGCAGGCCACGTTCATCGGCCAGGCTGGGCCGAAGTGGTCGGCTTTCCTGGCTTGGGCTGCTTGCCCCTTTGTATTTTTCCTTTTTCCATTTCTCTTCGCTATTTCTATGCAAGGCTATACCATGAAGTTGTTAGTGCATGTAAGTTTGTAATCAAAAGACAAACTCCATGCTAGGTCTACTAGGGTCTCATGGGGAGTTGGAAGCCATGTCCATGGTTAGTAGCACATAAACATATATAAGATATAAACGTTTATTTGATTTTATTACATTACATAAAATCAAATAAGAAGCAAATCAAACTCTTGTAATTAAAATGCAAATGCTCAACTAACATTAGGTGCTACTTGCACAACTATTGGATGTTTTCCTACATGACTCTCACCAACCATTAGTTATTTTAGAAAAAAATTTGTTGGTTGTGATTTTTGGTGTTTGGATTTTTAGGGATGTTACAGGAGGGCTCGGTGAAGACTGACGCGAATTCCTCCAGAAGGGCTGGCATGAGGTTGCCGACACCACATGCGCGGAGGCCGTGGCTCGCCGGACCTGTCACGCCCTACCAGCAGACTTGGTGTGGGCCTTGAAGTCCCATAAGACGGGCACGAGTGTAGCCAGCCACTGTGTCCCTAAGATGACATCATAGCCAGCCAAGGGCAGCACGAAGAAGTCTGCGACGAAGGACGTCCCCTCGATGGAGAAGGGTGCAGAGTGGTAGACGTCAGGGCACGGTACCCGCTCGCCGTTGGCCACCGTAACTTTCATGCCACGCCGGAGTTGGAGACCGAGACTGGTCAGGGCAGCCGCCTCCTCGCCGACGAAATTGTGGGTTGACCCCGAGTCGAGGAGGGCTAGCAGAAATGCGCCGCCCGGCTTGATGTGTACTTGGATCGTGTCACCCACGCGAACGCCCACAATCGCATGAAGCGAGATCAGCGGGTCGGCTTCGTCGGCCATGGGCGCGATGTCCTCCGTGTCATCGTCCTCTATCATATCAAGAAAGAAGAGACCCTGACAGACATGGTTATGGCCACAGAAGAATTTTTCATTACAGTTGAAGCAGAGGCCCTGCCATCGGCGCTCATCCATCTTGGTTGGGGTGAGGCGCCGGACTTGGCGGCCCTTGTAGGCCAGCGTTGGGGCGGCACGGTTGGGTGGCGGAGCCAGAAGAGCCAATTGCTATGGATGCGGTCCCTACCGCAGGTCGTGTTGTGGCAGCGGTGGCGATAGCGGTGGCAGCGCTCTGCTCATGGAGCTCTGGTTTTCGTGCCAGACTCATGGCCATGATGAGTGTCTGTGGATTCTACATCTCCACGTCGTGGCTGAGGGGCGGCTGGAGGCCCGCCGTGAAGGCTTTGATGCACTGCTCCTTGTCCAGGGGCCCAATGCGAGGAAGTAGAGCTTTGAATCGCGCCTGGTAGTCTACCACCATGCCCGTGCGCTTGCACGCCATGAGTTCCTCCATGGGGTTGGATCGGAGCGGTGGCCCGAATCGGAGATTGAGGAGCTCGGTGAAGCGCCTCCAATTCGGTGTGCCCTCCGACTACTGCACCATGAGGTACCACATTTGTGCCACATCTTCAAGATTATAAGATGCCATCCATACCTATTCCTCTACTGCAATCCATTACTGAATGAAATACGAATCGCAGTGATTGATGAAGGTGAGCGGATCGGGTTTTCCCATCAAACCGAGGGAAGTCCAGTTTTTGTTGCCGTGGTGGGCGCTCACCCGGCGGAGCACCGAAGCCTGGTCCGCGTGAGCCGGAGGAGGAGGATTGATGTGTCTGCAACTGTTGCATGGCGTTGAGCTGCTGCTGCATCTGCTGCATCGTGTTGAGAGATGTGTTCATCTGCTGCTGCATGGTGGTGACGTTGTTGGTGAGCTGCTGGAGCATCGTGGCCAACTCGGCCGCGGACGGTGGTTCCGCCTTGGCAGCCGAGGAGGAGGCGGACGAGCGGGTGGGCGATTGGTTTGACGACAATGAAGAAACAGAGGCGGCAGATTGAGAAGAGGATCGACGGCCAACTGATACCAGGCTGTCAAGGGCCTAGAGACCCCGGGTTGGAGGCCCCTGGCTGCGTAGTTCGTAGTGCGAACTGGGTAGGGGTGGCGCCAGGGTTCTTCCCTGGACGCCCAAGCAAAGGTGAGATTAGAGAAGACAAAGGGGAGAGATTAGGGATAACTCTTTGCTTCATTTCTTCATACGTCCAGCTTACATATATATAGGGAATAGCCTGACCGGCTGACTCCTCTTGATTCACTTTCATACTCAATAATCAAGTTCACACTATTCTGACCCTTTCACATTCTAGCCCCTTCGGGCTCCTCCTGGCCGAGCACAGCCTGCTTGGCCTGCTGCTGGCGAGGCCGGCGGCTGTAGTGCCCTCCCCACATGACATTATAACTGGGTTCTTGTCCCATGTTCTTCTTAATATTTTAAAGTGCAGCTCACATGTGCTTTTGAGAAAAAAAATCATCCCTTTTCTATTATGGAATGGCTAATGTAAATATATGACACTATTTAATAAGAAAACAAATCTGCTATTTTCATTTTTATTGTTATCTGTGTTTTGTGGACATCCTCAACACACAAATAGTAAGTGTTTGATGCTCATCTAAAACCTAGTGTGGCAAGGAGGGACAAATTTGCCTAGGAGCAATCGACGATCATGGATGGAGAGAATGGTGAGGACGCTATAGGGATGTTTATCAAATTGTATGAAGGAAAAAAATGAAAAAAATTAACATCACACATTTTAATATTCTACTCCCTTCGTCCCAAATTATAAGGTATTCTAACTTTTTTGGAAAGTCAAATTAAAGCATCTCAAGTTTGACAAAATCAAATAGGTATACTATTAAAAGATAATTAATAAAGAATCTAATGATACTAAATTGATATCAGAAATGTTATTTTTTTATTATATAAATTTGATTAAACTTAAGATGATTTGACTCTTCGAGAAAGCTAGAATGACTTATAATTTGAGATGGAGTAAGAAGAAATGATTTTGCCAAAAATTTTCAGAGGAATATGAATATGTAGGATCGACACATTAATTTACACAATGTTTTAGAATTTCACCTTTCACCTTTTCATCTTTCTCCCTTTCATTTTCAAGTGATTCCATTTTTTTGGCTCATCGCTCATGTTAGAACACATGAAAACGCATATTTGCTAAAGCAGACCATTGATTTTTTAATCAGGCTCTTATCATGACCACGGCAATCTTATGAAAATGTAAGGGAGTTAACTTTGACAATTCGTACTCCACATTTTGACATTCCACACTAGCAAATATGTAGCTGGTTTGGTCTCTTCATACATCCAGTTAATTATTTTGTGCACCTTAAATGACTGTGATCCTCCCTCATTTCCAGAAGTATCAGTTAAACAAATAAGCAATGCTAACATTTGGCTAAGTTTCCTATTCTCATGTATAAATTAAATGCTTTCTTTATTAGCCAATTATATGTGAATGTAACACAAAGAGTATCAAAGGTAAAATGGGATACTCCTTTGCTGTTTACTTCCAAAAGTGTCAACCACAAAATGCAGGATGACCTTGAGAATCTATGTATTGATTTTTTTTTCCATCCAAGAAATACCATCCAGATAAATTAACAGGGCGCCCAGCTAAAAATGACCAAAAATACACCATGCACATCCAAACCAACTAAAACATTTCTTCCTATTAAAACTCTATATAAACCCCTTTGTACCATATTGCCTAACCATATAATCTCCAATAGCATCAGTTCTAGAACATATTGGTAGCCAAGAAACAACTTGCCAAGTAGCTTAGAGATGGTGAAGAGTAAGTCGACCAAGGGTAGGCAAAGGATTGAGATGAAACACATTGCAGGTGAGGAGAAACGTCAAGTATGCTTCTCCAAGCGCCGCCCAAGCTTATTCAACAAAGCCAATGAGCTTTCCACCCTCTGCGGTGCTGAGGTTGCTGTTGTCACCTTCTCCCCTGGTGGCAAGTGCTTCTCCTTTGGCCATCCCTCTGCTTCCTCTGTTGCTGACCGCTTCTTTGCCGAGCCCCCTTTGGATGACATCACCATGGGAAGTGGGAGCAATGGTAGTCAAGGAGTGACAGGTACAAGCCTTGAGATGAATGAGGAGGTTATGGAGTTGCAACAATTACTGGAGATCGAGAATAGGAGGAAGGAGAGGGCAGTAGAGGCTCTGCACAGGGAGAGTGCGGGGCATGTAATGCAATTGTTGAATGCCAAGGTTAGTGCATTAGGATCAATGAGTTGGAGCAGTTGAGAAACGAGCTGTGTATGGTACAAAACATGGTCAAGGAGGGTCCCAAGAGGTGCTGCAAGTTGCCATGCTGAAAAGAAGGCTGCCACCACAATCTCATATGCATACGGCGGCAATGCCGTCGGAAGGTTTGTTTGGTGACCAGAGGGCTAGAACCATGTATACCACATTTCCCAGTTTTAGCAATGGACAACATGAAGGGCTTCACGACAACTCTCTGCTGCATGGTTCCCTTGGTTGCCTCGGCAAGTACTTCAATGGTCAATTTGGAGGTTGATCTCCATTTGTCGACGTGGAAGAAAGATCATCTAGTACTTCCCCCTCCTATTTTTCATAAAATAAAGTACTTGTGATTTGCACTGTAAAACTAGATACAGATAATCTTGCTATCTAGTGAAGTATTTCTTGTTTCTATAGTTTGTTTGAAACATTGTTACGTTTACATCCGATACTATTTTGTAAGATGATGGTTTCACATCATATAGTTTCCTTTTGAGAAATCATTTAAAGATTCTCTTTTGAATAAATCATCTCCAATCAAAAAATTGTTGTGCGAACTAGCCAGGGGCCACCGCTCATCATGTGAAAGACACATGAGAGTTTTAGGGAACTTGTGAAGTCTGTCTAGTAAGGTCGTTTGCTACCAGCCGTCCTTCATTGCAGGATTTTTAATATGCACAACCAAACCGACAGTGATGGGGGTACATTCTAATAGCCGCAGTGATGTGGTTTCCAGTAAAAAAAATCAGGCTGAAAAATAAAGATTTTTTTAATACTGGGAGATACCCGAGTGGTTGGTTGATTCGTTGGAGGAGGCTCGGGTCATCGGGCTTACCTCGGATCCTTGGTAGCCTTGGTTTGAAGGAGAAAGAGGCGAGGAAGATGGCACAAGATGGGAGGATCAATTATCATGAGGAGAGATAAGGTGGACTCATCCACATGCTTGTTTTGCGTTAGAAGCGCACACTGTTTGCGAAAAGGAGCCTTTCTCATAAGAGATATTTTCACACTGTTGATGCAAAAAGGCGTTAGATCTGCAAACACACCGGGCTAATACCCTGGTTCGATATCAAAGCGTGCCGGTCGATTTGACCTGTTAATCGACAAGGATGATAAATTTGAATAAGATCCGAACGAGACGACAGCGATACGCCCGGACGTCAAAGCTCAGACGATATTCGATAACTGTTGAACAGATCAGACGAGACGACAGCGATACGCCCGGACGTCAAAGCCTGAATCATGCTCGGTAGACGCGGAACCTGCAAGGTCACCGAGATCAAGTTGATGCAGCCCGCCGATTCTTGAAAGAACTCGTTGAAAAGGAAAAGATACTGGTGACGAAGTCGTCGAAAAGTAGATTGCTTGAAAAGTAGATAAAAGTAATAGGTTTGTTGTATTTGATTGTATATTCCTTCATTGTCTCTTGGTACATATTTATACCCTGGTACTATGAGTCCTAAACAGACACGATAAAGTATTACCTAAACAAGTCTTATCTCTAAGGAATAAAAAATAACGACTCGTACCAAGGTCGGACTCAAAAATAGACTATTAAAATAATGGCATAAAT
>CM041635.1:25257730-25279263 GCA_023333625.1 Bothriochloa decipiens
GAAAGTGGCCTTTTCCTACAAGAGTAATGTTTTCACACACAAAAAAAATGTAGCTGTGATCTCATCTAACGTAGGTAATATATCCTTAGAGATAGGTGAACCTCACTAAGACTCATAACACAAAAGATGATAAGGAAGACAAGCAAGTGTTAGCAAGGGCGCACGCCAAAGATACAACAAATGCCGATATTATTTCAACTATTTACATGCATTTTGGATTGGTTTCAAAGTGCTGGATTTTGTGTCACGTCAATATTTTGGGTTCGTCATTGGATTTGGCACGAGGACTGCACTTTGGCTTCTGCATTCTGGGGAAGCCACCGGAGAAGAAGATGATAAAAAAATTCTAGATAGGTTATTCTGTATTTTTTTATTTCAGATTTTGTTCATGTAAATTTAGGGATGTACTGCGCCAAGATTTAGTGCATGTCCCCTCGGTTTCGAAACCAAAGGAGTTGTCATGTTGAACTACCTGGATGCTTCATAGCTTGTCTGAAAATATTCCTTTTTCAGTTTGCCGGTCTTGTAAGTTTAGTCAGATTTATGGTTTATCAATCATCTATCAAATAGCAACGTCATAGTATTACAAAACGTAGTCACGATTGTTCTTGACTACATGTAAAACATTAAAATAGCTTACAGAGAGTCCCTAAATTATGGGTTGTACGACCTGTCCTGTATATTAAATTCGAGGCTCTCTTATACGACCTGTCCTGTATATTAAATTCGAATGAAAATATCACATCATGTCACCTCAGCGCACTGTAGCATTTCGTTTGTATTTGGTAAAAATTATCTAAACTTTGCGTAACTAGACTCAAAATGTTCGTCTCGTAAAGTACAACAAAACTGTGTAATTAGTTTTTGATTTTATCTACATTTAGTACTCCATACATGTGCCGGTATTTTGATGTGACGGGTGATATGAATTCTGCATAGTAAATTTTGGGGTGATTTTGGGGGAACTAAACACAGCCTTTGTGGGTTGAATATGCGGTTATCCCTGACTGATATCCGCAGCCATGCATGAGCTGCATTGATGAAATAAAAGGTAAATGCCAACGATCCTGTATAATTCTTTCAATCAGACCATTTTGCAGTCGTATATTTCTGGGAAGTATGTAGGTAGAGCTTCGGAGTTGTGTATTGGCGATCTCTGCATCTTGCCTGTGTGCTTCTCGCGTCTGCTTGAGGAGCAAGAGGCCGTGCCGTCAAAATTTGAGGCCGTGTTCCAAACTATAAACGAGGCCCCATTGGCCTTGAAAAATAAAATGACGTATGCATACATAGAAATGCGATAAATAAGTTAAAAAAATATAACTATTTATTTTGTGATTGCATAATTTTTATTTGAACACAATATCATCCTCTTAGTGTTCTTTAAATATTTTAAAAGAGTTGAAATAAAAAACTTGTTCACTTGTGAGTAGTAATTTTTGTTTTTTATCGGATCTGATTGTAAGCACCATCGAGTATTTTTACAAAAGTTCTGCATCTACTTACAGCAACGAGTAACGTAAAGAAATATTAGCAATGATATAGTATTACACCTTAGTCCATTAACGATAAAGTCATATAATAATCTTAAGTTTATAGGGTGTAGACCTGTCATTAACCAATTATAAAGTAGCAGTCATTATGTAATATAATAACTAATATAAGTCACGATACTCTTTTATCTAGACTTATGGCTCGTTTAGCTCGTGAACGGCTCGCGAGCTGGGTTGAGTTGGCTCATTATAGTTAACAAGCTAAAATCCTGGCTCGGCTCGGCTATTATCATATCGGGTAGAGTCGAGCCGAGCGAGTTAACTGTCTCACTCCATTTTTAAGGATAAAAATAGAATGTATAAATAGCCTTATATGCGTCCCAGGAACAGTCGCACATATAAGATGACAAATTATAGAGAGTATCATCACCCTGTTTATTACATAACGAACCAATAATTATCATCAGAGTCTTGCACATAAATAAATAGATAACTAATATAACTTTATTGCGGAAGCTCCACACAAGGACATGCCAACTGGTGAACACCAAGCCTAGTACTCATCGCGATAGCTCTCATTCTAACCTTCATCCGTTACCCATCCGGGATTTTCCAAAATTAAAAGTAAAGCAAGCGTAAGTACACAACCGTACTCAACAAGCATAACATGGGTTAATGAGGCTCAATTAAGCTGACATTGTTTGACTGCATTTAGCTTTTATAAATTAATCATATTGAGGCATAGCATCAAGGTAGTAAAAATTCCCATATACTCGTGACCGGAATAACAATAATAAATGTGTAGCAACAATGATATTAAAATAAACATCTTAACAATTTAATAACCATTATCCTTAATGTAAATGTGTCAAGGCCGCCCTAACCGTACGACATGGACAATATATTGATTTAAACTCTACGCAGAGGTGTACACTTTCACTGTGAGCCATGTTTTATAACTGAGTGGGTTAATTACTCCCAAACCACCGTAAAACATATAAAGGCACCTAAGGGTTCATCTAACAAATTAGGGCCGCTAAGGTTTCTACGCCTACGAATGTAGTATTCCTCCTTCTAGATGGCACACAACCGCAGCCTATACACATATAGACAGGGGTCCAACTACACCCAAACCGGACACACCCCTCTTGCGCCAAAATAGGAATCGCTAACAAGCTAGAAAAGGTCCCCTAGACAACTAAAGCCAGAGCCATATAGCCCTCGCAGTTGTACGGAATATCCATGATAAATCACTTACAGATAAGATCTCATACTTGTTAAGAGTCATCGTCATCGTTGGTAGCATAAACACACATCATGTTATAGAATCATGACCGGTAGAGCACTAGCATCACTACTACCCAATGCAACCCAAAGGTGTCAAGGTATCAAGATAACAGCAGCTAGTTATAATCTCTAAGGTCATCAGGTGGACACATGCAAATGTAATATTATTTAGAGTGTATAGGTAACAAGGAGAATCCATGCTATACTTGCCTTGATTCACAAAGTCTTACTGGTCCTGCTAATCCTCAAAGTAGCCTTGCTCAACAAGCGCCTAGTTGGAGGAGAAGCCGATCCCGGCGGCGGCCATTGCCGGCGACGAGAGGAGCTCGCCGGCGTAGATCAAACGAGTGATTCCGGTCATGAAAACAAGCGTGGCTGGTACCAATCGAAAGAGGAGCTCGTGCCACGCTCACCGGTGATGAAGATGGAGGCGGGGAGCAACCGTGGACGGAGGGCGACGGCGAGAGGCGGACGACGGCACCCTATGTACGGCGGTGGCTCGGGTTAAGCCAAAGCGAACCAAATGCCAGAGCGTTCAGGAGGTCCAAGCAAAGCTCGGAAATTGACTTACGACAATAAATACCCTACGGCCATGACAAATTTTGCGCTTCCACAGATGGCGGCAATGGCGGCTAGGGTTTGGCGGCGCTGGCGCTCAAGCAAGGCAAAGGCGGCTCTTGCTAGGGTTCGGGGAGGAGTTGCAAACACGGACTCAATGCTTATATAGCCCAAGGCAAGGAGCGAGCGTGGAGGTGGCACGGGTCGGAGTCGAAGCTTCCGACTCGGCTCTGGGTCGGAGGAGGAAGGAGATGGTGTGGGCCCTGCTTGTCAGAGAGAGAGAGGCGACGCGTGGTGCGGCGGCTTGCTGGGCCTCGGCCTGGCGGCCCAAGAAGAAGGCGAGCACGCGCGGTTTGCCAGCGGTTGCGGGCTTCTGGCCTGTTGGCCCAAGAGGGACAGGTAGCAGGCCACTGCAGCAGGCCTTCGGGCTGGTTGGGCCGAAAAGGAAGAAAGAGAGGAGGAGGGAAAAGAAATGGCTTTTCTTTTATTTAAACTATTTTTCAAACCTATTTTCAAAAGGAATTTGAAATCCAAATCAAACCCAACCAAAACCAAACATCACCAAATAAATTATGCACCAGCATGAATGCACAAACATGCTTCTTGACCTAGGTTTGATTTTAATTTTATAAAAATAATTATTTTGCCTAGGTTAAATGCACACCGAAAATGCTAAATTAAACCAAATTGACTATTTTAAATTCATGAAAAAATTTAGGGTGTTACAATTCTACCCCCTTAAGAGAATCTCGTCCTCGAGATTAGATTTTGCTTTCTCAAACAACTGCGGATGAGCTGCCCTTAATGCATCCTTAGTTTTCCAAGTTGCCTCAGCCTCCGAGTATCGATTCCACTGCACCTTGCACATCTTAATAACCCGGCTTCGGATAACCTTTTCAGCTGTATCCAAGATCCTTATTGGAAACTCTTCATACGTGAGATCCTCTTTAATAGTAAGTTCCTCTAAAGGTAAGTGCTCCTTCTCAGGTACATGCAAACACTTCTTAAGTTGAGACACATGGAACACATCATGCACACCCCCTAAACTCTTAGGCAACTCCAACTGATAAGCCACTTCTCCACGTCTCTTTAAAACTTTAAATGGACCAACATACCTTGGTGCAAGTTTCCCTTTCTGGTTAAACCTCTTCACACTTCTCATAGGAGACACCTTCAAGTACACATAATCACCTTCCTTGAATGCCAACTCTCTCCTCCATGCATCGGCATAACTCTTCTGGCGAGATTGTGCTACCCTCAAGTTCTCCCTAATCACTCGTATGTGTTCTTCTATGGTTCTCAGAACATCTGATTCCAAAACAACGGCATTCTGCACTTATGCCCATACAGAGCTTCAAATGGTGCCATTTTGAGACTCTGTTGATAACTATTGTTGTATGAGAACTCTGCATAACACAAGTTCTTATCCCAACTTGTACCATACTACAATGCACAAGCTCTCAACATGTCCTCCAAGATCTGATTAATCCTCTTAGTTTGTCCATCAGTCTGTGGGTGATATGCGGTACTAAAGTTCAACTTTGTTCCCAAAGCACTATGCACTGCTTTCCAAAAGTGTGATGTGAGCTGAGTACCTCTATCAGACACGATCTTCTTTGGGACACCATGCAAACACATGATCCTTTCCAAGTACAGTGTAGCCAACTGAGGTCCAGTATAGGTGGTCTTCATAGGAAAAAAGTGAGCTACCTTAGTTAATCGATCAATTATTACCTAGATAGAATCATAGCCTCTCTTAGTACAAGGTAATCCTGTTATAAAGTCCATACCGACCTCTTCCCACTTTCATTCAGGTATCTTCATTGGCTACAATAATCTAGCTAGCCTTTGATGTTCAGCCCTCACACGTTAACAAATATCACATAAATCAACGTACTCTGCCACATCCCTCTTTAGGCCAATCCACCAATACTTTTTCTTGAGATCCATGTACATCTTAGTACTTCCAGGATGGATAGAGTAAGCTGACTCATGTGCCTCTCGTAGAATTGCCTGACGAAGAGCTTTTACCTTCGGGGCACATATCTGGTTGCAATGCCATAAGATACCCTCTTCATCAATGCGAAAACCGGGTGCCTTCCCTTCTGCTAACTTCTTCACTATATACTTTAGATCCTCATCTTCCAGCTAACCCTTGCGAATTTCTTCCTCTAAGGTAGGTGTCACCTCTATCTCCAAGGCATTAGTAACAAGAGTAAGGTGCAAACAAGCAAACTCTGCACACAACTTATCAGATTCAGGTGTCGCCTGAAGCTCCTTAGCATCCTTCTTTCTACTAAGTGCATCGGCCACGACATTTGCCTTCCCAGGATGGTAATACATATCAAAATCATAATCATTTAACAGTTTCAACCAACAGTGTTGTCTCATATTCAAGTCAGACTGGGTAAAGATGTACTTCAAGCTCTTGTGGTCAGTGAAGATATCAGTCTTGTGGCCTATCAGATAGTGTCGCCAAATCTTCAACGCATGAACCACAGCTGCTAATTCTAGATCATGAGTAGGATAATTAAGCTCATGCTTCCTCAACTGCCTTGAAGCATAAGCAACAACTCTACCTTCTTGCATAAGAACACACCCCAATCCCAAGCGAGATGCATCAGAACTTCATGCTTAGGTTTGGCAATACCAACACTGGAGCTGTTATCAACCTCTTCTTGAATTCTTCAAAACTAGCTTGACACTTGTCGGACCACACAAACTTGGCATTCTTCTCTAGTAATGTTGTCAATGGCTTAGCAATCTTTGAGAATCCTTCAATGAACCTCCTATAATACCCAGTCAACCCAAGAAAACTGCAAATCTCGCTGACATCTGTAGGTGGCTTCCAATTCAACACATCTTTCACCTTGCTTGGATCAACTGCTATCCCACCATTAGAAACAACATGGCCAAGGAAAGAGACTTCCTCCAACAGAATTCACACTTGCTCTTCTTAGCATAAAGTTTGTGCTCTCTAAGCTTCTGCAAGACTAACCTCAAATGTTCTACATGTTCTTCCTTGTTCTTTGAGAATACCAAGATATCATCAATAAAAACCACAATGAACATATCCAGGTATTCCATAAACACCTTGTTCATCATATACATAAAGTAGGCAGGTGCATTGTCAACCCAAAGGACATAACTGTATACTCATACAACCCATACCTGGTAGTGAATGCCGTCTTCGGTATATCTAAACTCCAAATCTTCAACTGATGATATCCAGAACACAGGTCAATCTTAGAGAACACACAAGCTCCTCTCAACTGATCAAATAAGTTATCAAACCTAGGCAATGGGTACTTGTTCTTGATGGTAACCTCATTGAGAGAGCGATAATCAACACACATTCGTTGTGTTCCATCCTTCTTATCAACAAAAATCACAGGAGAACCCCAAGGTTATGCACTAGGATGAATGAAACCTTTCTTTTCTAATTCCTTTAACTGTTTATTAAGTTCTTCTAGTTTATTAACCCCCATTCTATATGGATGCTTAGCTATGGGTGCAGTGCCAGGTAATAACTCAATAATAAATTCAATGTCGCGGTCAGGTGGCATACCTGGCAATTCATCCGGGAACACATCCGGGTATTCCTCCACCACCTGATTCTGAGGATCTGCAAATCAAGCTGATTTAGTGTAGCTGTAAGTGACGCTTGCACTCTGACGTCAACACTGATTCCATCTTCTTTTGGTGTAGTCAGATCCACAACCCTCTCTTTACACTTTATCATAGCTTGGTGAGCTTCCATCCAATTCAACCCCAGAATTAAATCAATGCTAGATGCATTCAACACTACAGGATTTGCTGAAAAGTCTATCCCCTTAAGTGAAGGTTAGATAAGGGGCAGTAGTAAGAAGCTGGTATAGCACCCCCCCGATGAATTTACTACCATTTGGTTCTTCATGGCTACAACTGGTATGCTATGACTTCTAACAAATGCTTGCGAGACAAAGGAATGCGAAGCTCCAGAATTAAAAAGTACATTAGCAGAGATAGAGTTGATATTGAACGTACCCAGCATAACCTCCGATGCTTCCTGAGCCGTCTCAGTGGACACATGATGAACTTTCCCATACTACGGAGGCTTCTGATTGCTATTCTACCGCTGAGGAGTCTGCCGATTCATCTTATTATCTGGACAGTTGAATGACATTTGCCCTTCCTTTCCACATACAAAACACCTTGTAGGCGTATTGGGACCACCATTCTTCAGAGGAGTGTTATTAGGAGCAGTGAGACGTGGAGTCTGGTTGTTATAGTGACACTGCTGGTAGGGTGAGCATTGATTCCCATTCTAGTTCTGCTGGTTCTAACCATGATTCCTCTGACTGACTGGTCCTTGGTACTTCTGCTTGAAACCTTAGTAGAAGTTAGAATGAAAACATGAGCTACTTCCAGAGCCTTGTCCATTCATCTTCTTGTCCTGTGCCATACGTTCATTATCTAGCACAATAGCACTATTCACTAACTCCTCAAAAGTATCATATTTGTTTCCCTTTAATTGCAATCTGAGTTCATAGTAAATGCCATTGAGGAAATGACGCCGCTTATCAACATCCCTTAGAACTTCATTGGGAGTGTAGCGAGCCAACTCCTCAAACTTAGCATGATACTCACTCATGGTCATAGAGCCCATTTTGAGACTCCTGAACTCCTCTGCCTTCTGTTCTTTTAAACCTTCAGGGATGTGGGAAGCCAAGAAATCTTCTTTAAACCTCTCCCAGGTAAGAGCAGGAGCATTGTTAGGATGTGCTGCTTGGTATGACTCCCACCAGGTCTGAGCAGCTCCCTGGAGTTGCCTCGAAGCATACAAAACTTTCTCAGCATCATGGCACTGTGCGAGATTCAACTGCTTCTCCACAGCACGCAACCAGTCTTTAGCATCCAAAGGATTAGTAGTGTGAGTAAACACAGGAGGATAACCTTGCATAAAGACCCTACGTTTATCCCTTGGTGTTTGAGCATGTGGTAATCCTCCACCTTGCATGGCCTGCACAAACTGGGTCATAGTCTACATCATCTGCATCTGTGCCTCCCTCATTTCCTCATTGGTGATATGTCCAGCACCATGGCCTCTACCACGGTTACTTCTTCCACCATGAGCAGCCATCTGTCATCCAACACAAAAATCAAAGCTTAGAGAGATTTAGGATACAAATCACTTATGTAAAAATAAGGATTGCAAATCTAAAAATTTCTAGGCTAGTTTCAATTTTAGTAGTACAGAAAAACAGTCATATATCGAGATCCATGTATCAAAAGGATAAATTCTATATATGGCTGGAAAGGCTAAGAAGTTTTCTACCACTTTTGGTCAGACCACATTACCAGATTCTGTCATCTAAGCCATCGAATTAATCAAACAACATAAATTGTTCCAAAATTCTAGACAGCACTAAACATCAGATTACGATAGACACAACTTCCAACTCAGAGCTGATATAGACATGATTCTTGTGGGAATTGATAGATAAAGAAGTCAAGTTTCACTCAGAAAAATCTCATAAGCATTGGTCAAACCAACTTCGAGATATAACCAAAATCTCATAGCCTACTCAGAAGACAGCAAGAGCAGAGACAGGATAAACCAACCCAAACTTAATTTATTCAAACTTTAACTTTAATATCCTTAACTAAGAAACTTGCGGACATGCCCACAAAGTTCCAACACTCACACAAAATCCAAATCATCCATATTACATAATCATAAATCATCAAGAACTCAAAGTTCACAAACACTAGAATGACACGACTAATCTTGACTTACGATACTAATAACGTGCCTATTACATAAGGGTTTTCAAGCTAAGGTCAAAGCTTGTGGTTCAGCCATTCATAGATCTTTGGTTGTCCAATCATTGTCCTGAGCCTATCAATTTCTTCTTGCTGCTCTTTAATCTTCTACGCCTGCTGGTCCATCGTGCTTACCAAGAGCTGATGCGTGAGCATCATGTCACAAGCAAAGTATGCCAATTCCCGTGACTCAGGTGGCAAATCCTGAGGATTCATCATAGCCCATCCATCCTCCATACTATAGTCAGCGCGAGGCAAATAGCGAAACTCATCATCTCGCACATTTCCAAAGCGATGTCCACGGAGAGCAATCCAAGCCGTAAAAGTAGCACCCTCTATACCATCCTCTTGAGTTGGACAAGGACCAAGATGCTCATAGATCATCTCTATCTCATAGGAATTCTGCATCTTCCCTGGGGGAACATATATCCACATTTGTCTTCCAGTAGGTACCTTCCAACGGATTGGTGTGTTGGAAACAAGTGTACTGCACGATGAGGTCCCAATCAGCATAGTAGTCATGAAGAAGCCTCATGAGTCGTATATGCGATCTGGTGTGACACTCTGGTACGCGAGAGATCTTCACAGTCCATCCCATAGGAGCGTGCGGTCCACCTCCTCCACCAGAACCACCCACAGACGACGATGGAGATTGACCACCATCTTGAGCTACTTCCATCGTCTCACCATCGCTGATGTCGAGGATCTCCTACTCCTCATCCACAGGCGCCACATCCTCCTCTTATTCTTCAGCAGCCTCCATTGGTTCTTCCTCTTCAACTTGAGGTGGTGTAGGCACCGGGGTTGGTGATGGCGGAATATCCTCCCTAGGCTCCATAGGATTGAACAGAGCACGATACGCAGCAGCAGTCATGCGGCGGGTATAAGGAGGCATCTACAAGATTTAGACATAGGTTAGAGTGGAGTTAAGATTTTCACAATAGAGTAAGTATAAGAGCATAAAAATTGAGTAAATAACAAGGTTAAAGTTAAGAAGCATGAAACTAGTGAAGCAAAGGAGACTAAGAACGACCATTCTATCTAGGCTTGCGTCCTACAGTCAACATGACTCTGATACTAACTTATCTCACTCCATTTTTAAGGATAAAAATAGAATGTATAAATAGCCTTATATGCGTCCTAGGAACAGTCGCACATATAAGATGACAAATTACAGAGAGTATCGTCACCCTGTTTATTACATAATGAACCAATAATTATCACAGAGTCTTGCACATAAACAAATAGATAACTAATATAACTTTATTGTGGAAGCTCCACACAAGGACATGCCAACTGGTGAACACCAAGCCTAGTACTCATCGTGATAGCTCTCATTCCAACCTTCATCTATTACCCATCCGGGATTTTTCAAAATTAAAAGTAAAGCAAGCGTAAGTACACAACCGTACTCAACAAGCATAACATGGGTTACTGAGGCTCAATTAAGCTGACATTATTTGACTGCATTTAGCTTTTATAAGTTAATCATATTGAGGCATAGCATCAAGGTAGTGAAAATTCTCATATACTCATGATCGGAATAACAATAATAAATGTGTAGCAATAACGACATTAAAATAAACATCTTAACAATTTTAAGAACCATTATCCTTAATGTAAATGTGTCTAGGCCGCCCTAACTATAGGGCACGGATAATATATTGATTTAAACTCTGCGCAGAGGTGTACACTTTCACAGTGAGTCATATTTTACAACTGAGTGGGTTAATTACTCCCAAATCATCATAAAACATATAAAGCCACCTAAGGGTTCATCTAATAAATTAGGGCCACTAAGGTTTCTGCGCCTACGAATGTAGTATCCCCCTTCTAGATGGCATACAACCGCAGCCTATACACATATAGACAGGGGTCTAACTACACCCAACCCGGACACACCCCTCTTGCGCCAAAATAGGAACCGCTAACAAGCTAGAAAAGGCCCCCTAGACAACTAAAGCCAGAGCCATATAGCCCTCGCAGTTGTATGGAATATCCATGATAAATCACTTATAGAGAAGATCTCATACTTGTTAAGAGTCATAGTTATCGTTGGTAGCATAAACACACATCATGTTATAGGATCATGACCGGTAGAGCACTAGCATCACTACTACCCAATGCAACCCAAAGGTGTCAAGGAATCAAGATAACAACAGCTAGTTATAATCTCTAAGGTCATCAAGTGGACACATGTAAATATAATATTATTTAGAATGTATAGGTAACAAGGAGAATCCATGCTATACTTGCCTTGATTCACAAAGTCTTGCTGGTCCTGCTAATCCTCAAAGTAGCCTTGCTCAACAAAACCATCACCGTCTGAACTCGACATTAACAACCAACACCAAGCAATCCAATCGAGCATACATACATGAAGCAAACAAAGAGTTATTAGAGGGACAGTACACCAATCTCATCAAAACAGAATAAAAATCTTATAAAAATATTCTACACGCTGCTACGATCACACAGACATCAAGTTCACCAAAAACGGAGTTATAACGGCGAAGATATGAATTTTAAAAGATTTTCTATAGACAAATAAATGCATTAAATATGAACTAAAAATATAAAGTCTACAAACTATGCCATCAGTGGCACCACTGCGTAGCTTACGAAATTATGAAGCTAACAGAATTTGAACGGACCAAAACGGAGTTAAAACAGAGAAGTTATAAGCGTTTGAAGATAGTGGCAAAACTATAAATAGATAAAAATGTATTTTAAAACTGAAAAAGGACAAATACATCTTCCAGAGGATAAAACGTATTCTGGGATCCGTTAAAGGAAAAATACGCCTTCCAGTGGGCAAAGCGTATTTGGTATCTGCTAAGAAGAAAATACGCTTTCCAGTAAGCAAAGTGTAATCGGTGAAAACCGCCAAGGGCTCTTAACAAAATAGATAGAAACCCGGGGTGTTTTCTACACAAGTGCCACACAAACGGGTATGGTGTATTTCTGGCCATCCGTTTCAAGACGAACGGTCCAGATTGGATTGGCAAAGGCGGCGTCAGAGCCTGGCCGGAGGAGAAGCCGACCTCGGTACCAGTGATTTCGGTCATGAAAACAAGCGCGACCGGTACCAATCGAAAGAGGAGCTCGTGCCGCGCTCACCGGTGACGAAGATGGAGGCGGGGAGCAACCGTGGACAGAGGGCGACGGTGAGAAGCGGACGACGACACCCTGCGTACGACGGCGGCTCGGGTTAAGCAAAAGCGAACCAAATTAAAGACGCCGGAGCGTTCAGGAGGTCCAAGTGAAGCTCGGAGATTGACTTACGACAATAAATACCCTACGGCCGTGATGAATTTCGAGCTTCCACGGATGGCGGCAATGGCGGCTAGGGTTTGGAGGCACTGGTGCTCAAGCAAGGCAAAGGCGGTGCTTGCTAGGGTTTGGGGAGGAGTTGCGAACGCGGACTCAATGCTTATATAGCCCGAGGCAAGGAGCGAGCGACCGGGCGTGTGTGGAGGCGGCGCAGGTCAGAGTCGGAGCTTCTGACTCAGCTCCGGGTCGGAGGAGGAAGGAGACGGTGCGAGCCCCGCTTGTCAGAGAGAGAGGCAACGCGCGGTGCGGCGGCTTGCTGGGCGTCGGCCTAGCGGACCAAGAAGAAGAAGGCAAGCGCGCGCGGTCTGCCGGCGGTTGCGGGCTTCTGGCCTGCTGGCCCAAGAGGGAAAGGTAGCGGGCCGCTGCAGCAGGCCTTCGGGCTAGTTGGGCGGAAAAGGAAGAAAGAGAGGAGGAGGGAAAAGAAATGGCTTTTCTTTTATTTAAACTATTTTTCAAACCTATTTTCAAAAGGAATTTGAAATCCAAATCAAACCCAACCAAAACCAAACATCACCAAATAAATTATGCACCAGCATGAATGCACAAATATGCTTCTTGACCTAGGTTTGATTTTAATTTTATAAAAATAATTATTTTGTCTAGGTTAAATGCACACCAAAAATACTAAATTAAATCAAATTGACTATTTTAAATGCATAAAAAAATTTAGGGTGTTACACTAACGAGCTTTGAGTTTTTCGTCTAGCCTTAAACTGAGGTAATGAAGGAAGGAAGAAGAAAAGGTAAATTGATTCAAAGACTCGCCTTGAGTAGAGCTCGCGGTCGGGTTCAAGGTTCTGGTTCTTCCTTAGTTCAGCCGCTCTGCTTGCTTCTATATTTGTATCACGCTGCATCCCAAGTGACTTTCTTCTTGGGCCAAGGTGAGTCTAGTGCCGGAGCCCTTTTATTCTTCCAACCCAATAGCTACATCAGTCTATAACTCATGGGTTCCTGACATATTTTCCTTGTTGAGACACGGTGTCCCCAAGCTGTGGCTGTAGTAAAGCACCAGAATCCCATGGATCATGCTTCACCCTAATGTTGAATAATGTTAGGTAGACACAATCTTTTGTTAACAATAATCCATGCCGGTATGTTGTATTGCTTTGATAGATGCTAGCTGCACACGTATCCGAATGCACCAGCAGAACATATGCTGAAAAGGTTCCACCATTGATCTGTGTTGTAGCTTGAACACAATAATTCGCCAAAGCTGGGACGTTGGGGCTTGAAACTTGTGAAGGAATCCCAGGATCCCACAATCTCTGCCTCTGTATGAGTACTGAGTCAATGAAGGTGCAATGATCCAGCAGTTGTATGATTAGAAATATTAATGCAGCTAGGACGAAAGTAAGACCACTGTGATCTGGTGCATGGACCGTAACATATAGAGAATGTATTTTCCTGCCAACTGCAGCATGTGTTGTTGTTCAGGCAACTTCAGAACACGACATCCCTTCCAGTTCATTGCACCCTTAAGTAATCCTCGAATACAATCCGACAGACCAGGACCCCATGGCAAAACAAGTTCTATAATCTCAGCTAATAACAAAAGAAAGGGTGGTGGCCATCTCTTGCGAGTCACTGAACAGTCCATGCACAACCACTCTTAAAATAACCAATGGCAACGATAGCAGCTTAGATTCACTTTCTATGCAAATAACTGCGGAAAGTCATAACCACAAACCTAAGCAGCCGCATACTATATCTCCCGCCGTCCCTCGTGCTTCAAGATTCGTTCTCCATCCAACTCCCTTTCCCACACACCCATTCCCTCCACCGTATCTGCCTTTCCCATCCCCTCCCGTGCTGCCTGCCATGCTGCCTGACCACTGGTTAGCTTCACTTTTCTTGATTCCCATTTCTCCCTCTCATCCTCCCTCACCTGCTGTACTTTTTTAAAAATATTTATCGGTTCTGTACTTTAGCTGTACTCTCCTCTTGTTTCTCTCTTAGTGTTACTCTCTTTTGTTTCTTTCTCACTGATCATTTTGTATTTTCTTTTTTCACCAATTATTCATTTTATTTTTAATTCATTTATTTGTTCATTTATTATATTTAGTACGTGATTGCATCTTGTTTGTTTATCGTCACCTCCGTTTAGAACCTTTTTTTTCTAATGATTATTTTTTTCTAAATGTTTATTTACATCTTTTCTTAATCGGTACTTAATTACATATACACGTGGTTTTCTATTTCACCTCATATTTTATTTCTTTTATGAACCGTACTTTCTTTTCCAAATGCTCTCTTTCTTTATCTCTCTCAACTTTTTACTGCAGCTGGTACTCTATCCCTCTGTCTCCCACACAGTACTCGTAGTACATCTTTTTTCCTTCCCACCTCCGTTAACAGTATTTTCCAAATGATATTATTTTTTCTGAATCAGTACTTAACTACATCTGGACGTGATTTTTTTATTTCACAATCTTTTTTCTTCATTTCATTTACTGTACGTATTTTAGATGTTAGAATTTTTTATTCCTTGCAGCCCATTAATAATTTCTTATTTAGTATTTTACTACATCTCGCTTTCCAGCTATTTTATTACTCCGGTTCTTAATTAGTAATTAACTATCAAGTAGTACTTAATCAGTCCCTCCCTCTACCATTTTCGCACTTTGCCCTTTCCTTAGCAAGTCTACAAAAGTTCGAATACATATTTCACACAATTTTCTATCTAATAACCCTTTTCTCCATTATTCTCCCCCAAGTACCAATGCAAAATCATCATATTTTTTTCACCACGCAGACGTGGGTTGTGTGTTTTATTCAATATCACTTCCTAAACAATAATCGAGAGGATTTTTAAGAATTCAATTTGTTCAATTGTGGTGCCACATCAAGGCCATAATCCTTTTTTAACCAGCAACTGATATATTACAACTACAACACTGCATTTGCCAAACTGCCTCATGGCTACAGATTATTTTAGTCAGCTTCCACAGATGCACAATTGAAGAACAATTCTTCTCCATCCCAACTTCAGTGTGTGAAACCTCTAGGCTTTTTATCTGCATGAGGCTTATAGCGCATCAGGACGCAAAGATAGATTAAACGATATCTTGCAGCAGCAACAATAAAAAAAAAACACAGATTATAGTATCTAACAATGCAAAATAAAACACATTTGGGATTCAGCAAAGAGAAATGGTTAATAAGCATAAAAGAGAGTTAAAAGGCAACAAATTATTCAGTGGTTTTTGTCTTAAACTTTTCCTTATCAAAGCATCAGGCAAACAAGGAGAAAATGGTAATTGCCACTAAATTGTAGGCCAAGGGATCGTCAACGTACTGCATAAAAATATCAGACTCACTGTGTCTGGGTGAGGGACTCAGGCGCCGAAATCTTTCACTCAAAGTGTCTTCTCAGACCATGATATAGCAAAATTAATAAACTGAAACCATGGAGGCTTTGGAAGCTTACTGCCGTGCTGAAGCCTTACCAATAAACTATCTGAGCTTATTGGCAATGTATTGTGTACGGATGCAGGTCAGTATTTGCATTGTGCTATGGCATTAGACATGTCACATATCTAATAGAACCATGTAAAATGGTGGCACCATATGGTTCCAGATCAGCCACTACCTGGGTGCGTGGTATTTTTGGACCAGGATGATACACCAAAATAGATTAGGGAGCCCAAACCATGCATGTTTGTTAATTAAGGGATCTAGTGAGAATTCAACAACAGTTTACTGTCCGGTCATGTAATTTTACTTTAAAATAAATATCTATCCTAATGTTTGCACGTTTAGTTGGTCTATAACACATATCTTTATACTTACCATTTTAATTTAGCCATGTTAGAACCGTGCAATTAAGAAAGACAACATACTTTTATAATTTATGGTTAATATATAGATAATGTGGATCACTCAGACAATCACATAGCGTTCTAGTCCATTGGCCTTAGC
The DNA here is from genome assembly GCA_023333625.1 of Bothriochloa decipiens. NCBI lineage: Eukaryota > Viridiplantae > Streptophyta > Magnoliopsida > Poales > Poaceae > Bothriochloa > Bothriochloa decipiens. The sequence goes on from CM041635.1 coordinate 25,274,122, forward strand.
CTAGCTTGCCCTTCACCATTGCCTTGGTCCATCGGCGCCAAGCTCTCTACTCGCACTTCACCGATTTGATTGCGGGTTGTGTCTTGAGCCTATAGCTTGCCCTTCACCGTTGCCTCGGTCCATCGGTGCCAAGCCCTCTACTTATACTTCATCACTAGTCCATCATGTTCTGAGTCTCTAGCTTGCCCTTCACCATATCGCTTTGCACACGGTCCTTCCTAGCCAGCCATGTGTTGGTCTTCTCCTTGTTTTGCTTGATTTGAGCTTTCCAACATACTAACAATCAAATCCATGTCAATTGATCTTGTGAACTGAACCAACTTTCCTTCACACGCTCAAATAGAAAGTTTAGTCCACAAGTGCTATCATTAATTACCAAAACTCAAACAAGCACCTAGTTCTTCCAATTGCTTGCACTACGACTTGTTATGAACCAAGAAGGCAAGAAGGATAAGGCACTTGATTTATTCAGATATGGAAGTAGCCAGCTCATTAAGGCAAGGAAGGTAGATAGTCTTTTGGGATGAGTGGCATATGAATATGTAGGCCAAAGAGGCCAAGAGGATTGTCACTGCACCCAAAATATTCATATCTTGGTATGTAAATAGGTGAGAAACTAAATCTTTGATTTTTGCAAATTTCAAATTTTTACCATTGTCCAGTGAACAATTTGAAGTTTTAGTAAAGGAAAAAATATTTTATAAATTAAACCAATTAATCATTCAGTGTAAAAGTGTCTTGGTAGAATTTACGGTTTCTTGCATCATGCGCTTTATTAGTGTCCGAATGCTTTTTATTAGTGTCCGAATGCTTTTATCTGTGTAGATAGACATCATTTAATCTTACTTGAGAGTTTCTAGAAATTTGTATCTTTTTTTCTAGAGAAAAAACCTATTTTTGGTTCCTCATGTTTGAATTATATCTTGAGAATTTGTTTTTCCAAGTTTTCAAATTTTTTGGGGGATTAAAATGATTTTAGCTTCTTTTGGAATTATTTTCAAGCTAAAAATATTTAGGAAAGTTCTAAAAATTATGTTAAAATGATTCTTGTTAGCAGCATGGATAAAAAGAACAAGAACATAAGCCTTTTTGGTACTTTAGTTGCTCTCCATAAGAACATATTCTTAAAGCAGCAAACTAGTGTTTATGGTACAATAATCATAAGGGATATTATATTATGGCTCGGATCTTGGCTAAATAATTTGAACTACTCTAGCCTGGCTATCGAGAGGCTCAAGATGGGGAACTTTGGATGTGCATTGTCCCACAGCTTGCTAGGTATGTGCTGTGCCGCAAACATATGAGCCAATTGAGAGGTGTGTTTCCATGCACTAGGCAGGTCAAAACTTTAGTGCTATTAACTTGTTAAGGTAGCTTCAGAAAAGTATCATATTGAAATCGTATTGACTCACCTTCGAAGTGAGTAAAGAGGTTGGCTACTATGGCCAAGCTAGAGTCACGATTCATCAGTAAAGTTGTACGACCTCTTTTGAGTGTTGCTTATAACCGTTATAATAATTGTGGCTGATCACCATGGATGATTTATGTTTAAATTTGATCCAATCAAGCAATTTCTCATCTCTTGGGTAAGTAAGCATAATATATCAACTTAGGAATAATAAATAAAATTTGGTCAACTAAAAATACTTAACATAGTATGACTAGGTTTTACCTTTTAATCCTTGCATAAACTTGTGTTATACTTGTTAAGCATGGCAAACTCACACATTTTTAAACCCAACAAAATCCAAGATGGGTACTAGCTCTAAGAATTTCCAAAGATGTGTGCTCCCAAAGTCAATATCGTCCATATGAAGAATGGATTGTGACTCATTTCCTCTGGTATGGCTTATTATCAAACTATTTAATAAGAACAATTTCTGATTTTTGCCAAAGAAGTTCCATAAGCACTAGATATGTGCTCCTTTAGTCAACCATCCTAACAGAGAATGGTGGCATTGTCTAGTGTGTTTCTAACAATGTTCTTGTCCCATTTTCTTAATATAATACATTTTTGAGATAACAAATTTCACACTTTTTGAGAATTTTTTTATTGTTTTCTATTATATGGTATGGTTATGTAACACGCTATTTAATAAGAAAATTTTCGGATATTGTCATTTTCACTACTATATTTGTCATTTTCACTACTATATTTTCACTACTATATTTCAACATACAAATAGTTAGTCTTTGATATTCTTCTAAAAACCTAGTGCTACAAGGAGGAAGAAGTTTGCCTAGGAGAAATCAACGATCATGGATGGAGGAATGGTGAGGGCTAGGCACGTTTATCAAATTTTATGAAGATAAAAAACAGAATCTATAACCTTAGACATTTTAATATTCTAAGAAGAAATGATTTTGCCAAATTTTCCATTTGAATATTAATGTGTACAATCCAACCATGAATATATACACAATGTTTTATGCCTTTGCCTTTCACCTTTTCAATCTTTCCCTTACCTTTTCAAGTGGTTTCTTTTTTGTGGCTCATGGCTCTCGTGTTTAATCAGGCTCTTATCATGACCACAACAATCTTATAACATTCGTACTCCACATTTTGACATTCCACGCTGTCAGGCTAGCACATATCTAGCTGGTATGGTCTCTTCGTATATCCATTTAATTTTGTGGACCTTAAATGACCATGATCCTCCCTTATTTCCAAAGAATTAGTTAAGCAAATTAGCAATGCTAACAATTGTCTAAGTTTCTCATTCACATGTATACATTAAGTGCTTTCCTTAACCATTTTTATATGTGAATATAACACAAGTCTTAGTTTTCAACAATTATCTTATGGATGGGTTATAATAGGCAAATACTTGTGTTACATCCAGCTATTGTACATCTGACAGGACTCTTGGCGCATTCATTCCATTCTTTGCATTACAATTAATGTGATTTCTCTGTTTTCTTCCAAAAGTGTTGACAGCAAAATGTAGGATGACCTCGAGAATCTATGAATTAAATTTTTTCCATCCAAGAAATGCCATCCAGATAAATTAACGTGGTGCCCAGCTAAAAAATGACAAAAAATACACCATGCATCCACACCAATCACAACATTTCTTCCTGTTAAAACTCTATATAAACCCCTTTGTACCATATTTCCTAACTATATGATCTCCAACAGCATCTGTTCTAGAACATATTGGTAGCCAAGAAGCAACTTGCCAAGTAGCTTGGAGATGGTGAAGGGTAAGTCGACCAATGGTAGGCGAAGGATTGAGATGAAGCGCATAGAAGCTGAGGAGGCACGTCAGGTATGCTTCTCCAAGCATCGCCCAAGCTTATTCAAGAAGGCCAGTGAGCTTTCTACCTTGTGCAGTGTAGAAGTTGCGGTTGTCACCTTCTCCCCTGGTGCCAAATGCTTCTCCTTTGGCCATCCCTCTACTTCGTCTATTGCTGACCGCTTCCTTGATGTTCACACTTTGGGTGGCCTCACCATGGGAATTGAGAGCCATGGTTGTCAAGGATTGACTAGTACAAGCCATGAGATGAATCAACAGGTCATGGAGTTGCAGCAATTATTGGAGACCGAGAAGAGGAGGAAAGAGAAGGCAATAGAGGCTATGGAGAGGGAGAGCGGGGGACCTGTAATGCAATTGTTGAATGCCAAGGTTGGTGCATTAGGGATACATGAGTTGGAGGAGTTGAGAAAGGAGCTTTGTATGGTTGATGACATGGTCAAGAAGAGATCCCATGAGGTGCTACAACATGCTACAGAAACAAGAAGGATGCCACCACAATCTCGTATGCATATGGTGGCAATTCCCTCACAAGTTTTGTTTGGTGACTAGAATGCCGGAACCATGTATGCCACATTTCCTAGTTTGAGCAATGGATCCCATGAAGAGCCTCTCGTCAACTCTCTGCTTCATGGTTCCCCTGGTGTCCCTGGAAACTACTTGAATGGTCCATTTGGAGGTTGATATCCATGTGTCATGGAAGAAAGATTATCGATCATTTCACCCTTTTATTTTATTACATAATTGAAGTTATGATTTCAAAGCCTTAAACATGGCTATCTAGTCAAGGATTTATTGCTTTTGACATTTCTTAGAAAAAAGTGTTATGTTTACATCTAGATACTTTGATGTATGATGGTTTCACATCCATATATCGTTTATTTTTGAGATATTTTTGTTATGTTTACATCCAGATATTTTGATGTAAGATGGTTTCACATCCATATGTCATTTATTTTTGAGAAATTATATAAAGATTCTCTTTTGAAATAATCATCTCCAAAGAATTATTGTGTGAACTAGCTAGGCTACCAAAATCATCGGGTTATTCGATGTGGGTCGATGTGCGTACTTCTCGTGGCTTAAGCACTCAAAACACAAGGGATTTATCTTAGTTTGAGGTTCTAAGCCCTACGCCTATCGACAATGTTCTTCGTGTTGGAAATGCTCAACTGAGATGTTGTTACAATGGAAGAATCAAGATAGAGGTGTGGGGATGCAATATGCAGGGTTTGATTGGGTTCATTTACTCTTGCCATGTCCTAATCGATGTCTATTAGTTGTTCTAGTTCTTTTTCAATGGTTTGTTCGATTGGTGTGTACCGATAAATCCCTTCTATAGAAGCTCACGTGCCTTTGATTTCCTTGTATATACCGGGGAGGAGATGGGGGTACAAAGCAAATGGTTTCTCTTGGGAATTATGGTTCTATATAGGATTCAGTCACCATCCTCTTGGTGCCGCTGGTCCTCCTGTGTTGTAGCTAGGGGCCAACTGAAAGGAATCGTGATGCCTAAGAGGGGAAGAGGGGATGTATTTGGCAACTCAATTCTACTTCTAACTATTGCCTCTAATCTTCACCTTGTCAAAACCCATGCAACAAAGTGAGCTATCTAAATGTGAAACTATGGTTTTGCTAGGTGTATTACTATCTCGAGCACAAAAGAGTTATGCAACCTATGTTACTATAATCCTATCAACTAGCCTATATCAACTAACCTAGAATAGTAAAGCACACAACCAAGGTAGCAAATATAAATATGAAAGGTAAAGGGCGTTAGAGATGTAAACTCTTGTCGACGACTCTGGTATTTTTAGAAGCACAAGCTTGCCCCTAGTTCTCGTTGTAGCCCTCACAAGGAATCACTCGCAAGGGCCTAACTTCCGGT
>CM041635.1:25280454-25295368 GCA_023333625.1 Bothriochloa decipiens
CTGATAGCCTCGGGCCTTTCCCACGCACAAGTGAGTCTTGAATGTTCCTTCTGACAAGCTTCTCCCGGATCGCTCCTCGTCGTCTATCAAGTTTCCGAACAAACCATCGTAGGTCTTATTCCCTTTGGTACACGGTGGCAGCCACACCAACAATGGTGCGTGTAAGCACAGAATGATAAGAGGTGTGCAAACTTCATTAAACACTAGACCTAAATCTAGAGCAAGCGCATATGAGCGTGGTGAGTAATTCATAAAGCACCCACGCTAATCACCGATCGAATATTTTACTAAGCATTTCAGTGGATGGAGCAACCAGAATTAAGTCTCTCACACATTGAATTTGGCTAGCCATGGGGGTGTATATAGGCTTACAAAGGAATAGAGCCGTTTGTCCTCAACTTGGGCAGAACTGCCTAGCGTCGGACGCTGTTGCCCGTAGCGTCGGACCAATGGCTGCCCTTCGGACGCCCATTTCAACTGCAAGATGACCGTTGGAATTTTCACTGACTGCTGGCCCCTAGTCGTCCGATGGCCGACGCTGCTGGTCGGACAGAGTCCGACGCTCACGAACCTTCTCTCGACCGTTCTGTAAACCGTTGGACCCTGGTGTATAATGGTCCGACGCCTCCTCTCTTCTGAGTCCGAGGCCTGAAGTTGCTCTCGAGCACTCTCCGCTGGAACTCGTCGGACGGTGGTGCATCGATCAGACGCCTGCCTCGCCGACGGTCCGACGCCCTGCTGCTGCTGCTGCGCTGAACTGCTGGAATTGGTCTGACGCAATGCAAGCCTAATCAAGCAAATCAGTACGTCCTTTGCATATATACATACAGTAGTATATATGTATGCATGCATGTGTACGTATATGATGCCTTGCACTTGTACTGCTGCGTTGCTTCCTAGCTACTCTCTCTGTCTCAAACTATAAGTCAATCTAAGAATCTCGAAGAGTCAAACCATTTCAACTTTGACCAAATTTATATATTAAGATAATAACATTTAAGATGTTAATTAAGTATTATTAAATTCTTTATTATTAACTATATTTTCATAATATACCTATTTTATGTCACTAATCTTTACAATTTATCTATAATTTTGGTCAAACTTGAAAAGTTTTATCAGTTACCTGGGAAAGGGGTACCCTAAGCCCTCGTTTAACTGGGCGGATCCCCGAAGTCAGCAACGCAAGCCCTCTAACGACACCCCTAATTACCGCTCGGAAATCCACAAACTAAAGTATGCTGGACCGGCCCACGAACGGGCGTCGACAGCCCAAAGCCACAACCTGCTCGACGGACCACCGTACGGACCGAGACTGTACTCTCGAGGGTGCGACTCGGGCGACCCCTCGAGGACGGAACTCCGCCCGGGCGAATCGGCCGGCCTCGAGGACGGAACTTCGCCCGTGCGAATGGGCAGCCCTCGAGCGTGGTAAAACCCTCGGCTACCTACTCCTAGTATGGTCCAGGCGCATTCAATGCATTTTACCTGCTCCCGCCTAACCGTATGGCCATAGTTATTGAAACAGCTGCGGGTATGGCAGTCAAATCCTGCTTTTACCGTCCATACCCTAGAATCTCGCGGATTGTACCCCACTGCCACGCCATACCAAGAACTGTGCCCCGTCCGGCACCCCCTCAAGACGCATATTCCCCGCATATCCCGAGATTCAACCTTATCCGATGAGCCTCGACCCAAGGCCTCGACCATCGCCCCTCGACACCGTCGCGCCAACCCTCGAGCGGGACTTCAACAACTCTGGTCAACAGTTCAACAACTACTGACACGATGGCCACAGGGCTTCCCATACCGACGTATGCCTCTACAGCGGCACCGACATGATCGGCATCAACGTCATATGTCACCAACCACGTGAGCCCCAAAAACATGTACTCTCGTGCCCCTCCTTCGCCTATAAAAGGAGGAGCCAGGACTTTAGGGAGATAGGAGAGATCCTAGAGCTTCATACGCTAAGGCTTAGATCATAGAACAACACCGTGAGACAATGTAGAGAGCTAAGCGCCTGAAACGCTCGAGCCCAAGCCCACACTTCTCACACCCGCTTGTATTTACCCCTGTACTAGCGCTTTGGTGCAAGATAACACAAACTATCCTCCCCCCCGCTGGACGTAGGGCCTTCTTTGCCCGAATCAGGATAAATCGTTGTGTCCTTCTTGCATCACCCATCGGATTAAGGGAGCACGCAATTACAAATTTACTCATTGGTGTTGGCCCCCGGGGTCGAAACACCGACAGTTGGCACGCCAGGTAGGGGTCCTGCGTGTTACCAACGATTTCCCGCCATTCTTTCCAGATGGGCAACTCTGTTTCACCACTTCCTCACGCTACGATGATCTGGTTCAGGAGCCTGGAGTTCATGTCCCTCGGACAGGGCTATGACATGACCCTGCTCTCGATCAGTGACCCAAGCAGAGGTCGTAGTGTGCCCCCACGCTCAGGAAGGGGCACTCGCCGGTCTCGCCACTATGCTGCCACAACCAGAAGGAGGCGCGATCAGCGCCATCATCGCCATCAACCTGAATCGAGATTGGTGCCCGCTGCATTCCCCTCGCTCCTGACCGGTGATGAGGAGCCCCTTGTTGGGGGATTATCTGACCTGAGTTCGGGAGCAGAGGACGGACCGGCAGGGCTCCACGAGAACCTCAACTTCACCTTCACAATGCACTCATTGAGGGAGCTCGACAGAGCTCCCCCGATGCGCGCAACCCCCACTACATCGAGCCTACTTCCGCACGAGCTGTTCGAGCATCGTCGACGGTTCCCATTCGGCCATAACAATGCCGCAAAGGTGTTCTCGACCTTGACCCATGCCAACATGAGCATGATAGGGGACCGCCCACGCGCCCTCCTTCGAGAAATGACGGACGTGGGGACGGTCATGCCAACTTCTATGGAATTGGGCTTCGCGAGAGCACCCGGCCCCCGAAGGTATACCGTCGGCACACTCCGACAGTAGCTACAGGAGGAGGCGCGGGGACAATTCCCCATCTTCTACTGCGGTGACCCCAACTCTGGCTCTGACCATTGGGACCCTACCCGCGAATGTCTCCACATCGACGGTGACGTTGCCTCCAGTGAGGACACTGTCGATCCGATGACCGATGCGGCTGCCGCTGCGGCGGGAGGGGCTCCCCCCAGAGCAAAGGTTCAACAACCAGTCGCACCCCAAGTGGCGTGCCCCCCGTCCTGATGAGCACGACGCACAGCTGGCACAAATTTGGGAGTTGTAGGGTAAACTCACTGACGACCAGGGACGACTGCGCCAGCTCGAGCGAACCCTCGAGCAGGAGCGACCACCACCGGTGGAAGAGCCCAAGCCAGGGCTCGAGAGGTCAACCGGTAGATCAACGAGGGCGGGGCACCCAACATCCCATCAACCGTTACCCTCGAGCAAGCCAGAACGTTGTCGTGGTGGCTATGCTTCTTCGCAATATGCCCGCGCCATCCAACTCGCACGCTCGACGGGTACAACGCGAGATCGAGGGTCTCCTCCAAGTTGCTGTTGTTCAGCAAGCCGAGAGCTCAGCCTCGAGGTGTCGAGGGGCAGCTTCTAAACCACAGGACGAGGTCTCCTGGACTGAAAGGGAGGGCTTGGTCGATCAAGAGGCGGCCCCGGAGTGAAGAAGACACCAGCCTAAGATCGTATCATCGACAACCACGCCCCGCGTGATGCCGCCTCGATATCATCGAGAACCGCAAGCGCAAACACGAGGACACCGAGGATCAAGGGTACAACGCCCATTGTGGGGGACGTTACAAAAGCGATGAAGACCGACGGGCCCCGGAGCCACCAGGCCCTCGAGTTTTCAGCAGGATGATACACAACGCCCAGCTGCCCGATAAGTTTTGACCCCCATGAGCGTCGTTAAGTACAACAGCGAAACCAAACCCGAGCTCTGGCTAGCCGATTTTTGACTGGCTTGTCAGGCAGGCGGGGTACGTGACGATCGCACGATCATACGTCACCTTCCCCTGTTCCTATCCAACACCGCGCATAGGTGGCTCGAGGAGCTTCCCCCTGACCAGATTCACGACTGGGTCGACCTGGTCCGGATCTTCGAGGGGAACTTCAAAGGCACCTACGTGCGTCCTGGAAACTCCTGGGAACTGTGCAACTGCAAGCAGAAACCAGGGGAGTCTCTGCGTGACTTCGCTTTGCATTTCTCCAAGCTCCGAACCAAACTCCCCCACATCTCTAACCTTGACGTGATTCTAGCGTTTGTTGCAGGTACGACCTGCAAGGACCTAGTTCGCGAGTTGGGGCGCAACCGCCCCAACACCGTTGACGAGCTCATGGATGTGGTCGCCAACTACGTGGCTGGTGAGGAGGCGGTCGGAGCCTTCTTCGACGACGAAAAAGACTAGAGAAAGGCACCGACAGTCGATGCCGGGGGCTCAAACAAAGGTTCAAAGAAGAACAAGAAGAAGAATAAGAATCAGCAAGGCAAGCATGAGGTTGCAGACGACGATCTCGTCGCAGCAGCCGAGCGCAAAAAACCTCAAGGTCCCCCGAAGGGGCCATCTTCGACAGGATGCTCAAGGAGCCCTGCCCTTATCACAAGGACAGGGCGAAACACAAACTCAAGGACTGCCGCATGCTTTGAAAGCACTTTGAGCGACTGGGCATCAAGAAGGGTGATGACAAGAAAGACCAAGGCGGCAATGAGGGAGACAACGGGGAAGACAGAAAATTCCCCGAAGTCTACGACTGCTACATGATCTACGGAGGCCCCTCGACCCAGCTCACGCCTCGACAGCGCAAAAGGGAGCGTCGAGAAGTCTTCTCCGTCCGAGTCATGACACCCCACTACCTTGACTGGTCCAATGCACCCATCACGTTCGACCGCGACGACCATCCGGATCGGTTCCCTAACCACGGGGCCTATCCGCTCGTCGTCGACCCAACCATCGTCAACACCCGCCTCTTGAAGGTCCTCATGGATGGCGGCAGCAGCCTGAACATCATCTACCTCGAGACCCTTGACCTCATGGGGGTCAAGAGGTGCCAACTCCAACCCAGCGCTGGGGGCTTCCATGGCGTCGTACCAGGAAAGAAGGCTCTTCCCATCGGCTGCATTGACCTTCCCGTTTGCTTTGGCACCCCCGCCAACTTTAGGAAAGAATCCCTCACCTTCGAGGTGGTCAGGTTTCACGGAACCTATCATGCCATCATCAGCCGACTGGGCTACGCGCAATTCCTGGCGATCCCAAACTACACCTACCTCAAGCTCAAGATGTCAGGACCCAGAGGTGTCATCACCATCGGCTCCTCCTATGAGCACGCGTACGACTGCGACGTTGAATGCGTCGAGTACGGAGAGGCCATTGAGAAAAACGCGATGATAGCCTCGAGCCTCGAGCACCTCGCCGACGAGGTGCCCAAACCTAAGCATCACACCGGCAGCTTCAAGCCAGCGCAAGACACCAAGAAAATCCCCCTCGACCCGAGCTGCTCCGGTGAGAAGGTGCTGACGATCGGTGCCAACCTCGGGAGCTAATAGGAAGCAGTGTCCGTCGACTTTCTCTGCGCAAACGCCGATATGTTTGCGTGGAGTCCTTCGGACATGCCGGGCATACCGAGGGAAGTCGCCGAGCACGCCTTGGAGATCCAAGCCGGGTCTAGACCGGTGAAGCAACACGTGCGCCGCTTCGACGAGGAGAAGTGCAGGATCATCGGCGAGGAGGTACACAGGCTTTTGGCGGCTGGATTCATCAAGGAGGTTCATCACCCCAAATGGTTAGCTAATCCCATGTTAGTTAAGAAAAAGAATGGAAAAATGCGAATGTGTGTTGACTATACTAATTTAAACAAAGCATGTCCCAAAGTTCCATTTCCTTTACCACGCATTGATCAGATTGTTGACTCTACCGCGGGATGTGAAACCCTCTCATTCCTTGATGCTTATTCCGGCTACCATCAAATCAAGATGAAAGAGTCTGACCAACTCACGACTTCCTTCATCACACCTTTTGGCATGTACTGCTACGTGACCATGCCCTTCGGCCTTCGAAATGCTGGGGCGACGTATCAGCGATGCATGCTCCATGTCTTCGGCGAACACATAGGAAACACGGTCGAGGCCTATGTCGATGACATCGTGGTCAAATCCAAAAAAGTTAACAACCTCATCCATGACCTTGAAATCTCCTTCGGACGCCTTCGAGCCAAGAACATAAAACATCAACCCTGAGAAATGTGTCTTTGGAGTGCCTCGGGGCATGCTCCTCGGATACATCGTCTCCCAGCGCGGGATCGAGGCCAACCCTGAGAAGGTCGCAGCCATCGCATGAATGGGTCCGATTTGAGATCTCAAGGGCGTATAGAAGGTCATAGGCTACCTCGTGGCTCTCAGCCGTTTCATCTCACGATTGGGGGAAAAGGCCCTACCCCTGTACCGCCTCTTGAAAAAATCTGAACACTTCGCATGGACCGTGGAGGCCGAGGAGGCCCTCGAAAAACTCAAGAGCATGCTGACCTCTACCCTGATCCTCGTCCCACCTTGATCAGCGACGTCGACTGAACCGCCCGAGCCCCTCCTCTATGTCACCACAACCACTCAGGTGGTAAGCGCGGCCATAGTGATCGAGAGGCAAGAGGAAGGGCACGCCTTGCTCGTCCAGTGGCTGGTCCACTTCATCAGTGAAGTGCTTTCGAAAACCAAGATCCGCTACCCGCAGGTGCAAAAGCTGCTCTACGCCATCGTCCTTACGCGTCGCAAGCTCCAGCATTACTTCCTTAGCCACCCGGTTACCGTGGTGTCTTCTTCCCCTTGGGGGAGATCATCCAAAACCAGGAGGCTGCTAGAAGAATTGCTAAGTGGTCGGTCAAGCTCATGGGCGAGACCATCACCTACGCACATGAAAGGCCATCAAATCTCAGGTGCTGGCAGATTTCATCGCTGAGTGGACCGACACCCAGTTGCTGCCAGTTCAAATTCAAGCCAAGCTGTGGATGATGTATTTTGATGGGTCGCTCATGAAGACAGGAGCAGGCGCAGGCTTGCTCTTCATCTCACCCCTTGGAGTCCACATGCGCTACGTCATCCGCATCCACTTTGCCGCTTCTAATAACGTTGTGGAGTACGAGGCTCTTATCAATGGGTTGCGTATTGCCCTCGAACTCAGGGTTCGATGCCTTGATGTTCGAGGTGACTTGCAACTCATCATCGACCAAGTGATGAAGGCCTCGAGCTACCATGATGCTAAGATGGAAGCCTACTGCAATGAAGTGTGCAAACTGAAAGACAAATTCCACGGCCTCGAGCTCAATCATATTGCTCAACGCAATAATGAAGCTGCGGACGAGCTCGCCAAGATCGCATCAACTCGAAGTACTATCCCTCTGGATGTATTCTCAAGAGACCTCTTTGAGCCCTCCGTCGACTTGGGCTCGGGGGCTGGCACCACACCCTCGAAACTCGACACCACGGCCTCGACCGAGGCCCCCTCGACCGGGGCCGAGGTCATGGAGATCACGGGGACACCTCCGGATTGGCGAGTCCCTTTCCTTGACTGCCTCATTCGAGGGGAACTCCCGGAAGACCAAACCAAGGCTCACCGGATCGCGCGACGGGCCAAGTCCTACGTCATCTACGAAGATGGCAGGGAACTCTACAGGCGAAGCCCATCAGGCATCCTCCAGCGCTGCTTCACTATCAAAGAAGGTAGGAGGCTCCTCGAGGACATACACTCGGGGGCTTGCGGCCACCACGCAGCGTCGAGGACCCTCGTCGGCAACGCCTTCCAACAGGGTTTCTACTGGCCAACCACCGTTTCCGACGCCATCAACATTGTCCGCTCGTGCAAGGGGTGTAAATTCTACACCAAGCAGATGCACCTCCCAGCTTACGCCCTACAGATGATCCCCGTCACCTGGCCATTCGCGGTCTGGGGGCTCAACATCGTGGGGCCTCTCAAGAGGACCACCAAGGGGTACACGCACCTACTCATTGCAGTCGATAAGTTTACCAAGTGGATCGAGGCCCGGCGTATCGGCAACATTCGCTCCGAGCGGGCGGTTGAGTTCTTCACCGACATCATCCACCGCTTCAGGGTCCCGAACATCATCATCACTGACAACGGCACACAGTTCACTGGGAAGAAGTTCTTGGATTTCTACGATAGCCATCACATCAGTGTGAACTGGTCCACGGTCGCTCATCCTCGAACTAACGGCCAGGTCGAGCGCGCCAATGCCATGATTTTGCAGGGCCTCAAGACGAGAGTCTTCAACCGCCTTAACAAGTACAGAAAGAAATGGGCCGCGGAGCTGCCTTCGGTCCTGTGGAGCTTAAGGACAACACCTAGTCGAGCCACGAGGTTTACACCATTCTTCTTGGTCTATGGGTCCGAAGCCATCCTCCCCACTGATCTCGAGTATGGATCCCCTCCACTAAAGACCTATAACGAGCAAACCAATCAAGAAGCCCTCGCAAACGCCGTCGACCAGCTCGAGGAGGCTCAAGACATGGCGCTGATTCACTCCGTGAGGTATCAGCAGAAACTTCGATGCTACCACGATAAACACGTGCGCTCGAGGGACTGCCAAGTTGGATACCTCGTCCTACGTCGACGACAGACCAACAAGGGGCGTCACAAGCTGACTCCACCATGGAAAGGTCCATACACAGTAGCTGAGGTGCTGAAGCCCAGAACATGCAAGCTGGCAAACAACATGGGCAAAACCTTCACCAACGCATGGAACAACGAACAACTACATCGTTTCTACCCCTAGGGCATCGATGCCCTTGTACATTCTCGTATGTTTCATACATTTTTGCATGAAAAATATAAGAAGTACTTTTGATTATAAGTTCAAACTTATTATTATACATGCAAGAGGTAGCCTCGACCCTGTCTCGCTAGAGTTCAGCATCCCTCGGGGGCTACGGGGGGGGGACCCCCTAAGTTCCTAAAAAATACGAAGGATTTTTCAAAAAATCGAGCGTCTCCTTTTGCTTCGTAACTAAGTAGAAAACGCCTCGAATTCCCTCGAGGTCGATGAGGGCTGTCGAGCTGGGAGCTCTCCTACGCCCTAGGGCTATGGTACCTCCACTCACTCCCCCCTCGAGGGATACGAGCATGCGTCGAATGCTTAGTCTAAAAGCAAAGGTCAGAAGATCGAAGCTCAAGCGTCTCTTCTTTCCTTCGCTTCGACGCGCTTCGCGACTATGAAGAAAATGCCTCGAATTCCCTAAGGGTCGAGGGCTGTCGAGCCGGGAGCTCTCCTACACCTCTAGGCTACAGTACCTCCACTCGCTCCCCCTCAAGGGATACGAGCACGCGTCAAACGCTTAGTCAAAAAAGCAAAATCCAGGCGAAAGAAAATAGAGAAGACTCGAACTTGAAATATCCAAATGCATTATGATAGATGCATAGATGTTTTAAAGGCTCCCGAGGCCATACTGAATATAAGTTACAAAAACTAACTTATTTACATGGGCACCTTCGCCTAGTTTTGCCCTACAGGCCCACTCCACCGTCTCCGTCGCCGCCCTCCTCGACGGTGTACCCTTCATCTTCGGAGGGAGGACTTCATCCTTGAACAGCTTCGCCAGTGCTTCCCCCGGCCTCTCGGCATCCTGGATTAGCCCTCGGCATCGCTCCTCGTTCTCGGCATCGGTCTTCAAGATGTCGGGGATGAAGCCTTGGGCAACGACGTCCATGTCGAAGACGAAGCTGGAGGAAACCACCACCAGCGCGCGCTTCATGCCAGTGTGGAGCGCCTCCCGTAGACGATCTCCAAGGGTGGCATCGAGGTGGTAGAGCCGAATGATGAGCACGGCCCCCGAGACATCTTCTTTAGCCACCTCAACAGGCTCGACCCCCCAGGAGGTACAGAGCCTATTGATGGCAACCTGGAACCTGCCAAGAAGCACCCCCTCCGCCATGAGGCTCTCCTGTAGCGCCTTGGCGGCGGCTTGAGTGGAGAGTAGCTCAGACTCAAGGCCTGAAAGACAAAACAAGAGTTAAACAAGTCACACGAAAAGAAAAAGGTCAAAGCCCACCAAGGAACTCACTGGCACAGTGGGTCTGGAGGGCGTCGCACTCCTGCAGCATGGCGTCGTGCTCCTCCCGAGCCTCGTCTCGCTCCCGCTAGGCCTCCTTGAAAGCCCGAGTCAAGTCGATCTTCTCACACCAGAGGGTCTCGAGGGCACCACCAGCCAAGATGATGGCTTGCTCCTTTTCTTGAAGGGTAGCCTTCATAGCCTCGAGCTTGGCATCTAGGCTGTCGGCTCGACCCTTCTCCTCCTTGACCAAGGCATAGAGGGTATCGCGCGCCGTGGAGACCTGAGCTAGACTGGCCTCGAGTGAGCGGATACGCTCCATGGAGCCTCGGGCCTCCTTCGCGAGCAGCTTGACGTGCTCTTGAGCGCGAGTGCCATCATTCTTTGCCTCCTCCGCTTTGACCCTAGCCACGTTGACCTCCTCCTTGACCCACCGGAGCTCCTCCTTGACTCGGGCGGCCTCGCCTTGAGCTGCCTCGGCCTCCTCTTTGGCCCTGGTGGCCTCCTCCCTGGCCTGCTTCACCTCCTCCCTAGTGCCGAGGTCTCCTCCTTGAGCTGCGTCATGGGTTTCAGCACTGCTTCTTGTAGCAACTCGTCGAGGGTGACCATGGACACCCACTGCTTTGGGAGTCTCGAGGTCTCCTCCCCCTCTGATGGCTTGGGCGACTGCTACGCCAATAGGTCCGGTAGCATCACGTCCCCCAACGGCATCTGCTGCTCCTGATGGTGCTGGGGCCGTTCCCCGGTCACCTCCTCCTCCTGTCGCTCCTGTGGCTCCTTCCCCTCCTGCTGCGTGACCCTGTCGGCCACGGCTTCCGCTCCCCCATCAAAGGGGGAGGGGTGATGGCCTCCTCACCCTCGAGGTCGATGGGGGCTACCTCCGTTCTCGGGTCGTGGCCCTCGGGGGCTCCCGCCTCGGGCATGGAAGCAGAGACCTTGGGCTGGCCCAGGTCAAGGGGCTCCTGACGCTGGGGCTCCACTCTCTGGCGCCGGGCCAAGCTCGGGGACCACGGACATCAACATGAGGAAGGCGCTCCCCCTCCTACGTCTTCCTTGGCTTGGAGTCACCGCCTGTCATGGCCCCCGAGTCGCTCAACCCTGCAGCAAGAGCAGAACCCATCAGCCTACCGCTAGCCATAGCCCCGAGGGCTAAGGATAGCCACCTCGCCTCCCACGGTGCCAAGGGCCAAGACGTTGCACCTATGGCCGAGGCTCCCATCCTCGTGGCCGCATCCACCCTGAGCCGCTTAGCCGGTGCAAGGGTCGCCTCCTCGATGTGGCACTTTGGCTTGGATGAAAGGCAGGATAGTAGAGAACTTAATGAACCACATAATAGGGAAGTAGAGAGAAGAGACTTAAATTGACAACACTTACCCAAAGGGGATAGAGGCCTTTTGGGTCCCCCTCGAGTCGCCAGCAGACCTCGAGGCCCCACCGGAGGCCGAGCTCTTCCCAGGGCTAGGGCTGCTAGGGGTCATCGGTGAGGTCTTCATGCCTCCCTGCTCCGACGAGGCCTCCTGGGCACGACCCTGCTCCACCCGTGTGGATGACCGGGATCGGGTCTCCCAGGTCAAAGTGGGCAGGGTCCCGCCACGAGCACGACGGGAGGAGGACGAACCCCCAAGTTGAGGGGTCGGCTGACCTTTTTCCTCACCGATGCTCCAAGGCTGACATCACCGGCTGAGGGGCGCACTGCTCTGAAGCACCCTCCTACACCGAAAGACGGTTAGTACAGGGGGACCAGACAGAAGGGGCTCGACACATCCCGCTACCCCTTCAACATCATCATCATCACCATCCTTTTCTTCCTCATCCTCGAAGGGAGACTCCTCCACCGGGAGCCCGTTGCGCCTCTGCTGCGCACGGCGCTTCTCACGCTTTTGTTCTCCTAGAGCTTCATGTACTTTTCCTTCCTCTCCTCATCCTTGCGCCTCTTTTCTTGCTGGGCATCGAAGCATCTCACCTGACGATCGGGAGCATCCTCCCTTAACAGGGGCCTCAATCTCCGGTAGTCGATTCTCCCCTTCACAAAAACACTTGGTCATGAGGATAAGGGTAAGGAAAAAAGGGGATGAAATGTAAACGCGAAAGGCATGGGTCGAGGCACTCACCAGGTCGAGACACCCCTCCTCCAGCCACATGGGGAGGCGGTTGACGTCCTCTGCCCTGAATGAACCCACAACCATCCCTTTCACCCGTGCAACGATCTCCATGGTGGGTATCTCCTTGCTGGACATCCGGCACCTCTCGAGCACTTGGGCGCCACCGCGGGGAGCATCTCGTCCAACCGCAGTGGGCGCTCCATCAAGGGGAGCACCCATCGACTGTGGAAGGCTGAGACCACCACGCCCTCTGTCAGGCCTGCCTCTCGAAGTGTCCTCATCGCGGCAGTGAGGGGTCAAAGTCGACATTGGAGATCCCCATCACACCGTGCGGCCAGTTGAATGGCCGCTCGGTGATGAGCCGCCTGGTGTACAGCGGGAAGTAGCCTCCATCATTGCAGAGGTAGAACCATTGCTCATCCCACCGAGAGTGGTTGGACATCAACCCGGTGGGGATGTACTCACGCGGCACCTCCCCTGTATTCAACATGAAGTTAAGGCAGCCCGCTCTGACAATCCACCTCACACCTGACCCCACTGGAGAGGTGAACCACTCTCCCTTGTAGAGATGGAGCCACAGCTCCCAATGGGGCGCCATCCCCAAGTAGCCCTCGCAGACGGCCACGAAGATGGTGGCGTTGGAGATGGCGTTGGGGGAGAAGTGTTGGAGCTTGACGCCGTAAAAGTTTGTCAGCCCTCGCATGAGCTCGCTCGGGGCCGCTCCGAGCCCGTGCTGGTGGTACTTGAGGAAGCTCACCACGTAGCCCTCCGGCGGGTTTGGCTCGGGGTGGCTCTTCGGTGGCACGATCCACTCCAGCCGAGTTAAATCGGTGACGGGGCGGAGGAGTCCTTCCCTCACCAACTCGTTCAGCCTCTGTCATGTCACGGTCGACGGGCGCCAAGGTTCGGCAGGCTGCAAGATGGGGGCCATGGCAGCAGTAGCGGCACGGATCTGTTCGATGGGTGCGGCAGCGGCGATGCGGATCTCCTTGGTGGACAGGCAACCGGGAAGGTTCCCAATCGTGATTTCTTGCTCTAAGTTCCTACCCTCACGCGCAGGAAAGCAGGGACTCGGGAGCACTAGCGGCGGTGAAGGCAATGTGGCAAAGGTAGGGGCGAACATCACCTGTCCCCTCTAGTCTTATACCCAGGAAGAGCAACGGGCGGAAGCTGGCAGAAGAAAAAGGTAACTCCCCACAGTTAATGCATTTACCTAGCCGTTCCCCCTCGATTCTCGGCCGGATACATGTGTCATGCCTCAGGCAATTAGCCATTGCCCGGGCCCGCCATGATCTCCACCACCGCACCGTTTAACCTTCTTCCTCAAAAGACGCGTCCGATGGTAAGAAAAACAAATGTTACTTATCGGCGGATTCCTCCAGGAGAAGGTAAAAAAGCTCCGGCCCCACAACAAGTCTCGAGGGAGCGAGGGCTGGCCCTCGACTAGGGTTCGACAGCCGCCCTCGAGCACCCGAGTCAAGGGTGACCAAGGGGGAGCCAACACGAGGCCCCGCTCGAGAATGAACCCTCGAGACACCTTTGGACACATCCAAAGCAAAATGCTAGGACTTTTATGGAATCCCCTCGAAGGGAGGCATCGAGCCGCTAAGACCTATCGAATGGAATCGGTATCCATAGGTCCATGCATTTTGCTTTAATGAAACCGCCTCCGGGCCTCCTGCCGACCTCTATCGAATGAGGAACGGGCTCTCACTTGGATTCTCCCATTACCAGCTCACTGAGAACTTCGAGGCTCACCCTATCGAGGGTAGTCCGATGCTTCTCGCCTCATGTCTGATCAAAAGGACTCGTGAGATGAACACCAAGGCCGGCAATGCCCCAGCCGCACGAGGCTCGGAGGCTCGACCGTGCCCGGCACCCCTCGACAAAAGAGGGTCAAAAATCCCCCGGGGGCTCGACGTTCCTACGTACCCCTCGGCATAGCACCACGACTCCAGTTCAGGTCCGCACCCGACTGGACGAGCACCCCACGATCGAAGGCAAACAAAGCCCTCGAAGGAGTCCTCTGACTCCTCCGAGGCCTCGGGGGCTACCCCCACGGGGAACGCTCGTGCGCCCCCATGGAAAAATCCAAGCCACACTTCGCTCCCGGTTCCTGACCCCCTGCCCGAGTGCCAGCACTCACGCAGAGGCTCGGGGGCTACTATCGCTTACCTGGGAAAGGGGTACCCTAAGCCCTCGTTTAACTGGGCGGATCCCCCAAGTCAGCAACGCAAGCCTTCCAATGACACCCCTCATTACCGCTCGGAAATCCACAAACTAAAGCATGCTAGACCGGCCCATGAACAGGCGTCGACAGCCCAAAGCCACAACCTGCTCGACGGACCACCGTACGGACTGAGACTGTACTCTTGAGGGTACGACTCGGGTGACCCCTCGAGGACGGAACCCGCCTGTCGGCTACCGAGAAAAGGGGTAACCTAAACCTTTCTTGTTTTCGGTTGAACCCCGAGCTTACCCTCAGATTAATCTGGCGAGACCCTTGACAAAACACGTGCAAAACCAGGCCGTACATCCTCGACCCACCAAGGCCCACCGGCAAATACACACTGGGCTGGCCCACAACAGAGTACCTAGCTTCTGCCGCAACCCTCGACAAACCACTGACGTCACCAGCCGATGATCACTCGAGGGGGACCCCGTGTCAAGTGTCGAGACCCCCGCGGGATGGACACTTCGATGCGACAAGGGTCGAGCCCCCCTCGATCTACCAACTCAGGTGCGTTCGATAGCACATTTAATACAAAACTACCTAACCTCGTC
>CM041635.1:25319957-25365796 GCA_023333625.1 Bothriochloa decipiens
AAGCAAATGAGGAGGTGAAGTTCCCATGTCATTTATTTTTGAAAACAAAATTGAGCATCTTTTAAACAACTGAGTCAAAGCAGATTAGTGTTGCAAACTTATAATATATGGGTATTTTCTTCTGCTTTAGTATTTACTGGCAACTTGTTCTAGTCTGAGCGGAAATTCCATTCGAATAGGATTTCACTGGTGTGGTGTGGTGTCCATGCATGAAGAAGAGTGATGTCATCTTCTCTAGTGGACTGGTTGTGAAGAAAGGAGAAGCAAAAGACTGGAGCTCTCGCTTGTTTTATTTGGACTACAGAACACAGGGGAGCCTCATGATATTCCGTGGGACTTATATTACATATTTAAATTGCTAATATGCAATTTGTCCTGGGTTTTAAATCAGAAGGAATTTAAGCTCAAGAACTGCATGAAAACCAATTTGTATATGTACCTCAGTATAGGTGCCTGGAACCCTGAAGAATATATGTCGAAACAACAGACAATAGATTTAGTCAGACGGACGACAAAATAAACACCAATCTAACAAAATCGAGTGTGCAGGTGCCTGAACCAACCGTAGACGTCCGAGGCGAGGACGACGGCGCGTCTGGAGCTGGGCGGGCCAGTGACATAGGCCCTGAATCCCCCCGGGAGGTTGTCTACGACCTTGCCAGCTTCTACGCCGCGCTGCGAGAGGTCAGGCGGGTTGTCGAGGCACTGAGAGTGCTCATGAACGTTCACCGCTGCAGCGACGTGCACTGTGAAGAGGAAGAGGAAGAGCAGCGCAGTGGAGCCGCCCATCATGGTGCTCGGCATGGAGGCTCTGCACAATCTCTAGCTTGTGTCTGTCAACTGCAGAAGGCTGCTGTTTGCGTTTGGTTTTATAGCAGCTGAGCAGCCACAGCATGGCCGCCTGGCCGCGCACGATACTCTTCTGCTACACGAAAGCGAGCTGAATAAAAAGATGAGAAAGCGCTGAGTGTGAAATACTCAACATGCCATCTTTGTTGTCCATTTCTGTTACGATTACGAACCTTCAATCCCTCCTTTGGTCCTCCTTCCCATGTGTGATCCACGGCCAACGACGTGATTTGAGCAATTTGACACAAAAGCTGTTTGCCGATTTATCTTTTGTACGGCAGTAGCACATGGGGTATTCAAAAGTTCAGCCGTGCTAAGGATACGATATGGACTTGACATTGAGGTCTGATCGACCGAATATATATTTGAGAAAATTCATCTCGTACGTAGAGGAAGGTTCATAGTTTACTGATATTGACGTCCATGGTACTCTTGTCCTTCCAGAGATATATTGACATACATATTTCATCATATACCGACAATTTATAAGTTTGGTACAAAAACGTGGTGATTGCTATATTAATGCCGAATAGTAGAAAGATGAAGTGGGCGGTGGAGTTTTTTTAATCAGGCTCGCGCACACCATGCGTGACGACTTTCTGCTGGCTGAGTGAGATGGTACAGATGACTATATTGACGCAGATCTATTGCAGTCGACGATATTGTTTGCATTTAGTCTTGTTTTCAGGGAAGTCCTTTTTGGTGGCGTGCAAGATATTACTCAATTGCTTTTTGTGTCACAGAATTGAACTAGATTGGAAACACATGGTCCACAAACATCGACAATGCGTCAATGCCAGATGGGCTGGAGCTAGGATCAAAAAAGAAAAATAGGAAAAGCCAAACCATCATTGATAAAAAACCTCTTTGAGGGTGGTCCGAACTCCATGAAAGTAGGTCAAAGAATAAAGATAACTTGCTATGATTCTACAAACAACAGGATAATTAGTTTATACCTGCAAGCTTAGATGAGACCAAGCGACGCGGAGAGAGACATCGAAACCATGAAGGGCAGAACAATTCAGGATTGTCTAGCATGGTCCTTCCAATTCCTCCACATTTGCCACCTCCACATTTGCCACCAATCTAAGAAAGAGATTGTTATTCTCAAAATTGATTTTGAGAAGGCTTTTGACAAAATAGAGCACCAAGTTATCCTAGACATTCGAAGGCACAAGGGATTCTCTGGAAAATCCATAACCTGCTGTCCAGTGGGACTTCTTCTGTGCTCCTAAATGGGATCTCTAGAAAACCTTTTTAGTGTAAGAGAGGGGAAAGACAGGGTGACCCTCTCGCTCCAACAGAGCATGGCAGACTGGCAACCTACAGCACCCCATATGTGATTCCTTCCCAAGTGATTTTCCCATAGTGCAATTTACAGATGACACTTTATTAATCCTTCCAGGGGATGACAAAATCCTCTTCAAACTCAAATGCCTTTTAAGGAGCTTTTCTGACTCCACTAGACTGCATGTGAATTTTGATAAGTCCAGTCTAGTTCCTATCAACATGACTCAAGAAAGAGTCCTCCACTTAGCTAGAACCTTTGGCTGCCAATTGGAGGAATTGCCATTCACATATCTGGGACTTCCACTTGCCACAACCAGGCCAACCATGATTAAATTCACCCCAATGCTCAATAGAATTGAAACAAGGCTATCTGGAATCAATAAAATGCTTTCATATAATGGCAGACTCATCCTGGTTAACTTTGTCTTCTCTTCCTTGCCCACCTTTTACATGTGCAATCTCAAGCTACCACCACAGGTGGTTAAGCAAATTGATAAGTAAGCATTGCCTCTAGAGCAAGGGAGCTATCAATAGAAAAAGGGACCTGTTTGGCTGTGTGGGAGATTGCTTGTAAGCCTAAACATCAAGGAGGACTTGGTATCACAGACATTGAAAGCAAAACAATGCCCTGCCAACGAAGTATTTGGATAAATTCTATAATCATGCAAACTGATCCTGGGTTGATCTAACAAGGAGTAGGCTCTACTCCAGTGGCCAGATCCCACCTCATGCAAAGCTCCCCTGTGGGTTCATTCTGGTGGAGAGATGTGTTGAAACTTTCTGTAAGCTTTCAGAACCTTGCAAAATGCTAGCCTAACAAAGGTAACTCTATGATGTTTTCGGTTGATATTTGGATTGAAAGCAGCTTGAAGGACAAATATCCTCAACTCCACTCCTTCACCAGAAAACCTAAATGTTCAGTAGGATTCTTTCTGAACAATGAAATGGACACGATTTTGAGCCCCCTCCCTTTGCCTCAAATTTTTGTTGCCTAGCTGCATGAAATCCAACATAGAATAGAGACCAGGGACTGGGATTACTCAATCAATGACATTTGGTCATACAGTTGGGGAACAGGGAAATACAACAGGAAAAAAGCCTACGCTCAACTTATAGGCTCAGAAGCAGCTTCACCTATACTCAAATGGCTATGGACATCTAACAATACTGGGACTCATAAGTTCTTCTTTTGGCTTTTGCTCATAGACAGGCTAAACACAAGAAAAATACTCAGGAGAAAGAATAGGGCTCTACCGGATTATAGTTGTGTTCTTTGCAATCTTGGATGTGAGGAAACCTGTTTTCACCCGTTCCTTGAATGTCCTTTTAGTATAGACTGCTGGACTCGGTTGCAGTTACATGGAACATGAATCTAAGCCCCCTAGACATGATTCTGCAGGCAAGGGATGATTTCAATATCTCAATCTTCAGGGATATCATGATCACTTCATGCTGGATAATTTGGAAGACCAGAAACAAAATCATTTTTGATAATGGGCAAAGAAATCTTGACATCTAGAAATCTCAATTCAAAGAAGACTTTGGCTTGGTGTGTGTTAAAGCCAAACCAAATAAGAAACCCCTGCTTGTCATGTTTTTCCTTTTCTTTTTGGGCATGGATGCCTTGTATTGTTTTTGTAAGTAAATCCTTATTCTTTCATTTAACTAAAAAGCAAAAAAAAGGTAGTGTCTTTTATCGGGGCACTCGACAAAGGCTTTGCCGAGTGCCCACGGCACTCAACAAACATTGGCACTCGGTAAAGACGGGCACATGACAAACATTGACACTCGGCAAAGAACAAAAATCCAAAACTCAAAAATAATACGATGTCATGGCATTTTTCATGCAAAAATTGCATGATTCGCGACCGGTGGGTTTCAAACTCGTGCCCTCTCCCTCACGCATCTCCTGCCAAGAAATTCCCATTATTGTCATCATGTAGTTTACTATTATGACCATGAAATGCAAGATTATGTTTGCCAACAAATTTTACAATGGCCTTTCTCCAATATTCCTTTCAGAGATCGAGTTAATTCCTCAATTCTCTGGCTTTTTTTACGCTTTTGATTTCCGATTCATATTTTCTAATCTAATTTGAAGAAGACATATCTTGCAAATTGGAACAAATGCACTAGATCAATTTGTGTACTAAGATAATACACAAAAGAGATTATAACTAAATAAAATAGGTAGAGGGCATGGAATTTACAATCTCCTTTCTTGATTAAATGATCACTCTATGACCCGATGGTGAATATCAGCAGGAACGTCACCACTTTTTCCTAATCTTCCTCCTCAATCTATATCTCTTATGTAGATAAAACCCATTAGGTATTTCTCTCAACATGCAAGCTATCAACATCAACAACCCACTAAAAACTTGCAATTATATATAGCCAACTCGCACATGTAATTATGATAGCTATATCTTTATGTAACTTGCATTTAATTGTCCATATTAAGATATAATTATGATAGCTATTTCTTCATGTAAGAATTTAATGGTCTATATCAATATGTCAGACTATTTATCAAATTTAATTTGTGATAATTTCATTCATATAATTATAAATATAAATAATCTAATTTTTATAAAAAATATTTGGAATCGCCGTAGCCACGTGCGGCGTATTCTCTTAGTTCCTATAATACATTTCCCACCACTCCCACCATTTATTCACCATTCTTGTGGTCATTTTTCACCGTGACTCCCAACCATTTATTCGCCATTCACCAAGTTGGTCGTGGAGGCTCCCAGTTCCCAAAAAGGATGCACACCACTTTCTTGTTCTTAGATTGGTAACTAGCAACCCTCTAATTTGCTAGCTTGTTCCTTTGGTTAAATATTGCATTTTCATGAGTCTGAAGGAAAAAACATCTTTCTTCCTGAATCTTTGGGAAATATTTCTTCCTGAATCTTTGGGAAATATTTCTTCTTCGCTCGGCATAACAGATTCACGTGCTCTTGCTCGAGTATCTCCTTACAACCTGTGGACTGAAGCCAAAATTTGTTTGATAAGCTAAACAACGTCTTCGTTGTGCTCCTGCCTAAGAAGCCGGGGGCCAGGTCAGCGGTAGACTACCGCCCCATCACGATGATCCACAACTTTGGAAAGATGGCCTCCAAGCTCATGGCCAACCGGCTAGCTCCAAGGCTTCAAGAGCTAATATCGCCGAACCAAAACACCTTCATCAAGCGTAGAATGATCCACGACAACTTCAAGTTTGTCCAGCGAGGGGCCGTTCACCTGCGGAAGAAGAAGATCCCCAAGGCCCTACTAAAGCTAGACATTTCTAAGCCGTTCGACACTATACGTGTCATGGCCGTTCCTACTAGACAGCCTTAGGGCGTTTGGGATTAGGGAGCAATGGCGGCGTTGGGTGGCCAGGCTACTAGCATCAGACTCCTCCAGGATCCTCAATGGCAGACCAGGCCAGTCTATCCAGCACAAGAGAGGGCTATGTCAGGAAGACTCCCTTTTGCCGATGCTTTTCATTATTTTGATGGAAGCATTCGCGCGATTGGTGGGTTCACCGGCTGAGGTCCGCCTTCTCAGACCCACGGGGGCCACCCCCATCCAGCATCACTGCAGCATCTACGCAGATGTCGTGATTCTATTAATGCACCTGAGCGCGGCAGAGGCAAATGAAATAAAAACAATCCTCCAGATCTTCGGCAATGCCTCCAGCCTAAGGATGAATATGGGGAAATGCTCCATCACGCCGATCCACGTCCTAGAAAACAACAAGTAGCAGCTACAGGCCATTCCGGGATGCTAGATCACGAACTTCCCCATCATATACCTCGGCCTCCCTCTGAGAGTGAAGAGCTCAAGGCCAATATCTAATCTACAGTGGACGTAGTCAACCAGGCATATGCCGGCTTGCCACGTTCCCTCATGAATAGAAGCGGAAGGCTTGTCTGGATCAAGTCGTTATTGTGTGCAATCCCGGTCTACACCATCATCGTCGACGGTCTACCTCCGTGGGCGATCGAAGAGATCAATGCCATACGTAGGAGATTTTTGTGGACTGGCAAGGAAGGCAACATCAGAGGCCTAGGGGGCCTAGGCATCTCGGATCTATGACTCTCCTCCATCGCAATGCAACACAAGATGGCTATGGTTACAACAGGCTGACGAGAGTCAGGTTTGGGCCAAGCTGCCACTGTTTGTGCTGTGTGAGGTCCAAAGCTTCTTCAAGGCGTCCACCACATACACGATTCTCAGAGACGGTTGATCCACCGCCTTCTGGGTGGGTTGTTGGATCCAGGGTAGGGCGGTCAAGCACATTGTGCCAAGCTCACTAAACTTCGTAAGCCACAGGGACATCCGACAGACAACCGTGGCTGACGGCTTGTAGGGGCGCGCATAGGTATGCCAAATCACTGGAGGCATCTCTGTCCCTGCAACACAACAGTACCAGCAGCTCTAGGACTTGATTGTGTTTGAAACCCTAAAAGGCAACGCTGACAGCTTGGTTTGGAGATGTAACCAATAGGGGACATACTCCTCTAGCTCAGCCTACAGGGCGCTACACCTGCACTCACACCCGATCCCCAGGTGCAGCTGAATCTGGAGCACCTGGGCCCCGCTATGCGTCAGAATATTTCTAAGGTTGGCAGCCCGGGGAAGGCACTGGACCGCGAACAGGAGGCACCGCCATGGGCTCGATGCAAGCGACGAGTGCTACCTATGTGACCAAGACCCGGAGACCATCGTCCACATCAACACGTCCTGCTCCTTCTCCAGACATATCTTGTGGACCATCCTAGCGGTGCTTGGGGTCGATGCCTCACAGGTGGGTGGGGGCTCCATCATCGCCTGGTGGGAGCACTGGTGAAAGGTCCTTGTTTGATTTTGGTAATTGAGTGACAACCTAGATGGACTAATACGTGTTTATGTTGAGATACACAGAAATTAGTTCATAGGACACACTTGGGTGAGCAACACATGCCATGGTGGTGAAAATGGCTTGGATATGTTGCAATGCTCACACAAGTGATGAAGGAGCTCATTGCATGAGACATGACATGGAGTCATGTGACTAAGGTGGAGAAGATCAAGACAAGGCTTGGCTCGACGGACCGGTTGCAAGTGTGAAGGGCAAGTCGAAGGCTTTGAAGTGATGGACGGTGAGGCGGTGAAGCTTGAGCATGGCTTGGCGTCGACGCAACGGTGAAGAGCAAGTGAGGTCAAGATCGATGAACCAATATGGTCACGTGATGATATGGAGTGGATCATATCATTATTGATCGTGTTGGTACATATGTTGCATCGGTATTGGAGGAGATGGAATGGAATGCGCAAAGAAAAGTTATTACCTACAGGCATTTTATTTCACCGGTCTGAGATTGAGTAGAGAAGAAATAGAGCGGATTTAGAATTGGTAACCGAACTGTAAAGAGGAGAAGTTTTTTAATTGCATCAGTTATCCAGTGCCACTAAATGTGAGTCTCATTTGCATTTACATACGCTTAGTGACGTGGTGAGATACATGAGAAATCCATAGAAAAATCTTTATGAAAAATGCTATCTCAAGTGTCATTTTTTGGTTGGGCATTTTTTAGAGGGATAGTGATTTTACGGGAGAAACCTGCATGCTTAGCCGGACCAATTATCTGAACTAGAGGCGGCGTGTGCAGGTGCTTCAAATCTCAGGAGACCGGACCTGTTATCTGATCCAGAGCTGCTGCCGCTGTTTGTTCTGCCCGTTGTCTCGTGAGAAGGAAAAGGCCAAGGGCCTATGCATGCTGGTGCATGTGCACGGTTGACCAAGGTGATTCCAACGTGTATGCATGCAAAGAGAAATTAAAATGGCCGGCGTTGCTTTGGGCTTGCTAATTATGGCTCGAGGTTGCTTGCATGTGAGAACTGCTGCTTTGGCTTTCTGACTTCCGTGATAGAGAAAAATGCTCTGGGGCCCGTGCGCCAAGAATAGCAAGGAGAGGAACACGCTGAATGGCCAGGAAACGCCGTTGCCTATTCTTGGCATGTGTGCTCGCAAGATGGGCTGGGAGGCGCCGCTGTTGGACATGGGGCCGTGGCCATTTTATTTGAGGATGCACAAGGGCAGCTATTGCCGCTGGTGCTTGCTGCATTCTGGGCCGGCCCGTCGTCGCTCAGGTGGAGCTGCTGGGCTCTTTGCTGCTGCGTGGCCCAAGTGGAGGAGGCGCTGGACTGCTGTGCTCTGGTTCGGTTCATTGGATGAGGACCCCGACGCCTCTTGGCTGTCTGCCGCCGCCGCTCGTTGCTTCTGGACAGAGGACAGAAGGTGTGGAGCGTTGCTTCTGTCCTTCCCGTTGGCCAGCACCCAGCAGAGACGAGTGAGGGAGCGTGTGCTGCTGCCGACCGTTGGAGAGAAGGCCGTTGGCGTCCTTTCTGGGAGAATAAGAGCAGGGGCTCCCCTTCCCGTTTTTCTCTCTGGCTGCACAGAAACAGTGAGCTCCCTCTCCCTTTCTTGGGTGAGCTAGAGTTCATCCTTCTCCTTCTTTCTCTCACGATTTGAGGCAATATTTCTAAGAGAAAGTTAAGGCCCTATGTGGGTGTGGATGAGAGGTTAAAGATCCATCTCCTCTTCTTTGTATTCATTTCAAGCCTAGGGCTAATTTAAGAGGAGATTGGAACCTAGTGTGCATGTATTTCGGAATTTATATTTGGTGGTATTAGGTGGTGATTGCAATTATGAATTTTTTGTTACTCTTTGTGATTGTCATTACCTAGACGGTTTGGTGGATTATGGCTCCGTTGAAGCACGCAAAGGAGATTGTGCGGTGCTCCGAAGGAGGATTTGTGAGGGGTTTTATGCTCACCCCTCCGGAGATCGTGAAGAGTAACTTTATTGGATTGCTCGTGTCATTGAGTTACCGTACTTGTATGTGGGTTCGCTCGCGGTGCCTTTGTGGAGGCTTTCCTTGAGGGGCATTGGAGTGGAGAGTCAATTACCGGAAGAACCACCAAGGTCAAGAGGACGTAGCTTGGTGGCAACTAAGTGAACCTCGATAAAAATCGCCTTGTCAACTTATGTCTACTCTTCTCTGTGGTTTGCAATTTTTATACACAAGTCTTGTATTTACATTTATATATATACATTGTGTTTGTGTAGTTGCTCTATCGATTAGTTAGCTTGTGTTGCTCTCTAAATGTATTCTCGCTTGTGTAGTTAGAAGTAATTCCCTTGTATTGCTTAGCTTGTGTAGTTAAGTGAATTGAGCTTTTTGGTTTGGCTTGTGTAGCCTTGTCATTAAGCATTAGTGAGCTTAGGTTTGCTTTGTGCTTTTGCTCACTAGAATTGTGTAGGTGCTCCCTCGATGTGAGAAATATTAGTTGCTTAGGTTTATGTGACCTTACAAGTTAGATTCAATTAGGAGAGCACTACCTAGCCTATCACCTTATATTCTTGTTTATGATCTTTTTAATAAGGTGCTTCTAGAGTTATAGATAGAGGGGTGTAGTCTTGGCTAGACCGATAGTTTTAATTCCGCATTTATATTGTCTAGCCGACATGATTAATTTTAGAAAAGACTATTCACCCTCCCCTTCTAGTCCGCCATCTCAACCCTACAACTGGAGACGAAGGTGGCATGAAGACAAGAGGAAGGGCACGGACACCTTCTTCGTGCTGGTGGCATGAGAGCTTTGAAAAGAGAGAAACGCAAGATTCTTCAGGAACGAAGCGGCCAGTAGCGCATAATTCCTCGCCAAGATCAAGCAGATCGCCGACCTTTGGATATAGGCGGGGGCGCGCCATTTAGGTGAATTAGTCCGCGAGTATCGCCACGTGTAAACTGACAAGGGAGGCAGGGCTTATTGTAAAACTCATCCTCCCAAAGCGTGCCCGTGCGCGATGTAAAAACTCTTCTTAAATATAAACAAGCCAAATGTTTCTTCTTCTTAGTAATCCGCTCATGCTTAGTCTGTCTTTGAGCAGTAGCCAAAAGAAAACTCTGTGTTTCTTCTGACAGCAACTTCTCCAGAGCCATTTGAAAGCAAGGTGAACCAGACAGTGACCACTCAAGGATTTGTAGGCTTTGGAGGAGGAGAAATGTTCAGAATTCGAAATATAATGCCATTGATCCCTGCCTTTGATTGGCATAGTAGCTCTCCCAAATAAGATTAACCCAAGGAACGTCCTTTAAGAAACTTTTGCAAAAACTTTAGGATAAAACCTTCATTTTGAGTTCTCAAGTTTAGAACTCCAATCCCTCCATCTTTTGAGCTGCACACCATAGTCCAGGCAATGCTCTTGGAATTCAGATCATACCCTCTCCAAAGACAATACTCTTTAAGCTTGTCAATCTGATCAATCACAGTGAACTGCAGTTTGAAGATGCACATGGCAAAAGTTGGTTTGCTTCTCCTGGTATTTTGATCTTGTTAATATTGTTGTAGTTTTTCCTACACAAAATCTTTGTTGATCTGCATAATACAGTATACAACTAATCTGCTTTTTATGACGTTAATTCATTGTGTGGTTCATCAGATTGACTAATCAGATTGCAGTTAGTCAATTATAGACAAAATCATAGGGTGTCTTGAGATATAAACTGCTCTGTTATTGTTGAGAAGATAAATTTTTGCCTCCCTTTCACCCACCCTGTATTGGTTGTTCAGCCTTCCTCGATGTTGACTACATTAATGACATGCATTTCACCAAGTCTTCTGATATGTCACTTGTCAGAGGTATAATCCAAGATCATCTACATGCAAGAAATCCTGTTTTTTTATCATCTTTTATTTTCATGTCAATGTCGCGTACCATGTTCCCTAATATTAAATGCATGCCTTTTCTCCCAAAAATCTTCAGCATACTGCTATACCCCCTTGATATTTCAGTTGGTAAAACATTAAACAATTTATAGTTCAGTTGGGCCGGAAAGTTGGTAAAACCCTCTCCCTCTGTTATTGTAATATAATTTTAGCCCGGAAGTTGCCGGAAAGTTCACCCACAATCAAACATAATGGTCGACGTGTGTGCACGTTGGGTACTTGGGTGTGCGCAATTGCTTATCGTATTAATAACAATTGTTGGGATTTTGAATACTGGTGTGAATAGTGACTAAAATGATTTGTCATTGGCCAAGAATATGTTTGTATCCAACATTAATCCTTTGGCGTGTCTTCAATTTCGATCACAATGCAATTGCATAAGAGTTATTGTTCTCTTTAGTTCAGTAGGAACAAACTTGTACATTCATGTCTGCAGTCTTCACTTCAAATATTTCTTGAACCAATCAAGCATGTAAGAAAGAGCTTCCTCAGCGGTTCTGACAGCGAAGGGATCTGTTGTATTATATCTGCAAGCAAATCCATGTGCAACTCCAGGAAAGATCTTGGCAAAGTATGGAACCTGCAATCATTAATATAACAATGTCACAGAAATGTTCATATATAGGTGTAATTGGTATCCAGTGTTACTGTTGTTCGTAGGAACTCGCCTCATTTCTTTGACGCAAGGCATTCACAAACTGGTACACTAGTTTTGGTGGTGTGGACGTGTCATTCTGAGCTCCAAGGATCTCAATTGGGCATTTGACATCTGTGTTTTAATTTTGAATAATTTAAATTAGAACTTATTAACGCAAGACTAGTTTCACAAGTCAACCCAAGCAACCAATGCATACTGCAAGGCTGTAAACACAAAAATGATGGGCACACCTTTCATATCTTCAGCCGTCACTGTTGAAGGATGAGAAAGGCAAACAACTTTTATATCGTCAGTTTTTGCTATCTCGGCACCGAATTTTCCTGGCAAAAAGAAACAATACCGTAGGAATTATGAAAGCGAAAATTAGTGTGCCAAGCTGGGCGAATAATAGTGTTTGATAAGTTGATAGCTTTGCTCACCACCCCAGCAATAACCACCAATAGCAATGCTCTTTCCTTCCTTCTTCAAAGCAGCAAAGAGTGGCTTGGCATCTTTGGCAGCTTGTACCTGTCAGGTCGTTTGGGTACTTAATGAATTTATTTTAACTCATGATAAAGTGTGCTGCAACATTTTATGACAATGAAGTCTTGTAACGATGAGATTAAGCTGGAAACCGAAATGGTATGGAAACTTGTGACAAATAAATGGAACAGACCGGGGAGTGAGACTTGATCCACACTGAAATGTTTTTACTTGTGTCATAGAAATCCCCGTTGAAGAAATCCGGCACCACGACGAAGTATCCAGCCTCAGCAACTTTATCGGCGATCGTTCTGAATTATGAAACATATTCCAGAGCTAATAATCACTCAACCAATTAAAGACGGGCAACCTCATGGATAATATTTTTTTACTATGGAAAACTCTATGCAGTGTGTCCCATATACAGGTCGATTCTAAAAAAACTCCAAAACACTAGTAGAGATAAGACGTCGGTTCACCACATTGGTCTCAGCTAGAATTGTGCCCAGTGCTAACGTTCAGTGCTGGGTCCAAGTTCCGTAGGCACAATAACCTTTAGTCGAGTTGGTAAAGGGTCTCTCGGTTGGTGGGAGAAACCTGGACCTAAGCCTGGTCGATAACACCAACCCAGACTAATATACACCCTTAGTCTACCAAACCAGACAAAAGATCCTTTTATTTAACCCCGGTTGGTGTTAGCAACCCGAATTAAAGTCATCCAACAGATTAGTTTAAAAGTAAAGCATGCCACTTAGGTGTGGTGGAAAAGGACGCGTTAGACAATGCATAAGATCTAGGGTACAAAACCCACATAAGGCACAAAGGTGGTATGCATTAGTTTTTTTTTTTAATCCTCAGAGGACTTTTAGTCCGAGTTCAAGGCAACCGGGATTAAAGAGTCATTATCCCTTTAGTCCCTGATTCGTATTCCCAGTTGGAATACTAGGACTAAAGCTTGTTAAAAACAAGGTTAGTTTACTCTTAAACACAAATTGAAAAAATTGGTGACATTAGTTAAGTAAGAACAAAGTGGATATTGTAAAAGAAACTTTCTTGTTTTTTGTTTAGATATTCATTCAAAACAAAGCGGTGAAATTTCTCTTTTATTACATACTGGATTGTTCCGTTTAAGTTTGCGAGACTGTTGTTCTTGGCCTTCCTGTGAAGCTTAATTGTTATTTTACTCCTCCTTTTGTCACGTTGTACCCTCACATTTTGAAATTAAAGTCGTTTTACCTAAAATATAGATTCACATGGAACGAACAAACTATCCATTCTCTTATCTTGTCATTCATATCACCATGGTTTGGCTGATACGCATAAAGTTACTGTAAGGGAAATGGATCATCGATCCATTTAGTTCGGATTTTGGTGTTTGATGGACAACAAGGAAATTAGACTAACATGTTTGCAAGTCTTTATTTTGTAGTCTAATAGATTGCAAATGTAACTTAGACAATGGCGATGTTGTGATCCGATGATCAACACTTCAAGAAAATCATTAGAAGCATTTTTAGAAGACATTGAAGATCAAGCAAAAGTTCAAGCACTAGAAGCTGGAACCATGCCTGGATGAATGACGTCAATGAAATGGAGTTTCAGCAGGGCGTCGGAGCTTTGGTAGGGCCTAGGACCAAAGGCATAGAGGACTAGTTTGAGCCAAAGGGCAGCACACAGCAGTGGCCGGGCAGAGGCGTCGGACCTGAGGTAGTCAGGGTGCCTATCCTCCAGTCCGATCCAACGGAGAGCCGAGCAGCAGCGCCCAAGTGAAAGCGTCGGACCACAGGAGGACAGGCATAGCACTATACATACGGCGTAGAACTTGTTGAGGATGACCCTAAAATTGGATCATATGAGTTGCATGATATGATGGGCTAAAATAAGTACTCAATGCATATTCGATATGATAGAGTTACCAGAGGAATAATGAGGGCATTAGACATAGTATGTGCCTATGTAGAAAGTAGAATGACAGCTATAACTTGCTTCCTACCTATTAAGATGAGCTTATATGGTCAAACTAGAAGAATTGTTGAGCTACACAAACATATAAATTGCCATTTGTGTTTGTTTTTTTTGTGAATCGAGATGTGAGTTTCTGGAGGCTTTTGTTGATTGTAAATCAAGGATTGATTGGTTTCTGCAGGTTTGAAGGCCTTATGTTGCCATGGGTTCCACTTGGCATTGGTAGTACAGAGGATGGTCATAAGCGGTTAGTCTAAGGAGTGTTTGACATGTAATTTAGTTAAATTTAAAATTGATTATCTTTTCCCCGTGTTGTATTGTTTCTAGACCGAGGTAGTAACTCATAGGTGGCGAAAGTTCAGCCTCTACAACGTGCCTATTTCATGACGCCAAGTCGCCAACGACCATCCAATCTATAAAAAAGTACAAATATAATTCAAAAAGAAACGAAAACGAAAGCAAGTTGTTGAGTACAGTTGTGCACGCTCAGTTGTTTCCTTTTTTTTTTTGACAACGGGTTGTTTACTTTGAAGTCCCTTAAAACTGAAGATGCTCTTGTTGACCGAGGAGATACCCCACTGTTTCTTTATCCTTTTTCTTTCTTTCTTTCTTTTTTTCTTTCTTTCTTTGTTTCTTTGTTTCTTTGTTTCTTTCTTTCTTTCTTTCTTTCTTTCTTTCGGACTGACGACAGAGTATTAACCACGGTATATTACCTCAATGCAATATTATTTCGTGCCTGCTCGTCTATTTTGCTGAGGAAGTCGTTCATCAGGGAACCTGTAAAATTTCTCACGACTATTCGCACCTACTGGAATGCATCTTTTGTCCATAGAATGTTATTAGCTAGCTCATAATGCAACTGTTATCTACAAATGTTACGATAATGCCAGTGAGCCAGTAAAATAAACGAAACACTTGCATTCAACTGAATCTGAAAATCTGCATATTTATGCAGGAACCGGCTGCTTTCGGTCTGAAGATATGTTCCAATATAATATTTATGGTTATTATTGTGTCAACTAGTACTGTGTGAATGTTCATTATAATGTCGCTATTTTAGGACTTCAACAACCATCGGCTCAATAAACAAGTAGGAGTACTAGTGATCAATACTCGGCAAATTTGACCCCTTAAATTCTTTGATGCATATAACAACTTAACAAAAATAAAATTCCATTGGCTTTGAAGCAGAAGTGAAAGATTATATATAGGAGGAACAAGAAGGAACATAACTAAAATCTAGCAATGGAACTATGGAAGGGGAGGTGAGGCATGTTTGTGTACCTGAGTATAGGCGCCTCGAACCCTGAAGAAACCAGAGTGAAAGAAAACATCGAAGCTAGCTGTCAAAAAACGCGGCAAAAAACAATCAAAGGTAGCGTACGCGGTGATATATGGGTCTGTGCACTAACCGAAGACGTCGGAGGCGAGAACGACGGCGCGCTTGGACTTAGCCGGGCCTGTGACGTAGGCTCTGAAGCCCCCTGGTAGGTCGCCGACGACCTCACCAGACTCACCGCCGGCGCGCAGAGACCGGTCCGGCGGGTTGTCGAGGCATTGCGAATGCTGACGATGAGCTCGTGAGGCTGCTGCCGCTGTCGCAGCAGGCACGACGGCGACGACGAGGCAGAGGAAAACGTGCGCGGTGGCCATGGCGCTCAGACCCGAAAGCTCTGCCGCGCTTGTTGCGGTTGCTTTGCAAGCTGCCACGCGCTGCTGCGTCGCAAAGAACCTAACTAGCAGCTGGTTATGTGGCGCTGAGAGCTACATGCGAGCACACCGAATGGTAGTTTTTATGTCGCCATCGATCTCAACGAGACGGGCTTTCAGCTTTGTCGTTTGTAAGGGGCTTAATTCGGGATAAGAACAAAACGCGAGAGCTAAACTAACCACAGAAGCTGAGAGGAGCTTGGTGAGCAAGTTGCATCGAGATGGTGAGGTGTGATGGATCGGATGGCGTGATCCGAGCGTGTTGTCCCCTCAGCGCAGCTGGTACCGTTGACATTGGATCGCTTCGTAGTGATAGTGTTATAATTTGTTGTCTTAGCGAAGCGTTAGTGGTTCGGTAGCACACAAGTGTTAAGATGAGGTGGTGTTGTGGAAATGGAACGTGCCACTACATGTGTAATCATGATGTAATAGATACACTTGCTTGACAAATGCAAAAGTTTATATGTATAGATTTCTAGTGAAACTATTTTTTAGCCAGTCAGAATCTGCTTCCTTTACTGCTCCAAATGTATATAGAAAATTAGAAATTAGATTTAATTTGTGGGGGTGACAGTCACCCTTGATTTTCTTCCTGACTGTCATTCTTGTTTTTTCAGTGGTGACAGTGAGAACCGTTTCCGGGACTTGCTGTTTTACAGGAATCAGGTATTCGAGGTGCTATCAGAGAAATGGATAATGCTCTACCGAGGAGAGGACCCTAATGTTGGACCCCAAGTACTAACATCGCTGTTTGAGTTATGTCTGAGCGAGGAGATGAATATGTCTCTCTGTAAGCCTTATACAGATGAGGAAATCGTTGATGCGTTGTTCTAGATTGATCCTCTCTGCATCTTACAGGGAAACTGGGACGACACGCTTTGGGAAGATGGAACCAAAGCAAAACATGTTTTTTTATTGTTTATGTGCATATGCCAAAGGGCGTGGATGCTACCGTTATACTGCTAATAACGAAAGTAAATAAAGCTCCCACAGAAGGTAAAGGATTATAGGCCCATAAGTCTTTGCAATGTCGTTGGTAAGGTTGTTTCTAAATGCTTGGTGAATCATTTGCGGCCTCATGACAATTTAATTTCTTGGAAAAAAGGGCATTTTTTACTGGCCATCTAATTACTGACAATACATTGATTGCTTTTGAGTGTACGGAGTAGTGGAAACTGAAGCCATGGCCTCACAATTCTAGAATCGGACTGCAGCTGTCTAGTAGAAAAGTGTGAAGACAGTATATTGACGTATGAATGATACCATCATTATGCAATGCATTACTCCTACTACTTTATGCTATCCCTTTGAAGTATATATGAATATATAAAAAAGGCAGTGGACAAGGGCGTATGCTTACTTGCTTATCTTCAGTTAGGCAAAACGTCAGGTTTGTATATATGTACACAGAAGGGGAGGTGTGACCTCGGTGTTACATATTTAATTAGCAAATAATTTAAGTCTTGATAAAACTTGCTAAAGAATTTCATGTGCTCTAAGTAGGTTCGTGGTTGTCATTAATGGTAACTAGCTAGAGTTACAAACTCTTTCAAGTAGAAAATGTAAAATGTAAAATCGGGTATTCCAGACATTTGGCTTTAAGAGCCACATTATCAATGCAATCAGGTGGGGGGCCGTCGACTTATTAAAAAAAAACTCTTTCAAGTAGATAAAAATTAATCCTTGCTAGGCAAGATCAAATGCTCTTGTTAATGATAAAAAAGTGCATGATATAGTTTTGTCTGAGTGCTTTCCATGAATCTAGTTTTCTATGTTTGTAAAACAATAAAAATGTGCATGATGTAGTGTTGCTTTGAGTGCATTGCATGAATTTAGTTTAATAGGAAAACAAAACACACACACGTAGTGCTGCTTGCTGCTACCCGCAGTCGTGTAGCCGCTGCCCTAGGTCCACTAGTCGTCTAACAAATCTAAGACGGCTGGTAAATGCGCTTAGTGATGGTTGTAGGAAGCGTCTCAATACTAACCCATCTCTAGTATTGAGCCATCATAGTTGTATCGTGGACTACAATATCCAAGACAGTTGTTATATTAACCCGTCTACAGTGCATATTTCTATGACACTTGATAATAACTGTCCATAATGGACTCACCATCTTTGTTTCATTCAGTAGTTGCCATGCCGTAATGCTCGTCTGCCTGTCCCTGTTTGTCAAGTCGTTGTCTCGCTAGCACATCTACTCGATGGCATGTCTGTAGCTGCCCCCTCGCTATTCTCTGCTGTTATCATGCCGTGTTGCTCGTCTGCCACCGTCTGTCGAGTCAAGTCGTTGCCCCAGCACTCGATGGCACCTCTACAGTTGCGCCCTAGACGTTCCTGTGACGCTACGTGGATGCCTAATCTCGCCAGGCCGAAACGAGAAGCCAAGAACAGCGCCTTGTCCTTCTCCGGAAGTAAAGAGGATTCACAACAATCACGAAATGAAAGCTAGCAACTAATGCTAAAATGCGAAAATAATGAACAAGAGAAGGGTTACAACTTATACAACTATTTTAAGGGATGGAGTATCAAACATCAAACTCCTGACCCTAAGCGAGATTTAATTATTTGTATATAGGACGTCACCACTTAAGAGTAGTCTCTGGATGGTTAATTAGGGGCCTGTCTACTCCCACTCGAGTGATTTAGGGGGGCGTGTCACTTGAATGGTGGATAGAGCCTGAGCACTGGATTCAGTGAGAAACAAAATCGGGTGTCTTTTATCTCTCCCAACTGTCAAAACTGGATCTCTCCCACACTCGGAGATGAGAAAATGTCATGCCCGTGAGCGGGAATAAATCGAGACACATTAATTATATGGTCTGTGGGCTGCCGCCACAGTGCTGTTAGATTGCTAGCTGCATGCAGCATGTCATCTTGTCTTTTGAGACGCGTCCACGGTGCAATGGAGAAGCAGCAGCAGAGCTCCGGAATGCTTCAGCGCTAAGCAAAAGAAGGATGCCATTAGAGTGGCGCACTGGTGCTAGACTGCTAGTGAAACATCCTCGATTTTTTCACGAAGGGAAAATTCATAGAATGAACAATAATATAAAGAAATAATCCATCACATTATCATATAACAGTTGATAAATCAAATCCGTAATTCGAAACTAAAATAAAGAAGTACAATAATAGGGTTTACATTATTTATTACAATGCCACATGGCGGATCATCAAAGTATAAGCATCCAAAACAGTTACGGAAGTAAGAGAACACTCACGGAAAGATCTTTATGAACCATGTTAAGCGTAGGCACGAGACTTTCTTAACCTTTTATTCCCAACATCACTTTGAAGCAGGTAAATCTGCACATCGTCAGATGTGTTCAGGCCATGGTCAGCACCGATGAGCTTTAGTGGAAAAGAAATAAAGGGATCTGACGATCTTATAGTTTGGCTGTGGTTTTCCAATGCATGCAAATAGTAATCAAGTTTATAATAATAAGTCAAGTTTTAACCCATTCCCAAATCATCCACACACATCCGTCCACCATCCCATCCATCCCAGATCCATCACCACCACCACCATCAAGACTCACTCTCAAGTCGACCAGGACAACTCCCTCTCGGCCTGTCTCAGCGGCCCGCAGCCCACAACATAGGGCTCATGGCCGAAAGTATTTCTCGGGGGAGGTAGCACACTCCTCTCGCTACCGACAGAAATGCAGGTCACAGAATGGACATAACTGAGGCCGCAGTATGCGCATAGATCGATCAACTCTGCAGAGCGTGTACACCCATAACCACTAGATCGCCATCATTGACATGTACATTGCCTAGGCTGATGCCGGATGTTCTTCTAACTGGACAATATCATCCTGCCTCCCAGCCCTAGAAAGTGACGGCTTACCTAGGACTACGATCAACAGCACTGGGCCCCCAAGTGGTACTGTTGAATAGAATGGTACAGGCTTGCCTCCATACCATTCCCCCTATCACCTCACTTCCGAGCAGTATGACATCATCCAGACTAGTTGAATTACCATCCCTTGTGGAAGCAAGAGTGAGTGGTGTGCACGAAAAGTCCGTGGTTCTGTTTCTCCCGAGACATCAGTTCCTAAGTGGGACCAGACAGGACGTCTTCATGAAATGAGGTTCTTCAACACCCCGCCTTCCGGAGGGCTCTCCACCCGGGGTCTTCTCAAGTCCCATCGCCTCCTCCCGAGGGCTCTCCACCTGGGGTCTTCTCATGTCGTCTGTACCTGCCACAGGTATGTGTCATGGGAATGCCCAGGTTGCATTCCTGGCAAGACTCGTCTCAAGAATCATCCCAAGACTCGTCGTAGATCCTATCTAGTCGTCTCAACCCTCACCCTACACCCTTCCGTAAGTCCCACCCCAAACTCAGATACTCATCATCAGCTCACCATGTCCATCAGATCCAACAAGTCCATCGAGCCTGGCATCCCCGCTAGTCCCTCCCAGGGGTTCATCATATCACGTCAAAATTTTAGCGAGTGAAGTATATAATAATAGCAATAACGGCGTAAAAGCGGGTGTCTAACCTAACAGCGGGTGAGTAGGTGAAAGGTTATGACAAGGCAGGAGTCATCAAGTCATAATTCTATCATGCAATCCTATCTCTGGTGTAAACATCGTAGAAAAGTAAAGCACTAGCAATTCTAGATATTAGCCATGTCTAATAGGATTTCTAAAAGAAGGTGCTGCCATGACACCTGCGATGTCGAGGTAGTAGTGGTACAAATCTTCTTCCTTCTATGTAGTCGATCAGCGGGATCTTCTCCTAGGTCGACTCCTCTCCAAGGGTCTTGTTGTCGATCACCGTCTCTTCCGACTCTGAAATTGAGACGTAATAGTCATGTTAGCGACTCCTATAGAATTCATAAAAAACAAATAAACATCAAAAAAATCCAAATGCACTCAAACATTAGCTTATGATGTAGACTTGATTTATAGAAAATTTAGACGCTTGTTTCATATTTTTCTGAGTTCGTATGAATTAGTTATGAATTTCTGAAGTTTAATACCATTCCTGAAAAAGATAAAGGGGCTGGTGTATAAATATGCGATAGGTGTCACTCTCTGGATGGTCCACGTGGCATGTTATGATTGGCCAGAACTAACACAGGGAATGACGTGTGGGACCGTGCTGACGTAGCATGCTGCTGACATGGCAGGTGGGGTCGCAGTGACGTCATGCTGACGTCTGTGTTGACCGGGTCAACCAAGTGGGTCGATAGCGGGCCGAGTAGGGCTGGGGACTGCATATGGGCCGGGCTGGCCCATGACATGTTAATCACTTGTATCTCCATTGGGCTTGGATCGGGTTAGGTCCATAGTGTCACAAGCCGATCCACAGTGGACCAGCAGCTCATGGTCCATGTCTAGCACATGGTCTATGTAGTCTGGGTTCATTGGATCAGGCAGCAGAGCGCATAGGCTTAATGCTCTGGTGCACAGTGGCACCCAGGCGGGGTCCACTGTCTGTTTCACGGTTCACATGGACCAGGTTCATCCAATCCCCTCCAACAACATTCATCCCCATCTCTCTTCTTGTTCATGGCGGAGCATCTCGCCGGCGGCGTGGTCACCTGATCCGGCACTATAGTGGGTCTTGGGCTTCCATAACTAGTGCATCGGCTTCGCGTCACCATGGCGAGTCGAGCAGTGGCCTTGCGGCAAGCTTCCGCAACCCACGGAGGCCGGCGTATGCTCGGTGGTGGTGCACCAGACGCTGCGTCCGTAAAGCATGGCCAGTGCCCGCGCTTAGCCCAAATTGGCAATTCAACCAGTCAATTGGGGTCATAACATGTCCTTTTTGCCCGTCGACGGCGACTAGAAGATACGACGGTGCCCTACCCGTGGTGAAGGCGCACGGCGGCTCCGGTGTGTACGGTGAGGACGACGGCAAGGCCAAGAACGAGGTCTTGGGCATCATCAATTGGCAGGCTGGGTCCATCATGTTGAGGGAAATCTCATCGGCCAGCCAAGGCACCGTGAGGCAACCAGAGCAGCGCACATGGGCGACGACACGACGGCGCTTCGCAGGTTGCCGGCGAGAGCATGGTGACGAGTTAAGGGTCTTTGGCGGTCATCTTTGGGCGCTTGCGTGCGCTTGCGTGCATAGCATCGAAGCAGGTCTAATTTGAGTCCAAGAGAAATAGGAGGCTGGTTGGTGGCGACCATATGGTTCGACGAAGCGTAACCATAGCAGAGGCGCGTGGTGGCTCCGGCGAACACGGCCTCCACGCGGACCATGGTCTTGGCGGGCTCGTCTCCTCCATTTGGCTGCGTAGCGTGGCGCTGCAATCCTCACAGATGCTCCCCGGCACAACTTCCCTGGATGAGGTGGCCGGAATAGTGGCGCAGGGCAGCAGTTCACGGCGGTGCTCTGGCACGAGCTCCAACTGGCAAGGTTCCAGTTGGCTGGTTTCTGAGGCTCCTTTTCCAGCGCTAGTGTGCGCACCGGGTGTGACACGATGAGGCGACTGTTGGCAGTCCTTAACTCAATTCTAACCTCGCCAACATTAGTATAGAATACACCAAAAATAATGTAGATAGGAGTTTTAAACTAACAAATTCCATAGTTTTGGTGTACAAACTTGTTTTGTAGGGCATATATGAAAATACACAATATTGGGCCAACAATGAAGGAAAATAACAACAATTCACACATCTCATTTCTTGGCCCAAGGCAAAACAAGAAGAAATAGCAGAGAAAGGCCAAACCAAGATGTGTCAGACCAAAACACCCCCGCACCACCAGTCCCCAGCATTGAATGTACCGCCTCACCGAAGAATGGGCCAGGCCGCTCAGTCGGTGCCTCGGCCGGCCCAGATGCGCCGGTCGGTGCACCCAGAGTGGCTCTGGTGCCCATCTTCGGTCTGTTGGCCCTGGGCTGCGTCTGGACCTGGCCTTCGGTGTTATTTTGGGCTAACACATCTTGGTTTGGCCTTTCTCTGCTTTTTCTTCTTGTTTTGCCTTGGGCCAAGAAATGAGATGTGTGAATTGTTGTTAATTTCCTTCATTTTTGGCCCAATATTGTGTATTTTCATATATGCCCTGCAAAACAAGTGTGTACACCAAAACTATGGAATTTGTTAGTTTAAAACTCCTATCTACATTATTTTTGGTGTATTCTATACTAAAGTTGGCTGGGTTAGAATTGAGTTAAGGACTGCCAACAAACTCCCCCACACTTGGTCCATTGCTCATCCTCGAGTAAAGATTGAAGGACCAAGATGGTTTATCTTCCCAAGATGTTGATCTATATACACATTATTCCGAGCTTCACCTACATCTTATGAACATTCATGGTGTCTACCAAATTATCATAAAGTTATTGAAAGACGGAATAGCCTGGATTCAAATCAACTTACTCTCCTCCTGCTTTAATATCTTGGTTTTTTGAGAACTTTTGTAATGAAAGATAGCTTAGCTCCTCAAGTGATGCTCTCGAATCACTCTTTGAATTTTTATTTTCTTTCCTCACCAAGAACCATGTTACTCATCCTACCTCTGTTGTGACAGTCTTAATATCTAGAGTTCATAGGTGGGGATGAGTTGCTACTTACCTTGCATTTGTTGTTGCATCAAGCCTCGGATCCTTGGAGGGAAGGACATACCCTTAGATCGAATCATGTGCAAGTGTGTGTGTAAGCATAGATGAAAATGGATCCTAATTTCTAAATGTTTTTGGTACTCCTTGTATCATGACTCTCTTTATTAAAGGATGAATGAAAATTTTAAAGAGTATGGGCTATAAAAGGAATTGCAAATATGTATATTTTTGAATGGGCACATGTATTTTCTTTCCCGTTGTTTATTGCTCAGATGCCCCTTGGCATAGATTTTTCTTTTTCTCTCTCTTTTTTTAGCATATCCCATATCTCTTTTCTGGCATATGAAGAATATGAATGAGAGATGTTATGATAACGATGATGAGTAAAAGTTTGGTGAATGATGAATGCGTGATTCTTAGGGTAAAAATCGGCAATATTATTTGGTGGAAATATGTGCAACTTCTAGTGTAGAAGTTGGCATTTTTTTTGTGGGTGCAAGTCATGCACGAACTCTTGGGGTGAGAGTCAGCAACATTATTTGATAGGTGGACGTGTGATTCGATCTTGGGAGTATGAAGCTTCTCTCAACATAAATCACAAAACTTGATACAACCCAACACAAGATAAATGGCTATGTAGCAAGTTTGTCATGTAAATGTATGGCACTGGTAGGAATTTATTCATCACTGAGGAGCATGCTATATATTTTGAGTTTTATAAATAAATCCTAAGATCATTGCAAGAGAAAAGTAAACTTCATGTCATCCTACTATCTCACATCCATCAATAACTTTGATAAAAAATGGGGTCCTTATCATAGAGTTGTTGACAGATATATCAGCTTTTTAGCAAGGAATAAAAAGTATACAAACCATTATCAATTGGTGAAAATGGAAATGGAGCATCATATTTTTAGTGTATAATCATTTTATTTTTTCTATGAAGAATATTGCAAGAGTGAGGGATGTGCAAACCAAATATTTTTGTTATGACGGAAGTTCGCGTGCACACCTCTTTGAATGGCGCCTCCCCCACACTTGTTTTTGTTTCTGTCTTTTTTATTTTCTTGTGTGCAGCAAAGAATAAAAACAAGTGGAGACATAGAGAGACACAATATGCATATATATATATTCTTTATTGAAACATTGCAAAACTTGATACAAGTAGGCACACAAAAGAATTCAAATTATAAATTGGAAAGGGAAATTGCTGAAATCAAAATGATGCGTGTGCCTAATTTTATTTCTAGAGAGTATGTTCTACCCCTGCTACCTTTGCGAAATCAGCGATTGCCTCATCCATTTCAAGATGAAAACATCTGATTTCTTCATCTAGTTGGAGATCAGTGGTGCATGCTTCCGCTAGCTTATTCTGAAGATGGTGGAGATAGCTAGAAAGTCTTTTGATCTCCTTGTGTAATTCATCTCTAATTGCTTCCTCCATCTTAGGTGGCTCCACATCAACAAAAAATCTAGTAGGCTGCCCCTGGATTGGAGGGTCACACACCTGCAAGGGTGCAATGGGGT
The DNA here is from genome assembly GCA_023333625.1 of Bothriochloa decipiens. Lineage (NCBI taxonomy): Eukaryota > Viridiplantae > Streptophyta > Magnoliopsida > Poales > Poaceae > Bothriochloa > Bothriochloa decipiens. The sequence continues at coordinate 25,344,712 of CM041635.1, forward strand.
AAGGTTCTCCAGCCTTTGTCATTAGGTCCTTCCCTCGCCCTCCTCCCGGTTGATCAACCCCTCCAACGGTGTAGGAAAAGGTAGGTATTTTGAAGGAAGAAGCATCAGAGGAGGAAGGCTTGGAGCGCTTGGAGGGACGGCTGCCCGCTGAAGTGCTCTTTTTGGGGATGATCTGCGGCACCTTGGGTGGAGGTTCAATGGCAAGAGGCGCATCACGATGCTTACTGGTTTCTCCCTTCTCTAGATAGTTTTTGGCAAAGGAAAGGGCTTTTTTCTTGTCGAAAGTGGAGCTAGGAAGGGCTAGGGGGCAGTGCACCATGGCTCAGAGCAGGGAATTCTTACTGGAATGTATGAGGAAGGAAGAGGAATGGCTTGTGCTTGATTTGTGGAAAGAATGAGAGTGAGGGGACTACTTATAGGAATGGGCAGGCACCTCTACACTCCTCTGAATCAATCAGGATGAAATCGTCATCAAGACCGACATCAAAAAGCGAAATTAAGCACGGTGGCAAAAATTCAGGGCGAGAGGAGATGGCAGTGGGCTGGCCAGTGCAGGTGGGTCGGCCGGCGCACCTGGAGCTCCTCTTCACCCAATTTTTCGTCCAGGTACAGAACCATGTGTTTGAAATTTGAAAAAGTTGTCAGTTTGGTTTATACGGTTATGATGCTCAGACTTAACTCACATAATGCTTATTATGCAAAGAGATTAAGCCACATTTTTAAACTTTCAAAATATTTTTGTATTATATTTTAAACAACATCAGCATTTTAGTTATAAAAGAATATAAATGAAATAGAAATGCTTGGTTTTGCTTAAAACAAGAAATCATGATTATTATTTTATAATTATAAAGAATAGTTTAATTAGCTTAATAAACATTTTTAGCAATTATTTTTCAAGGCATAATTAAATCTATTCTATCTATTTCTTGATCAAAATTAGAATTGTGAGATGGTGCAAGATAGGGTTTTAGTCGCTGACCATTAACCTTGAAGATATTACCGTCATCATCTTGAATTGTTATCTCTCCATGGGACGATGTATCGATGATGGTGTACGGTCCCTTCCACTTGCTCCGCAGCTTCCCTTCACCGAACAATTGCACCTTGGAGTTGAACAACAGGACTTGATCGCCCTGTCGAAACTCCTTGAGCTTGATGCGGTGATCGTGCCATCTTTTTGTTCTTTGTTTGTATAATTTGGTACTATGGTAAGCTTTCTCATTCCATTCCTCTAGCTCGGTGATTTGCTTTTGTCGGTTTCGCCCAACTAGCTTGAGATCCATGTTCCAGCTTTTGATTGCCCAATAGGCTCGATGCTCAAGCTCTACTAGCAGGTGGCAACTCTTCCCATAAACTAGCTGAAATGGTGACATGCCGATAGGGTTTTTATAAGTAGTCCGGTATGCCCAGAGTGCATCAGGAGGCTTTTTTTTCATCCTTTCCCCATATCATTGACCGTCTTCTGTAGGATATTTTTGATCTGTTTATTGGATTTCTCAGCTTGGCCACTTGTTTGTAGATGGTAGGGTGTAGAAATGTTGTGCTTGGCACCGAGCTCCTTCAAGAATGATCTGAATGTTTTATCAATGAAGTGTGATCCTCTGTCTCTTATCACCATGCGTGGTGTTCCAAAGAGAGGAAATATTATATCATGGAACATCTTTATGGCATGCTTGGCGTCTGCAGCTCTGCATGGCATGGCTTCCACCCAATTGGATACGTAGTCGACAGCAACAAGGATATACTCGCAATCTTGGGACTTCTGGAATGGTCCTATGGAGTCGATGCCCCACACATCAAATATTTCTATTTGAAGGTTGTAGTGCAGGGGCATCACATTGCGTGCTTTGATGTTGCCTTGGAATTGGCACTTTTGACACCTCTGAATGAATTCTTTGGTGTCCTCGTACATTGTTGGCCAAAAGAATCCACACAGCCAGATTTTGGCTTGTGTGCGAAATACTCCATAAAGGCCTCCGTACAGTGCTGAATGGCATTTCTCAATTATCTGTAGTCCTTCGGCTGTCGGTACACATCTCCTCAATAGGCCATCTGAACATACCCTGTACAGGTATGGGTCATCACATAGGTGATGTCTGCTTTCTACTTGCAATTTCCTTTGGTTTTCCCCTAGTGGTACGTACCCTGCAACCATGTAGTTTAGAATGTTTGCATACAATGGGGTGGTGTCCGTCACCTTGAGTATCATGTCATCGCATAGGAAGTCATTGATCAGCATTTCCTGCATGTTAGTGACTTGCATACGTGACAAATGATCCGCAACAGTATTCTCTACTCCTTTCTTATCTTTTATTTGTAGATCAAATTCTTGGAGTAAAAGAATCCAGCGAATAAAATGAGGTTTTTCATCTTTCTTAGTGAGCAAGTATTTAAGTGCAGCATGATCGGTATAAACAATAACTTTTGCTCCCACTAAGTAAGACCCAAACTTATTGATAGCAAAGACAACTATAAGGAGCTCCTTTCCAGTGGTAGCATAGTTAAGCGGAGCTCCTGTTAGCGTCTTGCTAGCGTAAGTTATTGCATGATGCTTTTTATCTTTGGTTTGGCCAAGGACCGCACCAATAGCGTAATCGCTAGCATCACACATAATCTCGAATGGTAAACACCAATCGGGTGGCTGAATAATCGGGGCCGAGATGAGTGCTTTCTTAAGGGTATGAAAAGCCTGTAAGCACTCATTAGTAAACTCAAAAGGTGCATCCTTAGCTAATAGGCTTGTCAGGGGTCTAGAGATCTGAGAAAAGTCCTTAATAAATCTCCTATAGAACCCTGCATGTCCTAGGAAGCTATGGATTCCTTTTATGTTTACTGGAGGAGGTAGATGCTCGATAACTTCGATCTTAGCCTTGTCTACCTCTATCCCCTGTTCAGACACCAGGTGCCCGAGGACAATGCCCTCTCCGACCATAAAGTGGCACTTTCCCAATTAAGTACCAGATCCTTTTCTTTGCACCTTTCCAAGACCCTGTCTAAGTTTTCTAAACAATGATCGAAAGTTTTTCCATGGACCAAAAATTCGTCCATGAAAACTTCCATGATTTCTTCAATCATGTCAGAAAAATAGACATCATGCACCATTGAAATGATGCGGGTGCATTACATTCTACGATAAGTGTATGTTCCATACAGGCATGTGAAGGTCGTTTTGCTTTGATCATTGGGATGGATGGGAATTTGATGATAACCCGAATACCCATCAAGGAAACAAAAGAAAGAATGTTTCTCTAACCGCTTCAACATTTCATCAATGAAGGGTAGATGGAAGTGATCTTTCTTAATTGCCGTGTTAAGTTTTCGGTAATCTATGCACATTCTCCATCCCGTGACGGTTCTTTGTGGAATAAGTTCATTTTTAGCATTTTCCACCACCATCACACCTCCCTTTTTGGGAACCACTTGGACGGGGCTAACCCAGTTGCTATGTGGTACGGGATAAATAATCCAGGCATGAAGAAGCTTGAGAACTTCCTCCTTCATGACTTCCCGCAATGCATTATTGAGCCTTCGCTGAGGCTCTCGTGTAGATGTACTAGACGGATCGATAGGGTTGCGATGGGTGCAAAGTGTTGGGCTTATCCCTTTAAGATCATCTAGGGAATACCCAAAGACCATCCTATACTTTTCTAGGATGGCGATGAGTTTGGTTGTCTCCTTGTCACTAAGTTTGTCACTTATGATGACAGGAGTTTGCGTGTCACCATTCAAGAAAGCATAACGTAATCCAGCGGGTAAGGGTTTAAGCTCAAGAGGATGTCGTGCCGGCACTTCCTCTTTGGGAAGGTCTATGCTCTTGCCTAAGTCATCTGTTTCATCCGTAAAGAGCTCTGTGTCTCTTTCTAAGGATGACTCGGGAGACTCAAATGGTCCTACCGACATGACTTCTGTGGGTGTATCATGAATCGGGGGAGGTTTTGCCACTGAGTTTTTAGCTCTTGTGACTTGAATAGAAAATGAATCTCTCCCCAACTTAATGTTCAGTTCCCCTGTTCTCAATGGATTAGCATAAAGCTTCTCCAAAGGGTGCCCAATGAGAATGTTGAAATCTTGGACGTCAAAGATATGAAAGTCTAAGTCCAAGTCGACATCTTCTCTGCGGAGAGTGACATTGTGTAAAATCTCAAATCCTTTTAGAAGTGTTCTAGGTGCTATTCGTAAGGACTTGTTGGTTGGAGTAATCGGTTTATCTCCTAAGCAAGAAGTTGCAAAGGAGTTTGACAAGATATTTACTCCTACCATTGGATTATACATTGTTTCTACCCAATCCCTGTGAGGTTTGCTTCGAATGGTCAAAGAAGGAGCGCGAATCTAAATCTCTTCAGAAGAGAGCTCTAATTCCGCTACCTATTTGGAACTCAAGAAAGTCGTTAACTTCCTAGTGGATTCCTTAAGAAAAAGGGATCTAGAGGCTCATCAGGAGTTGTAGGGATGGGAGGTCTCCTTTGACATGTGTAATTCAAGGTATTTCTGAATTCTTTGAAAAGATCATCCTCGAAAATGGGAAGATCCAAAGATTGGATGTCTTCCTTTTGGCTTTCTGGTTTGGGAGAGGGTCTCTCTATAGATGTCATGGGTTCGGCGAGTGCCAAAGAGACTTCCTCTATAGCAGGCTCGGGCTCAAACCAAATAGGTTCTAGCGGAGGCATGTTTTCTAGGATACGTTCTAGAAGTGCTTCGCCTTTTGCTGTGGTAAGATGAGCAAAAGAGCCACCGGCTGCTATGTCGAGCTATAGGGAAGACTCTTTTCTAAGACCTAATAAAAAATGCTGCAAAAGCACATAGTTTGGTATAGACAAATCTAGGCTGGATCTTGTTAAAATCAAGAATCGGCCCCAGGCTACTGCTATAGTCTCACTATCTTTTTGTTGGAAGCTGAGTGTCTCTTGTCGCAGGGAAGCGATGCGAGATATAGGGAAGAATGCAACACAAAATTTGTGTCATAAGTCTTCCAATCTCTGTTTACCTTGCCTACGGTGTGGGCGTACCATTGTTTCACTCTCTTGTTAAGACAGAAGGGAAACAACTTCCACCGCAATGTTTCTTGTGACATGCCTGAGATGGTCAGGCAAGCACAGAGCTACTCAAACTCTCATAAGTGATGATAGGGATTTTCATAATCCAAACCTAAAAAGGCTTGGTCCTGAACTATGGCTATGAAGCCTGAGCAGAGCTCATAACTAGAAGCTATGATTGGCTTCAAGGATTGTGGAATTTCGATGAGCTCGCCCTTTGGAGCAGAGAGATTGTGAATCGTAGGTAGCTCCATGTGTATTTTTTGTTTTCAAAAAGAAAAGAAAAGAAGAAAGCAAAGGTAGAGCACGATACACGGGCGACTAGGTTCGTAGACAACTGCACTAACCGCTTCCTCGGCAACAGGACCAGAAATGCTTGTTGGTGTTTCTTAGCGAAAGCAGCAGAATCTGCAAGTGCACGGAATACCGTTGTGGCACTTCACCCAGTGATCCACAGGGTATCGTAATTTCCACGAGGAAATGGTGTAGTGCAGAAGGTTACTAAGCTAGTTGCCCAGAGGACAGAGATAGATAACTTGGATAGTGAGGTTTTCTAAAGGTCGATTCCCTAAAGAAGGATATCCAAGTCGCTAATACCTTACTTCGGGCATCGGGGCGCACCTGGACTGCCAGGTGATACTAGCCTGTAGCTCTACGCCAAACCCGAACATGGGGGATTATAAGGGACAGACAGGGGTGTCACCACCTGCCGCCTACCCCTCAACCGTGGGGAATGAGGCAAACGAAGGTAACTCCTAGCTTAGACACATGGCTATGCTATTCGTTACAGCTCAAGCGTTGGCCAGGAACTTCCGTCTTTATCCGGAGTCCTCTACTAGAACTTTCATCAAAGAGATGGATGACAAACACGTAAGATAGAAATGAACAAGAATAGTCTTACCAAAAGGAATATAACCAAAAGGTAAACATGGGTTTCTTACTTCAAGTAGCAAGACGCCCATTGAGGTACAAGCGGGGAGGGAGCCAACAACTCCGGCCCTCCTCCACCAGGAAGACAATGCTCCTGAGAACCTCCGAAGAAAGCTCCACTAGCTTGATCTCACTCACTCCCTACTTGAGCTAGCTAGAAGCTAGGTAGTGGCTCTACTCTCCCTCTTGTATACTATGCTAGAGTGTGTGTGAAGAGGAAGAAGAATGGAATGTGTATGATGGATTTGATCTATGTGTGATATGGAATGGAGGTGGAGAGCCTCTCTTTAAATAGTGAGTGAAACAAATAGCGTAGATGTGGTGTCTAAGTTAGGAGTTACCTTTGTTTGCCTCGTTCCCCATGGTTGAGGGGTAGGTGGCAGGTGGTGATAGCCCTGTCCGTCCCTTGTAGTCCCCCATGTTTGGGTTCGGCGTAGAGCTATAGGCCAGTATCACCTGGCAGACCAGGTGCGCCCCGGTGCCCGAAATAAGGTATTAGCGACTTGGATGTCCGTCTTTAGGGAATCGACCATTAGAAAACATCACTACCCAAGTTATCTATCTCTCTCCTCTGGGAAACTAGCTTAGTAGCCTTCTGCACTACACCGTTTCCTCGTGGAAATTATGATACCCTATGGATCACTGGGTAAAGTGCTACAATAGTATTTCCATGCACTTGCAGATTTTGCTGCTTTCGCTAAGAAACACCAACAGTGGCCCAGCCCAGGGATTAATGAAATCCATGGTCCAATGGTTTTGCTACTATGACGACTCACCATGGCTGGCATGGACACAGTGGCGGCATGGTGGTCAAGACTGAGCTGGCATCCTCCTGACACCGTGGAGCCAAGGGGCTAGGCTGGGCATGTGCACGGTGTGTGTGTGTCTATGAGGCTAGAGATGTCCTTGGCCTATGCGCTTCTAGTGTGGAGCACCATGGCTGACGATGCAGAGGTCCGGGCTGGATAAGGGGCTCGGTGGCGGCTCACCTAGCGTGTAGGCGATGAAGGGCTCGGTGCGGTGGAACAACATGATGGCGAGGTGGTACATGTAGTTGAATACGAGCTTGTGATAGCAGATTGACAATGCACATACTTTGGTGAGGTCCTCCTCCTCTTTGGCGGTGGCTCCCTTCTTCCTCTCTCTCTTGGTCTTGGAGTGGTGTTGCCGTGTAGAGCGAGCAGCGGACACGGCGTCATCATATAGGCACAGCTCCACTCTGGCGACTCAGGCATGGTGCAGCAGCTTCCGATGGTGGCATCTTCTTCCTTCACTTTGCCTCCTTCTTTCTTCTCTCTTGCTCTTCCTTCCCTTCCTGTTCTCCTTGTGGCAGCTGCTGGGAGGCCACAGAGTGGTGACAATGATGTAGCAGTGGTTCTTCATGGTTCCCTCCTTCGACGTGCTCTGACGGCGATGTCCTGCTCCAGCGGCTCCTCTGTTCTTTACCTACCTCCTTCTCCTCCTTTCCTACCCTCCTTCTCCAAATTGGTGGTGGTTGTGTCAAATTGGGTAGCCACCAAGGTGGCGACGAGGGCTGGAAAACCTAGGGCTCCAGTGTAGGTAGTTATAGGCCGAGGCGATCAGGATGGTATGGTGGACGGTGATACGAGTGTGGGAGCGATCAGGTGGCTAGGGAGGCTTCCGGCTATCACCATCATGCTTGGATGGGTCCCAATTGGCAGCGAGAGGCGCCAATTTATCTTCATGGCCAAGGCAACCGGGGAATAGGTGCACGGCAAGGTCATGGCCACAGCGCACCCAGGCAGAGTATCACACCGCGAGTATGAGGCTGTCATTTTGGGAATATGCCCTAGAGGTAATCATAGAGATCATGATATTCCAGTTGTATCTATGACATGCATTAAGTGTTCATTGAATATCCATTATAGACAACTTGTGTTGATTGGCAATTATGTGAATTGTTTGTGGAACTCAATTACTTGAATGGTTATTCTAAAGTTGTCCCTGGTTGGCTTTCTTGTGAGAACACACTTGAATATTAGATCAACACATGTATTAGTTGATGGCTATGTTTCACAAGTCATGGACATGGAGATGTCAAACTAATAATGTGGGCACATATGAGACATGTAGGCTGGATTGACCCTATGTGGGCACAAACTGGAGATGTCATAGTGGTTCGTCTGATATGATCTTTGCGTGCACATAGGAGTTGTCACGCCTTGCTAGAGGCCGCTGTCAACTATTGGGTGAGTAGGAGTACTCGGCCCATGTTAATTTGTGCGTGAACCCATAGGGTCACACGCTTAAGGGGCTGGAAGCCTAATTCAGGTTGGACCCGAATTAGACAAGGCTTAGGGTTAAAAATGGGCCTTCAACTCGTGAGCTCATTAGGGACGCTTATATAAGAAAGGGGAAGGGGCATGGCCAGGAGGTTACACGCCTTGAACAGCCGTCGTCGCCCTCCTCACGCTCGCGCCTTCTGCTCCTCATGGATCTAGCAGTCCGGAGGCGCATCGCTTCTTCCCTGCACGTGTGGGATTCCTCAGAGGTGCTGCATCTGGAGCACTAGGACAAACCGCATGAGGGGACTGAGGTGATGGACGACCACGCAACTGCACTGCCTGCTGTGACGTGTACGACTACATTGAGTCATCTTCCGCTGCACCTATGCGTCCAGTGGTAATCCCGTAACCTGTAACTAGCAATAGATCCTGGTTTATGAGGTAGAAAAGTTTTGTTTTCTAGCTAGAGTAGCATCCTCATAATCCAACAGTGGTATCAGAGCTGTTACTGCCTCGTTATAGGTTCAGTTTTGGGCATATAGTTGATATGCAGGAATAGTAGATGCGATCTACTAGGTTTGGTTGCACATGTTGATTACTATTTGTGAAACGGGGTGGTAGATGGAAACTCAATCTGTTTTCATGCTCTTGTTGCGTGGCCGTGTAACAATGTACTCATACCGGTCAGTTTAATCCGCCACCTGAGTTATGTGATACACGTAAGACCATACATGTTGGGCATAGATCAATGGGATTGATCTAGTGAAAATAGAGGGACTCCAAATGATTCGGATTCAGGTTAATGAGATCAATCTGATGAGATTTTCATAATGATTTCATAGACCACCATTGCTACCTGTCATAGCGCATAGAATTGTTCTACGCCTAACTTGTTTTTGTAGGGTATGATGTGATTGGTATGGCCCATGTGTATGTATGTAATTTTTCATGGCCTGCGTGTCATGTAAGCAACACGGCTGGAGCCATATGTGTTGCCATTTGATGTATTGGCCTACGCGCCATCTTGTGATTATGTGACTATGTAATTAGTATAGCTTGTGGCAAGATAGTTCTTGGAGGACTTATCACAAGAAGGATGGCACAGATGGATCATGGAGATGGAGATCACCATTCATTAAAGGGCCATACCATGTCACTATGTGTGAATGTGATTCTCATTACTATGTTCTACTTTCACATGCTATTATGCTTTGTCTACATGAGTGCGGTAGTGAAGTAGAATGATCCCTCAGCAATGTTTAAGTTGAATGCTTCCCCAAACCTTGCACTGTCATAAGTCTTGTACAATCGGTGGTGGGTCTATGAAATTAGGGTGCCACTGGTTTTCCTCGACTAGGCAGGTTCGTATCGGATACTTACTGCAAGAAGGTTTCGTTACTTGAACAAGGTTATCCTAACGGTTAGGGATCTTGAAGCATGGTAAGGTTGAGTGCTTGGCATAGGGATGCTAGCCCAACAACAAGAGTCATATGAGATATGATTAGCAAGGTGTTGCTTACCGATCTACCATACCGACTAGCGGTGATGCTAAAGCTCACTGGTCGGGATGTTAGTTGTGGGTCTTGAATCACTAAATATCAATTGAGGGATATTGATTTTAGTGGGAGTATATTCTATTTGATATAATTTACTCCTTCATGGATACATTGTCTTAGTATTTTGCATTACTTTTGTTGTAGATGGCCGCTCACAATCAACCATTTTCTTTGCGTACAATTCTTGAGAAAGATAAGTTGAATGGAACAAATTACGCGGATTGGGTCCGCAACCTGAGAATTGTTCTCAGGGCTGAGAAAAAGGAAGATATTCTAGACACCCCATTACCAGATGAGCCCGAAGAAAATGCACCTGCTACTGAAAGAACCGCTTACAGGAAATCATGCGATGCTGATCTTGAAGTGAGTTGCCTTATGCTTGCTTCCATGGAATCTGATCTACAGATGCAGTTTGACAACAATCACTCAGGGAACGATATGATCGTGGCACTTGAGGAGATGTTCCGCACAAAGTCCAGGACTAAAAGGTTCAATGTCTCTAAGGCGCTTGTGGAAACCAAGCTTGCAGAGGGTGCAGCAGTAGGACCACATGTAACCAAAATGGTTGGTTACACTCAAAGGTTGGAGAAGCTAGGCTTCCCAATCAGCCAAGAGTTGGCTACTGATCTTACCCTCTCGTCTCTTCCGCCTAGCTATGGAAACTTCATCTCGAACTACCATATGCATGGGGCCTAGAGAGGCTTGAGTGAACTATGTGGTATGCTGAAAACAGCAGAAGCCGACATCAAGAAAGGTGCCGGTAGTAGCCATGTGTTGGCGGTCCAGAACAGACCTCGGTTCAAGAGGAAGGGCAAGAAGAAGGGCAAGGCTAAAGATGAGATCTCTAAGCCGAACCCATCTACTGCTAAGGCTGGACCATCTGCAAATTCTGATTGCTTTTATTGTAAGGGGAAAGGTCACTAGAAAAGGAATTGCAAGGAGTACTTGGCGTCCTTAGAGAAGGATGGCGGCGGTAAAGGTATTACTGCTACTTGTACCCTTGTTGTTCATGTTACAGACATTTTTCTCTCTAACTCCTATATCAATTCCTGGGTATTTGATACCGGATCGGTTGCTCATATTTGCAATACAATGCAGGGAATGATAAGAAGTAGAAGCATGGAAAAGGGAGAGGTTGACTTCCACGTGGGCGACAATGCAAGAGTTGCTGCATTGAACGTCAGGACGATGCAACTTCACCTGCCATCAGGATTTATCATGGGATTGAATAATTGTTATTTTGTTCCTAGCTTAAGTTGAAACATTATATCACCTTCATGTTTGATGAAGGATGGTTATTCTTTTGTGATTAAAGACAATGGTTGTGTGATCTCCAAGAATGACATGCTGTGGCTTTTGCATCCATTGTGAATGGATTATTTATTTTAAATCTTGATGATGCACCTGTCTGTAATGTTAGTGCTAAACGGCCTCGGCTTAATGAGTTAAGACCTACCTATATGTGGCATTGTCGCTTGGGTCATATAGGTGAGAATCGCATGAAGAGGCTCCATGATGATGGTCTTCTAACTTTGTTTGATTTTGAATCATACGAGACATGTGAGGCTTGCCTGCTAGGCAAGATGACCAAGGCGCCATTCAAAGGATTTCCTGAGAGGGCGTTTGACTTGTTGGAACTTGTACATACTGATGTATGTGGACCAATGAGCATGACAGCTAGAGGCAGATTTCAATACTTCATAATTATTACTGATGACTTTAGTAGATATGGATATGTCTACCTAATGAAGCATAAGTCTGAAACATTTGAAAAGTTCAAAGAATTTCAGAATGAAGTAGAGAATCAACGTGGCAAGAAGATCAAGGCCTTGTAATCTGATCGTGGAGGTGAATATCTAAGTCACGAGTTTAGCAATCATCTTAAGAGTTGTGGAATTGTTCCATAGCTTATGCCACCCAGAACGCCTTAGAGAAATGGCGTGTCTGAGTGATGTAATCAGACCTTGTTGGACATGGTTCAGTCCAGATGAGCCAGTCGGACCTACCTTTATTGTTTTGGGGATACGCTCTAGAAACAGCCGCTTTCACATTGAATAGGGTTCCATCTAAGTCCGTAGTTAAGACACCATATGAGATGTGGACTGGTAAGAGTCCTAGTTTGTCTTTTCTGAAAATTTGGGGTTGTGAAGTTTATGTCAAACGACTTATATCAGATAAACTAACACCCAAATTGGACAAGTGCTTTTTCGTGGGATATCCGAAGGAAACTTCAGGGTATTATGTCTATAACCGGTCAAAGGGCAAAGTGTTTTTTACTCAAAACAGTGTTTTCTTAGAGAAAGAGTTTCTCTTGTATGTGGATGACATACTATTGATTGGGAATGATATTCCTATGTTGCAATCTATAAATACTTCACTGAATAACAGTTTTTCTATGAAGGATTTAGGAGAAGCAACATACATCTTGGGCATTATGATCTATAGAGATAGGTCGAGAAGGCTAAAAGGATTAAGCTAGGATACTTACATTGACAAGATGTTGAAGAGGTTCAACATGGAACAGTCCAAGAAAGGGTTCTTGCCTGTGTCACATGGTGTGTGCTACAGTGATAAGCAGTGTCCTTCCACTGATGCTAAGCGCAAACGCATGAGTAAGGTTCCATACGCTTCGGCAGTTGGTTCCATCATGTACGCCATGATATGTACTCGTCCAGATGTAGCCTATGCTCTAAATGTTGTGAGCAGGCATCAAGCCAATTCTGGTAAGAGTCACTAGATGTTGGTTAAAAACATTCTTAAGTACTTATGAAGGACTAAGGATGTGTTCCTAATCTATGGAGGTGAGGAGGAGCTCGTTGTAAATGGTTACACCGATGCTAGCTTCCAAACCGACGGGGATGATTCACTATCTAAATCAGGTTTTGTGTTCACAACAAATGGTGGTGTAGTAAGCTAGAAAAGTTCCAAGCAGGAGATGGTGTCTGATTCTACAGCAAAAGCTGAGTACATTACAGCTTCTGGCGCTGCAAAGGAAGGTGTTTGGTTGAGGAGGTTCCTCATTGAGCTTGGTGTGTTTTCGAATGCGTCGGGCCCATTGAATTTACATTGTGATAACAATGGGGCGATTGCACAGGCTAAGCAGCCTAGGGATCACTAGAAGAACAAACATGTACTCTGGAAGTTTCATCTCATTCGAGAGTTTGTGAAACAAGAAGAGATCAAATTGTGCAAAATACATACAGATTTGAATGTAGCAGATCCTTTGACAAAGGCTCTTACACAGCCTAAGCATGAGGCGCACATGAGGTCTATGGGGATTAGACATCTTAGAAATTAACTCTAGTGCAAGTGGTAGACTGGTGGGAATATGCCTTAGAGGTAATCATAGAGATGATGATATTCCAGTTGTATCTATGACATGCATTAAGTGTTCATTGAATATCCATTATAGAGAACTTGTGTTGATTGGCAATTATGTGAATTGTTTATGGAACTCAATTACTTGAATGGTTATTCTAAAGTTGTCCCTGGTCAGTGTTCTTGTGAGAACACACTTGAATATTAGATCAACACATGTATTAGTTGATGGCTATGTTTCACAAGTCATGGACATGGAGATGTCAAACTAATAATGTGGGCACATATGAGACATGTAGGCTGGATTGATCTGACATGAGAAAGTCTCTATTCACATCATATACGTTATGTCCTTAAACCTAAGATTGTGGTATGTACTCAAGATGTGAAACGGCCTACTTAGGGACTATTAAATGCTGCTCCGTAACTGGGTAGTTATAAAGGTGGTCTTCGGGTGGTCGGGAAGCGTGCTATGAGACATAGACAATCAAGATGGAATTTGCCCCTCTCTACATGTGAGAGATATCACTAGATCACTCAAGTGATTGGACAACAAATGCATGGCCGTGCTTGGGTTAAGTGTTAACCCACGAGTTGAACCATATATCGAGTGGCAAAGGGAATAACTTGTATGTGGTCATAGTGGTTCGTCTGATATGATCTTTGCATGCACATAGGAGTTGTCACGCCTTGCTAGAGGCCGCTGTCAACTATTGGGTGAGTAGGAGTACTCGGCCCATGTTAATTTGTGCGTGAACCCATAGGGTCGCACGCTTAAGGGGCTGGAAGCCAAATTCAGGTTGGACCCAAATTAGACAAGACTTAGGGTTACTAATGGGCCTCCAACTCGTGAGCTCATTTGGGATGCCTATATAAGCAAGGGGAAGGGCGCGGCCAGGAGGTTACACGCCTTAAACAGCCACCATCGCCCTCCCCACGCTCGCGCCTTCTGCTCCTCGCAGACCTAGCAGTCCGGAGGCACATCGCTTCTTCCCTACATGTGTGAGATTCCTTGGAGGTGCTGCATCTAGAGCACTGGGAGGAACCGTGCGAGGGGATTGACGTGATGGACAACCATGCAACTGCACTGCCTGCTATGACGCATACGACTACATCAAGTCATCTTTCGCTGCACCTGCGCGTCTAGTGGTAATCCCGTAACCTGTAACTAGCAATAGATCCTGGTTTATGAGGTAGAAAAGTTTTGTTTTCTGGATAGCGTAGCACCCTCATAACCCAACATGTCGGGTGATGCTTGGCAAGGTGGCGGCATCTAGGACATCCATGGGAATCAGGTGGTGGAGGAGGTTTATTTCGTGGCTACGCGAGGGACAAAGGAACCAGGGCATCTCACAAGAACGCCGACTAGGGACAACTTTAGAATAACCATTCAAGTAATTGAGCTCCACAAAGAATTCACATAATCACCAATCCATACAAGTTGTCTATAATGGATATTCAATGAACACTTTATTAATCATGGATACAATCAGAATATCATCATCTACATGATTAGCTCTAGGGCATATTCCCAACAGTCTCCCACTTGCACTAGAGTTAATCTCTTAGATGTCTAATCCCCATAGACCTCATGTGCACCTCATGCTTAGGCTGTGAAAGAGCCTTTGTCAAAGGATCTACTACTTTCAAATCTGTATGTATTTTCAATATTTGATCTCTTCTTGTTTCACAAACTCTCGAATGAGATGAAACTTCTAGAGTACATGTTTGTTCTTCTGGTGATCCCTAGGCTGCTTAGCCTGTGAAATTGCCCCATTGTTATCACAATATAAATTCAATGGGCCCGACGTATTCGGAAATACACCAAGCTCAATGAGGAACCTTCTCAACCAAACACCTTCCTTTGCAGCGCTAGAAGCTGTAATGTACTCAGCTTCTGCTGTAGAATCAGACACCGTCTCCTGCTTGGAACTTTTCCAGCTTACTGCACCACCATTTATTGTGAACATAAAACTTGATTGAGATAGTGAATCATCCCCGTCGGTTTGGAAGCTAGCATCGGTGTAACCATTTACAACGAGCTCCTCCACACCTTCATAGATTAGGAACACATCCTTAGCCCTTCGTAAGTACTTTAGGATGTTCTTAACAAGCGTCCAGTGAGGTTCACCTGGATTAGCTTGGTACCTGCTCGCAACACTTAGAGCATATGAGACATCTGGTGAGTACATATCATGGCATACATGATGGAACTAATGGCCAAAGCATATGGAACCTTACTCATGCAGTTGCGCTCTTCATCTGATGAAGGACACTACTTGTCACTAAAGTGCATACCATGTGACATAGGCAAGAACCCTTTCTTGGACTGTTCCATGTTGAACCGTTTCAACACCTTGTCAATGTACGTGTCTTGGCTTAATCCTATTAGCCTTCTCAACCTATCTCTATAGATCTTAATTCCCAACATGTATGTTGCTTCTCCTAAATTCTTCATAGAAAAACTATTACTCAGTGAAGTCTTTACAGATTGCAACATAGAAATATCATTCCCAATCAATAGTATGTCATCCATAAACAAGATCAGAAACACAATAGCGCTCCCACTTACTTTTTGGTAAACACAAGGTTCTTCTTCATTCTGACAGAATCCAAACCCTTTGACTACCTCATCAAAATGAATATTCCAACTCCGAGATGCTTGCTTTAACCCATAAATAGATTTCTTAAGCTTGCATATCTTTCCAGCATTATTATTATCAACAAAACCTTTGAGCTGTATCATATACACGTACTCTTCTAAATACCCATTTAGAAAGGTTGTTTTAACATCCATCTGCCATATTTCATAATCGAAATATGCAGCAATTGCTAGAATGATCCGAATAGATTTAAGCATCGCTACCGACGAAAAAGTCTCGTCGTAGTCAATTCCTTGAACTTGCCAAAAACCTTTTGCAACAAGTCAAGCTTTATAGATGTGAACATTTCCGTCCATATCCTTCTTCTTCTTAATGATCCATTTGCTCTCTATGGGTTTAACCCCATCAGGCGGGTCAACCAAGTTCCAAACTTGATTGTCTCCCATGGTGTCACACCCTGGTTTCCAAAGAAGACCAGAGGTCATCATATGTGTGCCCAGGAAGTCCACACATACAATAGAAAATGGTAATATCAGAAAAACAATGTATTATATAGAGGAAACATATGTATTTAACACTTACACAATCAGAGTAACACGGAACGTTGGCTAAGACTTCTCTTTAGTCTTCATTCTTCTCAGGGACAGTTGACTGGGGGCTCCGTATGCCAAACACTTCCAATACCCAATTTCTTTATCCTTCCTTTGTGAAACACTTTACTACATACTATAGCAAGGGTGAGTTCTATGTCAAAACTCAGCAAGTACAGGTGGAAAGTAATGACATGCATGGCTTATACAAAGGTAAGGCTGAAAGGTAAACTACGGTAGCATTTTAAATGTAGCAATTAATATTTAACAAGTTGCAACCTATTCTCTAATCACCTCGGTTGAAACATCCAACCCTTTATTAAGGTTCAACTGGCATTTAATAAATCATTTATCATCACAGATATAAGCATATATCATTAATATCATTAACCTTGATATTGCCATCTCAAGCAACACAGGATTGCCATCCCGTTCAGATACAGAGGTAGCCAACTCCTCAAACAACTTCACCATGATTTAACAATTTATTCCATTTGGCTAATCATGCGAGGATCTGGGCCGCTCATGACTATGAGCACAGACGATATATCAATTTTAACTCTGCACAGAGGTGTACACTTTCACTCTAGATTATGATTACTCTTGGTGCCCGAGGCGATCAGCCTCTTAGCCCACTGCCGAGATAGGCTGGCAGAGGTCACAACGAGGTCCTTCATAGGGTCATAGGCAGTGGTAACCCGATCTGTGATGTCCCAAGCAAATGAGAGATGTACTCGTAGCCACTGCCCCGGTCTACGGATCAACCAGAACTCCCATGCTAGGACTTGTAACACCCTTCACGCCATAGCTATGCTACCCGTCGGTAAGCCACCCTCCTACCTATGATGATCCTGCTAACAGACCAAGCCAGAGCCCATTAGCCTGGAGATGTACGGAAGTCCTAGGTTGCCGCTCCATGAAAGGACCACAAGGGGGAGGAGATACGGATGCCCCCATCGCTACGAGCCCACTAACATCCGTTCCCCCTTCTTTCACCGCCAACCAACGATGCGGACATGCATCAACTTCTCCAATGGCCGAAGCCAAGAGCCCAAGGCTATAACATATTTAAGAAGCAAGTTTTATCTTCATTAGGCAGGTGAAAGGTGAGGTAGAGCACTAGCAACCTAATGACCTATCAACTAAAAACCCCCATAGGTGATATATGGATAGAGTGGCTAGTCATCCCTATGGTTTGCCGATTTAAGACACATGCAATGTATTAATTAAAAGTGAATAGGCATAATATGATCAAAGGTTCTTGCACTTGCCTTAAATCCAAAGTCTAGCTGCTCTTCTGGCCTCCAGCTTCAGCTGCATTTGTCGATCCTCAGCTCTTAGTCTTCAGCGTTAACAAACCGCACTTCGTCTAGTCGTAGCAACCAAACAACCCAAACAAACACACAAAAAGACAAGACTAAGAACAATACACCAATCAAAAGGGAAACTAAAAAATAGAACGGTCTAAATGGCCAAACTCGGGGCTACAGTCACAAGCAAGAACGACGAACGATGGATCTATCGTTAAAGAAAACACGGCTATCGAGGTACTTGCAACAAGCAAAGAGACAAATTTTAAGATTGATGCATTTACTAAAGCAAGATGCGAAACATATAAGAAAGACATAAAGTCAAAAGAGTTGGATGATATTGAAATGTAAAGCAGGTCTAAACATTAGTCATACTCTATTTATAAGCAATTATATTATCTAAGCCAATTAAACATTCATAATTTATAAAGCTTAGAACATGCGAGTGCATTAAAGAAAACATCATATGCTTAAAGATTAATTTAAGCAGGACATAAAGGACAAGACATGTTGATATTAAACATAGAGCATTTATGATTCAAGGTTGAAGTAAGAATGCCATGTTTCCAATGTAACTCTAAACAAGTCATAATTAATAAAGAAGCATTTAAGTTGGTACTAGTCATACTGACAGTCATGTATGAAAACTCAAGGTACAAACCAAAATTACTTTTATACAAGAGAGCACATATTAATTAATCAACAAGATTACTTACATAACACTTGATGTGCAAACATTATTGATAACAAGCAACATACGTTGACATGATCGCAACACAAGGACAACGAAAGCATAGCCCTAGGTTGCTTTTATTTAGTTGAGCATCAACTAATTATTACACAAGTGAACAAGATTAAATGCATAGACATATGACATCATGGAGATCATATTTCACACAAAACTTAAGGTTGACACATTCGTAGCACAAAGAGATCAGAAATAGAAACCCTAGTTTACTTTTATTTATAAAACTATTAAATAATTATTAATCCAATTAACATTTAAATCAATAAATAAATTCACAACTAAATGACATGAAAACTAGTAGCACTACTGTGTAGATCATGACGACACGAAACTAACGCAACTAGAATCGCTCGAATCGGAGTTAAAATGGTGAAACGGCGGAGATTATACGATCAATGGCAAAACTGTAAATAAATTGCTTGATGGCAAAGTCATAAATACCTCGTCTTCTACCTCTGTAGGCCATGGCCATATCAGCCAGGCTGCAGCTCGTGCCGGGGAAAAGGGGCCTCGGCCCTGGCCTGGTGCGGCCTGCTACGGCCAGCAGCTGCCGGCGGCGGCCTACTATGGCAGGCGGCGGCCTGCTGCGGCCAGGTACGGCCGGCGGCGGCCAGCGGCAGAGCTTGGGAGAGGGAGGACCACGGCCCTCGGCCGAGACTTGGTCGGCCGGCAGTGGCTGGCTGTGGCCGGTGGCCGCTGGCTGTGGCCGGTTGCGCGTGGCTAGGGTTTGCCAAGTAGCTGTGGCGCACGGGGCTGGCCCTCTTTATAGCCGGTGAGGAACTAGTTGGGCTGAAGCCGCTGGGCTTGTCCCATTGGGTCGGCTGCTGCTGCTGGTGGCCAGGTTTGGCCACTGATGGCCGGCTGGGGCTCATTGTGGCTGGCCGGAGTTGGCCATGTCCTGCTAGAAGTGGCCAGGCTTGGCCAGAGATGGCCAGAGAGGGCTCAAGGTGGCCGGGGAAGGCTATGGCAGGCTTGTGGCCACTGTGGCCAAGCTATTGTTAGCTGTGGCTGGCCGAAGTTGGTCATGGCCGGCTGCAAGTGGCATAGGTGGCTGTTGCTGGCTAAATTTGGCCAGATGAAGCTAGGTGAGGCCAGGTGTGGCCCAAGCTAGGTAGGAGCTGGCCAAAGCAAGCTAGGATGCCTTGAGGATGGCAAAGGGTTGTTAGGCCGGACTACTGCTGGCCTTGCTATGCTGCGGATGGCCAAGTTTGGCCACTGGTGCCTGGCTGCGGCTACTGCTAGCCTGGCTAGGGTGGCCATGGCCGGCTAGAGCTAGCTAGGACTGGCTAGAGCGGGCCAGTTAAGGCTAGGAGAGGCCAAAGCAAGCTAGGTCAGGCCAGGATAGGCTAGGGTAAGCCAGGGATGACTGGAGCTTGGTAGGGATGGTGTCTAGCTATAACGGTGGCCAACACTATAGAAAGAAAGAAAATCTCTCTCTCTCTAAGCAAGAGAAAGGATTTTTCTGAAAACATTTTCCCAAAACCTTCTTGAGGCAAACTTGGATTTTCAAAGCTTTATTTTCAAAATCAAAGAAAACCTAGACGTGACTTGCTCGAGATTTAGAAATTCTTTTTCACACCAGCAAAACCAAGCAAAGCACCAAGGACAAACCCATTCAATTATTTTCTAAAAAAGAATATAGAAAAACACATTTTATTTAGCGCTTTCTAATAACAACCCAAAATGTAAATTTTGGGACGTTATAGATCTACCCCACTTAACATGAATCTCATCTCGAGATTCAAGGAGACTTAAGAGAAAGAAGACAAAGCAGGTTATAAAGTTGCTTTGGCATTTACGAGATAAAGATTCACGGAGCACCAAAAGGGCTAACAAGGGAGTCATAAATTGACTTTCAATAATAACTTGAAGACTTTCAAGTGCGATTAGTCATCGAGGCTCGACGAAAGCTCGACGACTTGATATGAAGAATGACCGACAATAAAGGTAAAGGTGGATGATGAGAGCGATTGACCCAAATCTTATAGATAGATCTCTAGGTCTTTCTGAGATGTATAGTCCAATGTCAATACTGGCAGAAAATGATACAAAGGTTGAGGTTGATGTTATGCTGCTCTCAACTCCTTGATTCAAGATGTATGAGTCATACGATGATCGATTATGAACTGCAAAGAGAGTAATGATTGATTACTTCAGGCCTTCATGTTTTCCTTACTTCCATTCCTATGAGATGTTAGGATAAGAAGTAAGGGTTAGAAAAAGATGATTACAAGATACAGTTTGATCCTTAGATCTTGTAGTCTTGTGACTTGGGACATAAGAGGTTGATGAGATGTAGAACATAATCGAGTATTGTGAAATGATGAAAATAAAAGCCAATACAGGCATTTAGATCTTTATGTCCCATGACCAGAGGTGCTCAAGATTGATTGAAGTTGGTAGCAAATGCTACCCCACTTAATAGAATTCTTTCTTGAGTCCGAGAGGAATGATGAGAACACCAGCTTGTCAGAACCTCTTTAGAAGATCTCTTCCGAGATTTGGTCTTTAAGTCACTCAATAGAAAAAATTGAGGTGTTATAAATCTACCCCACTTAACATGAATCTCGTCCTGAGATTCAAGGAGACTTGGGGTAGAGACAAAACAGATGATCAAGGTTGATTCGGGTTTGGGTTCTACTATCACATTTTGAGCCTAAAAGTGGAATAGTGATAGGAGAACTTCCCGATTTTAAAATTAAGGGACCCTGTTTTGGTCATTCCTAAAAGAGTGTCCTCAAAGGTGAA
>CM041635.1:26046499-26185356 GCA_023333625.1 Bothriochloa decipiens
CTGCTAATTGGTGGGGATACGGTATGCCTCCAGGTCCATCTTCTGCCAACTCTGGACTGCCTCAAGTGCATGATGTAGCAAGGAAGGGTCTAATGACATCGACTATCCCAATTCAGCCGATGGCTCAAGTGTCACATTATTCTACTACACCTCCTACTATACAGCCATTGTCAATGGGATTCTACGCACCTTCGCAATAGATATCTTATGCTTATGCGAATCCATTGACTAATCCTTCACCAGTTCAACAGAGGGCTTTCACTGCAGAACAACCCGTGGTACCATTGACATCTCAATCTGGGTTATCTGCAATTCAGGGCAATTATGCTGGCTATCATCCATCTATACAAGAGCATCAATTGTCTAAAAGCTATCAGCCATCGGCAAGTCAGGTGCCGATGAGTTATAATCTCAATTGGTCAGGGCAAGTGCTAGTTCAGCAATCTGCTATTCAGCCAAGTTACCAGGCAATGGGGACTCAGCGATATAGTCCACAGGCAACTTTCCAAGATCAAGCATCGGCAAAACAACCGATGAACTTTACTCCATAGATTGGTGCCATGAATATGTTGATTCCTCCAAGCCAAATGCCACAGGGGTATGTAGAAGCATATCAGCCAACGCCTCCAGTGGAGATCCAGCCAGTGCATCAGCAAGATCAGGATGCACTCTTGACCGATAAGATTGCAGAAGTGATGAAAGAGCAATTTGGGATTCAGCCCAAGATTGATTCTTACTCTTATTGGACTCCGTACCCTTCATCTTATGATTCAATTCCTTTCCCGAATTGGTACAAGGTGCCAGATTTCACTAAGTTTTCTGGGCAAGATGATATGTCAACGATGGAGCACATCAACCGATTCATCATCCAGTGCGGGGAAGCAGCGAACAGGGATGAGCTAAGGATCCATTTATTCTCGTCCTCTTTGTCTGGATCAGCATTCGCTTGGTTCATCTTGTTGCCACCAAACTCCATTCTTACTTGGGCTAACCTGGAAAGACAAATCCATAAATACTTCTTTGCTAGTGTCCATGAAAAGAAACTTACCGATTTGATAAAATTGAGACAGCGAAGCGATGAATCGGTAGAAGGTTTTGTGCAAAGGGTACGAGACATGAAGAACAGGTGCTACAGCCTAGTGCTTGATGACCGCCAGTTAGCTGGTTTGGCTTTTCAGGGTTTGTTGCCGCATCTCAGGGACAAATACGATTCTTAGGAGTTTGAAAGCTTAAGCCATATTGTGCAGAGGATCTCTGATCAAGGTGCTCAAGCTCCAGAACATAGGAAGAACTAGAACAGGAAGGTGTCCTTTGTAGAAGAGGCAGAGGAATCAGATTCAGATGAAGAATCAACTATCGGCCTGGCTGAGTGGGTAAAGGGTAAAAAGCTTTTATCTTGTCCTTTTGGTCAGAAGGAGCCAGAAAAATTCACATTCGACGTCACAAAGGCTGATAAAATATTTGATCTGCTACTTCAAGAAGGCCAAATCAAGCTGTCACCCAATCATGTAATTCCATCAACAGATGAGCTGAAGAAGATGAGGTACTGCAAGTTTCATAATGCAACTTCGCACAGTACCAATGACTGCAAGGTTTTCAGACAGCAGTTGCAATCGGCAATTGAATCTGGAAGAATCAAGTTTGACAACTCTAAAGCTCAGAGGCCGATGAAGATTAATCAACATCCTTTCCCAGCAAACATAGTGGAGGCCGTAAACAAGACCAAAGTGTTGACATCGGCAAGCGCTAAAAGGAGAGCATCGGTGGATCCTAGAAATCAAGTAACTGCCAATGACTTGAAGGGGAAAGAGATAGTTGAAGAAAGTAGTAGTTCCAAAAGACCCCCTAGACCAACTCCGTACAGAATTTCAGGTGACCGCTATCGACATCGGCAAGAGGAGTTGTGTCAGGAAGCGTGGCATCGGCACGAAGACCATTGGAGATGCCCTTTCTTCATCTACTGGTAGGAAGAAGGCATTAAATTGCCTACTGTCGATAACTACCCCGAGTGCAATGGTTATGATCGAGCCGATCGGGCAAAAAGAAAACCACGGTATGGTGATCGGAGCAGATACATCGGTAAGCCGATCAGAGAGAGGGCATCGGTACATGATCGGCTGGGGGGTAGAACCAGTGTACATGAAAGGCTGGGCAAGCGTGATGATTGTTTACCGATGAATCAAGAGGAGCTCGAGGAGATGGCCAATGCGAGAGTTCCTGATGAGGCAATTCTTTGCGAAGACTCTAATATAAATTGCCCAGATTCAAGTGCAAAAATTTATCAGCCCCTCTGGAAGATGAAGCTTCCTCAGTGGTGTCCTAAAGGTCTAAGGAAGACTCAAAAGAGGAAGATACAATGGGAGCGCAAAGAGGAAAATTCCTGTGGAGCAAAAACTCAAATATGACAGCCGAAGCGCAAAAAATGAAGGCCCATCGGCAGATATCAACATGGTTTTCGTATTGCCGATGAAATTTTGAACACTTGCTTATAAAGAAAATGAATAAAGTACTTGTTCAAAAAGGGTGTATGGGTGCTACATCAATGTGAAAGTTTTTGCCGATGCATCACATTGCCGATGAAAAAGGGGATTTACAAGTTCAACAATGAACAGATAGTTGATATCGCACGCAGGCGAATTTGGTCGGCTTCCTCTAGTATCTTTGCGTCTTCATCGGCATTGCCTTCAACTGGCTTGATCTTCTTCTTAAGCGCCAGCGTCTTGAGGACTTGGTTGTCCCTTTCTTGCTGAAGATTCTTGATAGCTTCGGGCATTTGGGCCCTCTCCTGATTTGCTGCGTCCAATGCTCCTTCAATCTGTCTCAGTTCAGCTAACAGGGCTTCTCTTCTTACTGATAGTTGAGCAATCTTGTCTTCCAGATCTGCATGGGAGGCTTCTAGTTTACCGATGTCTTTGTGCTTCTCATCGGCAAATTGCTTGTGCTTCATCATGTCCTCCTGGAGTTTTGCCTGAGTGGCTCTATCGGCAATCCAATGGGCAGCCGTCTAATACTGCAACTGCCGACTCTCCAGATGTGCAGCTTGGAAGAGTGCTTCCTCGACATCGGCAGGAATATGACCTCAAATTCCTTTAAAAGTTGCTCTTGCGGTATTAGAATCCTGGATCAACAAAGAGGTCTCCTGTTGCAGCAAGGATAATAGCGTCTCTAGCTTTGACTTGGTTTCAGATGATAGAGCTTCAAGGGCTGGAGCAGAGCTTTCTTCAGGCTCTTCATCATCGGGAACAATCCCACTGATAGAGAAGCAAAACAGACTGTCGAGGGAATCTTGCTCCTAAAAAGGAAAAGGTGACATCAGCAGAAGAACCCAAGTGCTAAAGGTTATCTAAGGGAGTTAACTTACTTGCTTCAAGGCAATCTCTTGCCTTTGGCTCGAAGAAGCAACCTCAGGTACAATTGCCGATGGCGTTGCCTATGTTGGTACCTCGATCGATTCCTATGGCGATATCGATGCCGATGAAGATCCTTGTACGGGTACAATTGCTGATGGAAGAGCATTGCCGATGGAGAAGTCTGCACAGGTACGTCCGGCGATATCGGGCAAGGCGGGGATGCCGATGGTGATATTAGAGATGGTGTAAGTCTTGCCCGCTTTGATTGTGATTCTTCGCCCAATGAAGCCTTACGCTTGCACTGTAAGATATCGGCATCGGATGGCTGGGGGGCATCGGCAATGGATGGCTGAGGAATCGGTACACTTGGGACAGTTGCCGATGCAATTACTTGGTGCTGCAAGAGAGATAGATGAGTAAGAGTGCCAATCCAATAATCAAGGTTTGGATAAAGAATACCTCTGGAGAATCATCAAGGACGACGAGGTGGGGCAACGAAGGTGCTACAGGTGGAGACGAAGGGCGAGTTACCGATGAAGATTCCAGTGGTGTAGAACTCGCACCCTGAAATGTGAAATTAGTAAATCACAGCCATTGGCATCTACAAAAGAAAGTGAGGTAATTACCTAAGAGGTCTATGCCAAAAATGTGATCGATTTGGTGCTCTTCTTGGTACGACCATGGCCCATCGGAGCATCTCGCGAGGGAGCTTTATGGCCGATGATGGATACCGGGGAGATCGGCTGCAACTGTATGACTTTGCTGCTCTTATTTAATGTTGGAACTAGGTCATCAACCTGTTAAAAAGGGGTTAGTTGCCGATGAATCAAAGGGGAGTTGAAAGAAGTGCAGAGGGTCACTTACCGCATCGGCAGGGATGGCGTGATCGGGATCAATGAGGTTCCAGTAAAGGTGAGGAGATGCCAAGAATAGCTGCTCTTTCCATTCTTGCCACCATAATTGGAAGGACTCGGTGACGAAGGAAGCCGGTACCCAATTGGTCAGATCAACATCAAATGTATCGGCATCAGGAAGGAGAGTAACAATCTTGTGCCAATCTATACGGTTCGCAATAGTCTCTCTCGGTTTAATCACATCGGCAAAGCAGAGGTTGATGGGCAGTTGTCCAAAGGCTAGTTGTCTTACTGCTACCGATGGATAATAGAACTTGTATGTGGGATTGATATTCTTCCCGCTTCCAAATATGTTGACCGGGATGGCACGAGGGGTGATTATTGCACTAAGAATATTGGCATCTTTGTTCAAGGCCTCATCGGTAATGTTAAAGGAGAGAGGGAATCTTGCTTCCTCATCAACATACGAAACCTAGACTCAAAGCTCAGAAGGGATGCCTATGTAAAGTCTATGGAAGAGATTACCGATCTGAGCTCTGTTTGCTTCCGCCCCTGGTAATACTGCCATTGCCTCTCCAAAGTTGATAGGGGGGCAGGTTGCCGATTCTTCTTCCCCAAGTTGATAGTCTTCAGGAAGGCTTCAAGGGAATCGCTGGGCGAACAGGTCAATGTGGAAATACTTGTGCATATGGGCGTTCAACCACATATTGATAAACCACCAAGGGCCTCCTAGATTGCTGATGGATTTGCCTTGCAGTAGTCTTTGTGACACTTGGTGAAGGAGATGGTAAACTAAGCCAAGGAGGTATCGGCCCAATGGAAGTCTGACGTCGCTAGCCAGCATCTCTGCTGCAGGAAGGTGCATATTGGTCGGTCCAACTGTTCTGCCGCAGAAAATAAATTTCTATAGCCACATGTTCAAAAAGGTTGAATGCTCCCTGTGACTGACTGAACCGGATTTCTTATACTTGCTAATATAACCAGTCCAGCCGCCAATGTTCCTGGTAGTCAGCCGATGCTTAGGTTTTCTCTGGAACAGTGCGTTGTCATCGGCAGATGAGATGTCCAAGCCAGTGAGCATATACACATCAGCAAGGGTTGGAGAAGCTGGCCCATGTTTAAAGATGAAGGCATTCAGAGTATCAGACCAGAAATAGGAGGCGGCGATCAACAGTGACTCATTCCTCTCCATATCGGCAATAGATAGTCTGATGCACTGTTCTAATCTATGTTCCGCCCAATATAGTTCCATTGGCCTTGCGACCCTCAAATACTAGTCTTTCCATCCTTTGGTGGTTTTCGGCCAGGATCGAAAGGTATCAGTCTAGAATCCCAAATCAAAATTCTGAGCTCTAAAGGGGATTCGATTGGTTTCTACGTTTATGATGTCGATTGGGTCTGGATTTCCCATTGGGCCTAGGCAGATAAAGTGATTCTGATGTGTTGGAATGAGAAGGTTATTGCAAAGTTCCTGAGAGTAGAGATTGAAAATAAGGAAGAGTCATGAACTGCGCGGAGAAGGAGAGACTAACCTTGGGGACGTCGAAGCGAATAGCCATGGCCGCAACGAAGATGGAGAAAACAGGGAATGCTAATGGAGGTCAAGAATCGCCATCAAGAGTGCCGCCGATTGAATTCGTCAAAGGATCACCTGTTGGTGTCGCCACTGGAGAGAGAAAAGCTAGGGTTTGAATCGCAGATGAAAAATGGGCCGTGGCGGAGGAAGCATTATATGGGCCTGTGGGTACAGGATTTCCGCTGCAGCGCGCACGACCCTCGAGGAGAAGTTCAAGCAGTTTGAGTAATCATGACCTGGAAGAAATTTTGGCGCATAAAGTATTTTATACTCCGTAATTGGGGGCATGTGTTGACACCGTTTTTCGGCACGTGTCAATAAGGACCGGGAGGCTAAACTAAATCGGCAAGAGGGTGGTTGTTCTTCAGCATTGCTTTTGAGTTGCCGATGGGTGGTTGCTGATGAAGGACATGTTGATCTCGTACATTGCCGATGAAGCCAGAGAGCTGTTGCCGATAAGATAGGCAGGAAGGCTAGAAGGTTGTTGCCGATGCCAGGGATGTGCCGATAAGGAGATAGCTTCATCGTGACGGGAGCGGACAGCGGATCAGCGACACGAAGCTTATGATTTTTTGTATTGTAGTTTAAGTCCAACTCCTATACAAGTTTTATTTCTTTTTCAAGAAATAGAGTTCGTATAAGGAATTAGTTTATTTCTTCTATATTTAAGCTTTATGTATTAAATTAGGACTCTTTTTATCAGAGTATAAATATATGCTGAAGGGCATTGTAATGGATATCCAAGCATCAATAAACCAATCTACTTTTTATTTACCTTTACCAGTACTTTACTTTTCGGTGACTTCGCCAAGTACCTTTTCTTTTTCAATGAGTTCTTTCAAGAATCGACGGGCTGCATCAACTTGATCTCCGACGACCTTGCAGGTTCCGCGTCTACCGAGCACGATTCAGGCTTTGATGTCTGGACGTATCGCTGTCGTCTTGTCTGATCTGTTCAACAGTTATCAAATACCTTCTGAGCTTTGACGTCCGGGCGTATCGCTGTCGTCTCGTTCAGATCTTATTCAAATTTATCATCCTTGTCGATTAACAGGTCAAATCGACTGGCACGCTTCGGATATCGATTGTGGGTATTAGCCCGGTGTGTTTGCAGATATAATTTTGCATCAACAACTTCCAATATATTTTATTCTTTCTAATTGTTTGACCCCTGTGATGATGGCTCTGATATTTCTTCCTTGTCCCAACTTACCATCTTCATAGTGGAGTTGAGTTCTATTTTTGACTTGAATACAAACTGTTCTTCCTGTCCATTTATGGTGAACTTGATTTCTCCCTTCCCGACATCAATGTGTGCATTAGCAGTGCTCAAAAAGGGTCTCCTGACGATGAGTGACACTTTTGAGTCTGGACTCATGTCTAGTACCACGAAATCAATTGGCACAAAAAATTCTCTTATTTTGACTGGGATGTTCTCAGCAATGCCTAACGAGTACCGAACTGATTGATTTGCCAATTGTAAGCACATTGATGTTGGTTCGAGTGTTGCAAAACTGAGCTTGTGATAGACTATTGCTGGCATCACACTAACACTTGCTCCAAGGTCACAAAGTGCAATGTTGAAATGTTGGTCTCCAATTGAGCAATCAATAGTGGGACATCCTAGATCTTTGTTCTTCTCTGGTGATTTATTTAGGATGGCCGCACTACACTATTCTGTTAGCTTGATCACCTCTATATTGGGCAGTGGTCTCTTCTTGTTGAGAATATCTCTATCGATGTTTTATCACTGATAGCCCACCACCGGGGTACCGGGCATGGTGTTTTTGTTCGGAGGAGCTTGGCAGACTACGGAACCCGATGGTTGTGGCAACAAGCTTAAAGAGATAGACAATTTTATACTAGTTCAGGCCCTTGACTTGCGTCGAGTAAAGACCTTTACGTCCAGTCAGCGTGAGCCTGTTACATTGTATTGATGAGCCTGTTACATTGTATTGCTGATGCTTCCCTTTAATCTTTGCAGCCGAACAGAGGGTTTTCGGACTTCTTCTTCTCTTTCTTCTTCTCTTGCTACCTACATTTCTTCTATGGTGTAGTCTCTTGCCATTGTTCCCCCACCTATCATGCCTAGGAGGGGTGTGAGTTCTTTCAAGCTTCCACCGAGGTAATTTTATTGGGCATCTCTTGAGTTGATTTCTGCTCTTGTCTTTTTTAGTTCTTATGCCTTCTTTTGCTGGCCTGGGGTTGTTTATTCGCTAGGTTCTTCTTCTGGCATGGGCCTTGGCTGAGCCCCCGAGGATGAGCCTAAGGCTAGGAGTTCTTCTGTTGGTAGGTTCCTTGAAACTTCTTCTGGATTTACTTCTTTCTTTGTTTGGATATGTTTGTATTGGCTTCTTATAAATGCTATCTTGCAGGTTGGCCAGAGGGCCAAAGTTGATGTGGGGTCTGGTCCCACTTTGCAAGCGGTTCCTTTGGCGGCGCCTGCTAAGTTGGGTCATGAGCTTCCTCATGCTGAGCCGGTGACTCCTGGAGTTACTGTTGCTAGGGGAGGTGATAGAGTTGTTGCTGATCCACTGCTGCTTGCTTTTCCACCGTTAAGTTCTTCTGGTTCGGTGGATCCTGAGATGAGCCGTCCTCACCATCTGGCGGCTCTGAAGGCTTGCTTTAAGGAGTTCTCTACCAAATTTGGTGGCATGGTGCAGGTACGTGTTCCTTTCTTGGTCTTGTATTGCTATTGATCTATCAGCTTTTCCGATTCTTGTCTTTATCCCTTTCAGTCTCTTTGGCAGGATCAGGACCTTCTTTTTGGCCTTGCTAAGGCTGCGATGACTGTGTCTAGCTTCGTTGATCTTGAGCAGGTTCGTAAAGAGCATGTTCATGTTCAGGCGGAACTGGGCCATGAGCGTTGGTAGCGTCAGGCTGCTGAAGCGACTCATCAGGCTCAGTTGGCTGATGAGCTTCGTCGTCGGGAGGAGGCGTCGAAAGTCGCTGCTGATGAGGTCTAGACTTTGAAGGGCCAGGTTGTAGGAATTTTTTTGTTCTGCTGAGTTGTTATTCTAGATTGGTCTGCTGCTGAGTTCTATCTTTGGCTTGTTGACTTGATTTCTTCTTTGTAGAGTTCGAGCATAAGCAGCTTCAGGGGCATCAGGACTCAGAGGATATGAAAGAAACCCTCAAGACCTCTGAGAACAAAGCCGAGTTGGTAAGAGAGATACATTCTCATTGTGAGGATACTGAGCAAAAATTTGCCTTAGCTCGCCAGTTTCGGCGTGATGCTGATCGAGATGTTTTTCAGGCCCTGACGACTATTCAGGAGTTGAAGGGCCAGTTGGATGTGGCCAATGCCCGGTTCCAGTCGCTGTGGGGCTATGACCAATCTCCTGTCTTTCATTGGACTGGAGGAGGATCAGCCCCTGTATGCTGATGTGGTGAGCTATGCACCTCTAATTCGAACATGGTTCTTCAACTTCATGAAGGATAGCTTCTGGAGGCATGTGAGCAACATCTTATGCCATGTCCAGGTTCTCGCTCCTAAGGCTCAGTTGGAGAAGTTGGTTGATCCCAATCCATTGCTGGAGTTCGTGCTTCAGGTTAGAGAGCAGGAGGCTGCCCTTGCTCCTCTTTTAGATCAAGTCATAGATAGGATAAACTTGGGTGCTGATCCTACTACTCCTATGCCTTGAGTGCCTTTCTTGTAAAAGAACTCCTCGGTCATTGGTGGGTTGAACTTTCGGGGCTGTTGGTGCCGTTTTTGAACATAATTTTTTTACGTGGGATTCATCTTGATGTTATTTTGATGATCTCCTGTTGTGCGGGCTCTGTCCTGACTTTAGTAGATTTGACAAGTTCTCGTTGTGCAGGTTTTGTCCTGACTCTTGAATAATCTTTGGTGAGTCCTTTGATGTGCCGGTTTCATCCTGACTTTGACTAGTTTTGACGAGTTGTGCGGGCTTCGTCCCGACTTTGAGTAGTTTTGACGGGTTGTGCAGGCTTCATCCCTACTTTGAGTAGTTTTGACGAGTTGTGTGGGCTTTGTCCCGACTTTGGATTGCTTCTTGCTACCAGCCAGTAGTGCAGTGGCTATTGTTGAGCCGGAGTTGTTCTTGTTGCTTCGAACTACCCGTTGGTAGTGTAATGGCTGCTCCTGAGCTGTAGTTGTTTTGCTAATTGAAACTACCCGCTGGTAGTGTAGTGCCTGCTCTTGAACCATAGTTGTTTTGTGGTTTTGCTGCATCATGCCGCAGCATTGTTGATGTCTTAGCCTGCACCCGCAAGTTGTGCATGAGTTCAGTCTAATAAGTTGTGCTCTGCATCTTATCGTAGGCAAGGCTGGGGAGTCAAAGATCCTAGACCAACACAGTGTGCCCTAGTCCCGCTGTTGTAGCGAAAGGTTTTGACTCCCGAGCCAGCACTATGTGCCCGAGTTCAACTGCATTCTTGTTTTGTAGTAAGGAAGAACTTTTTGATTGTGAATCTGGCATGAGAGCTCGCATTCACCCCAGAAAGGCCTGAGTGGACCGACACGTGGTGCCCTGATCTAACTCGGTGTTCTGCACACAGGACAGGCAAGGTGGGGAGCCAAGATCCTGGACCGACATAAAGTGCCCTGCTCCCGCTGTGGTGAATAGGTTTGGTGGCAGGCAAGGTGGGGAGCCAAGATCCTAGACTGACATAAAGTGCCCTAATCCCGCTGTTGTGAATAGGTTTGGTCTCCTCAACTAGCACTAGGTGCCATGGTTCAATTGCATTGTCAATTCGCAGTACTCTCTGATCGTGAAATGACACAAGTGCCCTGAATCACACTACAGAGGCCGACCCTAGACCGATACGGAGTGCCCTGATCTAGCCCGGAGCCACGCACCAGGCGACTAGCCTATCCATCGAGCGGTACTAAGACTCTAGTCCATGCAGGCATGCTATGAGATCACCCCATAGCCTATCCATCTTGAAAAGGCATTGAGTGCCTGATGGTCTTATTGTTGCAAACGGAAAGAGCGTTGTTCTGAAGATCGAAAAATTCATCATCTCGAGTTCTTTTATAGGACTTTTCCATTTAGTTGTAAAATCTTCAAAGTTGGCTGATGTGCCATGTGTTCTTCGATGGGATTTCTTTGTCCGTCATAAGCTCATATGTGCCTGGTCCGGTTGCTCTTCTTACTTTGAAAGGTTCCTCCCAAGGGGTTAGTAGTTTGTGCCTTCCGTCTTTCTTTCGGATGAGTCAAAGAACTGAGTCTCCCAGTTTAAGGGTCCAAGGTTGTGTGCTCTTGTCGTAGTGTCTTCTTAGTCCTTGTTGATATCTAGCGTTCTATAAAATTACACACTCTTGGACTTCTTCTAGTGAATCAAGTTCCAAGTGTCTTGTTTCTTCAGCTCCTCCTTCTTCGTAATGCTCTATCTTTGGTGATTCCTAGATTAAGTTAGCTAGAAGTATTGCTTCTGATCCATAGATGAGAAAGAACAGTGAGTATCTAGTTAATCTGCTGATTTGGGAGGCCCCAAACCACTTTTGGTATTTCATCAATCCACTTAGTTCCGTAGTCCACTAGTTCTTCGTATAGTCTTGCCTTCAGTCCTTGTAAAATTAACCTTTTGCTCTTTCAACTTATCCGTTTTCTTGAGGGTGGGCAACTGATGCAAAATCAATGTCGATTCCGCAATCTTTTTCCAAAGATGTAAACTCCTTCATGGTGAATGGTGATCCTAGGTCTGTGATGATCCTATTGGGTACTCCAAATTGGAACATGATGCTTTGTATGAATTCGAAAGCTTTGTCAGTGCTGTATTTGACCAAGGGTTTGTATTCTGTCCAGTTGGTAAACTTGTTAATTGTGATGAAGATGTACTCGAATCCTCCGGATGATCTTTTAAGTGGACTGACTTGATCCAATCCCCAGCAGGAGAAAGGCCAAGAGGGCGGTATGCATATCAGGTTGTGTGCCGGGATGTGTTGTTTCCTTGCAACCATTTGGCACTTCTTGCATTTCCTGATGAAGTCTTCTGTGTCTTTCATTGCCGTGGGCCAATAATACCCCATCCTGAAAGCTTTTCCTAACAAGGTTCTTGATGCCGCATGATTGTCGCAGCAACCTGAGTGTATTTCTTCGATGATGTTTATTCCTCTCTCTCTTGCTACGCATTTGAGTAGAACTCCTGATGAAGTGGCTTTTCTGTATAGCTTGTCTCCAACTAGTACGTAGTTTTTTCTTCTATGTATTAGTTAGGTTCTTTATGTCTTGTCTTCTGGTAGTGTTTTGTCTTTGATCTAATCTATGAACTATTGCCTCTAGTCTTCATAGATTACCATAACTTGTCTTGACAGAGGGTCTTGGTCAATCTCCATTGGGTCATCTTTGGTAGATCCAGGTTATTGTTCTTCACCTGGTTGTTTGATAGATGATTCATTTAATTCTTCTACGAAGATTTCTGGTGGTACCGTTGCTCTGTCTGAGCCTAGCTTGGCCAAAGTATCAGCTGCTACATTTGAATCTCTTAGAATGTGGTGGAACTCTAATCCTTGGAAATTTATCTCCAACTTTCTGACTTCTGCATAGTAAGCACCCATGTTGTCTTTTGTGCAATCTCATTCTTTGTTGACTTGGTTGATGACAACTGCTGAATCATCGTAGACTAGCAACCTTTTTATTGGTAAAGAGTTGGCTACTCTTAACCCATGTATGAGTGCTTCATATTCTGCTTCATTGTTTCGTGGCCTACCATAGAATCTGTTGGACATATTTGAGTTGTTTTCCTTCTGGTGATATGAATAGGATCCCTACTCCTGCACCTCCTAATTTGAGTGATCCATCAAAATACATCGTCTAATGATTTGTGATGGGTTTGGGTTCTTTTAGAGTTGTTTCCGTCCATTCAACTAGAAGTCGTTGAGTGCTTGGGATTCGATAGCCTTTTTGACTGAAATTCCAAGTTTAGTTCTCTAAGTTCTACTGCCCATTTGGATATTCTTCCTGTACTATCTCTATTTCTTAGAATGTCTACAAAAGGAAATTCTATGATGACCGTGATCTTATGTTCGTGAAAGTAGTGTCTGAGCTTTCTTGATGAAATCAAGATGGCCTAGAATAATTTCTGTATGTGAGGGTATCTGACTTTTGACTCCGTTAGTACTTCGCTGATGTAGTAGACTGGCCTTTGTACTTTGTAAACATGATCGAGTTCTTCTTTTTTGACAACAATTGTTGTGCCTACGACGTTCTTTGTAGCTGAGATGTATAATAGCATGTCTTCTTTCTTGGTTGGTGGCACCATAATAGGCGATGAGGCTAGCCACTGCTTAAATTTCTAAAAGGCTTCATCTGCTTCTTCTGTCCACTCAAATTTTCCTGTCTTTTTTAGTAGTTTGAAAAATGGAATGCCTTTTTCTCCTATGCGTGATATGAATTGATGAGAGCTGCCATACAGCGTGTCAGCTTCTGGACGTCTTTTATCTTCCTTGGTGGTTCCATATCTAGAATTGCCTTGATTTGTTTTGTGCTTTCTTTAATTCCTCTATTGCTGACTAAAAAACCGAGTAGTTGACCACCTGGTACTCCAAAAACGCACTTGTTCGGGTTAAGCTTCCACCTCCACTTCTTGAGGTTTGTAAAAGTTTCTTGTAGGTCTTCTATCAATGTGTCTGGTTCATTTGTTTTGACCACTATGTCATCTATGTAGGCTTCAACATTTCTTCCTATCTGATCTCCCAGGGTTGTTGGATTGCTCGTTGGTATGTTGCCCCTGCATTTTTTAAATCGAACAGCATTGATGCATAGCAGTATGCTCCAAATGGTGTCATGAAGGATGTCTTACTCTGATCTTCTTCTCTGAGAGATATTTGATGATATCCTAAGTAGCAATCTAGAAAAGAGAGTAGATATGCTCATGCTGTTGAATCTATCACTTGATCGATTCTTGGGAGATTGTATGGGTCTTTGTTGCAGTGTCTGTTTAGGTCAGTGTAGTCAATGCACATGTGCCAGTCTGGCAAGTTCTTCTTCTCTACTAGTACTGGGTTCGCCAACCAGTCTGGGTTGATGATTTCTCTGATCAAATCTGCCACCATTAGCTTTGTGAGTTCTTTCTTGATTGCTGCCTTTCTATCTGGTGCAAATCTTCATAATTTCTGCTTGATGGGTTTTGATCCTTTGTTGACATCAATGATATGCTCAACCAAGTATCTCGGGACCCCTGGCATGTCAGTTGGCTTCCAGGGAAAGATATCTTTGTTGTCCCTAAGAAACTTGGTGAGCGTGAATTCCTATTTAGGGTTGAGTTCTGCACTAATGGTCGCTGTCTTCTAGGGATCACCAATTTACAGGTTGATCTTCTTTGTTCACTTTGGTTGGCATAGTGAAACTTTTGCTAGCCTTCTTTATAGGGATTTCTGTCTCCTGCCGGTTCATTGTTGCTACTATCATGGCAATCTCCCTTCTTCCTTGTGCACCGTACAATCTTTCTGCAATTTTTATGGCTTGCACATCGCAATCATATTCTTTTTGCAGGCCTCCTTGTAGTGATAATATCCCCTTGGTTGTTGGCATCTTCAGTAGTAGGTATGGATAGTGTGGTACGACCATGTACTTGGTTAGTGTTGGTCATCCTAAGATAGCAAGGTAGCATGACTCGAAATTGGCTACATCAAATTTGATGAACTTTGTCCTGTATTTCTCCTTGGTACCAAATGTAACCGACAATGTTATTTGTCCAAGAGGTATCACTACTATTCTGGGTACTATGCCATAGAACAGTGTACTTGTTGGTGTAATCATCCCTTCGTAATCAATGCTCATCTTTTTCAAGGTTGTGGTGAATATGATGTCCAAGCTAGCTCCACCGTCGATTAGTACTTTGGGGACTATGATTCCTACAATTGTTGGTGCTACCACTAGTGGATAACAACTTGCATTGGATGTGCTTGTCCATTGATCTTCCCTTGTGAAGTTGATCGGGTAATCCGACCAGTTTAGATATCTTGGCACAGCGGGTTCTGCTGCCATGATTGCTCATTGTGCTAGTTTCTGTTGCTGCTTGTTCCTTGCGTCTGGGACTCCAGAGAATACCACATATAATTGCTTCTAAGGTTCTTGAAAATCTCCTTCAGGCTTCTTTTCTTCCTTCTTTGGTTCTATCATCCATCTATCTTGGTTGTTATTGTACCTCCCATCTTTTTAGTGTTGGCTATTGAAATCATGACAGTCCTTGAGCTTGTGCCCCGAACCATGGGTGCATGGGGCAGTTCATGTCTTCAAAGTTTGCAAATTGCCTTTGCTTTATTCTGTCTTTTTCTTGAGGGGTTAGGTTCTGGTAGGTGCTGGTTCTTTTGTTGGGTATTGCCACCGTTGTTTCTTGCATTGGTCTCTTGTTATTGCTTCTGTAATCAGGCCTTCCCCTCCTGTTGTTGTTCTCTCTATTATTAGGGAACTTTCTATTTGTCTTTTCTTTGGGTCTTCACTGTTGAACTCTTTGAATTGCCACCTCACGATGATTCCATTGTTGAATATATCGATGACTTCTCTATCAGTGATTTCATGTACTTGTGCTCTTGCTTCACCAAATCTATTGTAGTATTATCTAAGTGATTCTCCTGGCTTCTGTGTGATTCCTTGTAATTCCGTTGCTGTCATTGGATGTATGATAATTCCTACAAAGTGGTTGCAAAATTGTTTTTGCAAGTCACTCCAATATGGGCAGGTAAAAAGGTGGGCATACTTACATCACCTGTATTGCTGAGTCAAAGTCCGGACCACAAGGAGATACAAGTCATACACTTTGATTGAGATGTGCAAGTGTGTGGAATATGAAGATGGTGAAATCCTAACTCTATTTTTTTGGCACTCCATGCATCATGACTCTCTTTTATTGGATGGTATGGAACTTTTGGATAGATATGGGCTATAAAACCTTCATCTCTTTTTTATTTGAATGGGTTTTTGAATTTTTTTCTTTTCCCATTTGTTTTCTCATGCCCCTTGGCACACTTTTTTAGCATAGCCCATATCGTTTATTGACATATGAAGACTTCTGGATAGAGAGATGTCATGATGGCAAATGCAAGGAGTGAAAAAATTGTATAAAGAATGCGCGGTTCTCAGGGTAAGAATTGGCATTTTTATTTGGTGGAAACAGGGGGCAACTCTTACGGTAAGAGTTGGCGTATTTTTGGTAGATGGATGGGTGCATGTTGTGCACAACTCTCAGGGTGAGAGTCGGCTTTATTTGGTGGGTGCATGTGAATCTCAATCATGGGCATATGACTATAATCTCACTAGGTCACAACAATTTGACCCAACTCAAAGTTCCACAAGCAGCACATGGCTAAAGGTTTATAAATGTAGCGTATCATATGGCCTTGGTGGGTATGTCATAATCATTGAGGAACTTTTGATTTTAAAATTTTGAAAAGAAAACTCCGGATGTCAAGTTTCTCTTCGACCAAAGTCATAGTAAAATCTATTTGTACCATCTCATATCTCGCAACAACTTCGAAAAGGATCATGTGATTTGCAACCCACAAGATTTAAGTTTTTAGAATGAGACATTTTTGGCCAACAAACTTAAATCTTGAGGAATACCAAGTTATAACTTAGGCACAAATGAATTATAGACAGAGTAAATATTCATCATTTCAACAAAAGAGAAGCTAACACATCTTAACACATATGGGAGTGGAATAAAATTATATACATAATAATTTTTTGAGTTATAAGGAAAATAAAATTACGAAATTAACAATGCGAGAAATAAAGTGCAAGAATTTAAAGATACATGTTACCTCTATAGGGTCTCCTCGCCCAAGCTAGCTCAAGGCCTAGTCCAGGGAATTGTCCCATGGACCAAAGAAGCCATCTGTGCCTCGTGTCGTCGCCAGTTTGCATCTTTGATGTCCACGAAGTGCTGCTGGTACTGCTCGTGCCACTAAGTGGAGGTCTGGATATGAGCGTTGAGCGTACCTTGGATCTGCCTGTTCTGAAGCTCTAGTCCTCCCATGCATGTGTTCAGGACCTCTAGTGTGACAGGCTATGGGCGAACCGGGGGTGGCATGCCTTCCGATCCTGAGGAATGCGCTTGCTCGTGCCACCCCGATCCTCCTGCCTCGTGTGGTTGAGGAATGTATCCCATGCCCTGTCCATACCTAGGGGGAATTCGGGTGTAGACAGGATAGGGGACCATTCCATCCCTGGTGTCATGGTGGGCAACAATGGTGGTGGTGTAGGCTATGCGGGCCGTGCAGGCTACTTCTCTTGTTCTCCTCTCCTCTATGATCTCCTTGTTGGGAATATGCCCTAGAGCTAATCATGTAGATGATGATATTCTGATTGTATCCATGATTAATAAAGTGTTCATTGAATATCCATTATAGACAACTTGTATTGATTGGCGATTATGTGAACTGTCTGTGGAACTCAATTACTTGAATGGTTATTCTAAAATAGTCCCTGGTCGGCGTTCTTGTGAGAACACACTTGAATATTAGACCAGCACATGTATTAGTTGATGGCTATGTTTCACAAGTCATGGACATGGAGATGTCAAACTAATAATGTGGGCACATGTGAGACATGTAGGCTGGACTGACCCGACATGAGAAAGTCTCTATTCATGTCATGTACGTTATGTCCCTAGACCTAAGATTGTGATATGTACTGAAGATTTGAAACGGCCTACTTAGGGACTATCAAAAGCTACTCCGTAAGTGGGTAGTTATAAAGGTGGTCTTCGGGTGGTCGAGAAGCATGCTATGAGACATAGACAATGAAGATGGAATTTGCCCCTCTCTACACGAGAGAGATATCACTGGATCACTCAAGTGATTGGATCAACAAATGCATGGCCATGCTTGGGTTAAGTGTTAACCCACAAGTTGAACCATATATCGAGTGGCAAAGGGAATAACTTGTATGTGGTCGTAGTGGTTCGTCTGATATGATCTTTGCGTGCACATACGAGTTGTCACGCCTTGCTAGAGGCCGCTATCAACTATTGGGCGAGTATGAGTACTCGGCACATGTCAATGTGTGCGTGAACCCATAGGGTTGCACGCTTAAGGGGCTGGAAGCCTAATTCAAGTTGGACCGAAATTAGACAAGGTTTAAGGTTTCTAATGGGCCTTCAACTCGTGAGCTCATTGGGGATGCCTATATAAGCATGGGGTAGGGGCGTGGTCAGGGTAACACACGCCTTTGGCAGCCGTCGTTGCCCTCCCCACGCTCGCGCCTTCTGCTCCTCGCGGACCTAGCAGTCCAGAGGCGCGTCGCTTCTTCCCTGCATGTGTGGGATTCCTCAGAGGTGGCAGCATCTGGAGCACTGGGATGAACCGCGCGTGGGGACTGAGGTGACGGACGACCATGCAACTGCAACTACATTCGGTGAAATTAGAATTGCAAAATAAGGCTTGGAAAATAGAGTTTTCTGCGTTGCAAGATTAGATGTTGGATTCGGATAACTCTGTTTTGCAGGTATTGATGACTGGTAGAGCCCTTATATGTATGTGATGCATGTATGTATTTTATTCATGGCTTGCATGTCATGAAGACAATATGGGCAGGAGCCACATACATATTGTCAAAATTAATGTAATGGCCTGTGTGCCAATCCGTGATGATCTATCCGCGACTATATAATTTCATCTACTTGTGCTAGTAGTAGCTAGTCTCGGTGGAATCATCACTAAAGGATGGCATACTCAAATCATGGAGATGGAGATCACCGTGATGGACAGATTGATGGAGATGGAGATCCCCAAAGGAATAATGGGCTATACCAAGTCATGTCTGTGTTATGCCGTTCTTACTATGTTCTACTTTCACATGCTATTATGTTTTTGTCTACATGAGTGCCGTAGTGAAGTAGAACGATCCCTCAGCAATGTTTAAGTTAAATGCTTCCCTAAACCTTGCACTATTATAAGTCTTATACAATCGGTGGTGAGTCTATGAAATTAGGGTACCACTGGTTTTCCTCGACTAGGCAAGTTCGTATCGGATACTTACTGCAAGAAGGTTTAGTTACTTAAACAAGGTCATCCTAACAGTTAGGGACCTTGGAGCATGGGTAAGTTGAGCGTAGCATATAGATGCTGCCCAACAACGAGAGTCATATGTGATATGATTAGCAAAGTGTTGCTTACCGATCTACCATGTCTTCTAGCGGTGATGCTAAAGCTCACTAGTTGACTTGTTAGTTGTGGGTCTTGAATCACTCAGTATCAATTGAGGGATATTGATTTTAGTGGGAGTAGATATTATTTTGATATAATTTACCCTTTCATGGATACATTGTCTTTGTATTTTGCATTACTTTTGTTGTAGATGGCCGTGCGCAATCAACCATTTTCTTTGTGTACAATTCTTGAGAAAGATAAGTTGAATGGAACAAATTATGTGGATTGGATCCGCAACCTGAGAATTGTTCTCAGGGCTGAGAAAAAGGAAGATATTTTAGACACCCCATTACCAGATGGGCCTGAGGAGAGTGCTCCTGCTGCTGAGAAAAATGCTTACAAGAAAGCATGTGATGCGGATCACGAAGTGAGTTACCTCATGCTTGCTTGTATGGATCCTGATCTGCAGATGCAGTTCGACAACAATCATTCAGCGAATGATATGATCATGGCGCTTGAAGATATGTTCCAAACTAAAGCGCGGACTAAAAGGTTCAATGTTCTAAGGCGCTTGCAGAAACCAAGCTAGCAAAGGGCGCAGCTGTTGGTCCACATGTAATCAAGATGGTTGGTTACACTCAGAGGTTGGAGAAGCTAGGCTTCCAATTGGCCAAGAGTTGGCAACTAATTTTATTCTTTCGTCTCTTCCGCCCAGTTATGGAAACTTCATCTCAAACTACCATATGCATGGGACGGAGAAGGGCTTGAATGAACTATGTGGCATGCTGAAAATAGCAGAGGCTGACATCAAGAAAGCAGGAGGTGGCCAAGTGTTGGCAGTTCAAAACAGGCCTAACTTTAAGAGAAGGAAGGGCAATTGGAAGAAGAAGGGCTCCATGATGATGGTATTCTAACTTTGTTTGATTTTGAATCATACGAGACATGTGAGGCTTGCATGCTAGGCAAGATAACCAAGGCGCCATTCAAAGGAGTTCCTGAGAGGGCATTTGACTTATTGGAACTTGTACATACTGATGTATGTGGACCAATGAGCACGACAGCTAGAGGCGGATTTTAATACTTCATAACTTTTACTGATAACTTTAGTAGATATGGATATGTCTACCTAATGAAGAATAAGTCTAAAAATTTTGAAAAGTTCAAAGAATTTCAGAATGAAGTAGAGAATCAACATGGCAAGAAGATCAAGGCCTTGCGATCTGATCGTGGAGGCAAATATCTAAGTCACGAGTTTAGCAATCATCTTAAGAGTTGTGGAATTGTTTCATAGCTTACGCCACCAGAACGCCTCAGAGAAACGGTGTGTCTGAGCGATGTAATCGGACCTTGTTGGACATGGTTCGGTCTATGATGAGCCAGTCAGACCTACCTTTATTGTTTTGGGGATACGCTCTAGAAATAGCTGCTTTCACATTGAATAGGGTACCATCTAAGTCCGTAGTTAAGACACCATATGAGATGTGGACTTGTAAGAGTCCCAGTTTGTCTTTTCTAAAAATTTGGTGTTGTGAAGTTTATGTCAAACGACTTATATCAGATAAACTAACACCTAAATTGGACAAGTGCTTTTTCGTGGGATATCCGAAGGAAACTTTAGGGTATTATGTCTATAACCGGTCATAGGGCAAAGTGTTTGTTACTCAAAATGGTGTTTTCTTAGAGAAAGAGTTTCTCACAAGAGAAAATAATGGACAAAAGGTGTATCTTGAAGAAGTTCAAGATGAGCCAGTAGGGACTGACTCTACAAGTGATGCTAATGTAGTAGAGCAAGTTGAGACACCCATGGCACTGGAGACACCACCACAACCACGAAGATCAGCAAGACTTCACACATTGCATGGGGATTTGTTATTGTTAGACGATGATGAACCTACAGATTATGCGGAAGCTATGATGCATCTAGATTCTGAGAAATGGCAAAGTGCCATGAGATTAGAGATAGATTACATGGGAGACAATCAAGTTTGGAACTTGGTTGACCACCTGATGGGGTTAGACCCATAGAGAACAAATGGATCTTTAAGAAGAAGAAGGATATGGACGGAAATATTCACGTCTATAAAGATCGACTTGTCACAAAAGGTTTTCGGCAGGTTCAAGGAATTGACTACGATGAGACATTCTCGCTGGTAGTGATGCTTAAATCTATTCGGATCATTCTAGCAATTGCAGCATATTTCGATTATGAGATATGGCAGATGAATGTTGAAACAGCCTTTCTAAATGGGTATTTAGAAGAGGATGTGTATATGATACAACATGAAGGTTTTGTTGATCATAATAATGCTAGAAAGATATGCAAGCTTAAGAAATCTATTTATGGGTTAAAGCAAGCATCTCGGAGTTGGAATATTCATTTTGATGAGGTAGTCAAAGGGTTTGGCTTCCGTCAGAATGAAGAAGAACCTTGTGTTTACCAGAAGGTAAGTGGGAGTGCTATTGGGTTTCTGATTTTGTATGTGGATGACATACTATTGATTGGGAATGATATTCCTATGTTACAATCTATAAAGACTTCACTGAATAATAGTTTTTCTATGAAGATTTAGGAGAAGTAGCATACATCTTGAGAATTAAGATCTATAAAGATAGGTCGAGAAGGCTAATAGGATTAAGCCAAGACACGTACATTGACAAGGCGTTGAAATGGTTCAACATGGAATGGTCCAAGAAAGGGTTCTTGCCTATGTCACATGGTATGTGCTTTAGTGACAAGCAGTGTCCTTCATCAGATGAAGAGCGCAACCGCATAAGTAAGGTCCCATATGCCTCGACCGTTGGTTCCATCATGTATGCCATGATATGTACTCGCCCAGATGTCTCATATGCTCTATGTGTTGCAAGTAGGTACCAAGCTAATCTGGGTGAACCTCACTGACGCTTGTTAAGAACATCCTAAAGTACTTACGAAGGACTAAGGATGTGTTCCTAATTTATGGAAGTGAGGAGGAGCTCGTTGTAAACGGTTACACCGATGCTAGCTTCCAAACCTAACTAGCATGTCTAGTATCAGGACTAAGTCTGGGATGATAGGGAGATCCTCGTAGCTGGTCTGCCAGCCGATAGAGACTTTATGAACTTCTACTCAATATCTAAACGTGGGGGGTGCTTGGGATGGACAGGGTAGTCACCACCTGCCCACCTACCCCTCTACCTGTGGGATAGTGACATATCCGCCGATCTCCGCATACCCGAGCACCATGCCCGTGTAATTGGAAACAACTATTAATCCCCGCAGACCCCAACCCTTCGGATTGACAGGCTAGGTTAAGAGCAACCAAGAAGGCATGGCGAACCATCACCTCATCCCTAGTTCTTCCTCTATTCATAATAATTCAATGAACGATGAAGAATGATAATGAACAAGTCGAGAACATAATACATAAACTATGTATTAGCTCATATATTATGCTCATAACATGATCATAACTATACTCTAGTTCATATGCATGATTATATAAATATGATAAGAACTTGCTCATAGAGGAAAACCAAAATTTATTCATACCAAGATGTTCTTCTTTCTCCAAGGAGACAAGCTCTCCCTGATAGCTTTTGTCGTGCTCACAAACTACTAAAACTACTCTAAGGAATAAGTGAGAGGTGTGAGGTGAGTGACTCTAAATGAATGTGTGTGTGTGTAGAATGGTGGAGCACCAACTATTTATAGCTAGAGTAGGACGGTTCGGGTGTCTCCAAGTACGGAAGCAAGTGAAACCTCCATTGGGGAACCACCCTATGCACCGCCTCCGAAGACTAGGCCCGCGAGGTGCCACTAAGGGGCGGCCGGTCCGAGGGCGGTCGGTCCCCTGGTGGGGCCACCTGGCCATCTTCTTCGTGTGGTCGGTTCCTTTCTGGGCCTGGACCTCTCCTACGGTTATGATCAGGCCCAGGTATGCTTTGAAGGTGGGCTTCTTTCTTAGTCTTGTTTGCGCATTTTCTGAATTCGTCTTTTTCTTTTGCGCTTTCTCCATGATGTTGTGTATTTCCACTTGTTTCTCCATACAACCTGTAAAATCATGAATACTAGGGATAAGAGTGGAACTTTTTAGTAGCATAGGCATATGTGTTAGAATATGATTGTCTCTCTCCTTTTTAGTATAAATTGGCAGCTACAAATAATCCATAAGGACCGCCAACAACGCCTAACTCTTGAATCTATCTAGTCTAAACCTATGTAGAATTTGAAGTATTGGAGTAGCTATTCTAATTCTCTGGTGGAGAGAGATCTCTAAACCTAGCTCTGCTGATGGCCTCCTTTTGATATGAATGATGAATTACTAATTAGGGTTTCAACCCAGGGGGTACGGCCTTGCTTATATAGCCTCCTCGGATGCACCAGAGCCCTCGGATCAAACCGACCTTTGTGCACGGCTTAGATTCAACCTCAAAGGCGGTTAGGGGCAGGATCCACAAGCTT
Organism: Bothriochloa decipiens; assembly: GCA_023333625.1. Classification (NCBI taxonomy): domain Eukaryota; kingdom Viridiplantae; phylum Streptophyta; class Magnoliopsida; order Poales; family Poaceae; genus Bothriochloa; species Bothriochloa decipiens. The sequence continues at coordinate 26,069,778 of CM041635.1, forward strand.
GGCCCTTATTGGCTCAGGCCAAGGCGGGCGCCCCATATGCCAGGGCAGGCACCCTGTCCAGCTGACAGTTTGGCCCCATCTTTGGTGTCTTGCCTTCGTGAGTCTTCTAGAGTCTTCTTTTAGATGCGTGGGTTTCTCTCTATGTAAAAATGACATGTGGACTTTCTTTGATAATTTTCTGATAACCCCCTGCAGAAACATACATTCACCAAAACTCGTCGAAATTATTAGTTAAAACCCCAAAGTCTACGGTGATGTTCATTTTAAGTCCTTTATCTCTTCTTTGTTGACCATTAAAATTGATAGTTAATTACTGTCAACAGTTGCCTTATCCAATCGTATTATATTAGAAAAGAGTCAATTAGCTAAGAGATTGAGTTTTGAGTCTGTTTATGAATCCAAACACTATAAGGATCTCCTGAGATTGCTTAGGAGTCAACTTAGAGTTTGCGCTTGGGAATCAAGTCTCGCTGGGACTATAAATGCTAGCACGATGTAACCATTCAATCTTAAGAAGGAACAATTAAAAGACTAAACCCTAGCTCTCAAGCTCTCTCTCCCTCTCTCTCCGTGCACACGTGCCGCCGCCGCTCCTGCCCTGTGCCTACACCGCCCCATGATGACCAGCCGTGTGCCACGGCCACTCCGCCGGCCGTGCACGCCGCTGCCTCCATCGCCTTCCTCAGCCCTAGCCTCCGCCGTCTGGATCGCCCCAACCTTAAACCCTAACAGTTTATATATCTACAGTAATCAAATATAAAATAACCCTATAAAAAACTTATACTATCAAAAAATGCTATCTTATGCGCGTGTAGCGAACTAGTGGTGATTGTAAATTTCTGTGACTTTCTCAGGAAGCTAAGTAACGGCTAAGCTAGAAACATGTCGCTTTCTACTGAGCCAGCACCTAAGTACGTAACGCGGACGATGAAATGGACCTTCGGCTTCGATCAGCCCGCCTCGATCGCATCCAACCTCTGCTCTATATAAGCGGATCGCCGGATCGGGGTGCCAGTAGAGTCTTTCAACAACGATAAAACGACATCCTAGCAAGTTCACCGGCCAAACGCCAATATCGATGGCCGCATCTTCCTCGAGCCAACATCACCGACCTGGGTTTGTTGACCACAGGCCGCCTCCGGCGCAGCTGATACCTACGGAAGGTAAGGCTGTGTTGAAGGAGACGAGGGACTGGGCGGAGCTGCCACTGGATGCGCTCCTCGATGTCCTTCGCCGGCTCGATGTGGTCGATATCCTCATGAGGCCCGGCCATGTGTGCCGGCCTGGCGCCGCGCGACGCAAGAGGAGCCCGACCTGTGGCGCCACATCAACATACGCCACAAGGTAGACAAAGGCATCGACCTCCAGCCAGCCGCGCGTGCTGCCATCAGACGCAGCTCGGGCCGGTGCGAGGCCTTCTTTGCTCAGGGCTTGCGCATGGAACACAAAGAGTTCTTCCTCTTCCTTGCGGACTCGTGAGTAACTTTTCCTCTTCTTTCTTGCGAAATTTTCTAATGATAGATGCTAAAAACAAATATACAAACAGTGGATGATGCTGCATATAAATATGTTATAACGTACTCCCACTATCTTAGGCTTCTCGAGTGACCAGGTATACTCTAATATATGGACGATGATAAGCTAGACCAGAGCACCGAACGCACGTTCAGACCCATCACAACGCGTATGTAATAAGGCTTGTTACAGACGTTCTTTTTACATGTATGTAATAAACACCCGTCACAGACGCGCGTGATCCAACATGCATGAAGGACATACACTGAACATATATACCTTCGTTTGAATAACTAGCCATCGGCTCGCTACGGTTTTACTCTTGGTTTTAAACAGCGGCAATTTTTTTTTTCAACAGCTACACGAAGCTATATCCACGCAATAGTAGCGCTATGATATATAGAATTGTTTGCAGAAAAAACTTGAAAGCATCGGTAATTGATGAAAGAAACATGGGAAATTTGAAATTTTACACTACGTCCAAACATAATTACCGCAGCAGGCCTTTTGGCTTTTCTGTGGCGGGCACCGGCGTCCGCTTGCGGTGCCATGCCACAGTAAATCCGGGTGGCACTGCAGCGGGCAACATAAGTTGTCCACTGCGGGCAGCTTATGTTGCCCGCTTTACCGCAGCGGGCACTTTAAGTCGCCCACCCGTTGCGGTTAAGGCTATTAACCGCAGCGGGTATTTTACGTTGCCCGCTACGGTTCATAATTTTTTATTTTAAAAAAGTAAAAGAATCATTTACAGTATTATTTTTAGATTTCATATATTAAACAGAATTCAAATATGAAATAGATTTTAAATATGAAATAGAACTTCATATATGTAGAGCATCATCCATACACAACACAAGACAAGATATTGTTCTCCATACATGAAACCGACAAGTTCGTTCAAGTTACATATCTAGGTCCAAGTAATCAAAGTCTACGGGCTAATTGTAATCTGTCGTACACAGCTCGGTGTCCCAACGCCGGATCCTGTCATACTTGGGTTCACATGCCAAGGCATTGTCCTCGTCGAAGAATGGTTGTCCCTTGAGCATGTATTTCTCCACGATGAACTTGCAGATGTCCGCCTTGACTTGCTTCAAGTATATCTAGGTGTTGTTCAATGTTTCGTCCCTCCGACCTTTGATTCCTTCCTTGAGCTTCTTCCAACTTTGTGTGTACTTCTTGCACTCCCTCAGGTATTGGTAGACGTACATGCAGTTGATCCAGTAGGTTGTTTGGCGCACTAGACGATCGATACACAAAGATTTAAAACATATATGGATGAAAAGCATGATTGAACCTATGAAGTACGTACCGGGAAATCACGTCGGACTTTGATGTGGTTTTAATCTTCTCCTTACACTTTTCCGATCTTCTGTCCCAGCATTCCGGATCCTTCACGTACTTCTTATAAGCCCTGCACGAAATATACTAGTGTTAGCAACGACAATATGAATACGTATGATAACTGTAAATGCTGAAAAAGCTCGGTGACTTACACTTTCAAGTAATACTCAAAATGGAGAAGAATTAGAAAAATGATGATCTACCTCCAAAATCAAGAAAAAGAGAGCATTGGCCAAAAGGTACTTAAAAGTGAGGAAATAGAGAAAAAGAGGGGTGAAAAAGAGCTTTCATCCATCCATGTGGATCTAAATGTAAGAAACATAAACTTTATCTCTCTACACAATGGATCTAGATCAAGATCTAAACAAAATCCACTAAAAAGTGAGAAAATATAGAATAAAAGGGTGGGAGAGAGCTTTTATGTATCCATGGTGAATTTAGATGAGAAAAACAAGCTTCAACTCTCTAATCCATGGGGATCTAGATCTAGAACTAGATAAAAGCCACTAAAAGGTGAGGAAAAAGAAAAAAAGGGTGAGAGAGAGCTTTCATATATCCATCGTGAATCTAAATAAAAAAACAAGCTTCATCTCTTTCCTCCATGGAGCAAGATTTAAATAAAAAGATGCACCAAAAAAGTAAGGGAGAGAAAAAGGAGGTGGGAGAGCATTTATATAGCTCTAGTAGTGTCCTCCTCCCCCAAATCAAAGATCCCCCATGAGTTAGAAGAGGAGAAGGCGTGGGGGAGAAAGGGGCTGGAGACGGCGGCTTTTATAATGAAGCTGGAACTACCACAGCGGGCAACTTAGGACACGTTACATTGCCCGCTGGGGTAAATGAATATTTACCGCAGCGGACGATTTACGTTGCCCGCTGTGGTAAAGGCTTTAATCGTAGCTGGTGCCGAGGCGCCCGACCGGCCGTGGGCGGCCACCGAACCACCGCAGTGGGCAGCCGTGGCGCCCGCTGCCGGCCAGTTTTGGTGCCGCTACAGTAATTCATTATTTACGTAGTGTTATGAACAAAAATATGTTTCTGAAGTTTTACAAGTCTAGATAACAGTACTACACCAGTACATAAATCGTTTTTACCCATGATCAAAATCTATTTGCAGAAACGGTTCTAAAAACCAGCAGGAGCGGTTAAACTACTCGTTCTAAAAAAGCATTTCTAAAAGCGGTTTAGTAAAATCTACCTATAGATGCGGATATGCTGTGCGAACCTTTCCAAATAATACATTTTTTGAGTCAAGTTGCCTTATACAACGGCCTTGAAAACGATTTTGGGCATTAAGAAAAGCTCGCCAGTGGCCACGCCGCCACGTCTGGCAGCACACCGGCACGGATCCACCACACCTGGACATCTAGCCGGTGCTCCTGTGCACAAGCAGCGAGCACATATCAACTAGATATCTACGACTCGGGTCATGCCATCGTTGCCATGGTCGCGCTGTCACCATCGGCGTAGTTGTTGGCTCCTTCACCATCGACACTATCATTGCTATGCTCGTGTCGTCACCATCTCCGTGGTCATGTCATTGTTGCCACTGTACTGCCATGGTTGCGCCATCACCGTCATCGTCGGCTCCACCATACTGTTGCTGCGACCAAGTCGTTGCTGCTGCGCCTTGGCTGCGAGGTGCCGCGGCCTTGCTCTGCTGCTCGCCTTCTCCCCTCTACAGTTGCCCTCACCCTGCTGCTCGCTGCACTCACTTTGCCATTGCTATTCAAAGAGAGAAACAAGGCAGAGGAACAGGATAGTATGAGAGAATCGTGAACTTTAGAGGCCTTCCGGTGAACTACTCCCTCCGTTCTAAATTTTAGTTTATTTTATTTTTTTGGTATATATATTATTGCTATATATGTAGACATATTATTTATCTAGGTACATAGCAAAATGCATATACCAAAAAAGTTAAAATAAATTATAATTTGAACAGAGAGTACAAACATAAACACTTCTAGATCATAATATGGTAAGAGACCAAGAAACTTTGGTTATTAATAATTCGAGCTTCTAATGCAAAATTATTTAAAGCATCCTCAAGAGTTTGCTATCTCAACTTGGTATCCATAGACTTTTGATAAAATGAGAAAAAAATCCTCCGACGATTTAGCATCCCAGGTTGACATTATCTCAACTTGGCAAATCCCCAACCACAACGCGTAAAATTACACACGCATATCGAGCATGGCATCGCGGATTTGCTAGGCGCCGCCTCTCCTTCGCACGTGCGACGACTACTTCCCATTCCCGCGCGGGGATTTCATCTCAAGCATTGTCGTAGTGCCGCGGCGACCTGCCGGAAGAGAAGTGCACGTTCAGCTACCCTGAAGTCTACCGCCGACAACCTCGCGTGAGGCCTTGTCATGGAGCGCGAGGTCCTCGTCTACTGCGCCTACGCCGAGCACGGGTGTACCGAGAAGACCGCCTACAGCGATCATGCCAAGCACCGGCTGGTCTCTGTCCGGACGCGCCATGCGAGTGCCCAGAACCCGGCTGTGACTTCGCCGTGAAGAGGTGGGAGCTCCTAGACCACGTCAACGCCAGCGCTGACCATCATAAGTGGCCGTCCACGATGTTCCAATACTGGGTGCCCTTTGACCTACGCATCGTCGAAATGGGCACGCATGTTCTCCCCTGCAAGAACGACAGAGCCACCTCGGTTTGCCATCTTCATCTTCTCCGCTCGATGAAGCTACGACATGGGCGTATGCCATAGCTCTGCGGCATGCACGCCGTCCGTCCGCCAGTGTCGTGCTCCGCTCCGAAAACATAGACAAAGGACAATAACTTAATTTTGTTTCACTCTTAGCATTCCTGACACAAGTTTGCTAGAGAGAAAAATTTTACATCTAGGATCGATTAATTAGTGGAATGTGCAGGGCCTTGGTGTAAAAGATGTTCTTTTATGTTTCCGGTAAATCATGGTTTCTGTGATGAATTATGCTAAACTCTTGGAGAGACGTTCTTTTTTACTTGGCATATTGTTTTGGAAGTTGACAAATCACAAGATTTGTCAAATAAAATATAGCAAACCGTTAGAGATGATGCTATTGTAGCACACTATTGGTGAATAACAATTCTAAGGTTTTTGAATTCATTAGTACTAAAAATTTGCTAGCTAAAAGTTGACAGTTGCTAATTTATAGCTAGCTACAATTTAAGATGAGAATGTTTGAATCCACCTGCTAATATGAACTTTTAGCACCTATTACCAACTCTAAACTTGCTAATGGAATTAATACTTAGAAGCCATTAACCAATAACTAGCATGTATGTTTAGATCCAGTCACTACGCCACAAAACAACTTCCGCAGTGGGAGTTTTGCCTTTACCGCAGCGGGCAAACGCGTCCACTGCAGGGACAAGGCAACTGCCGAACGGACCCCGCACACCACCGGAGGACGGGATCGAGGCTTCCGTGCCGCCGTAGCTGCTTCTGCTCTTCCCACTTGCCGTTGCTGCGGCGGCTCCAGCGCTCGCGGTCGCCGGATCTAATGATGGGATGGGAAGGACCTGCAAAGAAACTGAGGGAGGAGTGAGAGAGATGGAGAGAGGAAGACGGAGATGGAGAGAGTGATGAACTCACCTACCTTTGCCGCAGCCGCTCGTAGTCGAAGTCCGCTGCCGCCGGATTGATCTCCTCCTTGCTCCTCCGCTGCGGATCCATCCCTCTAGGTGCGCATCCTCTGCTACTGGGGCGCTGGTGCTCCACCGCCGGGGACCGAGGCCCCAGGGTGTGCCTACTGCTGATTTACCGCAGTACGCATCTTAAGATGTCTGCCATGGCAAATAGGGCATTTTTCGTGACGAAAATCTTAAATTGCCTACTGTGGTAAATCGATTTACCGCAGCAGGCAAAAGTGTCCGTCACGGTAAATATAAAGTGCCTGTCGTGATAAATCGTGTGGATTTATCGCAGCAGGCAACAAAAGCGTCTGCCACAGTGAGTAGTACTAATTTATCTTCTAATTTTTTGTGCTAGTGAATCCAAATACCGTGTTAGATAGTAAATTGTATCCAACTACAAGTAATGCTCCTAGTAGTTACGTTACGTGACAAACAATGAACTCGGGCAAAGTTGAATAGTCAAATATGGTGGAATTCACCCTACCGCAAACCATGAAAGAAGTTGTTCCTTGTAAAGTACTTCTGTTTTTTTAGTAAAGATATATATTTCGTTTCCGGATAAAGTCCCAAAATTTCGTCTGTATCCAAAATCGAATATGCATGTGTAAACAAAAAAAAACAAAGTTGGATAGTGAAATATGTATGGTGGACATCGCCCTAGTGTCTGTGGTTTTCTAGAAGAAAAATATATTTTTGTCTTCTGATAGTTAGGACCAAAATGTTGTCTGCATCGATACATGTACTGCTCTTTTGCAGGGCTCCGCAACTCAAGAGTCTTCGCCTCATCTCGTGCGAGAGCATCCTGTTCAGGGACGACCTCAGCCAAGGAATGAGGAAGTTCCACATGCTGTAGGAGCTAGAGCTGTCACTCTACTTTGACCGCAAAACCCCATCCAGCTTCTTCAACCTCGACAAGACCTGCAGCGCAGCGGCCGAGGGCTGCCCGCTCCTGAAGCGCCTCGGGCTGAACAAATACTGCTTCTACGGGCGGTCCCTCATCGGCGACACCGAAGCCACGGAGATCGGGAAGATGCACGGCCTGCAGTTCCTGCAGCTCTTCGGCAACAGCCTTGGTAACGACGGCCTCACGACTATCCTCCATGGCTGCGTGCGTCTCGAGTCCTTCGACATCCGTCACTCCTTCAACGTCAAGATGAACGATGAGGTGCGAGCAGCGTGTGCCAGGCTGCCGCTGCACACCCTGAGGGTACCAGGCGACACTGTTGACGACTATGACCTCAGCTTCGGCAGTCCTCAGATGGAACGAGGGCCAGCAAGGCCTGTAATTTTTAGCTACGTCGATGATCTTGAAGGTCCGGAACCGTGCGATAATCCCGGCAGTGTTTCGTACTATCGCTAAAGCACGTGATTCAATCAAGTCAGGAGATTGTATACATATTTCTGCATGCACAAGTTCATCGAAACACCACTGTTCCTATGCGGGAAGCTAGACTCTTAGCAGACAATAGCATTATTAATTTCGTGTTAAAAATACCTATGACTGATACAGAATAATTATTCGTCATTTACTGTTTGTTTTTAGACGTACTGCACGTGATCTCTGTCTAGTCGTAATATAATGTACACTTATCAGTTATACCCCATTTTCTTCGAAGGGAAATCCACATATTTGAAGTATAATGTGATAGTAGTCTCAGAAGATCACTGAATCACATTATCATATAACAGCTGATATTACAGTCATACATCGTGAGATTACAAGTTTACAAGGTATTATAACACTTGAAAACACACGTTTTACATCGTTAATCTAGCAAAGGTGTATACGGAACATCAGTATAGATGAGTACATCGATGTGTGAAGGCTCTTCCTTCACGGGCAATATTCAGAATAGGGCGTAGGGCGTCGATGGCTTAATGCTCCTCCTTCACAAGCGTTCATCATAGTAGACATAGCAAAAGTGGACTTCATATTCTAAATCGAACTTGAGCGTAAGATTGAGACCATCTAATCCTTCCAATCTCTATGGTTGTCATCGAAGAACCTGGTCCAAAAGAACCTGACCACTGACTCCCATCCTATACATTTTGCCTTTTTTCTATGGTAAGTGGAATGCAAATGGGTGTATCAAGGGAACCTATTTATGGCTATGTTTTTTCCTATGCAAAAATCATCAAAATTTTATGGATAATTCATCAAGTTTTTATCCATCTCATCCACACGTTCACCCATCCCATCACACACATCTCACCACAATCACTCTCAGGACAGAAAGGACAACTCCCTCTCACCCTTGCCTCAACAGCTCATGTCGGAAGGCGGCAAAACTCAAGGGGGAAGAAACCAGACCCCCGCCTGCCCCAGAGTCCATCTAAAACCACCAGTAGCCAAAACTCTCCTCCTGCCAAGCTCCAATGGCCGGCAACTATCGAAGCGACTCTGACGATATGTCTCCTCCCAACACCAAGAGGGCCCTCGCCCACATCCCACTGAAGGAGCTCGCCATCGTCAAACCGAAGCCTCTCACCACCATGCCATCGAAGGAGGTCGCGCACGTTCATCATCAGCAATCCTACTATGCCCACACCATGCCTACGCTGCACCTCGCTCCGGCACCATCATGTCTCTCCATCGAAGGACCACGCCACCAGGAGGACCTGAAGAAGTTCCACATCTGTAAGGAGCTCAACCTCCTGGAGCCTAACCCAAATGAGACGATGACTGGTTTGAAGACCAACAAGTTTGGAGATGTCACCTACATGAAGTACAGATCTGCCACCCCACGTCTCACCTTGGATGGAGTCCGTGCTATGTCGGATCAAATCTGAGTTACGCCACCCAAGCCTCAATCTCCATCTTCACCAATCGGCTCTGGTGAAAGGAAGTGCAAGAGGACGTCAAATACAAATCTAGCAGAGCGAGTTGACACCCTTACCAACTACAACGAGGCCCTACTCAAGTCTAATGAAATCCTCACCCAAGCAGATATTAGGAACAAGCAGATCTTGGCAGCTCAGGCTGTCATCAATGAGAGGTTGACTAGGCACGTAGATGCAAACCAAGTCAAGCACTATGGCTTAAAGGCCAAAGTCAATATCTTGTGCCGCATCGTACCCAACCATCTTGAGGAGAAAGAGAAGAAGTGAGAGAGAGATTAGAGTTGATTGATAAGGCACTCGTGTTAGAAGAGTCATAAGTTTGAGAGGCTTAAATTAGTTTGTTTAAATTAGTTCATCTTAGTTCGTTTTGATCGTTTGACAGCGTAATAAAAGTGCCTTAAGTGATATCAATAAAGTTTTATTAGAGTCATATTTTATCTCTCTATTATTTGTGTTTTTGTCTCCACCATGTTGTGAACTAGAGATAAGTAGGAACAAGTGTGGGGGAAGCCACAACGACAAACTAGAGGAGTTTTTTATCATGAAATTTTTAGAAAACAGAAGCAACAAATAATAAGATCGCAGCCAACGAAGCAGACCACAAGTGGACCTAGGGCTAGGTCAACCGACCTCTCCACTCCTCCATCTCCGTCGTAGTTCGTCTACAGTCTCGTATGTATCTCGTACTCTTAATTTTCATAACCCTTGCTTTCTGTTTCGAATTAAATTGAATAACCACTGATAAACAAGCTCTAAAAAAGTTTAGAGAAAAGTTAAGATTGTTTTGCCATAAATTAAAGATAGACTCGCACAACACTTTACCTGGAAGACTTGTTGCCGTTGGGAACTTTTTATTAAGGACCTCATATAACTTACGCCCTTGTTGAATGTGAGATAGAAGAATAACGAGAACCTGATTCTTGTTGTTTTGTCATTTGGAGAATTTCTTTTCAAAAAACCTTAAAATTAATAGTTATCCTCTCCTCTGTGGTATGATATAATGCCTACTAAAGCCTCACATGATGATTATAAAACTAGCTCATAAGCTGCTTACTTGTGTTGAGTTGGGTCAACCCGTGTGAGACCTTTGTCAAGAGGAGGTTCATATTCATTAAGATCAAGATCACTACACCCAGATATATCTGCTGCTCCTACCTTGGGAGTACGCAAAAACATGCTTTCCACCCCAAAGATCTATCTCCTACCCTGGGAGAAGATCCAAAAAGATTGTTAGGATTTCCAAATAAATGCTCCAAGATTGTGATTAGCTCCTTTTTAAGTTCACTGTATTTCAAGCAAGAGACATGGAGCTATAGAAAAAAAGGGAAGAAAGAAAAAGAAAGAAAAGTTTTAGTATTAAAAAAAATTGAATGATAGCTCCTATCTCGATGCCTGAGGAAGTTTATCATTGCAAGAAAGTCCAAGATCTTCATCGTAAAATTCTTTAAAATGACCTCTCAAGGAGCAAAGTAGAACTAGGATTAGCCACCAAATATGTCCACACACATGCACATCTTGATCTAAGGGTATGACACTCCCCTCTAAGGATCCTGTTTTGACTAGGCAATACATGCAAGGTAAGTATGCTACATCCTTGAAATACCTAAAAATCCAGATATAGCCTTTTAGGGGTAGGATGTTTTCAAGGCATCAATCATTTATGCCTCAGTGAGATCCACAAATACCATATATATGAGTGGCTTGAGTTCACCACAATGAGGAGAAGGTATGCTATGTTTTCTTTTCAAAAACTTTATAAAAACTCCAAGTGACAGGATTGACGGATGAAAGGGGCTTTGTTTCATGCTGTTTCATTCTGCAACCTCCCAGAGATGTATGGTAGACAAGTTGAATCTTGCAGTACAGGTATGACTAGGGAGGGTTTAGTGCTGATATCCTGTCTTATAGTTATGTGCAGAGTAACCTGATCTTTCCTCGAGCATGAGTAAAGACACAGTGTGGGGGAGCTTATTAACACCTCTTGATGTCAATATTTAACTATCAACTAGTGCATGAAATGATGAAAAATGATTTATAAAGAATAGTTGTAGGGTTTAATCCTAACTAGTTCCATGAGTTTTGGTGTTCTCACTTGCTTTGCAAGATAATCAACATTTTCTATCTAACAGCATCTCAAATGATAAATCTAAGCACACCATCCCGAAGAGCTCATCGAGACGATCGAAATGGGTATACACTTCACCAGGATTGAAGTCCCAATGAGAAAGTCCACGTGTATTACAACTTGGGATACTCTAGAAGACATTGGAATCATCACCTTGCAAGGAGTTTTAAGGACTAACCTAACAAATTCCACAGTTTTGGTGAATTCTGATTTTCTAGGGACTTATCAAAAAATGTCGAGGAAGAGTAGATCCCAAGGAACACGTCAGATTTCAGCAAAACCAACCCTAGAAGATTCCAAAGAACACCAGAGGACAGTGGAGCAAAGAAGGGGCCCACCTAGCATTAAGCCAGGTCGGCTGACTTCCCCGTAGGTCGGCCGACCTAGGTGGGGCCCACCTATCAACTATCTTCCTCTCATGTCATTCCACCGCCTTTGAGGTTCAATCTCCACCATTGTTCAAGTCGGTTTGATCCAAGGGCCACGGTTCCTTGCTCTGGGCTATATAAGCAAGGCCAGACCCCCCTGAAGGAGGATCCATTAGTTCTAGAAACCCTAATTCATTTTCTCCAGAAAGGATCAAAGTCTCCATTCAATTCAAAGACTAGTACCCTCTAGTTAGGTTTAGATCTAGTCTTATTTAGAACTAGAAGAGAGAGAGGATGAGATTTAGAAGGAGCTCTAGCCTGTCGGATCTTCTATGACATCTTGTACTTATGGATTCAAGTTCTTCAAGAGCTTGGTCCTAAAGATTTCTTTGGTGATCAACTTCTGTTCTTTAGTAAGTTTCATATTATTCTTATAGTTCCTTTGGTTTGCAACTCTTTTAAGAGTACTTTAATTCTAATCACTCTAGGCTTAAAGGAGTCATCATTATGTAAGCATGGTGCTTAGACTTGATTTCTTGCATAATGTGCCCTACGTTTCGGATTGATGGTAGCTTGCGATGGTGACTCTTATAGCTTTGTTGAATCCTCTGTAGTCCATCTCCTGTCCATAGGCCGAGCAGGATAAGTTACATAGGGAGCTCATACTCTGCTTATGAGCCCTAGTGTAATCCCCAACTGAACCATAACCACATACCTTTTTTTGAACACACATAACCACATACCTTGCAAAGGAAGAATAGAACTAGACAGCCTTAGGCGTCCCTTGATCTTTTAAGATCTCCTTGACTATGCTTAGGGGTCTTGAACCCATGACTTAAAGGTTATTCACACCATTCTCTAGGGGTCGATATTAAAGCTGGGTCATCCCGGTGAAGTGCTACAATAGTAATAGATTATCTGTGTGCTTGCAGATAATGTTTGAGTGTGCGTAATTTATACCACCATATGTTGTACTGTGTGCCAATAGGACCTTATACTGAGAATAGCTCTTTCCAGAAACTCACAAAAATGGTATCTCTGTCTGAGACAATACTGTTGGGCAGTCCATATAATTTGACCATTGTATCAAGGAAGAGTTGAGCAATAGAACTTGTTGTATATGGATGTTTGACCGGGATAAAGTGGGCAAATTTGGTCAATCTATCCACAACCACCATGATAACAGTATATCCTTCTTACTTGCAAAGGGCCTCAATGAAGTCCATGGATAGATCTTTGCACACTACAGTTGGGATTGGCAGGGGCTGAAGAAGACTAGATGGGTGTTGATGAGAATGTTTGTTCTGCTAGCAAGTGGCACATTGCTGAATGAAGCTTGTCACATCTGCCTTCATCCCTTTCCAAGAAAAATGGGTCTTGAGCTTGTGATGAGTTGCTTTGATCCCTGAGTGACCCCAATAGGACTGGCATGAAATGCAGTGATTAGCTTTGTCTGTAAAGCTGTATTAGAGCTTACCCAAATCCTTGTTTTGTGTCTAATGATTCCTTGTTCTAGACTATAGCCCATATCATCAGGACTGTGAAGAGCTAACTGCTATAACTTAAGCTGAGCATTAGTATCAATGGCATAGGAATTCAGTACCTTCTGAGCCCATTGAGGTTGGACTTGTGCCACTTCCTATACTGCCATGAGATGTGCAACTCTGGATAGAGCATTTGCTACTACATTCTCCTTGCCCTATCTATACACTTTTTTGAACTGCAGTCCCATCAGCTATAGACATTGCCTTTCTTTGCATTTCTTAGTGCAAATTTTGCTCTTTCAAGAAAGCCAGAGACTTGTGTCAGTTTTGATTATGAATTCTTGCCTTTAGAGGTAGGGTCTCCATTTTTCGATAGCCATAATCAATGCTAAAAATTCTTTTTCATAAATAGAGAGTTGCTTATGTTATTCTCTCAATGCCTTGCTAAGATAGGCTACAGGTTTCTCATATTGCATAAGAGCAGCCTCAATTCCATCTGCACATGCATCTGTCTCCACTGTGAACTGCGCTTGGAAATTAGGTAAAGTCAATATAGGAGTAGTGGTCATGACCGCCTTGAGATTTTCAAAAGCCTGCTGAGCTGTATCTGTCCACTGAAATGTTTTGATCTTCAACAGATTGTTGAGAGGTCTAGCTATGATGCCATAGTGCATGAAAAATTTTCTATAGTAGCCAGTGAGACCAAAAAATGCTCTGAGTTCTATCAAGCTAGTAGGTGTTGGCCAATTGAGCATATCCTGTATCTTTGAATCATCTGTTGCCACTCCCTGGTCAGAGATGATGTGACCCAGGTACTCCAAGCTGTGCTGTGCGAAGGAACATTTGGACATTTTGAGGTATAGCTGATTGGCTTCGAAGACTTCTAGAACTTGTTCCAAGTGCTCAAGATGCTCTACCATGGATTTGCTATAAATAAGGATATCATCTAGAAACACCATAACAAATTTTCTGAGGAATGGAAGGAGAACTTGATTCATAATGCATTGAAATGTTGCTGGGCATTAGTGAGGCCAAAAGGCATCACTTTGAACTAATAATGCCCATGATATGTCTTGAAGGTTGTTTTATATTCATCTTGTGGCAACATTCTGATTTGATGGTATCCAGACCTCATATCCATCTTTGTAAATAGCTTGGCTCCATGCAATTCATCTAATATCTCATCTATGATAGGCATTGGAAATCTATTCTTGATGATCATGGAATTGAGTGTCCCATAATGTAGACAGAACCTCCAGTTGCTATCTTTCTTCTTAACTAGCAATACTGGGGATGCAAATGTACTTGTACTTTGGAAAATGAGTCCATTGTCCAGCAATTCCTTGACCTATCTTTTAATCTCAGACTTGTGTTGTGGTGAATAATGGTAGGGTCTAGAATTGGTAGGTACTGAATCAGGGTGTAGTAGTATGGCATGGTCATAACTCCTTGGTGGTGGTATGTTCTTGGGGTCCTGAAACACATCTGCATATTGAGCTAGAAGCAATTGCAGATCTTCTGTTGCTGTTGTAGACTGAGGTTTAGTTCATGCCACAAGCATCTGTATGACCTTGTTGACCAGGACACAGGCCCAGATGTCATTATCTATTCAGTTTCACTATTTTGCACAACTGTTCTTGTACCCTGCCCAAATGCCTTTTAGTATCACTATTCTTGTACCCTGTCTTATGCCCAATGATGTTGTATACCAATCAAAATGTATAGGGTTGTGTCTTCTGAGCTAGTCCACTCCCAAGATTGCCTCTTATGGCAAGTGATCTAGTACTATCATATCAGTTGTGAAGGAATTACCCTGAATGTCCCATGGCAGAACTTTCACTTGTTTTGAAGTTCTCATCCATTCACCATTTGCCATTTTCACTATCTGTGTGGGAATAGTTCCAGTGGGTAGCTCAGTAAGAGACACAACCTATTGGCTAACAAAGTTGTGTGTGCTCCCTATATCAACAAGAGTTAACATGGTTTTCCTCTGGACAGTTGCCTTCAGTTCAATGCATGCTTAGATTCCACTCATGAGATAGCATTCAAGGATAATTGGCACATATCCTCTGCATTTAATTCCTCCACAGCCATTTCATTTAGAACTTCCTCACTGAGTTCTCTGTCCAAGTCACTTAGGGCTAGGGCATTGAGTTGTGGTTTAGCTTTCTTCTGGCAGACTTCCAAATGGACAGGTTCAAACTTGTCACCACAATGGAAGCACAAATTGTTGGCCTTCCTATAATCTCTCAATTGTCTATCCTTCCATAGGCCCCTAAACTGCTGAGCAGGTTTGTTATCCAACCAAGGTGGGTGATTTCTAGGTTGTGCATTTGATCTCTGGAAC
This sequence comes from Bothriochloa decipiens, assembly GCA_023333625.1. Classification (NCBI taxonomy): domain Eukaryota; kingdom Viridiplantae; phylum Streptophyta; class Magnoliopsida; order Poales; family Poaceae; genus Bothriochloa; species Bothriochloa decipiens. The sequence continues at coordinate 26,085,435 of CM041635.1, forward strand.
TTAGGCTTGGCCCTATCCATCACCCTCTGTTGCATATTACCAATTAGAGTAGCCTTTTCCACAGTAGTGGGTACCTGGGGTTCCACCACCACTCTAATTTCTTCATTCAGTCTAGCTACATACTGTTGAGCAACCAAGCAAAATAAAGCTCATCATACTTGCCACTGTGCATTGTAATGCTGTATTGAAGAGCTTGGAAATTGGTAGTGTAGTCCTCTATTGTGCCAGCTTGTTTAAGAGCAATGAGATCTGCTAGAGCACACGGTAATCATCACCACCAAATTTGGCCAGTATATCAGCACTAAACTGGTTCCAGCTAACTTCTATGTGTTCTAACTAATAAGCTTCCCACCATTTCGATAGATTGTCATCCAAGTGCATAATTGGTGCAGTCACCTTCAATGACTCATGAATAGAATACATCTTAAAGTAATTGTTACCCACTTGTTGAGCCATATCTTTGGATTATCACCAGTAAAGACAGGAAACTGCATCTTGGGCAGAGTGTGATGTGCCAATTGTTCTCTGTTCTGATGGTCTTCTCTGGTGCTCCTGCGGTGATTTCCTGGTTGCCTGGCAGCTCTGGATCTATGTTCCCTGGCCTTGCTCTTGCCCTTAGGATCAGCAAAGATGTTGTCAAATTCCTCATCATCATCATAATAAGCAGACATCACTGAAACTGAACTATTGTCCCTATGTCGAGCATCACCCCTTATCTCTTGCATTATCAATTGAGACACTGCTGCTCCATTAGCTTTGATCTGCTCAGACATGAAATTTTGCTTTGCTGCAAAAGCGTCAACCTTCCTGTTGTTCTCCAAATTCTGCCTTGTGCCTATATCATTCATCCTCCTGCAGAGCAACTCAAAGTTATCCTAGAGGATGTCCCATTGACTCTTCTCCTCATCAGATGTTTGAGCCATCCTATCCAGCAGAATTTGTGTCTGGATCGAGGGCACAAGTGATTTTTTAGGTGTCGTCTTGTCAAACTGGCTAAGCAACAGGTTTGGTAAATTCCTCCCCTATACACTACTTAGCCCAATACCCAACTCCTAGAAGTGAGGTGGGATCTTGGAATTTGACATAGAGACAATCGCTCTGCAACCCAGATCCATAGACACTTCCTCGCCTTTCACCACTGCACTGCACTGAATCGACGAGGAACTCCAGAATTTTATGCAAGGACAGATGCCCTGCAACCCTTGTCCCAGATTCTGAACGTGCTAGAGTAAGAACAAGATGAGGAATTGCTCACAAGGGTCAGGTCGCCGACCTGGTTTGCTGATGTAGTCCCCCACTCGAAGTGCAAGCCGTAGACGAAGAAGAAGCCGATGAAACTCTGCCTTCGTGACCCGTCACGCTGCCTTCATGCACAGTAAACTCCTTCCACCTCGGTACACCGCCGTCGCCGCTGCTGGTAACGATTGAAGCGAAAAGGGGAGGGTAGAGTGGGAGCCGAGGTAGGAACGCTGAGCTGATAAAGGTATAAGGCCCTTGGCCGTCGGCGATGGTCGAGATGTGAGCGCACACAAGGATCATCGAAATTCAGCCGAATCGTAGAGGAAAGCTTCCTCCTTCATGATGTCTACATCAATATAATATTCTTGCTTCACTTTACTTAGTATTTATAGTCTATAGTCTTTATAGTCTTGTTGTGTGCTTGTCTTAGTAGTATATTTGCCTTTGTTGGATTGGTTTCCTGTAACCAACTCCTTATGTGTGTATCAACACCCATCTTGCATAGGAGCTCTAGTTATTTGCGCGTTAGCTAGAGTTGTAAGAGTAAGCGTGAGCGTGGTGTTCAGACTTAGTCTTACCTTTGATTGCCGCTGGTCTACACGGACAGTTTGTGAGTGCACTCCCAAGAAGTGATAGGTCTTGGGCAGCATTAGGGTTTTCTCACCATGTTCGGACTAGTTTTTAAAATGTAGGGCGCCCATTAGAGTATAGCTGCTTTAGTAGGAGTTTTGTCTCCTACTTTCTCGCCTATCCCCACCACACAAGTTGTAAGGCACCAGTCTAGTTGAGTCATCTCCAACACTTTCTAGAGGTGTGTGGTACCCATCAAGCATGTCTCAGCAGACGCCATATATCTTTGCCTTTTCCCCTTCTCATTATTGGGAAATACGAAATAGTGGTTCTACGCTAACAAGAGTGAAGTCACAACCTGTGAGAAGTGCGCCAACGCATTTCTCAAGAAGTTCTTCCCAATGTGCAAAACCAGCGCCCTTCATGGAAAGATTTCTAGCTTCCAACATCAAGCTAATGAGATGATTCCCGAAGCATGGGAACGTCTCCAGAAGTACATTCACGCCTATCCTCATCATGGGATAGAGGAATGGCTCATTATTCAAGGTTTCTACCATGGCCTGGCTGGTTTAGCCAGGAGTCACCTTGATGCTACCGCTGGAGGAGCATTCTTGCAACACAATGTCAAGGATGCCAAGGACCTCATAGAGAAGATGGTTACAAACCAAGGATGGAATGAGGAATGACTTCAGCCCAAAAAGAGAGGTGTCCATGCCCTCAATGAGGTGGACATGCTCTCCGCTAAAATGGACCTTTTGATGAAGAAGATAGAAGAAGGCTCCAAGAAGGAACAAGAGGCCAGTGAACCTTACACCACTGCATGAGCTGTCAAAGCCGATCCATGGTGCGAGGTGTGTGGAGGAGAAGATCATTCAGGAAATAATTGTCCTGAAACAAAGAAGGAAGTGAGCTTCATCAACAACAACAACAACAATGGGTACCGGCCCCAACAGCAACAACAAGGATGGAACTCACGCCCCTTCTACCAATGAAACCAAGGTAATGATTAAAGCAATAATTTCAATACTTCTTATGGTAACCAATCTTCTTTAAGAGATCTTGTCTTAGGCCAAACTTAAATAAATGATAGTATCAATAAAGAAAATGATGGCTAATGACAAGATTCATGAAAGTTTAAGTGAGAAAATGGATAGCTTTACTTCTGCCTGCAAACATCAATTAAGCTTTAATAAAATGCTAGAAACACAATTAGCTCAGTTAGTAGCTACTATCCCATCCTTCGAGCAAAGTATGATCCCAAGGAAACCGAAGGACCTAATTGAAGGTGTTAAATTGGTAACCAAAAGGTTCGGTAAGCCACCTCTACGCTCCAGCTGGGGCTATCTTTTTGATCCACCCTTGTTGGTGGTCCTTAATGACGATTTTATACCGCCTATAATAACCTAGAAAGGGAGAACTATATACTTCTACACACATATACATTTATTATTGACTAGATTCCATTTGTATTGGAGAATTATCACTTTGCAGGACACATAGCCAATTACAAGAGGAGTTATATGGAAATGGCACAATTTGGGAAGGAACAAAACTCCACATCAAGGAAAAGGATAAAAAGGCTCAACATTGGATCAAACCAGGGACAGTCCACTGTGCACCCAAGGCCAGGCCCACACATGAACCCAAGAAGTGGAAGCCCAAAACCCGGTCCAACTCCAACTCGGGCTACACGAGTAGGCCCAAGTAATTTGGCCAAAACTCACTCATCCGGACTCCATTTTAGGCAATCCACTAGGCATTGGAAAGATAACGACGAGACCCACGCACCTACAAAGGATGAGGCCTAGCTCAGCCAAAACCTAGTGTGTACTAGGGGACAGGCGCGCACCCTAATCTTGCATGATCTTGGGCCTACCTTTGTTTGGAAGGTGCAATGGCAGTTTCCAAAAGAGGTTTTAGCGTGTTTCCTAATTTACCAGTGCCGAATCATCCTAGTGGAGCTATAAATAGATGGGAGGAGGCACTCTCTCACACACCACACAGCAAGAGCCTCTCTCTCTCACTTGTATCTTTTTAGTTTTAGGATGTAGTAGTAGTAGTTTAGTTGGAGCAAGGCAAGCTTCATTGGAGAGCTTGAACCTTTGGGAGAAATCTCGGTATGAATTCCAAAGTTTCCTTTTGTTCTTGTTCTCATTCTATCAATATAGCTTGTTATGAATTTAGAGCTACGTTCTTGTGCACATAGAACTTTATGCTACATCTATCATACATACATGTTTAGACCTAGAGCTATGTTGAGGTGATGGGTTCTTTTCTAATTGAGTCTTGGTCAAAGTTGTTTTGCGGGATTGTCGTCTGTCCTTGTGGTGGGTGCTCTAATAGAAGGACCTCAGGAATGGGTATGCCTTGATATCACGCTAGGGTAGTGGTTGACAGCTTAGACGTAGTGTCTAGGCTTGAGGCTAGCTTTGTTTGCACCTTTCTCGTACGGTTGAGGTGGTAGGCGGTGGGGAGTGACCTTGTCCCATCCATCCTTTGTAATCCCCCACGTCCGGGTTTGGCGTAGAGCTGTACACCAGTAGCGTCTGGTAGACCAGGTGTGCTCTGGTGCCCGAAGTAGATTAGCAGCGGCCAGGCTAACTTACCTTAGAGCTCTGACCCTGTATAGTGACATGTATTTGTATGATCCTACTTTCTTAACATAGATATCAGGAATGCCTGCTTCAGTTTAGGTTGTTCTTTATTCTTTCTTTTATCTTTGTCCTTGAGTTTGGCTCGAGTGTGTGTGTCACTTATCAATCTATCTATCATGAATACCCCTATCATGAACATTAGTCTATTATGCACTCATTATCTTGACCATGTCCCTCTTATGAACCATGCCTTCCTTTGGGAAAATATAAATAATGATACCCTGAATACTTCCGGGTGAAATGCTACAACGCTATCTCTGTGCGCTTGCGGACTTGTTCTGTAAACGTTGTAGAATATCTACAGGCATTTCTAGTAACATTACCATGGACTTTGCAATGCTAGTAATGATGCTAAGAAATGCCAACAAGTAATTTAGTTGGACATGTTTTTGACAATATGTTTGTGTAGTATCCCTTGCTCATTTCAGGATAAAAAACAGTTCTTTTATAAACTATATTGTGCTACCAAAAAATATATTTTTGAAATAAAACAAAAAAGTAATTTACTTTATAAAAAATAATAAATAAATGTGTTTTTTCTAAAAAGCTTATTAAAAATATATTTACCTCTTTCTAAATTTTTTTAAAAAATAAATATAATTTTCTATCATTTTAGAAAATAAAAAATACATAAATAATTTCTAAATGTTTTTAATAAATGTTATTTTGTTTAAAAGTTTTACATGCAGCATGTTTCGGTTTGAAGTATGATTGATCATCATATCTTCATGGGCATTTTAATTTAAGCATGGAGCTTAGGTTAAATTGCCTGCCTCTATTAAATGACATGTCTAATCATTGTTCCAAAACAGCTAAGTGTAGACTTTGAATAAAAAAGTTTTTGGAGTTATTTTATTTATCAATAAAAATATTTTATAAAATGGTTTCTAAAAAATATTTTGAAAATCTAAAATTTGAAAATTTATCTTTAATAATTTAGTTTTCCTTTCTTATTCTTTCAAAACAAAAATGAATTTTAAAAAAAAGATAAAGATTAATTGTCCTCCCTTGATAAAATAAAGTTTTAATAAATTTTGAAAACCAACTAGCTCAATTTGTTTCCTGCATATGATTTCCAATGCGGTGATCACAAGGGAAGGTAAGAGCCCTTGTGATCTACCAAACTATAACCATGCAGGAAATCCTAAAACAATGGGTACAACCCTGATCCTTTGAGCTAGCTTGGGGGAGGACCACAACAAGGTAACATGTAACTATCACTCTCATATCCTTCTGTTATCTTAAAAAAGATAATAAATAATAAAATAAAATAAATAAATGATAAACAAAATAAAAAACTTTCCTTTCTAATAAATGTAAGCACATGTTGTCAAGTTAGTATGCACCCTCGGATATTATTGTCACTAACCATTTCAGGTTAACAAAGAAAGGACATATGAAGCTTGAGAACAAGATAGCAACATCAACAACACTCGTTGATGATCTTTGGTGATAGAACAAACTCAAAGGAGACCCTGACCCTGCACACTTGACTTTTTTCACAAGAGCTAAGAGTTGGGGGAGGATGGTGATAGTCTTGCCACATGTTCCACCAGAGCAAGGGTCATCCAAAAAAATGAATAATGATGTCAGCTCTACTAAAAAAAGGGAGAAAGAAAAGGGAGAAATAAAAGAAAGAGAAGAAAAAGAAAAAGAAGAAAAAAAGTCGTGTTGAAAAAAGAGAGAAAAATTTTATGCAAAAAAAGAGAGAGTGCTAAAAAAATAATAAAAAAGATATAATATAGAAATAATTGAAGGAGAGAGAAGGAGAAGGCTGGCCCCACACATCCAAAGAGGAACACCTATGGGCTACCTGACTGCCCAAGCATTGTTTTTCACAAACAAGAAGGGCTCACCTCCAACCCTTTGCTACTACCAACAAGGCCATGGCCCATACACACTAAGCCATGAGAGTGGCCTAGCCTGGTGGTTCACCTAAGAAAAGTCATCATGCGAACCGCAACAACAACTCTGATGTTCCATCCATCCATGCTGCCGGTAACTACACTCAGGTAAGCAAAGGTAATTTTCCCCAACTCTTTTGTTCTTACTTGTCTCCATAGCTTGATCATTCATGCTTCTTTATGGCATCATAAACAATAGAAATGACTTATGTTGGAGACAAACCAAGGCATGTTTTACTCTGCTCTTATCTTATCCTTGTTGGAGTTTGATTAGAAGTTGGTGGAACAAGGTTTTTAGTGATAAAATATATAAAATAAATGAATAATCATATGGTTCTCTGTTCACCTTTTAGTGTCTTCACCTCCTTTGGATGAATCTTGGTAATCTTTTCATGCTTCCTTTTTCTATGCTTGTATGTTTTGGTTTGGAAGTTTTGATCCTTCATCTTTTAAAATAAGCATGGTAGTTAGTTTGAAGCTTGGATGTGAGATCATGCTTCTATAGGCTTTTAATGTAAGTGTGGTGCTTAGATTTTTGAGCCTACCTCAATCGAATTAGACATGGAGTCGAGTTTGATTTTTGAACCAAAGTTGCTAGTATAAATTTTAGTTGATCATTTGGACTAACCCCTGTAGGAATATATAAATTTTGTAGGGTAAGTCCTGAGATGACAATGGAGATGAAAACTCATTTTGAGAACCAAAATTTTTTTGATAATAATAAAATAAAATGAACCTTTCGAACCCAAGTTTGTTGTTATGTTATCTCGATGACATCACAAGACAAGCTTGGGGGAGGGAAGCCTCGCAGCACACTTAAAGGAGGCCATGAACTACAAATATGGCCATGGTGTGCACCAGCCAGTACCATTCAAAGCCAAAGGTAAGTCAGAAGCTAGCTTGGGGGAGGGCTCCTGCAAAGGTAACTTATATCTCAAACTTCTTTTAATAATTTGACTATCTTATAGAATGATGAGCTATAATAATAATGATTTTATACTCTATATATGTGTTGTAGAAATATTTAGTTCTTCCCTTGTTGAAATGATGAATAGTTGCTCTATGTTATGTTTCACCGGTACCCATTTTATAATCGAGCTTTCTCTAAGATTTGGGTTTATCAGCTAAAAATGTCTCATCCTAAAAACTTGAACTAGTGGGTTGCACATGCTTGATCTTGTCTAAGTTATTTCCTAATATGATATGGTGACATGGGCTACGCTATGACTTTGTTCTGAGTGAAACTTGACATCCGGAGTTTTATTTTCAAAAAAACATTAAAAAACAAAAGTTCCTCAATGACTATGATATACCTACCAAGACCATATGAAATGTTTCAATTCTGCAAACCATTTAGTCATATGCTGCTTGTGGAACATTGAGCTAGGTCAAATTGTTATGACCTTAGTGAGATTATGGTCATGCACCCATAATTGAGATTCACATGCACCCACCAAATAAAGCCATCTCTCACCCCGAGAGTTGCGCACAACATACACCCATCCATCCACCAAAAATATGCCAGCTCTTACCCTAGGAGTTGCGCAACTTTTCCACCAAATAAAAATGCTAACTCTTACCCTAAGAGCCGCGCATTCCTCATTCAGAAAATTTGCTCCTCACATTAGCATCATTATGCTCTCCATCCAAAAATTCTTCATATGTCGGTATCGGATATGGCCTATGTCAAAAAAACCATGCCAAGGGGCTTGAGAAAGATAAAAAAGCATCCATGCCAAGGGGCATGAGACATGAAATAAATGACAGGAAAAAAATTCCAATAGCCATTCAAAAATATATATATTACTCCTATAGCCCATATCCCTCCAAAAATATCATTTATCCAATAAAGAGAGTCATGTTGCATGGTGTATCAAAAATACTTAGAATTAGGATTCCATCTCCTCATTTTTCACACACTTGCATATCTCAATCAAAGTGTATGACTTGTATCTCCTTATGGTTTGGTTTTTGACTTGGCAATACATGTGATGCATGTATGCCCACCTTTATACCTGCCCAAAACTCCACTCACAGCATTTAGTGGTAAGATATAAAAGGCAACATTACAATGCCTTTGGTGAGGTGTTCATACACATTGAGTGATCAAGAGAATAATATGAGGACTTTAATTTATTTTACAAAAATTTTCAAAACCTTCGGAAATATGGTTTTTCTTGGGACGAATGATAAGCAATGCTTGTGTGTCTGCTCTATTTTGCAATCGCCCAAGACTCGATATAGCTAAAAAGCCCCATTAGTTTTTAGATAATAACTAGGTGGATAACATGCCGATTTATTCAAATTGAAGTAGAAAACTTTGTTATAAACTTGGTACATCTGAAATATGAGCAACATTGAAGCAATTCCTTATCAATAACCAAAGCCTAACTTTGCTTGTGGATGAGCAAAGTGTAAGCTTGTGGGAGTTGTTAGCACTGCTTAACGATGATTTTATACCGCCAATAATAACCTAGAAAGGGGAGAACTATATGCTTCTACACATATATACATTTATTATTGACTAGATGCTACTTGTATTGGAGAATTATCACTTTGTAGGACACATAGCCAATTACAAGAAGAGTTATAAGGAAATGGCACAATTTGGGAAGGCACAAGACTCCACATTAAGGAAAAGGATAAAAAGACCCAACATTGGATCAAACCAGGGCTAGTCCACACCAAAGGCCAGGCCCACGCATGAACCCAAGAAGTGGAAGCCCAAAACCTGGTCCAACTCCAACTCGGGCTACAGGAGTAGGCCCGAGTAATTTGGCCATAATTCAATCATCGGGACTCCATTTTGGGTGATCCACTAGGCATTGGAAAGCTAACGATGAGGCCCACGTACCAGCAAAGGATGAGGTCTAGCTGAGCCAAAAACCTAGTGCGCACTAGGGGAGGGGCGCGCACCCCAATCTTGCATGATCTCAGGAACAGCTTTGTTTGGAAGGTGCAATGGCGGTTCCCAAAGGTGGTTTTAGGGTGTTTCCTAATTTACCAGTGCCGAACCATCCTAGTGGAGCTATAAATAGATGGGAGGAGGCACTCTCTCACACACCACATAGCAAGAGCCTCTCTCCCTCACTTGTATCTTTTTAGTTTTAGGATGTAGTAATAGTAGTTTAGTTGGAGCAAGGCAAGCTTCATTGGAGAGCTCGAACCTTTGGGAGCAATCTTGTTATGAATTCCAATGTTTCCTTTTGTTCTTGTTTTCATTCTATCAATATAGCTTCTTATGAATTTAGAGCTAAGTTCTTGTGCACATAGAACTTTATGCTAAATCTATCATACATATATGTTTAGACCTAGAGCTATGTCGAGGTGATGGGTTCTTTTTTAATTTAGTCTCGGTCAAAGTTGGTTTGTGGGATTGTCGTCTGTCCTTATGGCGGGTGCTCTAGTAGAAGGACCCGGAGAATGGGTAAGCCTTGATATCATGCTAGAGTAGTGGTTGATAGCTTAGACGTGGTGTCTAGGCTTGAGGCTACCTTCATTTGCACCTTTCTCGTATGGTTGAGGTGGTAGGCGGCGGGGAGTGACCTTGTCCTGTCCGTCCTTTGTAATCCCCCATGTCCGGTTTTGCATAGAGCTATACACCGATATCGTCTGGCAAACCAGGTGCGCTCTGGTGCCCGAAGTAGATCAGCAGTGACCAGGCTAACTTACCTTAGAGCTCTGATCCTATATAACGACATGTATTTGTATGATCCTGCTTTCTTAACATAGCTATCAGGAATGCCTTCTCCAGTTTAGGTTGTTCTTTATTCTTTCTTTTATCTTTATCCTTGAGTTTGGCTTGAGTGTGTGTGTCAGTTATCAATCTATCTATCATGTTTACCCCTATCAAGAACATTGGTCTATTATGCACTCTTGTTATCTTGACCATGTCCCTCTTATAAACCATGCCTTCCTTTGGGAAAACATAAATAATGATACCCTGAATACTTCCAGGTGAAATGCTACAACGGTATTTTCGTGCACTTACGGACTTGTTCTCTAAACATCATAGAATACCTACTAGCATTTCTAGTAACATTACCACGGACTTTGCAATTCTGGTAATGATGATAAAAACGCCAACAACCCTTCATCGCCAAGAAGGAAGATCCAGGCCTACCGACCATCACCTGCGAGATTGGACCATAGATCTTTCACAATGTCTTCTGCAACCCTAGATCGGGTGTCAACATCATGGCCAAGGTAACTTATGATAATTTGTTAGGGGGTCTTTGCACCCCACATTTTTTCATTTGCAGATGGCGGAACCCGCGCCGAAGGAACAACAAGAAAAGCAAGTCGGCCAAAAAGCCAAACTAAAGAAGGAAGAACCCACTGAACCACAAGGCAAAGGTAAGAAAATGTGGTGGGAGAAAGAGGTCCAATCATGGTCCCCATCTCTGGGACAACCGAAGCACCCGAGGAATCAACAAGACGGAGAGGTCCTGCTCTATGGACCTAAAACATGGAGCCCTTGCTGGTACATTAAATCAGTATTTAACCTATATTTATTTTCTACATTTTAATTCTTGCATTTTATTTGCATTACATCTTAGTTCTAATTCTGCATATTTCCTTTTTACAAAAACACTTGGTAATAATAAATAAAATCTTGAGAACAATTTGCAATAAAGTTTCGAGCTGCTGGGTCAGCTAGGGTAGGGTCGGCCGACAACACCAATGGGCCACCGGCACACCTTTCACTTTGGCTCTGTGCTCTGCTTTAGGACCAGGACTTGGATGCCCTTAGGGTCTCAAGTGGGGGTTGGCCGACTGTTGACGGTAGTTAACGTAAATTGTTAACCATCAACATAACTTATAAAACTGAAAAAAAGATGATCACCAACATACGTCTAGGGGTTTGAAGTAACAATTTCCATGAGTTTTGGTGAGTCTATGTTTTGCAGGGGTTAAACAGGAAAAGAGCTAAAGGCGACCGAAATCACCGAATAGAAGTATCTCAAATGATGAATTAGATTGCACGATTTTGTAGAGCTCGTTGACAATCAAAAAGGATATATTATCTGTTATATTTGGAGTCCCCGATGAAGAACTATGAATTTTATACTTATGCTACAAAACATGGTTCTAGAAGACTCGAGGAGGCGACCCTGCGAAGCTGGGCCCACATGGCAGCCAGCCATGGGCGCCTACCCAAGGGCAGGGGCTGCCGCCCAGCCACATGCACCAATCAGGTGCAGCCTTGCGGATCCTGCCTCCACCGACCTTGAGGATCAATAATCACCATTCATTAAGGTCGGTTTGATCCAAGGGCCACCATTAAGCTTGACGTGGAATGATGACATGGCACCTGACGCGGATCGATGATGTGGCACCTCCACCCGGGGCTATATAAGGAGGGCGCCCCCCTCATGCCTGGGGGTCATATCTCTTCTACAAATCAAAAGCTGGGGTTTCAATTCTTCATCCAAGTAGAAGAGGGTCCCTCTAGTTTATCTAGTTCTAGCCCTAGTTCGTCTAGTTCTAGTTCTAGTTCATCTAGTTGTATTTAGAAAATTAGGGAGAGAGAAGGGGAGAGAGGAAGAGGAGCCGGATCTGTCAGATCTTCCCCAACTTTGTACTTTTGTAGCTTAGAAAATTAGGGAGAGAGAAGGGGAGAGCAGAAGAGAAGCCGGATCTATCAGATCTTCCCCAACTTTGTACTTTTGTAGCAACTGGTTTATCCTTCAATTTTCATCAGGTTCTTCAATTCATAATTCCTAAGTTCTTTATTTACTTTCAGTATTTACAATCAAATTATTTATTGGATTCCCTCTTGCATCAAGTGCTTTAGTCTTTGCAATGCTAGAGTAGTAATTAATAGATTAGGCATGGTGCTTAGTCTTGCAATTACCTAGAATTGCACCCAGTCCTCCGGATTGTTGTGGTAGCCCTAGGATAGTGACAGCCCTGAAGGCCGACATATGCCACCTCGTTCAGATTGGTGTTTGTAGGACCGTAGTCAGAACTTCCTAGTCCCCTTCTCATGTCTTTTTGTGGCTAGTGCTCTGATGTCCCAAAGTATGTAAACTTGAAGTATCTTTGATTCTTAGATCAACTAGAGAACTCTTAGGAAACATCCTCTCTTCCCACCAAAAAACATATATAGTTATCTTTGGGCAGTCTTGATCCTCAATTAGTGCACTTCGCGTTCCCATGGAAAATCGATACCTTGGAATACTCCCGGGTGAAAGCTACATCGGTATCCGTGCACTTGCAGATTATTCTGTTTGCGTTTAAAATACCCAACAAGCTTTCCGGTGCCATTGCCGGGGAATGGTAGCTGTGCTAGTTTCGAGCCAAGTTCATTTGTTTATCCTTTTTCTTTTACCACCCTTTTTACCACTACCATCCTACCACATGGATTCCACACCTATTCATAAATACTCCGCTCCAAAGGGCGACTTTGTTGGAGCCTCCACCATCATCACACCCCATTCTTACAAATGGCTATGAGCTTTGTCCTGCTTTCATAGCCATGGTTCGGGAGCAATCCTTCTCTGGGCTAGAAAATGAAGATCCTTACATCCACCTTAGGGAATTTGAGCTATTGTGTTCTTGCCTAACAATTGCTGGCATGACATAAGAGACCCTGAAATGGAAATTGTTTCCGTTCACCCTTTTGGGTAGAGCAAAACAATGGTATGCTCATTCCATAAGAGGCATAAATGGAAATTGGGATGAACTTTGAGACAAATTTTGTCTTCCTTTCTTTCCTCTTTCTAAAATCACAGCCCTTAGAATAGAAATTCTTACTTTTAAACAAAAAGAGAAGGAGACACTAGGAGCAGCCTGGGCCAGATTCATAAGCCTTATCAAGTCAGGTCCAAAACGTTCCTACCTGAACATATCCAACTTGAACACTTCTATTGCGACTTAACAAAGAAGCTGCTCTACATCTCATCGTCGCTTCAGGAGGTTCATTCTCACATGAGACCATTAGTGAGGGTAAAGGCATTCTTGAGAAAATCCTTGAAAACTCCCCTTACACTGGCATCTTTGATGAGTTTTCCGAAGAAGAATAAAAGGAAGTCAAGCATAACCCTTAGCCAAAGGAGGAGGAACTCACAACTGAATTGGATATTCTAATAGACTCTTCCAATAATTTGGTTGTTGAAAAACCTCCTAGTAAGGGAATGCAAAACCAACAAAAGGATGATGAACCATCTCCTTTAGAGCTTCCCTTTGAATTCGAGGAAGATATTTTTGAAGATTACGGAAATACCTCAAATTTTCTTGTCCAGGTGAGACCTCGAGCAAAGAATACTCCATCTAATCCACATGAAGAATCGATGGCCATAGAACACACTCAAAGCCTTTCAGCAATCATGAGTTCTGAATGGCTAACGGAAGTAATCTCCTGAGGTAGCTCGAATCACCAGTCCTTCAACCATTCTTCTGTGTCAAATTAAAATGTCTGCTAGGAAGGTCCACTATGATCCTTCTGTTGGGATAAATGTTATTTCTAAGGAGTTAGCTAACACCCTTTATCCCGACACATCCTTAACCCCATCACGCATACTTATACTAGGCCCATCAGGATTTATTCTTCAAAGCCATGGGGTATTAAGGACTGTTCTGTTAGAATCAAGAATTCTAGGATATGTCTAGATTTTCACATTTTTGTCATCCCAGAGATTCCTGTCTTGATTGGCAGACCAATCATGAGACTTCTACAGGAACAACCACTGTGAGGTTAACTAGACTTCAAGGTTGGGAATTCCACTATTGTTGTCCCTCTTGTTCGATCCATTAACACAATAGTAGAACCCAAACCTGAACTAGACCCTATTAAGGAGGTATTAATGGTGTCTTAAGAAGAATTGGTTCAACCAATCTTCGACGAAGAACACTTCATTCAAGAATAGGAAGAGGTTGCCGAGCCCATTGAGCTAGACATAAATAGAGTTAAAACCTCTTCCTCCTGGCCTTAGATATGTCTTTCTTCACAACAACTAAAATACTTCTATCATCATCAGTGATAAGCTCTCTGAATATGAAACACAACAACTTGTCACTGTTCTTGAAAGACATAGACTAGCAATAGGCTAACCATTTGAAGACCTTAGGGGAATTAACCCCGCTCTCTGCACTCATCGTATCCCCATCAATCCCAATTTTTCACCTTCAAGGGAACAACAACAGAGACTTAACAACGCTATGTGAGATTATTTATCAAGCTGGGATTATTTATCCTGTGCCACATAGTGAGTGGGTTAGCCCTGTCCAAGTTGTGCCAAAGAAACGAGGAATGATAGTCGTTAGGAGTGAGAAGAATGAACTCATCCCTCAACAAATTGTCACTAGGTGCGTATGTGTATTGACTATTGAAAACTCAACAAGGCTACAAGGAAAGACCACTTCTCGTTACCCTTCATTGGTGAAATGTTGGAATGACTTGTAAATCACTCTTTTTTTGTTTCCTTGATGGTTATCCTAGATATCACCAAATCCTGATCCACCTAGATGATCAAAGTAAGACCACTTTTACATGCCCGTATGGAACTTATGCATACCAACGAATGTCATTCGGTTTGTGCAATGCTCCAGCTTCCTTCCAACGGTGCATGATATCTATTTTCTGTGACATGATCAAGAAAATCATGGAGGTATTCATGGATGATTTTATAGTCTATGGATAAACCTTAAATTATTGTTTGGAGAATTTGGACAGAGTCCTACAGCGGTGTGAAGAAGAGCACTTAGTCCTGAACTAGGAGAAATGCCATTTTATGGTTCAGGAAGGAATAGTGCTAGGACACAAAGTGTCTGAACGTGGTATAGAGGTGGATAGAGCAAATATTGATGTTATTGAACAACTTCCACATCCCATGAATGTGAAAGGAATCCGTAGTTTCGTGGGACATGCGGGGTTCTATAGGCGTTTTATTAAGAATTTTTCTCAAATTGCTAGACCCCTAACAAGCCTCCTAGCTAAGGATGTACCTTTCATCTTTAGTGATGAGTGTCATGAATCTTTTCAAATCCTCAAGAAAACACTCATCTTAGCTCCAATTATTCAACCACCCGATTGGAATCTTCCCTTTGAGATCATGTGTGATGCTAGTGACTTTGCGATTGGTGCCGTTTTAGGCCAAACCAAGGATAAGAAGCATTATGACATATCCTATGATAGCAAAACCTTGTCTGGACCATAGCTCAATTATGCTACAACTAAAAAAGAGCTATTGGCTGTTGTCTTTGCTATAGACAAATTTAGATCTTACTTAGTGGGGGCAAAGGTAATTGTCTATATAGACCATGCTGCTCTTAAGTACCTCCTCACTAAGAAAGATGCTAAGCCTCAGCTAATTCGATGGATTCTTCTACTCTAAGAGTTTGACTTAGAAATCTGAGATAGAAAAGGAGTAGAGAATTCTGTAGCCGACCACTTATCTAGGCTTCAATACAAGGAAACACATGAGCTTCCTATCAATGACTACCTAAGGTATGACACCCAGCTCAAGATAACACACTTAGATCCATGGTACGCAGACATCATGAACTTTATAGTGAAAGGCTATGTCCCACCTGGTGCAAATAAAACAAAATTGTTACACGATAGTCATTTGCACCTATGGGATGAGCCATATCTTTTTTGAGTCTGCGTCGATGGATTGCTGAGAAGATGTGTCCCTATGGTTGAGGCCACTCAAATCATGGAAAGATGTCATTCCTTGCCATATGGGGGACACTGGAGCATTTCATACACATGCTAAGATTTGGCAAAGTGGCTTCTTCTGGCCAACGATTTATGAAGATATAAAGGAGTTTGTCAGGAGATGCCACTGGTGTCATAAACATGGGAATATAAACTCACAAAATGCAATGCCTCTCACAAACAACCTCCAAGTTGAACTCTTTGATGTTTGAGGCATTGATTTCATGGGACCATTCCCTAAGTCTAGGAATTGCGAGTACATCCTTGTGGCAGTGGACTATGTGTCCAAATGGGTAGAAGCCCTACCATGTCGAACAACTGAGTCAAAACATGCCAAGAGAATGTTCCACGAAGTGATCTTTCCTCGCTTTGGTACACCACAGATAGTCATAATGATGGAGGTTCCCACTTCATCGACAAAGTCTTCCAGAAGTACCTAGCAGATCATGGGATTCGTCACAATGTTGCAATAGCATACCATCCTAAGACTAGTGGTCAAGCAGAAACATCTAACAAACAAACCAAGAATATTCTACAAAAGACTATTGATGAAATGGACAAGGGATGGAAGGATAAAGTCCCTGATGCACTTTGGGCTTAACGAACTACAAACAAGACACCCATAGGCATGTCACCTTACCTACTTGTATATGGAAAAACATGCCATTTGCCTATGGAATTAGAGTTCAAAGCCCATTCGGCAATCAAGAAATGGAACATGGATCTCCACCTAGCTGGTAAGAATCGTCAGATGCAACTATCTGAGCTAGAAGAATGGAGAGAAAAAGCCTATCACAACTCCAAGATCTATAAAGAGAGAACAAAAAGGTGGCATGATAAGAGAATCAAGCACAAGGAGTTTAAGCCAGGGGATAAGGTTCTACTATTCAATTCAAGAGTTAAGCTCTTTGGACATGGTAAGTTGCGAAGTAAGTGGGATGGACCATTCAAGGTCATTGACACTTCAACCCATGGGGCCATCACTATCCAAGATGATATAGGTAATACTTTTAAGGTAAATGGCCAACGCATGAAAGTTTATCTCGAGCCACAAATCAACCTAAGCTCTAGACAACTAATGCTTGAACACCTAACCTTAAACATGCTCCACAAGTTTTGTTGTCTGTTTGAGTTTCACAGGGTTTCAAAGATTAAGGAGAGTAGATTAAAAGACTATGTCAACATCAAGCTTGGGGGAGAGGTGCCCCTGTGTGTATCTAGGTAAGTATCTCTTCTCTTTTTGTTTTGTTATCAGTTATATACTTATTAAAAAGATGCATAACCATAAAGCCGAATAAAGATTTCTTTTCTAGTTACTTATATCTTAGTCCTGTGTGATCTTTAAGGGAGAGTGCATAAAAGTTTGCTTGATTGCTAATAAAATAAATTCTAAAGATAATCTCTATGCATGAAAATGATAAATAGTTGCTCTACCATAATTCCTTTCAAGTACCGAGCTTTCAGCCTTGAATTCTCCCGAGTTTTGGAAATGATTGCTTTGGCCTAAGATTTGCTCTGAGCTTGAAACTTGTGGGTATCAAATGCTTGATCTAAGTCTAGGTCTTAGCTGTTGTCTATCTTGTTCCTAGTGACACTAGAATTCTGAAGATTTATCTTTCGAAAAACTTAAAAATGTCATGATGAGTTCCTATACGACGAGAGCTTAAATTCCTACCATAGCCAAATTTTCATGCTTGTTAGAATAGGAAAAAACTTCCACATTTATCTATTGCTTGTGTGCATTGAGTTTGGTCCAGCTGTGTTGACCCTTAGGAGCTTTTTATGCGGTTAAAATCAAGATCACACACACCATTAGCTACTTCTAACCTGGAAGTACGCACCACCATATTCACCCATTTGGATCCACTTAAAAATGTTCTACTTCTACACTGAGAGTGAACACCAAAAATATTTCCCATAGGTTTTTCTTGTCTGCTACCCTACTTCCAAAATAAATGCTCCAAGTTGTTATCATCTTTCCTCTCAAAATTCTAGTATTTTAGAGATTGGGCTTTAAAAAAATAGATATATAAAAAAGTGAGAGAAAACATGAAAAAAAGTAAAAAAGAAGAAGAGCGTGAAAAAAAGTGTGAAAAAAAGAGAGCCCCAGTTTTTCATCTTCAAAGTTTTAAGTTGAGAGAAGTTACCCTTTGTAAAGGAGCATTTTAGAATTAGGTTTCATCCCTTCTACGTTGCACAAATATTCTCTACCATACTATTCGTTCACTCATTTGCAACCACACATGCATATCTTGATTTGATTGTATGACGAGTATCTCTGAATCCATAATTGGATTAGGCAACATATGTATTGCAAGTAAGTATGAGCTGTTTCTTTCCCACCTATGAACTCCACATAAATTTACTAGTTATAGGGTGAGAGAGATGAGGCACAATGTTACTCTGCCTTATTTCAAAAATACCACAAATTCTGAGAGAAGAAGGAAAAACACCATTGTTGCCTTGCTGAGGATCCACAAATACCACATATGAGAGACCTGAGAGAGTCATACAAAGGAATCTCTGACTTTTATTTTGAAAATCTATAAAAACTCCGGAATGAACGCTGATCGAAGAACTCGAGACATAGTGCTTTACTTGACAATTTTGTCTTTCAATTGCTCAAGACCCACGTGAAGGCTACAAGCCCATGGTTGAAGGTAATATGGGTAAGTTTGAATGTCAAAATAGTTTACTCTAATCCAGAGGAGAATTCTTGTTTGAACGCATTTGTACTTCTGAGGTGTAAAAGCACTATAGCAACTCCTGATCCATTGCTGAGTTTAGCTTTGCTCAGGGATGAGCAAAGGTTAAGCTTGGGGAGCTTGTTGATAGTAGTTAACATCAATTATTAACCGTCAACATAACTTACAAAACTGCAAAAAAGATTATCACCAACAATTTTCATGAGTTTTGGTGGGTCTATGTTTTGCAGGGGTTAAACAGGAAAAGAGCTAAAGGTGATTAAAATCACTGAATAGAAGTATCTCAAATGATGAATTGATTGCACCATTTCATAAAGCTCGTCAAGACGATCAAATAGATATATTATTTGCTATATTTGAGGTCCCGGATGAAGAACTATGAATTTTATAATTACGCGTACAAAAGATGGTTCTAGAAGACATGAGGAGGTGACTCTGTGAAGCTAGGCCCACATGGCAGCCAGCTGAAACATCCTTAAATTTTCCATGAAGGGAACATTCACAAAACGGATAATAATGTGAGAATATAGACAATCACATTATTATGCAATAGTTGATAATCAAATCCATACATCGAAACTAAATAATGGTATACAATAATAGGGCTTACATTATTTATAACTTCGCCACAAGGCGGATCATCAGAGTACAAGCATCTAGAACAGCTGCGGAAGAAAAGAACATTCACGAAAGGATCTTCATCAACCATCTTGAGTGTAGGCATGAGACCTTTTAAACCTTCTATTTCCAACATCTCTATGAAGCAGGTAAATCTGCACACCGCCAGATGTGTGCAGGCCATGGTCAGCACCGATGAGCTTTAGTGGAAAAGAAACAAAGGGATCTGGCGATCCTATAGTCTTGGCTATGGTTTTTCCTATGCATGCAAGTAGTAATCAAGTTTATAACAAGAAGTCAAGTTTTAACACATTTCCATCCCACACACACATCCATCCACCATCTCATCCATCCCAGATCCATCACCACATCACCACCACCATCACCATGAAGACTCACTCTCAAGTTGACCTGGCCAACTCCCGCTCGGCCGGTCTCAGCGGCCCGCAGCCTTCAACCTGGCCAAGTCGACCAGATGGATCTGGGAAACAACTCACAAGGAAAGGTAGAACAATCCACTCCCTAGTCTGGTGCATGCGAAACTCAGGAAAGGTCCATAGCCGAAGAATCAGCATATGTATCAATCGATCAACCATACATTCTGCAGAGGTTTCACTAATCCACCAGATGGCCATCATCGATGCACGCACACATCTAGGCAGATTCTGGGCGCCTACTACCATAGAACGATGCCATTCTACCATCCAGCTCTGGATCGCTGGAACTGTGAAGAGCCCATGTGTTCTCTCCCGAAGAGAACGCCATGGCATGTACCCGCTCCCGAAGGGGGTGCCATGATCGTCTTAGAAGGGTGATAGCTCCGTCCCATGCATATACCTTCCTATCACTACTCGCCTAGTCGTAATGGCATCAATCTATCCAGTGGTCCGTCTCCCCCCCATGGAGAGCGAGTGGAAAGCAAGAGATCCTAAGGTCCAGATACCAGCACAGCAGTTCCTAAGTGTGACCAAGCCGGGATATCTTCGTCAGGGTTGATCTTTAATGTGCTACCATGCCACCTTCATTCAGGGCTCCACCTCTTAGGGGGATCACACCCAAGGACCACCATCACATCTCAATTAGCCTGCCACAGGCTCCTCTCATGGGAATGTCCAGATCCATTCCCCAGCAAGACTTGCTCCAAAAGCTCATCGTAGGTCCCAGCTCAATCGACTCAACCCTCACCCTACTCCCTGCCGTAAGTTCCACCCCAAACCCAGATACAGCATCATAAGCTCACATACCTATCTGATCCATTGACACACACATCAAGCCTGGCACCCTCCAGGCCCTCCCGGGGTTCATCACGTCGCATCAAAATGTAAGCGAGTGAAGTAGTATAAATATATATATAGCAGATAAGCCTGTGGCTAACGTAATAGCGGGTAAGTAGGTGAAAGGTTATGACAAGGTAGGGCTATCAAGAATATTATACCATGCAAACCTATCTTGGGTGTAAGCATTGCATAAAAGTAAAGCACTAGCAATTCTAGATATTAGCCATGTCTATTAGGATTTCTAAAAGAATGTGCTGCCATGACACTTACGCTGCCGAGGTAGTAGTGGTATGAGTCATCATCCATCAATGTATTCATTCATCGGTACCTCCTCCTTGGTGTTTGTAGATTCCTCCTTTGGATCGCTCCTCGTTCGACTCTAAAAATGAGACGCAATTGTCGCATAAGTGACTCCTATAGAATAGCACAAAGAACCAAATAAAACTCAAACATAAGCTCATGACGTAGAGCTCGATTTATAGAAAATTTGGGCACTTGTTTCATATTTTTCTGAGTTCGTATGAATTAGTTATGAATTTTTGAAGATTTAATTATATTGTGAAAATGAAAAAGGATGGATTAAACCAGAGGCCGACACGTGTCAACCTGGGACTGGGCCACGTGTCACTGTGGGTCCTGGCTGATGCGGCAGATGATGTCATGCTGACATCAGCATTGATTGGTCAACAGTCAATGGTCAACTGGCAGGTGGGGCCCACATGACGTCAGGCTGACGTCATCACTGACCGGTGGGGCCAGGCTGACGTCAGATGCTGACGTCAGCGTTGACTGGTCAACAGTCAACATGGGCCCTTGTTGGGCCGTTAAAGGGCCTTTATTAGGCCGGATGGGCCAAACATGGGCTGGGTCAGGCTTAACACATGGCGGTCGCTAGTGATGCCGGTCCACGGTTTCCTAGTCCACGGTGCACCGGTGTCGCAGGGTCCTCCATCTGCCCCTAGTCCACATGGAAAGTTTTCATGGACTCCATCTCCAACTCATCCCCACCTTCTCTGCTTCACAACGGAGTGGCTTGCCGGTGGTGAGCTCGCGCACCAGCGCGTGGTGGTAGTCCGGTGGGGCAGCTAGGAGCTCCACGGCGTCACATAGTCAAGGCGAGAACAATAAAGGTAGCAGAGGCTCGGGCAGAGCGATAGTGGTGACTAGCTGTGGCAACGGCGGCAAGTCGGCAGCGGCGGCTTCGGCAAGCAAGCTCAGGAACCCTAATTGGCCCCTGCTTCCTCCTCTACCCTACGATTGGGGCCACAGGGTGTGCATAAAGCGTGTCCACGGTGACGATGTACCCAGGCAGAGGGAGTTCCATGACAAGGGCGGCGGCGGAGCTCCAATGAGGTGATGGCACACAATAAGGGTAACATAGCAAAGTTCCGGGGCCTCCCATTCTACACCGGCGAGCGCTTTGGCTCCGCGGCGGTGTGGCGAGCATGGAAAGATCCAAGGTGGCAGCTGTGGTGTGCTCGGCTGTCTCGGCTGCGACGACGGTGGCATAGCCATGGTGGTGCATGATAGCGACAGGGCATCGAGGCGCACAAACTCTGAACTGAGGTTCCTTCAGTCGATTGGCATCAATTATTGTCCATTTGGCTTGCTGGCGATGACCAATTTGTGCAGCGGCGTCCGCGCACATGCAAGGCACACAGCGGCGCTCCCGGCTTACATGGGGTTCATGATGGCAAGATGAACGTTGAGGTCTTGGGCTTCCTTAACTCAAGGAATAGATACAGCGGATGGTGGCGAGGCTTGTCGGCCAGTTCTTGCAATGTGAGATGGCCGGAGACGAGCAGGGTGACCACGCCACGGCGGCGCTCCGTGGAACACTGGCGACGGCATGGTTCCAAGTCCGAGGCTCTCTAACAGGTATCCACTTATGTTGGCATGTGCATGATGTGCTCCATGGCGTCACACGTCCAACGGCGGTAGTGCCCAGATGCTTCGGTCCATGGATGGGTCAGGGCATCGTCTCACCGCGGCATGGCTTGGCCATGGCAAGTTCATGGGGTGGCGTGTCCTTTTCGGTGTCGTCCGACACCATGGATCCCGTTGGCTAGGGCCGGTCCAGTGTGTGCTTGTGCACATGTGTTCCATGAACCGGAATTGGCTCAGGCCTTCGCGTTCTAGTGGGAAACACCATGACGGCTAGCAGGTCTGGCCATTGGGGTTGGGAGGGGAGATCATGGTAGTGCTCACCTATGGTGTAGGTGTAGCAGGGTGGTGATGCAGCAAGGAGTTGATGTCGTGGTACATCAGGGTTGTGCAAGATGATCCGAAAAGGCGAGGTAGTCGGCGGCTTCGGTCTTGACGGTCGTGGCTCGAGGAGACACGGAGCGGCGAGGGCGGCGATGTCATGGCGAGGGCGTACCCATGGTCTGCGATGGCTTTGGTGATGAGGATGGAGCACGGGCTCATAGTTGTGGTTCATCTCGGTGTCGAGGGTGATGCAACGCGTAGAGGTACAAGCTCTGGGTCGCGGCTTGGCGGTGTTGCCTCCGTCGGCGTCGTGGATGCGTCCGCGCTCGACGCCGTGATCTTGCCGTAGCGAGGCAGCGGCTAGGTGGGGATGGTGGTGCTTCGTGTTGCTCGGGTGAGACACTGGTCCTCTCCATCATCCTTCTCCCCCCTCCTCCCTCCCCACCTCTTCTCTTTGGCTAGGGCATGGTGGCAGCGTGCTGGTGGGGAATGGAGAAGAAACAGCGGCGGCTGCTTGGGGAGAGAAGGATCGGCAGCTTGGCCTCCTTATAGCCACGGCGCTAGGGTTCACGAGGGCAGGGTGAGGCATTCTGGTGTCCATGGCCGCGTGATGTGATGGTCGGGGCAATGTGGCGCCATCAGGTACCGCGAGCAGGTGGTGAGAGCGGGAATCCACGCGAGGGCGCGCGCTGGCGTGATCAGGTCATGGGGCGTGGTTGCGCAATCTGGGTTGGCAGGGCCCACGTCCACGGGTGGCCTCCATGCAAGCCCGCAAGGATGGACGGCGTTGCGACGGGGATGCATGAACGGGGCAGGTGGACGTCGGAAAAGGCGAAGGAGGGGACGGCACGGTGCTAATGGGAGGACGACGGAGCGAACGGTGTCCCGATTGCTGCAGCTGACAAGTGGGCACCACGTGACGGCGTTTCCCAACTGCGCGTGTTGTCCACGCGATGGATCGGTAGCGCCGCAGTCATGTGCCATGCGCGTGAGAGGGAAACGGCTGTGGCTTGCTGTTGGGCCAAAGGTGGAAAGAAGTTGGGCTGATGGAAAGGTGGACGGGCCGGATAGGCTTTTGCATTTCTTTCCTTCATTCATTTTCTTTTCTATTTCTATTTTCTAAAATACCTTGTATACATATACATATGCTTGTTGACATATTACAAATAGGTGTCTAGTGGACATACATGGTCCTTGTTCATGTTGGGGTATTATCCCCCTTTAGTAGATATTTATTCATTGTATAAATAAATATTTGTTGGTCTTTTATTAAACATCACATAAAAGCCATAGAAGAGCCAAATCACACATTGTATTAAAATGCATTATGGATGTATGCTATGTGACAAAAGGATTACAAGGTATGGAGATGTGATACTTGTGCAAGATCCTTGCATAGGGATACATGTGTCTATTTAGGGTGCCAAACACATGTTGATTGCAACATAGATGAAATACTTATGCAACATTGAGGAAAAACATGTACAACGTGGAGATAAGATATATGAAACATAGGAAGGTAGCATGTGGTACATGATATCTAGGGAAGAGACTCATTCATGTTGAGGAGATTGGTGGAGCATGTAGGTGATTAGATATAGAGGTTAGCTTGAGAGCCGGGTCTCGAGTGACATAGACACAAGAATGTTACATGGGTGAGTCACCTATGCAACATAGATGTTTCACTAATGCAACAAGGAGATACAACTAGTGCAACATATAACAACATCTAGTGATACGTAGAGATATCTCATGTGAAACTAGTGGAAGCATGATGTGCATTGGACACATGATTCCAATGTAAGAGCTTGAGCAGGGTGAGGGAATTTAGTGGAACAAAATAGGTGGCGGAAAAGAGAGAAGCTCTAGAGTCTTACGTAACATGAGTACAAAAGCGTATAAGGGTGATTTGCCTATGGCATCATAAGGACCAATATAGTGTTATATAGAGTTGTAACAAGTGAAGCATAGAGAGGGGGCATGATGTGCATTGGATATGTGCTCCCAATGAAAAAGGGATATGAACAAGGTGAAGGGTTTTATAGGAGCATGATGGAGAATTTGATGAGAGGGGAGTGCTAGAGTCTGAT
Source organism: Bothriochloa decipiens (assembly GCA_023333625.1). Lineage (NCBI taxonomy): Eukaryota > Viridiplantae > Streptophyta > Magnoliopsida > Poales > Poaceae > Bothriochloa > Bothriochloa decipiens. The sequence goes on from CM041635.1 coordinate 26,110,364, forward strand.
CTTATATAGCATAAGTTCAAGAGGACAACATGTGGAAACACATGTGCAACATTGGTGCCTAACTCATGACACAAAAGGTGCTGGACAAGGATGCTTATCACATGTGACTTAAGATTATATTAAGTCACATGTGATGACGATGTTACTTAGTGTGGCACTAAACATATGTGCCAAGTGAAAAAGGTTAGGGTTCCTACATGGCAAGCAACAAACATGGGCTTGTTTCGAAAAAAATTTTGTTGGTTGCATTTTTTGGTGTTTGTAATTTTGAGGGTTGTTACACCAGCCATGGGTGCCCACCCAAGGCAGGGGCGGCCGCCTAGCCACCTACACCAATCAGGTGCAGGCTCGCAGATCCTGCCTCCACCAACCTTGAAGATCAATATTCACCGTTCATTAAGGTCAGTTTGATCCAAGGGCCATCGTTAAGCTTGACGCGGATTGATGACGTGGCACTTCACGCGGATCAATGATGTGGCACCTCCACCCTGGGCTATATAAGGAGGGTGCCACCTCATGCCTGGGGGCCATATCTCTTCTACAGAACAAAAGCTAGGGTTTCAATTCTTCATCCAAGTAGAAGAGGGTCCCTCTAGTTCATCTAGTTCTAGCCCTAGTTCGTCTAGTTCTAGTTCTAGTTCATCTAGTTGTATTTAGAAAATTAGGGAGAAAGAAGGGGAGAGCGGAAGAGGAGCCGGATCTGTCAGATCTTCCCCAACTTTGTACTTTTGCAGCTTAGAAAATTAGGGAGAGAGAAAGGGAGAGTTCTCCAGGTTCTTCAATTCATAATTCCTAAGTTCTTTATTTACTTTTAGTATTTACAATCAAATTATTTATTGGATTCCTGCTTGCATCACGTGCTTTAGTCTTTGCAACATTAGTGTAGTAATTAATAGATTAGGCGTGGTGCTTAGTCTTGCAATTACCTGGAATTGCACCCAATCCTGCGAATTGTTATGGTAGCCCCAGGGTAGTGACAGCCCTAAAGGCCAACGTATTCCACCTTGTTCGGATTGGTGTTTGTCGGACCATAGTCTGAACTTCCTAGCCCCCTTCTCATCTCTTTTTGTGGATACTGCTCTGGTGTCCCGAAGTAAGTAAACTTGAAGTATCTTTGATTCTTAGATCAACTAGAGAACTCTTAGGAAATATCCTCTCTTCCCACCAAAAGAAACATGTATAGTTATCTTTGGACGATCTTGATCCTCAATTAGTGCACTTCGCGTTCCCCATTTAAAATTGATACCTTGGAATACTCCCTGGTGAAAGCTACATTGGTATCCATGCGCTTGCGGATTATTCTATTTGCATTCAAAATACCCAACACTGACCCTCACATTGGTCCCTTTGGCTACCTACTGTCTCCCATTCACCATACCTAGGAATCCTATGCACGCCGCTCCAACCGAAGTCTGAAAAGAAATGGTCCTCTGCTTTATCACTTTAAGCATGAGATGCTTTTTTTCTTGTTGGATGTCTTGGGGACCATACCACTAGCTCAAAACCAACAAGTTGGTCACTTAGGCATGCTTTAGTGTTCCTATTGTCCATGGGAATCTCTTTATACATGTCTCCACTTTTGCCTTTCATCTTTTCTCTTTCACAAAGCACTAGGCAAGGGAATCTCTGAAAAGCACACCACTTTTGGTCCACACCTAGCCTTTAATTTACTAGACACTTGATGGCACACTATTTAAAGTGCTGGGGGCCTAGGGAGGGGGTCGGCCGACCCCCCCCCACTTTGGATAGTCTGAAAAGCATCTACAATATGTTGCTAGATTCCCTGCCAAGATTCAAATTCAAATTTGAAAGTGCTTATGTGGGGGTCGGCCGACCCTGCCTATGGGGTCCAGCACTTGCCCTTCTCCCCCTATAAATACCCTTGCATTGTGAGGCAACTCCACACTCAAAACCACCAGTATCATCTCGAGCTCACAATCTCTCTTCTTCTCTCCTTTGTTGAAAGTTCTTTCTCAACTTTAGTTTAGTAGTAGCCTTCTAAAATAAAAACCCAAAAATATTTCTTGCATAGTAGTAGTAGGAGGATAGCTTGGTTGTCTCACTTGTGCAGCTAGATGAAGAAAGCATTCCTCGCCCGGTTCAATAAGTCCAAGGTAGGTGAGAGTTCTTCCCAAGGCTCTCACCACACTCATGAAGGAACCCATAGGAGAAGAGAAGAGGAAGAGAGCTACCACCTTATGGTACTCTATGATCCTCCATCAAGAGTGGTAGAGCCTGAGAGCGGCCTCATGCTGAGCCAAGAAGACATGCAGAAGTTCAACATCCTACAAGAAAGCAACTTCAACCACACGGGCATCATTGACCCGGTCCTATTGGACCGCACAGGTATGAGCAAAGAATTCAATGATGTCTTTAATGCAATTGGTTGGGGAGGTTTTTGGCAAGTTCCTAAACTCGGTATAAAAGTGCTTACCCAAGAATTTCTGTGCACCTTAAACTTAACAAATGATGGGGTAGCCTTTCGCAAGTTTGGGGAACAGTATAATCTATCCTAGAGCCTTTTAAACACCTCTTTGGGATGTGATCCTGATTGTGAACTTGATTTAGACATTGGAATTGATGGTTTCAATAGTGCTGAATTTTGGAAAGCAATTTCTGGCTCCAATAATTACTCTTGTCTTACAGCCTCTAAAATCCATAATCCAACTCTGTGCTTTCTTCATTACTGGATGAATCTTACACTTTTTCCTAGCACTAGAGGTAATTCTTTAAGTGATGACAAACTTAGACTACTTTATGCCATGGTACACAAAATTAAGGTCTCTCCTATTAAACTGCTAGTGAACTTTTGGCTTAGTTACTTTGAAAATGGAAACTCCGTCTACTGCACATCGTTTATTACTTGTATCGCCGACATTTGGGGTTCAACAGAGTACTTTACCTCTGCTAGGGATGTTATAGATGAGAATGTCTTTATTAATTCTAATGTGCTCAAGAGAGGTCCAAGAGGTGGACTTAAAATGATATATCCTGTCCATACGATCGAAGTTCCTCTCCCTTGCAAGAAACATCAGCTGTATAGGCTTCGTACACTAACCATCAAACTGGATCGAGAGGCAAGAGGCCAAAATGTTGCAGAGACAGACAGGATGAAAAGAGGGATGTCATGAGTGGCTCAGATGAACCAAGCAGGCCCCTCACACCCTGTAGAAGAAGAAGCTGAAGAAGGCGAGGAGGCAACCTCCATGGACATTTCAGGGTCCATGTGGAGGCCTCCGCGTCCACAAGACACTCCTCATCCAAGGCGAAGGGAGAGGCGCCCCCAAAGGATGAATGTGGATGACCTCATCAACAACATGGGTGCAATGCACATTGAACAAGAGGCAACATTGCAATTGGCACAATAGAATGCCCAATATTTGCAAGCAATGAAAGATAAGGAAGCACAATGTTGGACCGGATGGTTCCAACACTATCCGCCACCGCAGTGAGCAAGAGCCAAGCTTGGGGGAGATCCTCTCCCCCACTAATGTAAGTATTTTATCTTAGCATTTGCATTCGAGTTATTTACCATATTTCATATATAAAAAAAATGAAAAAAGTTTAAAAATTCCAAAAATATTTATTTGTTTATTTTTAGTACCTATGCTTCATGTATGTCTTTCTCCTTATGGAAATGATGAGTGGGTTGCTTTGTCAATGTTACTCTAGTATCTAGTTTACAGGTTAGTGCTTCTTTAAGTATGGATTACATAGCTCTCTAGGACCATCATTGTCACACCCCAAAATTTCTAGTTTGGGTTGTGAACTGAAAACATTAAACAAAATAAAGGATTTATTAATTTCTTTAAAATTAGCCAAGATTTTACTCTTTTGTTATCATTATAAAATGATAAAAAGTGTGGCTTTATAAAACTTTTATGAAGATAATAAAGATGGGTTTGTGCTTGGTGCCTTGCTTTGTTTTTCTTGTGTTTGAAAAAAATAATTTCTAAAACCCAAACAAGACATGGCTAGGTTCTTTTTGTGTTTGAAAATAAAGCTCGAAAACCCAGATTTGCCTCAAGAAGGTTTTGGAAAATGCTTTTGGAAAATCCTTTCTCTTGCATATAGAGAGAGAGCCTTCTTTTTCCTCTATAGTGTTGGCCATCGCTCTAGCTAGACACCATCTCCTACCTAGCTCTAGCGGGCCTACTTCAGTCTCTAGACATCTTGACTTGTCCTAGCCTATCCTGGCCCAACCTAGCTTGCTCTGGCCTCTCCTAACCTCAACTGGACAACTTTGGCCAGTACTGGCCAGCCCCAGCCGGCTACGGCCACCCCAGCCAGGCCAACAGTAGCAGCAGTCGGCCACCAGTGGCCAAACTTGGCCATCAGCAGCATAGCAAGGCCAGCAGCAGTCCGGTCTAGCAACCCTTTGCCATCCTCTAAGACATCCTAGCTTGCTTTAGCCAGCTTCAACCTAGATTGGGCCACCCTTGGCCTCACCTAGCCTCATTTGGCCAGCTTTGGCCAACGACGGCCAGCCACAACCACCGGTGGCCACTCCCAGCCTGCCACGACCAACTTTGGCTGGCCACAGCCAGCACTGGCTAGGCCACAGCGGCCACCGGCCACTTAGCAGCCTCAGCAGGTCGCCAGCAATGCGCAGTCCAGCCCGCTTGCTCCTCCGGTGCGTGCAAAGCAGGCCTGTGGCCCAGCTCTCCGGCCTGCCAGCCCGCTCCCTGGCCTGCTCCCTCCTCTACACCCACATGGTGGGCCTCGGCCCAACAGGCCAGCCCAGCAGTGCAGCTCCGCGCCCAGCCGCTGCTAGGCGGGCCTCGCCGTCTGGCCCCACCCATCCGCGTTGTCGCCTCCCACCTCCGGATCGACCAGACGCGCCTGCCGTCGCCCGATCCCGCATGAGCGTGCCTCCCAAGGTTTGCCTGCCACCTTTATAAGGCCAGTCCTGAGCCCGCTTCGGCCCCTTCAGAACCCTAGCCTGCCACCGCCTCATTAGATCACGAAACCCTAGCCGCCATTAGCCGCCGCTGCGGAGCTAGCGGCCGCCGTCGATCTCCGCCGCCGTTGTGTCTCTGCCAATGAGAACCCCAGCACGACCTTCACGTCGAGGTGAGCATCACGCCGGTAGCATCCCCTTCCTCTTTGTCGCTCTCTCAAAGCCACACGCCGTCATTGCAGCACCGCCGCCGCGCTGTCACGCGCCTCTGGCCTCCATCTGCCGCACCTGTCTCATGCATGGTGAGCGCGCGTACGCGCGAATCGCGCCCGTGCATTTGACCCGCGTCCTCACGCCCCGCAGCCACCTCATGCCGAGCTCACCACCGACGTCAATGGCGCCGCCGTCGCTAGGCCCCGCCTCCAATCGTCTCCTGCCACCTAAGACCTGCGGTCAAGTTCGCGAAGCCGCGCTCGTCGCTCCCGTGCTCCCCGAGCCACCGGCTGAGCGAGCATTGATGCCGGCGAGCATGCCGGCCGACTCCGGCAAGCACGCCGCCATCCTGGCTGTCGCTTCGATCACCCGGCACTGCCGAACACCGTCGGCCGTTGAATCTGAGCTGGGCGGCTCAGATCTGATGTTGACTGGGTCTACTGCGGGGTCAACCCGCCCCCCATCTGCTGACGTGGCAGCCACGTAGCTGCCACGTGTACGCCACGCAAGCGCCACGTGTGCGCTGACTGCGTCAACGCGGTCAGGCCGCCGACAGTCTTGGCACTTTTGTAGAAAAGTCCCTAGACTTTTTAGTATTTGCGATTTAGTACACTGTAGTTCAAAACAGGTGCTGATTTTACAGTTTGAACCCCAAAGCCATCAGTATTTGTGCTTTAGGTCCAAAATAGGTTTTATTTCAGTTTTCAAATTGTTTCTAAAGATGAAAATAGTTCTATTTATTTATAGTTTTGCCCCTAACCTTGTTTTAGCCATAATTTTCACGTTTTAATTCTGTTTTTAGCAAACTTATACTTTTTGGAATCGTATCGACATAAGCTACGTGATCATAGTGACATTTACCATGTTCTAGGCTTTTCAAAATGTGACTTATTTGTGGGTTAGAATAATGATCTATCAATGCCTTTTCCAACATGCGAATAGCCTAGATCAACTTCATTAGTTGTGCCACCACAACGATAGCTCCTTTGTTGGTCACTCTTACACTCTCATGATCATAGTAATGAGTTCTACCGTGTACAATGCTCTTTCTTTAGTGTTCCTTTTGATTGATTTTTGTTTTTAGCTTTGTCTGTTTGTGTTGCTTATTTGCTATGAATAGACAAAGAGCAGTTCATGTGCGCTGAAGATTGGGAGCTGAGGACCGACAAGTGCAATTGGAATTGGAGACTAAGAGTTCTTCGATAACTAGGATTAGCAGGTTCATCAGGAGGGTTTTGAATGAGGCAAGTATAGTTGGGACCATCCTTGTTACCTATTCACTATAAACACTAAAATCATATGCATGTGTCTCTTTGCTACCCTGTTAGGATTACCTAGTTTTGAACACTTGTATACCTTGATAACTGGGGATGTTGCATTTGGGTAGTATGTCGCTAGTGCAAATCTTTATCCATGATCATGTATGCTGGAGTAATGAACAAAGTGATAACCATATAAGATAAATGTAATCCTTTGGAAAAATCTGGGACTTTTTGTACAACTGTGAGAGCTACATGGCTCTGGTTTTAGCTCAGTATGAGGACCTTTTCTAGTTAGTTAGGGGTGTCGAGTTGGGTATAGGACAGCCTCTATCCTTATGAGTATAGCCAGGAAGGAATGTGCCATATTGGAAGGGGGTTCCTACATCTGATGATCTGGCAGTCCTAATTAGCTAGAAGAACCTTTGAAAGGCTTCATAGTGAACCCTGCCGACTTTCCTCGGTAGTGAGCTAAGAAGTCGACGGGCCTCAGGCGAAAGGGTAAATCATGGCTCACAGTGAAATTGTACACCTCTGATCAGAGTTTAAATCAATATATTATCCGTGCCCACGGTTACGGGTGGCCTAGAAAACTGAGGGAATCTGTTATGTTCATTTAATGTTTTATGTGCAATTCATTTATTCAGTTATACCTTGTGATCATGTGGTATGGGAATGATACTACCTTGTTGATGCTAATTGCTAAAATATGACATACACTAAAAGCTACTTGTAGTTAAACCGTGTCAACCTTTATTGAGCTTCATGAACCCCTGCTATACTTATTGAGTACGGTTGTGTACCTATGCCTGCTTTACCTTCAATTTTGGAAAATCCCGGATGGGTACCAGATTGCCAGAGTAGGAGAAGTTTAGGCTTGTGATCATCCAGTCAGTTGGATCCAGTGGAGTGGAGTCCTTACATGAAGATCGGAGTTGTCTTTTCGCTAATCGCTACATAAAGGTATATCCTTCTTATAGTAAGTACATTATATATCTAGCATTGTTTGCTGATACTACCATTTACTTGTAGCTATATGTGTGAATTGGCTCCTAGGACTCACATATGGTGTATATCTAGTTTTATTCTTAAAACCAGGTATTACAGTCATGAACCTGTAAATCTTGTGGGTTGCGAGTGCTAGAACTAAGTCTAAGTTGCTATGGGATATGAGATAGTGAGACAAGAGCTCCTATAATATTGTTCTAAGCATGATTGAGTACTGGAGAATTTATTCTTAAAATGATCAAAACCTTAATTGTTCCTCAATGGTGATGAAATTCCTACCATAGCCATATTTGTTCTACATGTTTACAAACCTTCTAGGATATTTTCTTTGTGTTGAGTGTTGTCAAATCTTGTAGATCTATGTTAAGAGTCTTTTCATGCCTCTAAGATCAAGATCACATGCACACCACATATATACATGCTGCTTCTACACTGGAAGTACGCAAAAACATGCATTCCATTTCGACCAAATAGGTTGCTTCATGCTTTAAGTGTTAGAATATCTCTCTAAATATGTCTTGATAGATGAGATACAAGAAAAGGGCTAGGCAAAATAAGTATTCATACAAATGGACACATGAAAGTCCATAAAAAAATGCTAGCCCTGTCTCAATAGAAAAGTAGAAGAGAGATCTATATCAAATAAAGGAGCAACCTAGTCCATCATATACTACACACTTGCACATCTTGATCCTGGGTTATGACACTTCTCTTCAAGGATCCGAGCTTTGACTTCGCAACATATGCAAGTAAATATGCTATCTCCTTGTTATCCCTACCTTGAGCTCCACATAAGCCTTTTTAGAAGTAGGATGAAATAAGGAAAGGCAATCTTACCTTGTGCCTTGGTAAGGAATCATACACCATTTGAGTGACATGGGAGAACCATATGAGGAACATTAAGTTTTCTTTTGAAAAATATTGCAAAACCTTTGGTACAAAACTTGCTGGGAATAAGAAAGTTAGTGCTCAAGTCAAACTATTCTGTCTTTCAACCGCCCAAGACAAAGGAAAAGCCGTAAGCCCCATAGAGGACTAAGGTAATATGGGTGAGTTTTCATATCTAATTTTTCCATTCAAGGAGAAGAACTTTGTTGTGCACATGGTACTATTGAAATGTGGGCATAGTAGCAATACCTGATCCACCGAGGCTAAGTTTGATTGTTTGCTTGGGATGAGCAAAGGTTAAGCTTGGGGATCCTATTCACAATGGATATACCATTAAAATCCACACTCAAAACATCGCCAACATGCCTCGGTTGAAGAAAGAATAACATAACATGAGCATATTTTATCAATAATTAGTTCCACTTGTACTCTTAGCTTGTGATTTTAGGAAATAACAAAATGCAGCTTGGTGGGACCCAGTGAGGGGTCGGCTGACCCCCCTATGAGCTCACCTTGAGCTGAGTTTCAAGCATGATCCATGCCAAGGTCCCTAGAGTCCAAATCAACCATCAAATCAATTTGTTTTTTTCATCCAACGACAAAGGATTGTTTCACATGGATTGATAGGCCCACAAGGAAGCAAGCAACATGAAAATATTTGTAAGAACATCAAGCCACTTCACATGATAGGTGGGGACATCATCAAGAAGACCTAGCCGAGCCCACCTGCCAATGAGGGGGGCAGCCAACCCCCTCCTATGGGCCCTACTAGGTCGGTTTGCTCCCACCTACGTCATCCATCTATGTCAGTTGTAAGGTTGGTTCATCCAAGGGTGTAGAGAGGAGGAGCACATGGATTGCTGACATGGCACACCCTCTCCTTCCCCTATATAAGGAGGCTGCCACCACCCTTGGAAAGCATCACAAAGTCATCAACACTTGATCCAAGCTCCAAAGCTCCAAGCTAGAGTAGTAGTAGTTAGTCTAGAGTGGGAGTTAAAGTTGAGTCGAACGAAGCTCGGGGTCTCCGAAGTCGTCTTCTGGAGAGTCTAGTATAGCTCTTGTACCTTTTATCTTTTGTAAGACTTTCCTTTTATTAATATATTATTCTTGCTTTACTTTACTTAGCATTTACTTATTGCAAGTCTATATTCTTATAGTCTTGCTGTGTGCTTGTCTTAGTAGTATAGTTGCCTTAGTTGGATTGGTTTTCTATGTGTGTGTATCATTGTTCTATCTTGCATAGGAGTTCTAGCTATCTGATCGTTAGTTAGAGTTGTAAGAGTAAGTGTGAGCGTGGTGCTTAGACATAGTCTTACCTTTGATTGCCGCTGGTCCGCATGGATAGTTCGTGAGCGCACTCCCGAGAGGTGATAGGTCTCGGGCGGCATTAGGGTTTTCTCACCATGTTCGGACTAGTTCTTAAAATGCAGGGCGCCCATAAGAGTATAGCTGCTTTAGTAGGAGTTTTGTCTCCTGCTATCTCGCCTATCCCCACCATGCAAGTAGTAAGGCACCAGTCTAGTTGAGTCATCTATCTGTTAGGATTAGGTTCACAGAAGTAAAGTAAGATACATAGGAGTCCTTTACTCACTCGTTGTCCTCCCACCTAGTTAGCTCTCTACCAGTTATCTTTAGATTAGGATCTTTGTGATCATTTATCTATCCTTCACTTTTATTCACTTACCCCCCTTTACACTAGTGATACTAGATTGTAGTAGACACAAGGATCTCTTTCCCCTTTCATTAACTATTCCTAGCTACTATTTTCCCCTGGGATAATATAAATTACGATACCTTGGAATACTCCCGGGTGAAGTGCTACAGCGGTATATTTTATGCGCTTCCGGAATTATCCAATAGACTTAGAATTACCCCTCAGGCATTTCTGTTGTCATTACCAATCTTTAGTAGTGATGCTAAGAAATACCAACATTAATCATGTTAATTAAGATTGTTAATGATGTTTTATGCTCTTATAAGTAGATGCTACCTCTTGGGTAAAAAGGACAAGATTTATATATATGTTTCATGTCTCTTGATCTTTGTGATCCATGTTCAACATAACCATTTATGATAAATAATTAATTAAGTTTGCATGATGGGTTCATTTGCTAATCATTGAATAACTTGCTTTCTAGTGCTTACGTTAAACAATGTGATCTTACTTAGCCTTGCTTGACGTGTGTCATATGATGTGATCTACAATCTTGATAATGGCATGATTGACTTGTTAAATCAAATAATTAGGATGTCTCATGTAATGTAACCCTAGAGGTAGATGCTAAGTTGGTTTTGTTGACTTGCAACTTTATCGTGAAGCAAAGTTGCACTCAAAGTTTATTGATCTTGTTTAGTAATTATCAAAGCATTATCATGAACGTCCATAATGCACTTCATTAAGAACTTGACCTATTAAATCACATCATGCATCATGCCACAAGCTCATCATACTGAAACATACATTATTACATGTACTTGTTTTGAGAGTGAGAATTAAGGATCATCTTGATCAACATTTGAAAAGATGCCATTGGAAAAGAATGTTCGAGAATGTGCCATCCATCAATGATGTTGAAGTACTTATCCATGGTGTTGATGTCAAGCTGGTGCTGGTGTCATCCATATCCCTGGTGTTGATGTTAAGTCTGACCATTGGAATCTAACTTCTCTGCAACATAGGCAAGCCCCAGTGCATGCAACCCACTTCTATTTGAAATGCTTTATTACACCTTAAGTCTAGTGTATTGTGCATTAAGTTAGTAGGTGTTGATCGATACCATTGCTGCATGACTACCTTGATCCACTTTTATATCCTGATATCCTACTTTTATGTGAAGATCGATCTCTTATGCTTAGTAATGTTTAGACTTGGGTATAAATCGAATAGTGATTTCATCGTTCGTGAGAAAACAGGTTATGAGAGCATATGAATATGGTTATAATAAATCGAGATCGGGCAAGTGGATTACATCGAGAATGGAGTCTCATGTAGCGCTCCCATCTGTGTCGCCTAGGACCCATCCGTTGTAGGCTTGCTTGGTTGATACTTTGCAACTGATCACATACCTGCTAGCAAGCATTTACCCTAGGATGTTCCATTACTAGAACGACGAACCCATGCACTGGGCGTGGAGATATGGCGGGGGTACAAGAGTCACCCTCTTGGGACAGGGTCCCGGATTGGAGGCGTGCATGTACTCGTGGGTGGCGCGAAAGTCAATTTAGTTTTAGGATGTCTGACAGTACTATTGATATACTTGTGGGTTAGAGTCCCATGTGTATCGTGTGATTAGGGATTCCCAGCTGGGTATAATCGGTTCGAATCGTCTTTGCTCCTCGGTTATGGAGACTCGATCAACTGCCCTACATCGTAGTTACCAAGTGGAATGGTTACTCTCTTGGTCACAAGATGGCAAAGAGATAGATATGAATTGTGATGCTTAATACAAGTGCTTGTGATAGAACAAGTGTAGATATAGTAGCTTTAAATAAACTAATGTTAAAACTTGTTTAAAATCTTGAAGGTAAGGATCAACTTATAGTAATGCTTTTCTACAGAACTCCTATTTTCTAGCTCAAGTACTTCCATAAGCCAGCATATCCTTGGAGTCTTTTCTTTTAGTCGGGTAGGTCTTGTTGAGTACCCTCATATACTTAGGGTTTGTTAATCCCCTGTTGCAGGTTCTGACTATTGCCTCGAACCATGGTTATGTCACTAGGCTCGACATGATTTGGTTGTCCCTCGCGACTTCGGTGTCCTACTTAAGTCGTCTTCAGTAGCTCTACTCAACTTCCACAATTCAAATGAAATTTGTAAAAGTTAACTTACTCATGATTTGTAAATTTAATATTATCATTCTTCTGCACTCTGATGTATATTTTGTAAAGTTGTAATGTTGTAGTTACTCCTTTGTTGATCCTGGTATGAGTGTAAAATGTGGTTCAATCGGGATTCTTTCAGGACACCCAACAGACTTCTTAAGTGGTATGGAACACATGCATAGCCATCGGAGGTCTTTTGAGACAATAACAAGTGCATGTGGGCCATATCATTTAGAAGGTTCTACCACACCCAGGTGACATGTTGTTGGTCTTGAGTTGGTTTGTATGCCACTTCCGGAGTAGAGTTTAGTTGTTCTTGTTGTAGTCATTGTTTTTTTAATCTTTTCTAGGTATAGTAATCTAGGGATAATTGTGTGTATATTTTTGTTCTATATCAATAGGAAAGGGCACTATTGTTATAGTATCAATAAATTAAAAAAGAAGGATATGTTCCTTGTGTTCTTCCTAGTTACTATCCCAAAGGTTTCAAGTGGTTTTATTTCTCTCTTTCCAAAATCCAAAGGAGACTGGAAATTTTGTATAGAGTGAAGTAGTCATAATGATGGATGAAGATGGATATATAACACAATAATATATCTTTGGCCATCCGCCACGTACTCCACCCCTTTCCTGATACCCAATTTCCTTGTCCAACAATAGTCTAGTCTTCCACGTACCAATAGTGCCAATGTATGAACACCCGAACAAGATTATCGTTGATTGTACACATGTGCTGCCCGAATAATTGTAGCGGCCATCGCGCCCACCCGATAATGCATTGAAAAAAAAACTGCCCGTCCCATATGCCAGAACCCCAGAAGGGGGAGACCTCGACGCCACCAGTATAAAGCGGCGCCATGTGCTGTGCTTCTTCGAACCACAAACCAAGCCCCCTCCACTTTCTAAGCCCATAACCAGCAAAGAGCTCTAACCAGCAAAGAGCTCTTCTAGAGCAACCAGCATGGCACGGCGTTCTCTAGCAGTGCTCGCCGTTGCCCTTGCGCTCTTGCAGGCCGCCTCGGCGAAGTCCTGGCTTGGCCCCAAGTTCACGACAGACGGCACCGTCCGCGAGGGATACGACTCTTCGGGCCAGCAGGTGGTGATGCTCAACCTCGACCAGCACTCCGGCGCCGCCGGCTTCAACTCCAAGGAGCGGTACCTCTACGGCGAGTTCAGCATCGAGATGAAGCTCATCCGGGGAAACTCCGCCGGCACCGTCTCATGCTTCTACGTAAGTCATCAGCTGGTGTTCTCCCTAATGGATCAACAGCAATCAGCAGTCCACAATGATTGTGGATCAAACCTCTCTTGACATGATGTTTGGCTGACTTGCTACTGGATGACATAATCACTGCAGCTTTCATCTGGCGACGGCGAGGATCACGACGAGATCGACATGGAGTTCATGGGCAACGCCACCGGCCAGCCGGTGGTGCTCAACACCAACGTGTGGGCCAACGGAGACGGCAAGAAGGAGCACCAGTTCGACCTGTGGTTCGACCCCTCCGCCGACTACCACACCTACACCATCATCTGGAACCCTACGAACATCCTCTTCAAGGTGGACAACCTCTTCATCCGGAGCTTCAAGCGGTACGCCGACCTGGCTTACCCGAGCTCCAAGCCCATGACGCTGCATGCCACGCTGTGGGACGGCAGCTACTGGGCCACCGAGAAGGGCAAGGTGCCCATCGACTGGTCCAACGCGCCCTTCGTCGTCTCCTGCAAAAGCTTCTCCGCCAACGCCTGCGTCAGCGGAGGCGCGTGCCGTGCCGGCAGGGACGGGTGGATGCACAGGCAGCTCGACAGCGCCGAGTGGGGCACCGTCAGGTGGGCGGAGCGCAACTTCATGCGCTACAACTACTGCCAGGATGGGTGGAGGTTCCCGCAAGGACTCCCCGCCGAGTGCAGCCGCCACTGATCGATGAACTGATACGTCCCCCGGTTCAGCTGCCTACTGCATCTTTGTTCATTATTGTTTATTGGTTTGTTTTCCATGGATATATGATTCTTGTTCTTCTTTCTGAATTTGTGATTAAAAAACAGCCCTGCAGCAACGTGTGGGCGGTTGTACACCTAGTTTTTTCTTTTCCTGAACAGCAGAGCATGTAATTTTTATCGTGCTTTTGGATATATACGGGCATGCAGCATGTATTGTGGGAATTAATTTTACAGTCACTGAGCAAAGTATTATTCAGTAAACGGACATACTTCAGAGTATTCTACAATTGTAACTAACAGAGAGAGATATACTATTCTAACAGTGTGAGAGAGAGAGAGAATGCATAATTTTGATAGAGTTTGTTTATAGAAAAATATATCTGTATGACAAAAACATATAAAAAAAGACGCAAGCATCAGTGACACTAAAATGAGAAGTTGTTACACATGTCTATTAGAGACGCATATTATTATTATTATTACACGTCACAAGTTAATTCATCTCAATTGTGCTCGTATATATTATTTAGCTTGTGAACCAGATGCACAAACCGTGAACTTTAATGATGCCCTGACTAGCCATGTTGTATATGTTGGCAATATTTCCTAGAGCTAATTATGTAGATGATAATATTCTAATTGTATCTATGATTAATAAAGTGTTTATGGAATATCCATTAAAGATAACTCGTATTGATTAGCAATTATGTGAATTATTTTATGGAATTCTATACTTGCATGGTTATTCTAAAGTTGTCCCTGGTTGGTATTCTTATAAGAACACACCTGAATATTAGACTAGTACATGTATTAATTGATGGCTATGTTTCACAAGTCATGGACATGGAGATATCAAACTAATAATGTGGGCACATGTGAGATATGTAGGCTGGACTGACCCGACATGAGAAAGTCTCTCTTCACGTCATGTACGTTATGTCCTTAGACCTAAGATTGTGGTATGTACTCAAGATGTGAAACGGCCTACTTAGGGACTATCAAACGCTGCTCCGTAACTGGGTAGTTATAAAGGTGGTCTTTGGGTGGTCGGGAAGCTGCTATGAGACATAGACAATCAAGATGGAATTTGCCCCTCTCTATGCGAGAGAGATATCGCTGGATCACTCAAGTGATTGGATCAACAAATGTATATCCATGCTTGGGTTAAGTGTTAACCCATGAGTTGAACCATATATCGAGTGGCAAAGGGAATAACTTGTATGTGGTTGTAGTGGTTCGTCTGATATGATCTTTGCGTATGCATAGGAGTTGTCACACCTTGCTAGAGGCCGCTGTCAACTATTGGGTGAGTAGGAGTACTCGGCCCATGTCAATGTGTGCGTGAACCCATAGGGTCGTACGCTTAAGGGGCTGGAAGCCTAATTCGGGTCGGACCCAAATTAGACAAGGCTTAGGGTTACTAATGGGCCTCCAACTCGTGAGCTCATTGGGGACGCCTATATAAGCAAGGGGTAGGGGCGCGGTCAGGTTGATAGACGCCTTTAACAGCTGCCGTCGCCCTCCCCACGCTCGCGCCTTCTGCTCCTCGTGGACCTAGCAGTCCGGAGGCGCATCGCTTCTTTCCTGCACCTGTGGGACTCCTCGGAGGTGCTGCATCTGGAGCACTGGGATGAACCGCGTGAGGGGATTGATATGATAGACGACCAAGCAACTGCACTGCCTGCTGCAACGCGTACGACTACATCGAGTCATCTTCCGCTGCACCTGCGTGTCTAGTGGTAATCCTGTAACTTATAACTAGCAGTAGATCATGGTTTATGAGGTCAAAAAGTTTTGTTTTCTAGCTAGCGTAGCACCCTCATAATCCTTCAGTGGTATCGGAGCCATTACTGCCTTGTTATTGGTTTGGTTTTGTGTATATGATGATATGCGTGGTTGTAGATGAGTCTCTAACCTTGGTTCATCATCTTCCCATGTTGGTCTTGAAACGATCTACTCGTACCGGTCGGAATTCCACCATCCGAGTTAAGTGATTCATTTAAATCCAGTCATGGCGAGTTAGAGATCAGTTAGATTGATCGAATTGAACCCTAGGTCAAGTGCCAAGCGCATATGATGCGTGGCGGTGGTAGATGGAATTTACTGCCGGGCACCGGTTTGCCGAGAAAAGTGTTGTTTGGTAAAACAGCTGTAACTTTTGAATCGTAACTCGGATGGAGATGAACTCTAAATAAAAATCATAGAGAACGAAATTTTATATCGGATTGCTGCATTCAGCGAAATTAGAATTGCAAAATAAGCTTGGAAAATAGAGTTTTGTGCGTTGCAAGATTAGACGTCAGATTCAGATAATTCTATTTTGCAGGTATTGATGACTGGTATAGCCCTTATGTGTATGTGATGCATGTATGTATTTAATTCATGGCTTGCATGTCATGAGGACAATATGGGCAAGAGCCACATACATATTGTCAAAATTAATGTAATAACCTGTGTGTCAATCTGTGATGATCTATCCGCGACTATGTAATTTTATTTTACTTGTGCTAGTAGTAGCTAGTCTTGGCGGAATCATCACTGAAGGATGGCATACTCGAATCATGGAGATGGAGATCACCGTGATGCATAGATTGATGGAGATGGAGATCCCCAAAGGAATAATAGGCTATACCAAGTCATGTCTATGTTATGCCGTTCTTACTATGTTCTACTTTCACATGCTATTATGTTTTTGTCTACATGAGTGCGGTAGTGAAGTAGAATGATCCCTCAGCAATGTTTAAGTTAAATGCTTCCCCAAACCTTGCACTGTCATAAGTCTTGTATAATCAGTGGTGGGTCTATGAAATTAGGGTGCCACTAGTTTTCCTCGACTAGGCAGGTTCATATCGGATACTTACTACAAGAAGGTTTGGTTACTACAAGGTCATCCTAATGGTTAGGGACCTTGGAGCATGGGTAGGTTGAGTGTAGCATAGAGATGCTGCCCAACAAAGAGAGTCATATGTGATATGATTAGCAAAGTGTTTCTTACCGATCTACCAAGTCTTCTAGCGGTGATGCTAAAGCTCACTAGTTGACTTGTTAGTTGTGGGTCTTGAATCACTAAGTATCAATTGAGGGATATTGATTTTAGTGGGAGTAGATTTGATTTTGATATAATTTATTCTTTCATGGATACATTGTCTTAGTATTTTGCATTACTTTTGTTGTAGATGGCCGCTCGCAATCAACCATTTTCTTTGCGTACAATTCTTAAGAAAGATAAGTTGAATGGAACAAATTACATGGATTGGATTCGCAACCTAAGAATTCTTCTCAGGGCTGAGAAAAAGGAAGATATTCTAGACACTCTATTACCAGATGAGCCTGAGGAGAGTGCTCCTGCTGCTAAGAAAAACACTTACAAAAAAGCATGTGATGCGGATCTTGAAGTGATTTGCCTCATGCTTGCTTGTATGGAACCTGATCTACAGATGCAGTTCGACAATAATCATTCAGTGAACGATATGATCATGGCGCTTGAAGATATGTTTCAAACTCAAGCATGGACTAAAAGGTTCAATGTCTCTAAGGTGTTTGCAGAAACCAAGCTAGCAGAGGGCGCAGCTGTTGGTCCACATGTAATCAAGATGGTTGGTAACACTCAGAGGTTGGAGAAGCTAGGCTTCCTAATGGGCCAAGAGTTGGCAACTGATTTCATTCTTTCGTCTCTTCCGCCCAGTTATGGAAACTTCATCTCGAATTACCATATACATGGGGCAGAGAAGGGCTTGAATGAACTATGTGGCATGCTGAAAACAGCAGAGGCTGACATCAAGAAAGCAGGAGGTGGCCAAGTGTAGGCAGTTCAAAACAGGCCTAACTTTAAGAGAAGGAAGGGCAATTGGAAGAAGAAGGGCAAGGCTAAAGATGAGATCTCTAAGCCAAACCAATCATCTTCCAAGGATGAACCACCTGCAAAGAATGATGAATGCTTTCATTGTAAGGGGAAAGGTCACTGGAAGAGGAACTGCAAGGTGTACTTGGCGTCCTTGAAGAACGATGGTGGTAGTAAAGGTACTCCCGCTCATACACTTGTTGTTCATGTTACAGACATTTTTCTCACTAACTCTTATATTAATTCTTGGGTATTTGATACCGGATCGGTTGCTCATATTTGCAATACGATGCAGGGAATGATAAGAAGTAAAAGCGTGGAGAAAGGAGAAGTTGATTTCCGTGTGGGCAATAATGCAAGAGTTGTTGTATTGAACGTCGGGACAATGCAACTTTCCTTGCCATCAGGATTTATTTTGGAATTGAATAATTATTATTTTGTTCCTAGTTTAAGTCAAAACATTATGTCACCTTCATGTTTGATGAAGGATAGTTATTCATTTGCGAGTAAAGACAATGGTTGTGTGATCTCAAAGAATGATGTGTTTGTGGCTTTTGTATCCATTGTGAATGGGTTATTTATTTTAAATCTTGATGATGCACCTGTCTGTAATGTTAGTGCTAAACGGCCTCGGCTTAATGAGTTAAGTCCTACCTATATGTGGCATTGTCGCTTGGGTCATATAAGTGAGAATCGCATGAAGAGGCTCTATGATGATGGTCTTCTAACTTCGTTTGATTTTGAATCATACGAGACATGTGAGGCTTGCATGCTAAGCAAGATGACCAAGACGCCATTCAAAGGAGTTCCTGAGAGGACGTCTGACTTGTTGGAACTTGTACATACTGATGTATGTGGACCAATGAGCACGACAGCTAGAGACGGATTTCAATACTTCATAACTTTTACTGATGACTTTAGTAGATATGGATATGTCTACCTAATGAAGCATAAGTCTGAAATATTTGAAAAGTTCAAAGAATTTTAGAATGAAGTAGATAATCAACGTGGCAAGAAGATCAAGACATTGTGATCTGATCGTGGAGGTGAATATCTAAGTCACGAGTTTAGCAATCATCTTAAGAGTTGTGGAATTGTTCCACAACTTACGCCACCTGGAACACCTCAGAGAAACGGTATGTCTGAGCGACATAATCGGACCTTGTTGGACATGCTTCATTCTATGATGAGCCAGTCGGACCTACATTTATCGTTTTGGGGATACGCTCTAGAAATAGCTGCTTTCACATTGAATAGGGTACCATCTAAGTCCGTTAAGACACCATATGAGATGTGGACTGGTAAGAGTCCCAGTTTGTATTTTCTAAAAATTTGGGGTTGTGAAGTTTATGTCAAACAACTTATACCAGATAAACTAACACCTAAATCAGACAAGTGCTTTTTCGTGGGATATCCGAAGAAAACTTTAGGGTATTATGTCTATAACCGGTCACAGGGCAAAGTGTTTGTTACTCGAAATGGTGTTTTCTTAGAGAAAGAGTTTCTCAAAAGAGAAAATAATAGACAAAAGGTGTATCTTGAAGAAGTTCAAGAAGAGCCAGTAGGGACTGACTCTACAAGTGATGCTAATGTAGCAGAGCAAGTTGAGACACCCGTAGCAGTGGAGACACCACCACAACCATGAAGATCAGCAAGACTTTGCGCATTGCGTGGGGATTTGTTATTGTTAGACGATGATGAACCTGCAGATTATGCGGAAGCTATGATGGATCCAGATTTCGAGAAATGGCAAAGTGCCATGAGATCCGAGATAGATTCCATGGGAGACCATCAAGTTTGGAACTTGGTTGACCTGCCTGATGGGGTTAGACCCATAGAGAGCAAATGGATCTTTAAGAATAAGAAGGATATGAACGGAAACGTTCACGTCTATAAAGCTCGACTTGTCGCAAAAGATTTTCGGTAAGTTCAAGGAATTGACTAGATGAGACATTCTCACCGGTAACGATGCTTAAATCTATTCGGATCATTCTAGCAATTGATATTTCGATTATGACATATGGCAGATGGATATTAAACAGCCTTTCTAAATGGGTATTTATAAGAGGACGTGTATATGATACAGCCTGAAGGTTTTGTTGATCCTAATAATGCTAGAAAGATATGCAAACTTAAGAAATCTATTTATGGGTTAAAGCGAGCATCTCGGAGTTGGAATATTCATTTTGATGAGGTAGTCAAAGGGTTTGGTTTCTGTCAGAATGAAGAAGAACCTTGTGTTTACTAGAAGGTAAGTGGGAGCGCTATTGTATTTCTGATCTTGTATGTGGATGACATACTATTAATTGGGAATGATATTCCTATGTTGTAATCTCTAAAGACTTCACTGAATAACAATTTTTCTATGAAGGATTTAGGTGAAGCAGTATACATCTTGGGAATTAAGATCTATAGAGATAGGTCGAGAAGGCTAATAGGATTAAGCCAAGACATGTACATTGACAAGGTGTTAAAATGATACAACATGGAATAGTCCAAGAAAGGGTTCTTGCCTATGTCACATGGTATGCGCTTTAGTGACAAGCAGTGTCCTTCATCAGATGAAGAGCGCAACCGCATGAGTAAAGTTCCATATGCTTCAGCCGTTGGTTCCATCATGTATGCCATGATATGTACTCGCCCAGATGTCTCATATGCTCTAAGTGTTGCGAGCAGGTACCAAGCTAATTTGGGTGAACCTCACTGGATGCTTGTTAAGAACATCCTAAAGTACTTACGAAGGACTAAGGATGTGTTCCTAATCTATGGAGGTGAGGAGGAGCTCGTTGTAAACAGTTACACCGATGCTAGCTTCTAAACCGACGGGGATGATTCACTATCTCAATTAGATTTTGTGTTCACAATAAATGGTGGTGCAGTTAGCTGAAAAGTTCCAAGCAGGAGACGGTGTTCGATTCTTCAGCAGAAGCTGAGTACATTGCAGCTTCTGGCGCTGCAAAGGAAGGTGTTTGGTTGAGGAGGTTCCTCATTGAGCTTGGTGTGTTTCCGAATGCGTCAGGCCCATTTAATTTACATTGTGATAACAATGGGGCGATTGCACAGGCTAAGCAGCCTAGGGATCACCAGAAGAACAAACATGTTCTCCAGAAGTTTCATCTCATTCGAGAGTTTGTGAAACGAGAAGAGATCAAATTATGCAAAATACATACGGATTTGAATGTAGCAGATCCTTTGACAAAGGCTCTTCCATAGCCTAAGCATGAGGCGCACATGAGGTCTATGGGGATTAGGCATCTAAGACATTAACTCTAGTGCAAGTGGGAGAATGTTGGGAATATGTCCTAGAGCTAATTATGTAGATGATGATATTCCGATTGTATCCATGATTAATAAAGTGTTCATGGAATATCCATTAAAGACAACTTATATTGATTAGAAATTATGTGAATTATTTTGTGGAACTCTTTACTTGCATGGTTATTCTAAAGTTGTCCCTGGTTGGCGTTCTTGTGAGAACACACCTGAATATTAGACCAGCACATGTATTAGTTGATGGCTATGTTTCACAAGTCATGGACATCGAGATATCAAACTAATAATGTGGGCACATGTGAGACATGTAGGCCGAACTGACCCGACATGAGAAAGTCTCTATTCACATCATGTACGTTATGTCCTTAGACCTAAGATTGTGGTATATACTCAAGATGTGAAATGACCTACTTAGGGACTATCAAATGCTGCTCCGTAACTGAGTAGTTATAAAGGTGGTCTTCGGGTGGTCGGAAAGCATGCTATGAGATATAGACAATCAAGATGGAATTTTCCCCTCTCTACGCGAGAGAGATATCACTGGATCACTCAAGTGATTGGATCAACAAATGCATGGCCGTGCTTGGGTTAAGTATTAACCCACGAGTTGAACCATATATCGAGTGGCAAAGGGAATAACTTGTATGTGGTCATAGTGGTTCGTCTGATATGATCTTTGTGTATGCATAGGAGTTGTAACGCCTTGCTAGAGGTCACTGTCAACTATTAGGCGAGTAGGAGTACTCGGCCCATGTCAATGTGTACGTGAACCCATAGGGTCGTACGCTTAAGGGGCTGAAAGCCTAATTCGGGTTGGACCAGAATTAGACAAGGCTTAGAGTTACTAATGGGCCTCCAACTCGTGAGCTCATTGGGGACGCCCGTATAAGCAAGGGGTAGGGGCGCGGCCAGGTTGATAGACGCCTTTAACAGCTGCCGTCACCCTCCCCACGCTCGCGCCTTCTGCTCCTCGCGGACCTAGCAATCCAGAGGCGCATCGCTTCTTCCCTGCACGTGTGGGATTCCTCGGAGGTGCTGCATCTGGAGCACTGGGACGAACCGCGCGAGGAGATTGATGTGACGGACGACCACACAACTGCACTGCCTGCTGCGACGCGTACGACTACATCGAGTCGTCTTTCGCTGCACCTGCGCAACTAGTGGTAATCCTGTAACCTGTAACTAGCAGTAGATCATGGTTTATGAGGTCGAAAAGTTTTGTTTTATGGCTACTGTAACACCCTCATAACCCTTCAATATATGCATGAACTTGTTATTGTATTAAGTACATCCTTGCATTGAACTAATCGCCGTTGTGAGAGGTGTGTATGGGTGTCTATGATGTATGAATTAATACTAATGTCTATGTTAAATTCAAAGTCGATTTTTACCTCTCAGAATAACTCTAATAATTTTGTAAATAAGTTTAGCGTTTTTATTTTTCTAAAAAAATCAAAAAATCTCTTATCTAATAGTTTGACAAATGAACTTGGTATTTTTGTTGGCTCAATAAAAACTTAGGATCCGTGGTTTGCGCTTGGCATATATGCTGGTCGACTGACACTGCTGCTCGTGGCCGGCAGAAACAAAAGCGCTGCTAGTGCTGATTGCTGGTGTCAGGATGTCTAACTGCTACTGCTGCTCGTACAGGTACCTCGTGATAGCACCTAGAAGATTTTCTATTGATGGGACAAAAGAAGAACCTGATGTTGCACAAGCAATCACATACGGAGTACTGCAGCTGCTCCTGATCAAACTTCGTCAAACTGAATGTTGCTGCATGGCCTCGAAAATGCTGGTGGATCTTCCTCAAAAAAAAATGCTGGTGGATGTGACGTACGTCCAACATTTACTGGTACAAAGAATGTACATCGAGCATGGCACTGTACACGTATTGTACATGGCCGGCTATTAAATAAACTCACTTGTAAAAACAGAAAAAAAAATTGCAGTACACGGCGCGGAGGAAACCGCGCGAGAGAAGTTGCACGCGTGCGTAGAGGAAAAAATCGCCGAAAATAGTGTGGGTCCATAATTTTCGTTTTTACCAAGTGAATAATGGAGAACCATTAAAGATTGACTCTTTTTATTTTTATTATATTTATTTAAAAATTGGCAAACTCCATGTTTTGCCGAACAAAAAAATACAAGACCATTGTAGTTGCTCTAATAAGGGTCGGACCAGGTTGTGTCGTTCGGCACGTCTCCCAAACTCTCCCAACCTAAAGAGTTTGTGATGACTCTCGTCAAAGATGGAAAATACATAGAAATATGTCAACTTTACTGTGCTAAGAAACATTTGAGATACATACATGCTAAAAAAATTTCGTTTCTCATGTAGGCATATTAGAGACCTACTAGATCCAACGACATGTGTCTTTGACTAAATGATATCAAAGATGCGTAGTGCATGCCATACAAATCTTGTCCTCACAAACATAGCAAAGACGATGAACAATGAAAAATCCGTCTCTAATGAATCCTTCCTTATTGATAGGAACAGAGAGTTTGGCTAAAATACCCTCCAACAACTTTTTTAGTTAGATTTCTATTTTTTTAGAATTCTATAGTATAATATAGACATCCACAACACGTACATACACTCACTCCTATAAACACATGTACGTAACTCTACCCTATACTTATCTACGAAAGGACTGAGCCAACATAACTTTCGAATTCACGAAGTAATAACCACAGAGACCTTGTTGTTGATAGGGACCCTATGTTGCCTAGCATCGTTAAATTTTGAGGTCACTCATGCCAAGTCAAGGAATTGAACCCGAGTGAGCTGGTTCCACCATAAGCGAGCAACCGTGCCAAGATGAGGACTTGAACCCGAGTGGGCAGGTTGCACCACAAGAACCTCAACCAACCGCCTATGATATATGAATATATGATCAGTTTGTAGATCTCCAAATTTTGATATCCTCTGTTCCAAATTTTTTAGATGGCAAAAGAAAGAGAGCGGAGTTGGCTCTCTAGAGTATACTTTAGATATAGAGAAGGTTGTTGAGCTGCAAAAAAATATAGAAAGACTTCTTATGAAAACATAGAGAGATTTTAGTCTAGATAGTGATTTTTAAAAAGTTTCCTAGATGCTCGAACACACAGAAAACCTAAAATGGCTTGGCCAACTGGTTAGCCAGGCAAAGCATAATTTCTCATGCTACACCATCGAATGGTTTTGCATGATGGGTGCTCTAGGGGCGCAGCCAGTATGTTGGATCAATCAATATAGACTAAAATATAGACACGTTTGCTTGTCCAAGGTGGTACAAGAGTACTCTGTGCCATGCATGTATATAAGTATTGCTGCATCTTTATACAATACTATGCTATACCCGATTGAGCCAACCCCAATCATGCATCAGTCGCGCAGGGATAAGTATACTGTACCTACTTATCAAAAAAATGCATAGTACCTAACCTGCTCCGGCACCGCGCAGATTGTGTATATATATGATTAATTGGTCTACCTAGCTAGATACTTTTGTGCTGTCCACTAATAACACCGGTTGGCATTGTTAACGAATTCTGATCGACATGACTCGGTTCAAATGGGTTGTCTGTGGCTGCAGAGCACCGTCGCCTGTTGCCTTGACACTAGCTTTGGCCAAATGTCTGCCGCCCCCTTCGCTGGAGAGTGGACAGATCGCTGCCTTTTGCGGTATCCTCCTCATTTGCTTTTGCATTATGTCCTTGATGACGCCTGTGTGTGTGTCGCTGTCGTCGTTCAGGTTCAGCTTGCCTCCGTCGTCAACGCGCTTACCAGCTGCAAGCATGCCTACTCGAGTCGACATACCATGTGCTCCAGGCGGCCGAACGAACGAGCATAAAAAAAATGCTATATATGCCGTCGTGTCACCTCGCGGCGCCGCACCGCGTCCACCGCCACCACCGGGCTACCTGCTCTGCAAATCATCTTCTCCATGTGCATGTCCGTCCACCCACCGGCGGACGCGCGAGCAAGGTTATACGCGCGCCAATGCATAATGCATGAACCTGACACGCGAATACACAACGCATGGAGTCAGCTTTTTGAGTTTCTTCGCTAATAATATTGGCGTTTGTTATTATGTGAAAAAAAATGTATCAGTTTTCAACGATAATTGTCCTCCCTTCAAGTTGTCTACATTTATCCATCGTTTCGGTAAATACCAATTTGTGAATGTGAACGGCTCTGTTTCGGACCCTGCGTTAGACTCTGTTCACCGCCCGGCAAGAGAATTAAGCAACAGACGGCCGGACCAGCGGAGCCACGGCCCAGAAGATCGAGTGCCCAAGCCAATTAAGCACTCGCTTCCAAGGACCAGCATAGTTACCTGCACACATCTAGCTAGTTGCGCTGGATCAGAAAGGAAAAGAATCCGCTGCACTCCGCATGCAGTGAGCCTTACAAATAACATAAGAACGGAATAGGAACTGAAAGCTAGATATGGAATGGAATGTGGTACCACATCAACTCATGCCATCTTTATTCGTTCCCATGCGTGACGGGGAGCAACTCTTTTTGTTTTTGGCATTCCACCGGTTGATCGAGAACCGACCAATAACATTTTCTTTTTTGTTCCTTTATTTACTGACCAGGAGCCTTTAATCTGTTTGCGGAAAGAAAGGACAAAAGGAGCACATGTGTCACGCAGTCACGGCCCGTGGAAAATATAGAATTCTACAGTAGGATAGGAAGCTAGGGCATTACTTCGTGTCATCTACACCACCACGCACCATACGCTCCAAATCCCACCTCTGCTAGTGTAGGATAACAGAGAAGCGTAATGGATTTCTGCACAAAGCACCCAAAATTCATCAGCACTCCAGGCAGCATCTTTAATTTAGTGCAGTGTGACCTGATTTGGGGCACGATTAGCCAGGCGTTGACCAGAACTGTTAGGTATATAAGCAATAAGAAGCATCATATTCCAGTGTGGCAAGCACGCTTTATTCCATCCCCATCTCATTTCAGGCCCACAATGACAGGGCACAAGGCACCTCCGATCCATTCCCTCATTTCAGGCCCACAATCACAGCTTTCTTGGGCCCCTTGCACAGCCATGCATTCGTCTTGACAAGCTAGCCATGCCATTCTAGGACGGGATAACAAATAAGATGTGCTTAGCTGCAAGGGATAAGCATTGGGTCCATTATTCTGTCTCCCACTCCCACTGTGGCCCAAATCTGAGCCATTTTATTTTAGATAACCACCAAATGTGTCGCGGTCACACTGGTCTCCGTCCGTACCGTTGTGTGTGTCTCGCAATCTCGCAATCTCAGTCTCTCTGCATGAAATGCAATTCCAGCAGGGAAAAGCACCACCCGTTCCTTGCTTTTCGTATCTATCACCTTCTTGTCTTGAGTTGACACGGGCTGTGGTAACAGCCGTTGCTGTTGCTGGTGTGACACGTTGGGGGCTGTAGTGGAAAGTGTTGCAGACTTGCAGCTCTGGTGCTCTCAACCGGAACACTCCTTGTGACGAGCAGCTTGACACCTGTAGCTAGTTGCATTGACTGGGGATGCCTTCATTAGCTTGTTGCATTAATGCTACTGAACACCACATGTATGCAATTCCGGTTGAATTCTGTCGCATTACTTCCTTTGCCGATTTAGTGGCTCAAATGCATACTTTTGATCTGGAAGCTGAACGAAGGCACAGTTGCTGCAGCTGGTGGTGGGCGACATGCTATCTCCAGCAGTTGTGTGACCTTCCTGTTAGCTATCGGATGAACTAGAGATGGATTCAGGGAAGAATGGGGAAGAGATAGCTTAGCGACGAAGTTTAACTATGAATCTTAGGAATGAATTCGAATTCTGTTACAAGATGGTGTAAGCCATTATCTCTTCCTCCCCTCTCTTAAGTACTTGGCTGCTCCCGTGCCTCATCGTTGCCTGGCTTCTCGTTCCTTCAGGTAGCCCACGTTGGACCGGCGACGCGTGGGTTGGGCTTCTTCTGGCCGGCTGGCCGTGCATCGTCTCGCTCAGCCCGGCCCAGCTCCTGTGTCGTTGGATCAACACCCATAGCAGCTCCAAGGTTAACATTCGCCCTCCCTTGAGAGCCGGCATGCCCCCATGCCGGAGCGCAAGAAACTGTTGCCGCAGCTGCTCCATATTTTCCCAGGTAGCAAGACTTGGAGGCATATGTAACCACTAGATCAGCACTTGCTCAACTTGGTGATCGCCTTCAGTCCAGCGGCGCTGCAACACCTTCTGTAAAACCTACAATTGCACCAGATCAGAAGGAAGAACAGAGCTCACAGTGGCATTCCCATGGGACAGCTTCAGCTAGGAAACATGGAAGACAGGATGTATAGCTGAAGATTCAGGAAGCTTCAATCGATAAGCCACTGCACCAACTCTGTCAGTAATCTGGTAGGGGCCAAAAAACTTGAAAGGAGAGTTTGTTGTTTGATCTATGACTCAGTGAGCATTGCACATAGGGTTGGATCTTAAGATAAACCCAATCACCAACTGCAAACCGTCTTTCAGACCTAGACTTATCAGCTTGCCTTTTCATTCTCTGCTGCGCACGGAGCAAATGTTGGCGAACTGATTGCTACGTGACTGACCTTGCTGACAGCCATTCATTAAGGTCAGTGTTAGGCACATCCACAGAGTCCAGATCAATGCCAAAATGATGGGGATCTCCGCCAAACATTACTAGAAATGGTGTTTTGCGCAATACAGAGTGAAAAGTAGAGTTATACCAAAATTCAGCCAAAGATAGCCAACTGCTCCACTAAGAGGGACAAGTACTAACAAAACATCGAAGATAAGTTTCCAGGCATTGATTAAGTCGTTCAGTTGGCCATCTGATTGTGGATGATAGGCAGTACTAAGTCTGAACTCAACCTTAGCATATGCAAACAAATTCTGCCAGAACTTACTTGTGAATATCTTATCTCTGTCAGAAACAAAAGCTTTTGGAAACCCATGTAGTTTGTAGATGTTGTCAAGGAAAGCTTTAACAACTGACTGAGCATTATAAGGGTGCTTTAATGGTTGAAATGACCAAATTTAGAGAATTTGTCAATGACTATCAGAATAGAGTTAGCATACCCTGACTGAGGAAGACCCTCCACAAAGTCCACAGTGATAACAGACCAAGCTGAATCAGGTACTGGCAATGGTTGGAGCAATCCAGGATACTTAGACCTGTCAGGCTTAGCATGCTGGCAGATTTGACAACTTTTCACCCACTGTGCCATATCATGCTTCCTTTTGGGCCAGTAGAATATCTGCTTAATTCTGTGATAAGTAGCAGGTGCACCAGAATGGCCACCTAATGCAATAGCATGCAAGGCATTGAATATCCTCTATTGCAGCATCAAGTTAGAACCCAACCAGATTTTACCATCAAAACAAATAACTCCATTCAGTATAGAGAAATGAGGATCATTAGTGCCACTGACAGCAAGTTTTTCCAGAATTGCAAGAGCCACAGGATCAGACTCATAAGTAGCATAGATATCCTCTAACCACTGAGGTTGGACAACAGATATAGCTGACAACATGTCAGCATGAGGTTTCCTAGACAATGCACCTGCAGCACCATTGTCTACTCCCTTTCTATAAATAATCTTATAATTGAGTTCTAGCAACTTAGTGAAGACGTTCTGTTGCCAATGAGTATGGAGCCTCTGTTCATTGAGATGAACCAAACTCTATTGATCAGTATGAATAAATAGTTGGCCTTGCAGAAAATAAGGTCTCCACTGATATACTGCCACTAATATAGCCAAGTATTCCTTTTCATATGTGGACAATCCCTGATTCTTGACACCTAAAGCCTTGCTGATATAAGCCAAGGGATGACCTTCTTGAGTAAGCAATGCCCCAATACCTAGAGCACAAGCATCAATCTCAGTATGAAAGGGCAAAGAAAAATCTGGTAAGGCCAAGCAGAGGGTAGATGACAATGACTGTTTGAGCTTATTGAAGGCCATAGTGTGAGTTTCAGTCCATTTGAAATGGAACATCCTTGCAGAGTAACTGAGTCAAAGGTTTAGCAATAATGCCAATATGCTTGACAAACTTTCTGTAATAACCTGCTAAACCCAGAAATCCTCTGACATCTTTCACATTGGTGGGCAGTGGCCAATCTTGAACATCTTTAAATTTCTTGGGGTCTGTCGAAACACCTTGAGCACTAATAACATGGCCCATATATGAAATAGACTGTTGTGCAAACTTGCACTTACTCAACTTCAAGTGCCAATGGTCTCTCTACAACCACAAGAAGACTTGTTGCAAATGCAGAAGATGCTCTTCAAATGTTTTGCTATAGACCATAATATCATCAAAGAAAACCAGAAGAAACTTCCTCACACCATGCCAGTGTACTATTCATAGCCCCTTGAAAAGAACCAGGTGCATCAGTAAGTCCAAATGCCATGACATTAAATTCATAATGGCCTAAATGGGTCTAAAATGCAGTTTTATATTCTTCACCACTGGCCATAAGAATCTGATGAAATCCAGATCTTAAATCCAAAGTGGAAAACCACTTAGCATGAGCCAATTCATCCATGAGTTGGTCAAATATGGGCACTGGAAACTTGGACTTAACAGTAATAGAATTAAGCTGTCTATAATCTAGACAAAAATGATAACCTCCATTTGCACTACGCCCGCGCCGGTGCCTAGGATTCTTGCCATTGAAGGACGGGAAATCGACTTTAGTTAGGTGGCCGAGGTGCAGGTTGGAATTGCGATCACGAGCGGGTGGTTGGTGAATTGGAGGTGGCTGGCGACTGAAGAATGCGGAAGGGTTTGGGAATGGTGGCGGCGGAGGACGGATGGGATTCATATGAACAGGCTGATGAGCAAACTGCTGTGTAGATGAATGCAGGGGAGCTTGGAATGTACCATTGGCCGGGAGTGGACCGAAAACCATAGATTGTCCCGATACTGCGTCCCGTGTCATCATCTCGACGCCGTGCCCTACGGGCCTGTTGGTGGGAAGTCCGACAGATGAGCGGATGAGCGCGTGGCCACCAACATCAGAACGACATAGATCCCAGGTTGTTGCGACGATGTGTCGAACACCTGGCGATCATAGAGCTTGGAGACCTTGTTGATGCAAAGCTTGTGATCATCGACGACGCTGTCGAGAGTAGGGCACCACAAGGATACGTCCTTCATCGACTGCTCCAGCGTCGCCACTCGCGCCGACGTGACGTCATATGGACCGTCATCAAGGTGCATCGTCTTGAGGTTGAGGAGGCGATCGAAGACTGCGCGCTTGTGGGTCTCCAGGTTGGACTCCACCGCGGTGAGGCGCTGCTCAACATCGGGATTGACGGTGAGCGACACCGACGCAGACTCGACGGAGGCGAGGCGGGAGTCAAGCGCAGTTGCACGCTCCGCCGCTGCCTTCTCGAAGGCCGAGAACCGGCATTCCTAGGGCTCGTCCTCATCGCTGAACCGGCGCTCCCAGTGCTCATTCTGAGCACCGAACTAGGGGGCGAGCTCATCCATCAACAGCTTCGTGTTCGGCTCTATGGCACCTTGCCCTCGCTGACGGCTGGTGTAATACTGGTGGTAGGAGCCGCCGGAATCCAGAATCGAAGGCGAGGAAGATGGTTGATCGAAGAATCCGATACCAGATTGTTAGCTACCGGATGAACTAGAGATGGATTCGGGGAAGAATGGGGAAGAGAGAGCTTAGCGATGAAGTTTAACTATGAATCTTAGGAATGAATTCGAATTCTGTTACAAGATGGTCTAAGCCATTCTCTCTTCCTCCTCTCTTAAGTACTTGGCTGCTCCCGTGCTTCATCCTTGCCTGGTTTCTCGTTCCTTCAGGCAGCCCATGTTGGACCAGCGACGCATGGGTTAGGCTCCTTCTGGCATGCTGGCCTTGCATCGTCTCGCTCAGCCCGGCCCAGCTCCTATGTCGTTGGATCAACACCCGTAGCAGCTCGAGAGTTAACACTTCCCTTGCTCTGATCGGATTCTGTGTGTTGCCCGCCTCCCTGGGACTGGGGCGACTTCGGAGACAGCCACCCAGGAGCAACATGTGAAGTGGTTAGGCTCCCCAGGAGCAATGCCGCCCACGTCGGTGTCGTCTCGCTGGAAGAAAACGCCGCCGTGTGTGAGCCCGTGACCGCACGAGACGCCCCTGATTTTTGAACGCATTAGTTGCTGCACCTGGGTCGGACGTCTGAATAGTGAATACAAATGGTCCACCTCCCTTTCTCGATCAGCAACTGGGCTGGACGGTGAAACAGCTCACAGCTTCGTTCAATTATTACTTCGAGGAAGACCTGGACACACACACCCCCAATGCTGGGTTGAGATGCTCCCTCCGTCGAAACCAATGCAATTTTAAGTTTGGAGCGACAAAGCTCCTTCGCGAATCGTTATAGGACGTGCCTTCGGCTAGTTTGCCTATTTTTTATCTTTTTTTTTACCGTTTTGCGGTGGTAGATCAGGCAGTGGGCACCCACCGACCGCGCCAACCAAATGCAGGACGCCAAGAACGACGAACGAACATGGTAGGTAACCATTGCCCAGCTGGCTGGACTCCGCCCCGGCTGCTCTCTTTTTGTGTACGACTGCAACGGAAACAGCGAAGCACATGACGACAATTACTGCTCCTGTCGACGCGTTCCACCTCCATCGTCGATGAACTGGCGCCATTCACTTTTGCCACGAAGGAATCTAATCTACGAAACCGCGTATCCAGGCAAAACACATGATGAACGGTGATGATGCATGGAATCCCAATGCAATTCAAATCGGAGTCAATCGACAGGGTATTGTTTATGGGGTATTCGTCTGCACCTGGTCGAGACTGACAGACACCATGTGCAGGTGCCGGCAGTCGTAAATTCACATTTTGCCACCGGAATTTTTATTTTCGTTGTCGGCGTATCGATGGAGTACTAAATATAAATGGATGAAATTAAAAATTAATTATATAATTTTATTGTGCTTTGCGAGACGAACATTTTGAGTCTAATTAATTAAAGTTTAGATAATTTTAACTACCGTATTCTGATGTGACACGGCACTACGCAGAATACCAATTTGATAAAAAACTAAACAAGCCCTCCTCTTTTCATTATAACGGCTACAAGGTTGTCTTCACTTTTACTGTATGTTCACTGTCTGTGTTGTTAATAACAAGGAATTCACCTTTATTACTATCTTTATTACTCCCTTTCGGTAGCAATCACCAACTGTATAAAGGAAAAAAGAGGGAAGGAACGAAAGATTCAATCAAGAACACTAGTATGGGTGCCAAAATGTACATGGAAGGCAGGCAACACTGGGGCTGCTGTCCTGTTCTTCATCAATCAAGAACAGAGGTGACGAACATACACCATCAATCAATCAAAGAACAGAACAGGAAGCAAGAAATCGTCCAAATGAATCGATCAGTTGCGGGAGCACTCGGCGGGGAAGCGGTACTGGAATCTGATCCCGTCCTCGCAGTAGTTGTAGTGCATGTAGTTCTTCCTCGCCCACGCGACGGTGCTCCACTCGGCGGCGTCAAGCTGGCGGTTCATCCACCGGTCCGTCCCGGCGGGGCACGACAGCGGCCGGCCGTCGCCGTTGGGCACGCAGGCGTCGGCGGAGTACCCGCGGTAGGAGACGACGAACGGCGCCTTGTTCCAGTCCACCTTCACCTTCCCCTGCTGCGTGGCCCAGAAGCTGCCGTCCCACAGCGTGGCGTGCACCGACATGGGCTTCCCGCCGGGGTAGGCAAGGTCCTTGTACCTCTTGAAGCTCCGGATGAAGAGGTCGTCAACCTTGAAGATGACGTTCTTGTCGTTCCAGATGATGGTGTAGGTGTGGAAGTCGGCGGCGGGGTCGAACCAGAGGTAGAACTGGTGCTCCCTCTTGCCGTCGCCGTTGGCCCACACGTTGGTGTTGAGCACCACGGGGTGGCCCGTCTCGTTGCCCATGAACTCCATGTCGATCTCGTCGTGCCCGTCGCCGTCGCCGGACGTCAGGTAGAAGGAGGTGACGGTGCCCGCCGAGTTGCCCGGGATCAGCTTCATCTGGATGCTGAACTCCCCGTAGAGGTACCGCTCGCGGGACCGGAACGCGCCGCCGGACTGCTGCGTCAGGATCAGCGACGTCACCTGCTGCCCCTGCGCGTTGTAGTCCGCCCGCACGTTGCCCTCCGTCGTGAACTTCTCGTACAGCCACGAGTCCGCCGACGCCGCCGTCGCGGCGGCAACGACTAGGAGAGTGGTCAGAGCCACGGCCTTGGTGGCGGCACGCCGCGCCACCATGAGATCCTCTGCTCTGCTGCGCTTCTTGGCAGGAGAATGGGAGATGAGATGAGGATTGAGGGGAGAGGAGGAGGCTAATGGAGTGAAGCCAGTGATTCCGTGAAGCAAGTTATTAGTGTGGTGCGGCGGGCAAACACAGGAGGTGGCACCGGCTTTATACTGCTGGATGCTCTGCTTTTGGGCAGGGAGGGCGGGGCACACGTTTTGTTGATGCGTCGTGGGCCCACGGGCACCTCTCTTTTTCCTTTTGGCTTGCGGCGTCGGGCGGGCGCGAAGCTTCTGATCGTGACATTCATTCTCGCCAGGACTGGATGATGGTTTGCTGCTTGTCCGTCCGGCCAGGCTGGAAAACGCAATCTGCGCTCCTCTTGTGTGTTTGCACACTGGCAGGATTGCCAAACCGTGTTAGTCCGGAACGGGAAGAGATTGCCAGACAGCTTTCCCAGGGTGTGAATCAAACTAGTTGTTCATGTGCCCATCCCACATTCCAAAAAGAAACTAACCACAAAATTTATTCGAAATCAAACCATCACAAATGTCACTAAGATATATAAAGATATCGAGAGTAAAATGCACGCTGGGTATTTAAACTATTAGGACATTACCATATGTTGTAACATTTATAAACATTCTGAAATTTTTATAAAAAATGTTTTGCGAAAACAAAGACGACTATATAATAGCAAACCCCTTATATTTTATCGAAAGAAACTTGACCCGTGGGGTATGACTTCCCTCTAGGTGCTTAAAAAAATACCTTCTCAGACAGACTAAGAAAACCATCGAGCCCATGCCTCGTAGAGTATTAGTGATGTTTTGGACTGCACGCTCACATGATCAATTTGGTTAAACTAATAACAATTTGATTTTGATTAACCTTACAGGGTTATTCTTTTTGGTTTTTGTCACACCCGGTTCTAAGGACAAAACCAGATATACACTATACATGAGTCGTAAAGGACAAATCTCACATATAGCTACAAATAGCATCAATTACAATACTTTAAATTTAACGTACACATTATATAAACGATCACCTAAAGAACAATCAGCGGAAAGACGACTTCAAACTTCGGGTGTAGACTTCACTCCACTGGATCCAAACTGACTGGTTGACAACAAGCCTAACACTCCTCCTGAGGAGTGGGGGGAATAGCAAGGGTGAGTCCATGTCGAACTCAACAAGTATAACAACAAGCTAGTATAGCTATAAACTCATGATCCATGTAACATAAATAATGCAAAACATAAACAATAAATAATAAGTATCTTAACATAGGCCTTGTTTAGATACCCAATTTTGGGTCCAAAATCTGCATATTAAATGTCTCGTCATACTGTAGCAATTTTATTTTTATTTGGTAATAATTGTCCAAACATTGATTAATTAGGCTTAAAATGTTCGTCTCGTAAAGTACAACAAAACTGTGTAATTAGTTTTTTATTTTATCTATATTTAGTACTCCATACATGTGCCGGCATTTTGATGTGACGGAGAATAGGAATTCTACATAGTGAATTTTGAACCCAAAATTGGGTATCTAAACAAGGCCATAACCAGAATCATCATCTAATGTAAATGTCTCCAAGGCCGCTCGTGTCCTTGAGCAAGGCTAGTATACCAGTTTTTTTAAACTCTGCGCAGAGGTGTATATTTTCACTGTGAGCCGTGATTTACCGTTTCGTCCAAGGTCCGTCAACCTCTTAGCTCACTACCAAGGAAAACCGGCAGGGTTCACTATGAAGCCCTTCAAAGGTTTGTCTAACTAATTAGAGCCGCCAGAACATCAGATGTAGGAACCCCCTTCCAATATGGCACAATCCTTTCCGGCTATACTCATAAGGACAGAGGCCGTCCTATACCCAACTTGGCACCCCTAACTAACTAGAAAATGTCCTCATACTGAGCTAAAACCAGAGCCATATAGCTCTCACAGCTGTACTGTAAATCCTGGATGATCATGTACAGATAAGATCTTAATTTATTAAAAGTCATCTTTTAACATTTATTGCTTAAACATTAATTAAATAACAAGATCATGATCACAGAATAAAACCCGACTATACTTGCCTTAAGACTTGCTTTACACCCAAAGCAATGTGCTTAGAGAAATATCATCTTTATCTTCTATTCGGCTGCTTGTGATCTTCAACGCTCACAATGGTTCTTGTTCTACTCGTAGCAAGCACCATACACAGGGACCGAAAGGCTTTACGTTATAAAAGAAACAACTATAAGCTTTATTTACTTTATTTAAAGAAAAAATAAACAAGTTATTAACTCATAGAACATAAAAACATAATTTATTTTAAAAATCAAGTTAAACTAATAATGTTTTATTTATAAACATATCTCACATTATTAAGACATTTAAACTTTGCTTTGCAAAAGACATAAACATCAAGTTATAACTAATCATATTTTAGTTTATAAATATCATCACCTTATTTATTAAGCAAGTTAACATTATCTTCTAAAAGAAAACACATATATGAAAGCATCTAATGATGTGCAACATACATCTATACTAAGCATAAATAAAAGCATATTTAAGTTAGCAACTATATTATCCAAACTACTTAAACATTCATAAATTATAAAACTTAGAACATGTGAGAACAACTAAAGAAATATGATACATTCTCAAGGTAGATCTAAACAAGTCAAATTTTAAAGGTAAAAAATGATATTAAGCATATTAGCATTTATTTATATACATCAAAGTTGCTTTTATTTAAATAAAGCATTATTAAAGTATTAATAAACCTAATCAAATTAACAAGATTAACTGCACAAACATGTGACATAGTAAAGATCATATTTCACAAAAAGCTTAAGGTTGACATGTTCGTAGTACAATGAGATCGAAAATAGAAACCCTAGTTTATTTTTATTTTTAAAACTATTAAATAATTATTAATACAATTAACATTTAAATCTATAAATAAATTCAAAACTAAATGACATGAAAACCACTAGCACTAATGCGTAGATCGCGACGATACAAAATCAACACAACTTGAACGACTCGATTCGGAGTTAAAACGGTGAAACACGGAGATTATATGATCAGTGACAGTTTCGTAATTACTGTAACTCGTACCTTGAGTCATCTTCAACCTCACGAACGTGAGTATGGCAGCCATGGCTGCTGCGCTGCTTGCGACGGAGGGAGAGGAGCTCGGCCGGAACTTGGCCGGGCCAGCGGCGGCTGGCCAGACCGGCACCGAGCAGCCTGCCTGCACTCTCATGCACAGCACGGCGACGCTGAAATGACGTTGGAGACCATGACGTAGAGAAAGGAGAAAAATAGATTTTGCTACCATAGGGATTTCCAACTAGGGACTCCCCTCATGGTAATTATGATGTACTTTGGCCAAGGGGTTAGTACAAATATACAGGGCGGAAAACTCCCCACGTCAACGTCAACTAGCAATATGGTACTAATTGATAGTGCACCATCCACCTTTACTAATAGGCCTAATTAATTATTAAAATCCATTAGTAAATAAAGACATGGGCTTTTAGGTGTCGAAAAAATTGGAAAACTTTATTATTTCCGGAATTGATTAATTTCATAGATAAAATAATTCTAGAAAAGTCTAGAATTGACTTTTAAGCTACGAAAAATACTCCGATGGCTCCAAAAATTTGGAAAAAATTATCAGAAATATTTTAGAATATGAGCAACCTAAATAAAGTATTTAGAGCTCATAAGAAGATATTGTGGAGAATCTAAAAATTAGACAAAACTCTAGGATAAAGGGAAAAATCCCAAAAAAGTCCAGAAAATTTTCTAGAAGGATTGGAAGGCGTCTAAACGTGTTTTGAAAACTTAGCAAACACAAAAGCACAAACTTAAACATCAAACAGACATCACATCAAGCAATATCCCATCAAATTAATTTAGAAAAGTTTAAAACTCACATTTTTTCCTATAACTAAATGTGCACGAGTTCGAACTAAATTTAGTAAATTTTATCCTAATATTAAAATATTTATTTTAATTAGAGTTTTGTAAGCATAACCCAAAATAAAAAATTTTGAGGTGTGACAGTTTTCCTACCTCTCAGTTGCATAAGTCCTTATTCTTTTTTTTTGGGTAGTTGGAGCGGAGTATATATCGAGAGATATAAGCTTAGTACTATAATAACATCCAATGTTTGATTATAAATAATATTCCTGTTCACTTGAACTTATAATCCCAGCTTATCGTTCATGGTATAGTGTCTCTCACAACAAACAACCTCAGCTGGCTTATCTGTAGTACAAACCATCATTTGGTTATTTTTTATGTCCTAGTTGTCATTTTGTTATGCTTTATAAACAATAAATATTGCAAGGAAAGATATTATTCAAAAATATTGTATTTTTTGCAGGCCATATGAATGTTGAAAACACTATGTGTATTTATAGTTTGTGGGAATATTACGCTGGTTCGATAACATCCACTCGTCCTAGCCAAAACTCTCTTTCTTTCTCTGGTTCTCTCCCATGCATCCAATGAGAGAGGGTCGAGAATGTTTGTGCGCCTTTCGTTGTGTCGGCCCAGGTTTTCTCTGGACGAACACACAAGTGTCGAGTGGTGAGTCACTGGAATGATTCTCTCCCATGCATCAAATGATAATCTCTCCCATGCATCCAGTCTCTGGAATGAATTTTCACCGCTGGAGTGGTGAGTCACGGGAGCCCCCATAAGTGCAACGTCAATTCCGTAGTGCTGACGCGGCCGCTGGCAAATTAATTGGGAATGCCAGCAGAACACAGGATGGATCAGACAGGCGTCCGGTGTCGATGATGACGGAAATATCCGGTGATTCATTGCGATTATTAGCTGCACAGCTAGAAGCTGCTCTCTCTCTCTCATATCATGTACCGTAGTACACTGTGTGCGCCGGTGCCTAACCAATGGGTCGTTGCTGAGCATGAGGCATGGGCGAAGATGCAATTGGGTACGTTGAGCGCGTACTACGTACCTGTCTTCACGGGCTCCGTGCCGGACGGGCGCGAGCAGCACCCGGCGGTGGTTCACACGTCGTTGCGCGCGGTGGTGACCGCGGCCGCTGCGGTGTTGCCGTCGTTTCCGCGGGCGGGGCTCGCTTTCAGGCGCCGCGCGCGCGGCCTTCAACGACGCGGGTGCCGTGTGCGTGTCAGGTTGAGAGACGATGCTGGATCCCGTTCCTGCTGCCTGCTGGTCTGGATTTCTGGGTGATGATAAGGCGGCGGTGTGGCTGGCAGTGGCTGCCATCCGATATGATAGATGTCCACCGCCGGCCGCGTCCACGTGTAGGCAGGTTAGCATCCTTGCCAGGCAGCCAGGGTGGATGAAGACGAAGTTTGGCCGGCGCCGGTACGGGTACTTGTGACTTGGGAAAGGAAATAGGTTGTTGGTGTGGCTCTGTGTACTGGAGTACTCTCAGACCGTGTGTCTCTGTACTAACGACGATTTGTTTTGGTACTCCGTACTCATCATCAGACCATCAGAGAAAAAGCTTTCTTTCGGCCACTAAACAATGCCGTGAATGGAACCGCCGCAATAACGCGCGCACGGCCCCGTCAAATTGCACCCACAGTTTCCTGCTTGCTGTTAGTAATAACGTAGTAAAAGTGTGTACGATTTTCATCAAAAAAAATAAAGTGTGTACGAGTGCCGTGTTGCAGCAAGGGGAGTACATTGTGCATACTCCGATATGATACGGAGTATGCTATACTACTCGATTGGAAGCATTAACACGCGGAGCAGAACAAGCAACAATCTCGTGACATGAACCGTGGGTGCCTGTAAAGACCCTTGTTGGCAGGGTTTCAAGCAATTTGGACTTTCACCTGCAGTGTATTTTATATCACTGTTTATGTGCTTCTTCCTTTTATCTACATATACACCACTCAAATAAAAAACTACAAGTCCATCCATAAAGCGACTTGAACCTCTCGTGATACCGTAGCAATAACCTAAAGCAGTTTGAAACCCAGTGAAAGAGAGTGCCAAAGTGATCGAAATTTAGATCCACAGGCAGGCAGCGCATATACGTAGGTATGTACGATAACAGTAGCCGTGACGGGATCCATAACGAGCAGCACAAACGCAAACGCCATCGATAACATGGGATGGGAATGGCCCCACATATGAGTCATCGCATCGCAGCCATCGGAGTCGGAGGACGGGTTGCTGCCACCGCCGTCGCTTCTGCATGCCGGACGTTATGTTTTCGTTTTGGCGCCGCTTGGCAATTGGAATTTTGGGCAAGCCCATGTGGATCATCCTCATTCTCCTGCACGCCCACCCTGTCTGTCGTCAGTCCATCTGGAACTGGTGTTGACCTAACAACCACTCCTGCTCTGCATCTCTGCTAATGCTCTGTTCACATGAGCGACAGGACACACCCAAATCTGCTGCAGCATGGGGCTATCTACGATCATACCTCCAGCGAATCACCACTCGTCCCTCGCACATTTTCTCCATCGTTCGGTCCGTTTCCGACTTCTTCATTATTGGAGTTTTCTCCGAACGAACTATGTTGAGGATATGATCCCAGTGACAACGCACGCTGTACCACCCCTATGCCATCTTCTCATGAAACGGGGAGGCCCGCCCTGGCTACCATGATGGCTGCCCGTGGCCCTTGCTCGTAGATTATTTCAGTCCACGCTGGGTCTGTCCTGCATCTGGGGGTCTCGCTGGTCCACATGGACCAAAGTATCTACAGGGTTGCCAACCGGGGGAACAGTGCTGCTGGTGCGTCCTCTCCTCTGGTCTGGTCCACCCAGTGGCATTGGATGCAGTGGTAATGGGCGTCAAAGTTCACAGTGGTTACTCTTTTTTTTTTCGAAAAGTTAATCTTCCATTGCATTGCAAACATGTTACACATAAAATGGCAATAGGCAGGAAAATCCGCGTGCCCGTGGGCATCAGACCGGCGGGCGTGAAGTTGTGCCCGCGGGCACCGGTGTGGATACAGGGTTGTGCCCGACGGATATTGATCGGCGGGTAAGAAAATAGCTTGCCCGTACCCGCAAACCCGTCAAACCCGCACTGATATGTGGGACCCTTAGATAAGAGGTATATATGCATCAAGTTTTAGGGTATCCATCCCAAATTTCCTTTCCATCCCCAGTAGCCGCCGTTCAGGCATCCCTTCGCGTCTTGCTTGTTGCGGTCGTGACTAGCGCAGCTCGCTACTCGTGCCTGCATCCCCACGCGGTCTCACGCCGCACGCGGCTCCCTGCTCCTCCACGCTCTAGTCCACGGCGCCTCCTGCTCCTCCACCCCTTGCTCGGCTGCTCCTGCAAGTCCTGCTCCGCCATGCAGGCCGCCATCTCCTACTCGTACCTCGGCTCGACGGCTCCGACGCCGGTCTCTCAGCACCGGCACCGAAGCTCCGACCCAGGGCATCGTCTCCGTAGCGGCTCCTCGACGCCAGCCGCCGCCGACCCCGCGACCTCGGCAGACTGGCGACCAGACATCCCAGTGGCCCCGGCGCCCCGCTTGCTCGTCGTCGTCCCCACTCGCTCATCCACTCGTGGCTCCTGGCGGGTATGCGGGCATGCCCACCGGCACAACATGCCTACGGATAGCGAGTGCTGGCGCATAGTTCTGCCCGTGGCTGGTGGCGGGCGCAGATACGGGCACAAAATTTCTCTCGCGGGTGAGGGTTTGTGACAGAGATGGGGATTTTGTTACTCCGGTCAATGTTTTGTAGTACAAGCTTGAGTTTACAAGTTGGATGATGCGCAACCGATGACTTTAATATGTGTGTTTAAAATGGTAGAAATGAAATACTTGTACCTCGTGTATATCCTAAGCCATTATTTTAGGATTCTTTTATATTATAAATTTAGCTTTGCATATTCTTTCTTTTCTATTAAAATGATTTTATGATTTTTCAAGCGCAATGTGTTGAGGTGATATATACATTTTATTAATTTTTAACTGCCTACAACCGGAAAGTTTGGCAATGCATTGAGGTGAAAGAAAGAAGAAATGAAAAAGGTGCCGACAACCGGGCCTCATTTGCAGTGACCAGTAGAGAGATAGGACCGGGTAAAACATACTTTTCACGTCCTCTCTTTTCGAAACAAGCTAGTTCCATGATGGCATGGTGATGTGGTGTGCCATGTAAATAAATAGTATAGAAAACGTGTAGTTTCCACGATAAAGCTAGAAAATGGAGCGGTGGCTACAATAAAAATAGCAAATGGAGAGGTGGACACGATATAAGTGTCAAATACTTAAAAATGCATGTGAAGTAATGAAATGCTTGGTCAGACTAGGTGATTGGATCAAGTACGACTGGTGTCCATACAATTGAATCAAGTTGGTGTCTCAGAATCCAACTCTTCAGGCTGTACCCTGAATCATCAGTTCATCACAGTCGTCATTGTTTTTTAAAGATGAGATATGATCCTTCTAGCTGGGGGGAAATGTTTCCACTGAAATCCTACAAGTAGGTTTTGAGGTTATTTAATTTAGCACTCAACGGAATTCAGTTTTAGTGAAGTTCTGTCAAAGCTATATATTATTTGTGAGGAGATCGAATCATACAGCAATGCTCCTATAGGAAGGTATGCATCAGGCTTGATGTGATCATATTAGCATCCCTGCGATCATATTTCGGTGCCTGTGGCCTAAGTCCTATTAATATAAGGCTTGTTCTCCAGTTCTTTGTTGCAATGACAGAGCATGCCATGGGGTTGTTTTTAAATTTATGTTATATGGATTATTATAGGATTTTAGACAAAATACTTCCTATTAGTGGCACAAATAGTTGCCATATCAATAGTTGTCTTAGCTGCAACTATGTTATTTCTTATTTCTTCAGTGTCCTTTACATTTGTAGTTTTCTGTTCTTCAGAATATTCTTTCTATCTTCGGTTACAATGTTCTGAAAGCCTTTTTTACTTCAGTGAATTGGTGATTCTCAAGAAATAATGTTCCATGTTCATTCATGTTTGCAGACGGTCATAGATGCACATGTGCACATTAAACAGTTTGCAGACGGTCAAATCGACGGACTACTGTATGCCTGTATATGATGTGGCAAGAACTTGACAGAAACCCGCCTATGGGTTGCTTAGGTATCTTGATCCAATACATCTCGAACAGAAAAATCCTATGTCACCGAAACCTTCAGCCTAGCCACTGCATCTAGACTGTACTGGACGGTCTAATGGCCCTCTGTCGACCAAACTGA
This sequence comes from Bothriochloa decipiens, assembly GCA_023333625.1. Lineage (NCBI taxonomy): Eukaryota > Viridiplantae > Streptophyta > Magnoliopsida > Poales > Poaceae > Bothriochloa > Bothriochloa decipiens. Next base: position 26,152,946 of record CM041635.1, read on the forward strand.
GCGAGCTTTTAGTACTTAGCATGCCCAACCAAATAAGTCTGCGTTCTTACTTCACCATTAGTCCATTCTGCAACCATCCAACCAAGCCGAGTGATTTTCTGTCATCAATAGGTACAAACCCTCTTTTCCTTTTGCCGAGGTTGATTAAGCATAAATCAAGTAACCCTAGATGAATTATGAATGCTATCTATTTCATGAAATCTGGGATTGAATTGAGACGTTGGTTAAAGCTTTATCTTTCAAGTGATGCCTTACTTTCTTGAGAATATAGACAATGGAAAGTCTGGGTTTGGGCTAGAAAAGGGTACATTAGTAGTTTGATTGACTCCCACGTCGTCCCTCCCGGCGGCTCAGGCGGCACGAAGCACAGCCGCTGGCTGCCCACCTTGCCGTTTCCAGAGGAGTCAGCTGGAGGTCTGCAAGGCCGTGAGGACGGCAGTGGTGGGGCCTCTTCCAGTTTCAGTGGTGTGTCTTCTCGAGAACTAGCCCAAATACCAGGACTGAGCCTTTGCTGCAAATAATCACCTCTCTTTGCTGCATCTGTGGGCTAGTTTTGGTGCGGCCAAAACAAGCCCAAAAACAGGGCTCAGTTCTAGTATGGGTCTGGATCTGTCAACTCTCTTTGCTGCATCTGTGGGCTTGTTGGCTTGGGTGGCGCTGTAGAGCTTGCTGGCCGGCCTCCTCCCCTGGTTACCACTATGTGCTTCTGCCCTTAACATATCGACATAGTGTGCTTCCAAAGAGCCATTGGTCCATTTGCTTCTGTAGCTACATTGTTGATAATTGATACTATGGTTGATATACGTGCTGGACTTTACAGCTGTAGAGTGCATCAATGCTGAGAGGGTAGGTCTGTGGGTTTGCTTCAGTATTTTGTGAGTTTGATAACAAACTTGTCAATGTGTCATCCATTACTTTTTTTTTGCGAGTGCCAACCATTACTTCTAACTAAGTTGGTTAATACCATTACCATTTGCTTATGCAGTGTGTTTTGAATACGAGCCTCAATATTTTCTACTTTGCTGAAGGTCGAGACAATTTTTTTTGAGATATACGAGCCAGCTAGAATATGTCGTTCTACGTCATGGAAACCAAACACCACTGGCGGTGCTTTTTAATTGCATTGACGTTTGCGTTACAATATTTGAACAGAAACACTATTTTAGAATAGTCCTGCCCGACCCCTCTCGAAAGCTCTCGCCCAGCTACAGTTGCTAGAGGCGAAAACACGTGATTTCATCGCCGCCGGTGAAGCGGATGGTCTCCGCTGCCTCCGATGGCCCGCGGGGCATTGTGAGGTGGTGGAGACCGCTCGTCTTCGGCCGGTGGGTAGGGTAGGCTGTAGCTTAGGCCCTAGGTCCTCTAGGTTTGGGTCTCCTGGCGGCGCCGGTGAGGCGATGGTAGCGGCACCGCGGCGGAATAAGTCCTTCCGGGCTCTTCCTCGCCCCTTTGGCGCCATACTCAAGCGTCGATGGTGAGCTCGTGGAGGTGGTGCTCCCTGTGTGGAGCTCCTGTACAGGAGTCTGTATCGTTCGGCGCTTCGTCGTCTCGGAGAGGTGGCGGTGCCGGCGGCGCGTTTCGTCGTTCTTATGGATGCTTTGATGGTTGTGGGTGCTGTGGTCTGCGGGCGAGTGGATTGACCTCGATTTCCCTTCGGCTTTAGTCGATAGCGAGTGTCGATTCAAGATCTGGGGAGCTCGGGGCATGTCCCTGCCCGAAACTTCTTCAATGACGGAATCATCCCGACGTTCGCATCGGGCGGCAATTGCGGCTCGCTAAAGCCAGTGTGCGATGGACCTCGTCCAGGTCAAGGCAGCGGCGGGGACTTCCGATGCCGGAGTTGGGAGGGGAAATGGTCTAGGGACCTGGTTATGATTTTTGCTTTTCTTGAGGCCCTTTCTGCAAAGTTAAGTGGGACAACCCTCTGTATCCTTATACGGTGTACTTGTATGAGTATGTTGTATCCTTATACGGTGTACTTGTACAAGTATGTATATGTTTCCTTAACTATAATCCAAGTATTATGTTTCAAAAAAAACACCATCTTAGAGTATATTGGTCGTGCAAAGGACTACACAATACCTTAACAGCGTCTTGAGTAAAACCTGGCTTCGTCACTGGCTGATACCCCTCGTCATCCACCAAAGCACCCTTCCATGTCGAAGGCATGCAGCCAACGTGGCCACGCCGACTTCTGTGGCAGAACCTTCTAAATCATATGGCCCACACGCATGATTATTGTCTAAACAGACTCCAAATAACCATGACTGTGTTCTATACGACTTAAAAAGTCTGTCGGGTAAATCCCGAATCATCCACGATTCTCCAAGCAGGATCAATCGTTGTAGAGAGACATTGCAGTATTACAACAGTTTGATATAAATAATATACCACGGAGTAAAACAGCGGAAGACTTACAATAACATAAGTTTACAAACCTTTAAGTTCAAATATTTACAACCATAGGTTTAGATTGTACAGACCATAATAGTAGTGGAGTAGCAGTATAAAACCTTATTACAATACCAAACGAAAAGCTCTGCCCACGAGCTAAACACTTTACTCGTCGTCGCTTTCCTCGATGACTGTCATGCAGCAGGATGCAAAACACTCCTGCCCATGAGGCTCACCTGCAACAAGGGTTCAACAAACCCTGAGTACAAAAGTACTCAACAAGACTGACCCGACGAAAAAGAGGGGTGGAGACTCAAGAAATGCAGGCTAGAGGGACAAGGTAAGGTCTGTAGGAGATAAGAAATTTTTGCAGAAAAGCTTAACAAAAAGAAAAGTTTGCTTGGACTAGCTCCAATTATCAACCAACTTCATTATTGATCCTTAATCTTTCTTCAAGTTGTTACTACGATGATGAACACCGATCGAGTCTTCTTCTCCGAGAAGCAACGACGATTCGAATCCATTTTCATACCCAGCTAGGACCTAGGTCACTGGAATACCGGAGACTTTAACTCCGATGCACTCCAGATGAACCGATATACCGGGATAACAACCGCAGCCATATATCACCACATGATACATGTGAGCTCTGCGGCCCAGCGTACCGAGATACGTGGGAACTTAAACCCCACAGTAAAACACACTATGACATATATGGGATCTCTGGCCCCACGATAGGTCACTCCATGATATACACGGCTCCAACCATCCGTATATCACTTCATGCATGTGGATTTCTAAATTCTTGATATCACCAGTTCACCAACGAACGGGACCTAGGGCATCAATAGACGGAAACACTACAGAGGGACTCCATTCCCAGTGCAAGTTCGCCGTCTGGACTCGATTTATTACTAATATCAAGATTCCAACAAAGAAAACCAATCTCATCTTTTTCATTCTTTTGCCTTTAAACATTTAAATAAATAAGCAGGGCTAAGTATTACTACTTATCTTCTCAAGCAGGTAACAAGGAATAAGGAAATAAGACAGGTAATGCAATTGGTGGGTTTTCACTCAACTCCTATTACTTAATGCAACATATCATATCTGAAGCGGTAAAACTTTTATAAATAGAATAGGGTTTGAATGCATCCGGGGCTTGCCTTGATGTTCGGGGTAGACGGTCTCAAACTCTGGATCAACTCCCGATTCCTGAATCTGCTCGTCCTTCGGATCTGGGCGACAACGTTAACTCTCCGTTAACGGAAACTATTCGATAATTAATATGCTTTAACATGATGGAATAGTAAACATGATGCTCGATGGATGCACGATCAGATTAAGGGATCGAGTACAACTTTTTTTCACAATAAAGTTGCAAGCCAACAAAACTTTGCTTATAAAACTCATTAGGGTTAACTACGCCATTTAAAAAATTAATTAAGCACATAAAATAACGTTAATTAGGCCCTAATGACATGATTAAGGTAAGCGTAAACAATTAATTTAATTGCCAAAGGTCATTAAGGTTAATGACCCAAGGTCATCAATCAATCCCAAAGTCAAACAAATCCTATAATGATTAAACTTAACTAAAGGGGTTAATTAATTATTTAAAAGCATTAAATAAAGGCATAAAAAGTAAAGTTATCAAATAAAGCCCAAATTTTTATTTTAGAAAGCTCTTAGCTTAATTAGATGGCAAAACAATTTTCAGAATTAAAAGCCAATTATTTTATTTATTAAAAATCATTGAAGGTCCATTTGTCAATTAAAAGGGCTAATTTTAACATATGAAAATTTATTCAAATTTGGCATTTCATATTTTTCCTAGGTAGATGACATCATAAAGAACACTCACAAAAATTTTCAGAATTTTTGGAGCTATATATGAATTACTATGATTTTTCAAAGAAAATAGCATTTAAATTATTTTCTGAAAATAGAAAAAGAAAATCGGCACAGTACTCCCGCGCTGACCGACGGCCCGCCGGCGGTTGACCGGCGATTACTCGCCATCGGCGAGGTCTCCGGCGACCGGACTTGGTCCACTGGACTCAGCTTTGCACGGGGAGTCGATCAAGATAGCTAACGGCGCGGCGGAGCGGCGGCGGCACCCACGCCGGCGGCCATGGCGGCGCGGCGGGGCTAGGGCGTGGCGGCGACGCTCACCGAAGCAGTTTTTGATGATGGCAAGGACTCGGACGTACGCAGGGCACTCAGGCGAACTTATTTGGCAACTAAATGACACCGTTCCTTGGTCTCTAGCCAAAGCGGCAACGCGCGCGGCGGAGCGGCATGGCCGTGCCGGCGGCAAGCCACGGTGATCGGCGGCTACGACACGGCAAAAACAAAATTGATGGCATAGACAGATGCAGGAGCTCACCACGGCGCTGATGCGCACGTTAATGGAGGCTCGGAGCGCTGGAATCGAGCTGCGGTCGGCGGCGGTGATGGCGGCGGTGGCGCTCCGATGGCAAGGTCGGCGTCACCGGCATTCCTGTGGTCCATTAAGCCAGCCAAGGTGCGCATAAGATGCAGGATAGCATGGAGAGTACGGTAGCGAGGTTAAAGATAATATATATTCACCCGGTGCGGCGGCGAAAACGCTCGCGGCGGCTCGGCGACCGGCCGTGGAGAAGATGACGGCGCGCGGGCAGCTCGGGCGAGGAGAGCAAGCACGAACTAGCTCAAAATGACCATGAGGATGTGGCAGAGCTATTGGCAAGAGCAATCGGACAGAGATGAAACGAGGACGGTGAAATCGAGCGGCGAAGCTAGGTCGTCGGCGACGGCGGCGGGAAGCAGAAGAAGAACTCGGCCACGGCGGGCCTATTTATAGGACGGAGGCGACGTGTGGACAAGCGACACGACGACGGCGAAGGTTCAAGCGTCTAGAGTGAGCTGGCAACCGAGATATTCACGGCGGTGGACGGCGGCGCGCGTTGAGAAGCCGGCGATGGCGGCCGACGATAGGTTTCGGTACTGTTCGCAGAAATTACAGAAATGCCATTCGTTTCAAAATACAAATTACTCCAAAATTTATATAAGAACTTGAAAGTCTCCAAAAATATCCTTTGCATAACTTTTCAAGAGCTACACTTTTCCTTTAATTGGCATCCTCAAATTCTGTCTGGATTTTGAAATTTGAATTCAAATTCAAAAAGGGGATAAAACCCTAGAAACAAACATTTGAAATTACTTTTGATTTTTCAATAAAACTTGAAAATATTCAAAACTATGAAATGTTTAACTTTCCAAACTAAACCTTTTTCATATACAAAATTTTCCAAAATTTTGCATAATTTTTGAATTATGGTTTTAAAATCAAAAGGGGACAAATAGTGGAAAACTGTATTTTCAAATTAATTTGAAATTTCTTTTGGAAACTTGAAAAACTTTATATACCAACTTTGTAGCTCTTGTAAATATCTACAAACTTTCTTTTTAGAGTATCTCCAAATTCTTTATAGATTTTGAATTAGAGAAAAGGGGGTAAAACTAGGTTTTTAGAATAAAGGGTTTTTAAAATAGAATTTAAACTCAATTTGGTTTCTAACTTAATTGGTTGGTTATTAGTGATCACAAACATCATCCAAGGACATTTTTAGGTCATTGACCCAATGACACCCTTGGTTGACCAAGTTGACTTTTGAAAACATTTTATAGCATTTCCAATTTGAATTTAAATTTGAATTACCAGACTTAGAAATAAGCTTTGGAATTCAAATTCAACTTCAAATATAGAAATCATTTTGAGGGTTGGACTTAGACTTATACACTATGCTTGACGCTAGTGTAAACACGGTTGACACCTCAAGTACATAGAGTATAAACCAAACATTTGCGATGACATTCGAAAATAGGGTTTTATTATTTCATGTGACAAAACATTCCAGAAACACAATCAACCTATGAAATGTAAACTTGTTTTAGTTAATGCACATCAAGGTTGACTTAAACATGAATGCTTTGCAGTGCATATGATGACATGGCATGTTTTAGTTAATATAACATCAGAGGTGTTACAACTTCTCAAGTCCACAGTCACTACTACAAAAAAGCACTAGAGGGGCGGTTCATTAGGCACTACAGGGGCGGTTAGGCGAAGCGTTCTTTCTAAAACTTTTTTTCAGTGGATTCCACTGTAAGGGCGGTTCCAAACAAGCTGCCCACTATAAGGGCGGCTCATTTTCTAGCCGCCCCTACAGTGCATTTTTCAAAAACAATCCAACAAGCCCACTGGGGAGCCTATTACTGAGCCCGCCGGTGAGCCCGTTCCATCCTAAATCCATCAACAAGCCCGCCGGTGAGCCCGTTTCAACCTCACCGGATCCGCCGCCGGGGAGGTTGGCCTCGTCGGATCCATCGTCAGGGGGTCGGCATCGCTGGTTCCACGGAGGAGGAGGTCGTCCTCGCCGGATTCGGGGAGGAGGAGGTCGGCCTCGACCGATCCGTGGAGGAGGAGGTCGGCGTCGACGGATCCGCCATCGGGGAGATCGACCTCGCCGGATCTGCCATCGGGGAGTTCGTCTTCGCCGGATACGTGGAGGAGGAGGTCGGCATCGCTAGATCCACAGAGGAGGCCGGCGTTGCCGGATTCATAGAGGAGGAGCGCGCCGCCACCAGATTAGCGGAGGAGGGCGCCATCGTCGGATCCACGTAGGAGGGCACCACCACCGGAACCTCGGAGGAGGAGGACGCCACCGCCGCTAGATCAGGTGAGGAGGAGGGCGCCAGCACCGGATCCGAGGAGGTCGTGGCGTCTAGCGTGTGGCGATGTAGGACTGCTGTCCACCACTGAGGGCAGCCTGCTGCACCGTAGCATGCCGCTCCACCGCTAGCGTGCCACTCCACCGCAGCCGTCCCGCGCCACCGCGGCCGCCCTACCTAGCGCCACAGCCACCACGTGCACCACCGCCGCTTTGCACGCCACCGCGGCCTCCCCGCTGCCTCCGTGCCCCTCCCCGGGCCTCCACCGCAGCCTCCCTGCTGCCTCTGTGAGCCACCGCGGCCTCACCGTGGCCTTCGTGCCCCACCCGGGCCGCCACGCCTAGCCCCGCGCCGCCGCATCTGGCGGGAGACAGGAAGACAGAGAGGGAAGGTTTGGGCGGCCGGTGTGGAGGGAAATGGAAATGAGAGTTAGGGTTTGGGCGGCCGGTGTGGTGGTTTTGATACTCCGATTTACATGCGTGACCGTGAGATCTAGGGCGACGCAGATCAACAGCTACAGGCAGCTGATCGCGTAGCGGGCCGCTGAGCGCCGCGTGCGTGGCCGTGGGGGCTGGCCGTGGGCCGTTTTCGCCCCCAGGCTGAATAGTTTGCCCTCGGCCTGGTATGAACAGTAAGATTTTTGATTTTTTTAATTTCCTAGAAACTTATTTATTGAATATTTAAATGAATTTGAAGTGTATTTAAATATAGATGTCAAATGGAAAAATTATCTATGTAACAAATGAAGTTATTGATTAGTTATAAATCCTTTGTATTCAAAATTTTTTTATTTGATATCATTTAGTGGCCAAATTGACCATGTTTGACCAAGTCAAACCTTGGATTTTAAAAAAGACACTTAGGCTGCAGTTTTGAAGCCCTAAATGGTCTCAAATAGAAAAGTGATGAATACCAAATTGGCTAAACTCATCAAGATCTACCTAACTTGTTTTGGTCAACTTTGCATTTGATAAAGTTTGGATGGTTCAAATTTTGGATTTTAAAATTTTCACAGCTCAAAACTAGTTTTAGAAACCCTAGATGGTCTCAACTCGAAAAGTCATGAATACCAAGATTATTCCACTCATCAAGATCTATATTTGATACATAAGACTTTTTTCATTTGACAATACGTTAGCGAAGTGTAGTTCTAAATCCACAGGTGTCGCATATAGTTTCAAAAAGTCTCTTTAAGATTTAAGATTTTATGACTAGTGTTTACTACCACTTTCTCAAATGCAAAAATGACCTATGTATCAAATGTAGATCTTAATAAATTCTACAAATATAGTATTCAAAAGTTTTCCATTTGAGGTCATTTAGTGTCTCATTTCATCAAGTTTGACCAAGTTTGACCAAGCCAAATAATCCTAGATTTTTAAACATGTGACTAGTGTTTGACCACTTTCTCAAATGCATAAAGGACTTATGTACCAATTATAGATCTTGATGAGTCGTACATACATGGTATTCAAAAGTTTTACATTTGAGGCCATTTAGTGCCTCATTTGACTGAGTTTGTCCATGTCAAATCTTGGATTTTAAAAAATGACACTTAGACTGCAGTTTTAGAACCCTAAATTGTCTCAAATAGAAAAATGATAAATACCAAGTTGGTTAAAAACTCATCAAGATCTACCTAACTTGTTTTGGTCAACTTTGCATTTGACAAAGTTTGGATGGTTCAAATTTTGGATTTTGAAATTTTCATACCTCAACAGTTTTAGAAACCCTAGATGGTTTCAACTCAAAAAGTCTTGAATACCAAGATTATTACACTTATCAAGATCTATATTTGATACATAGGACTTTTTTGCTTTTGACAAAGCATTAGCAAAGTGTAGTTCTAAATCCACAGGTCTCGCATATAGTTTCATAAAGTCTCTGTGCGATTTAAGATTTTAACTAGTATTTACTAACACTTTCTCAAATACAAAAAAGATCTATGTATCAAATGTATATCATGATGATTTCTACCAATATGGTATTCAAAAGTTTTTCATTTGTTGCCATTTAGTGCCTCATTTGACCAAGTTTGACCAAGTCAAATCATGATTTTTTTAAAAATATGACTAGTGTTTACTAAAACTTTCTCAAATGTAAAAATAAACTATATATCAAATGTATATCTTGATGAGTTATACAAACATGGTATTCAAAAATTTTACATTTGAGACCATTTAGTGCCTCATTTCACCAAGTTTGACCAAGTTTGACTAAGTAAAATCCTAGATTTAAAAACATACGACTAGTGTTTGCTAACACTTTCTCAAATGCAAAAATGAACTATATATCAAATATAGATCTTGTTGAGTTATACAAACATGGTATTCAAAAGTTTTACATTTGAGATCATTTAGTGCCTCATTTCATCAAGTTTGACCAATTTAAATCCTAGATTTTAAAAACATGCGACTAGTGTTTGCTGACACTTTCTCAAATGCAAAAATAAACTATATATCAAATATAGATCTTGATGAGTTATACAATCTTGTTATTCAAAAGTTTTTCATTTGAGGTGATTTAGTGTCTCATTTGACCAATTTTATCTAAAACCACAGTAGGGGCGGTCAAAAATTATCCAAAACCAATTTTATCCAAATTTAGCCACCCTTACCATTACTCCCCACTGTAAGGGCAGCTCTAGCCACCCCTACAGTGAAAAGGGGAGCATTCTCTTTGTGGATTTTTCATGTAGCGGGTGGAGATGGTGGAGGGACTGAAGCTGTATCTGCGGCGCTGATCTGACTTCTAACCCGCCTTCATGATCTGCTAAACAGGCAAACTGGTTGTTGTTTTGCTCGTGGAGCGTCGGATTGGATCGGATTTGCCATTTTAATTAAGCGCCCAAGACGCTGGGCACGCTGCTAGGGGAGAGGTAGGCGAGCTCACTCGTTGTATACTCATATCAGACTCATTTTAAGTTATGGAACTGCTATACCACGGACGTCCGACGCGTCGGATGGCGTGACAATGGCCCAGTGGGCCACGCACTCCACCGCCGCGGTCGCGACACGCAGACACCACGCGGCGACACCACCGATGTGGCCTCTTCCCCAACATAGTATCTCACTGTCCTGTCATTTCCACGCGCCCACTCTCTCTCGCTCACCCATCCTGCTGCTCCTCCTCATGGCGCCGCCGTCGCCGCGGACGCCTCTCTGATTTGCTCTGCTGAGCTTCGCCGCACCCATGCCGCCATGCTTCCGGTGATCACGCCCTCAATCCCCGCGCCTCGCGTCCTCCATGCATGCATAGTTGTGCTAGGGTTCCGGCAAGGTTGGGGTTGCGGCCGCGGATTCGGCAACCGGATCCGGCCATGGCGGTCGTGGCCGAGCCGGATCCAGCCATGGCCGTCATGGTGGAGCCAGATCCACCGCCACAGCCAGACCCCGTGCTCCCTTCTTTCTTTCTGAGTAGGGTTTCGGAGGTGGAGGTGTCGGATCCGCCCATGACGGTCGCGGTGGTGGTTTCGCGGCCAAATTCGGCGGTTGCGGCCGTGGATCCGCCCGATCCAGCGGCGATGGCGACCTCCTCTCTCCTCTCCCCATGCCCCAGCTCCTCCTATCTCAGTTGTCCTCCTTCACCTCCATCTCTCCGTTCTTCCTTTTCGAGTAGGTTTCCAGCAGTGGAGTGTCGGATCTGCCCATGGCGGTTGCGGCGGTGGTTCGGCGGCCAAATCCGGTGGCTGCAGCCGTGGATTAGGCCGATCCGTCGGCTCGAGCGACCTTCTCTCTCCTCTCCCCGCTCCTCCTATCTCGATTATCCTCCTCCTCCATCTCCAGGGGGAAGAGTTAGGGTTCCGGTGGGGAGGGAAGGGGTGGCGGTGGATCCGGGGGCCGGATCCGGCCATGGAGATCGCACTGGAGCCGGATCCGGCCATGGCGGTCATGACGAAGCACTGTGATGATGGTTTCTGTCCCAGGTAGATCTGCTCCTCTCTCTTCACTCTACCCTTCTCCTGCTGTTTCACTAGTTTTCGTGGGGTTGTTTCACTACCCTCTGGTGGATTGTTTCACTGGTTCCGGGTAATATTCTTCTTTCTACTCTCAACTCTGGCTGTTTCACTTTATTCCGGTGGGCTGTTTCACTGAGTGCTGATAGGTTATTTCACTTGTTCCGGGGTGATGTTCTTCTTCTTCTCCAACTTCGGCTATTTCACTACTTGCGGTGGGTTGTTTCACTGAGTCCCGGTGGGTTGTTTCACTTGTTCTGGGGTGATGTTCTTTTTCTTCTCCAACTCTGGTTGTTTCACTGCTTGCGGTGGGCTGTTTCACTGAGTCCCGGTGGGTTGTTTCACTTGTTCTGGAGTGATGTTCTTCTTCTTCTCCTCCAACTCCGGCATCCAACTCCGGCTATTTCACTGCTTGTGGTGGGTTGTTTTCACTGTGGTCCGGTGTGTTGTTTCACTGGTTTTGGGGTGATGTTCCTTTTCTTCTCCAACTTTGATTGGCTGTTTCACACGAAAATTTTGTTTTGGTTCAGCGACAGATCCCATGTTGTTTCTATGGATGTATTTGAGTGTTTTCTCACATTCTGATGTTTCTGTTACTAGCAATGTGATGTTTTCAGGCTTTTTTCAGTGTTGTTTCACATGTTTTATTATTTTTTCTTTGATTTATTTTTTTATTTTAATTCCGTTTAATCTCTTGTTTTAGTCGTATCAAGTTGATTTTTCTTTTTTTTTTGCAGTAGGTGCAGTCTGGTGGAGCGGATCCGTGCGCGCGGTGTGCATGCTGTGTGCGGGGTGGAGGAGGCGTGCATGCTGCGTGTATATTGCGTGGAGGAGGACCGCGGAGGAGTGATACGGAGGGAGCGATGCGGGGCGTTGTCGTTGTGTGCGAACGGGGTGGGCCGGGCCGCTGCTACCGCTGACTGTCCTATGCATAGGATGTTCAAGCGCTAGCAGCACCCTTTAAGTTATTGTTCTCAGGATTTTGTTTAATTTTAATCTTTTTAATCAATATTTTAAAAATAACCGCACCCAAAAAATATTTGCATCTCATATCCCTTTTGTTCGCGCCAAGTTATTTGGCGTGATCAAACCATATAGTCGTGCCACATGTATTGGCGCCACCAAAAAGTCGTTTCTGGTCGCCGATTCCGATGTGGAAAGCAGTCTGATCACGCCGAGTTATTTGGTACGACAAGACTAAATATTTGAAAAATCATAACTCCTCAATACTATGTCGGATGAAGATGATTTCTATATAAAAATTATAGCCCTCGATGAGATCTACAACTCTCTAGTTTTGTGTTGTTTCATTTGATGAAGTTAAAAAGTTAAAAAAATTATGTAATATTTTAATACCAAAATGATCGTGTATTAGTGTTTGCCATATCATAAAAATAATATCTTTTTCTATGGATTCAAATAAAAATACTTTTTATACCAAGATTGTAACTCTAAATGAGATATAAATTTTTTAGTTTTGAGGTTTTAGATTTGTAGTCATTAAAATGCTCGAAAAAATAATATAACGTTTCGACACGAATTTTGCTTTAGAAGCATCATATAATTTTTGGGAGCATTTTAATGACTTCAAATCTAAAAATTCAAAACTAAGAAAATTGTATATCTTATTTATAGCTACAATCTTGATATAAAAAGTATTTTTATTTGAATTCATATAAAAAAATATTATTTTTATGATGTGACAAGCGCTAATACACGATAATTTTGGTATTGAAACTTTACGTAATTTTTTAGACCTTTTAAATTATTCTAATGAAAAACTCAAAACTAGAGAGTTGTAGATCTCTTCGAGAGCTACAATTTGCATATAAAAACTATCTTCATCCGACATAATACTGAGGAGTTATGATTTTTGGAAAATATAGTCTTGTCACACCAAATAACTTAGCGCGACAGACTGCTTTCCACGTCGAAATCGGTGACTAGAAACGACTTTTTGATCGCGCCAATACATGTGGCGCGACTATATGGTTTGGTAGCGCGAAACAAATTGGCGCAACCAAAAGGGATACGAGATGTAAATACTTTTTATGTGCGGTTTTTTTTAAAATATTAATTAAAAAAGGTTTAAAATTGGAGCATCAGAGTTTTGGGGGTCCTATACGGTTTTTGATATCACAGGATTGGTGATTACTTTATAGGGTTTTTTATGTGTAGACAGATAGATATGAAAAGTTGTTCATGGGGCGTATTTGTATACATGGTCTGTAGACTGTATGCATACGGTTTTCCTGGGAGTATTTCTACATACGTGGTGGCAAGAGTATGCGGACATATAGTTGTTTTTCTGGGAGTATATCTACATTTACACGATTAAAAGGCAATGGTAGTCCGGCTTGATAAACGGAGATGTTTTACAGAGCTTCACGTACACATCCATACTCTAAAATTCTAAAATAAGAGCATAATTTATAAATGCATTCAAATGATAGTGCTCATCTAACATGGAAAATTATATAAAGGGCGACTCTAATCTGAAAGTAGTATAAAGTCATTCTGTAATTTGAAAGATTTTGTTGGGTGATGGGATCACACCGACATACAGATGAGAAGAACGAACTGCTGATCACAAATACGTTTCCTGAACCAAAACTTTACAAGTCGGGGGGTATTTATAGGGACCCCCTGACTTCGCGGTTACAATAAAATTACAACTGTAACTTTTTCATACATATGACAAGAAAAGATAATACGTGAAATGTAAAAATACACTTCGCCCTTATGCTATGCTAGTTCCAAACGATCCTGGTCTTGATGTCGTATTTCGACCCGATAGATGTTATGATTGAGCTTTCAAGCGAAGCCGTCACGTCGTCATCGCTGAGCCCAGGATGTCAGGCGAAGCCACTTTTGTTTATTAACCTGAAAAGAGTAAAAATTAGCATGCGAAGTCCAAAATAAGATGTGCGAAGTCGCCATGTCACCTTCTTTGTTCATTGTCCTCTTTTTATATCATTCGACCAAAAGTTTATTTTCCAATCCAAAGTTTGGGTGAGATGTTTTCGTGTCAAAGTTGTTCCCCAACAGATTTATTTACATCACTCTAGTATGTAACGTAAAAAACTAGAAGTATAAAATGATACTTAAATCTAGAACAGGTATCCAGTGATACTTTTTTTCTTCTAAAAAGTATCTGAATTGCATATATGAACATTTGAACGAGTTCAAGTCGATGGCTTAAAGAAATATTCTGATTATGCTACATATATCCAGAGAGGACTCTCACAAAAGCAAGTTAATGGGAATGATGTGTCTGGTCCTTTATCATCAACGTATCATGGAGGGAATTTCTTGCATATCTACCGCATTTAACAATAAAGTATCATGGAGGGAATTTCTTGCATATCTACTGCATTTTACTAACCACGGTTTCCAACCAATCAGTAAGACAGTGCGACCCCAAAGATCACAAGAAAGCGAGAACTGGCCCAAAAAGTTTTTCCGGAACCTGCCGGCTTGTACAAGTTAACAAGGAAAAGAAAATTAAGTTAGGAGATGTGTCGTGGAGACAAAGAGAGACCGTGATGCATATCTCTCGCCCCTCACCTTCTGATGGCACCATGACGATCATCGATCACATCGTCTGCGATCTGCATGATTCACGCAAAGAGAGACCGTGATGCATATCTCTCGCTCTCTGCGTCGGCAAACTCTTGTCTCGCGCAGAGACGTTCTTGCAGGATGAAGGGGAGCTTCTGGCTTTCCCATTTGCGTTACATCGTGGAAACTAAATACCATTGGTGGTGCTTTTTCGTTGCATTGACGTTTGCGTTACAATATTTGAACCAAACACCATCTTACAGGTCCTGCAAAGGATAACGATACCTTAACTTTAAGTATATATCCTTCCTATAGTTTAGTCCCTTACTTAGACTTGAACAAATGTAAGGACTGCTTCCACCAACTGGCCAACACTGACACATTGTGCGTGCTACTCCTATAAGAGAAGGAAGCTATCCTGCTTTCTCCTGCCAGTTGCGCCTGTGTACGCACGATCAGTTTGGCCACCTCTCTGTCTCTCTTGCTCTCACTAAAATTTGTGTCGCCCGGCCCGGCGATCATGTGGAGGCTCAAGGTCGCCGAGGGGGCTGGGCCATGGCTGAAGTCGTCCAACAACTTCCGCGGGCGGGCGGTTTGGGAGTTCGACCCCGAGCTCGGCACGCCGGAGGAGCGTACCGAGGTGGAGAGGGTGCGCCGGGAGTTCACGGAGCACCGCTTCGAGAAAAGGGAGTCATCAGACCTCCTCCTGAGGATGCAGGTATGTTACCGTGGAATATATATAGATTTCATGAGGCAGGCCATTGTTTTTCAACAACCGAACATACCTTTTTTTATTTGGTGCTCAACCAAATCCAAGTTTACTGGAGTTGGAGAAAATTACCCAGTATATATGTAACTTGTTACACAAAAATAACGTTTCGTTCTATTTCTTTTCTGGTAGTATCTTCTTCTCGTGCAAACGAACACAAGTAGTACTATCGCGAGCACAGGCTGTGCCTAGCCGCCGACCACGGCTCTTAGCGAGCCCCGCCCCGTGCTAGCCAGACTGCCCACCGCCATGTCCATGGCCACACCAGGTCGTGAAGAAGAAGGCCGGGCATCCTAAGTTGGAAGTGATGGATGTAGAACTATACCAAACGCTTTGATGAATCCTAGATCCACGGTGGAGCTGCTGCACGAGTCCATGGTGGATCTAGGTGAATCTGGGATGCAAACTAAGGCTCTTATATGAGCATCTTTCAGTTTTGCCGCATTCATCTTTCTGCGGTTGTCTGTCTGCGAGAGGCCAAAAACTTGATCCAAAGTGTCACCATTATCGAGGCAACGGGTTCACTTAACATGCCTCCTCCTTGCCCGGCGACACGAGCAACTAGGGCGACGGCAACATTGTAAACTGGCAGTGCCTCATTTGCAAGAACACATCGTGAGCTGGGATGGAGACTGCTCTTGTAGTCTTGCTCCTCGCCAGCGGCGGAGCTACAACAAATTCGAGGGGGTGCCCAACATGGCCTTGTGGGTGCATGGTGTTTTACTATATGAGTGTAAATATGGTAAAAATTTGATTATAAAAATTCTTTTTTATATATTTTGTGGGTGCGCCCGTCTGCTCATCGCCTAAACTCATGGGCCAGCGGTGTGTGCATGTTGGTTGGGGGCATGTCTTCCTTTTGCAGATATGAGAAGCGCCGACTTGTTTTTCGGAGTGAATTAAACTTGAGGCAGGCTTAGAGAGCTGTTTTTTGACCGAATGGCTTAGAGAGCTGTTGGGTCATTGTTTTGCTAGTAACCATGTAAATTCAGTTTTAGGGTGTTATTAGTCTTCTCTTAGAGATGCTCTCATACATTGCTGAGAACAGGATTGGTTTATAATTTATTCATGCAACTTACACATACTGTAAAATTTTCTTGTTAAACGTATTTACCAAATAACCACTAAAAATAGCACAAGTTAAGGAGCATATTTGTTTATTTATTGCAGACCTAAAAATAGTAAAAACTAGATGATTTAATTTGCTTTATCTCAAAGTACACATTAGCCCGACGGCCGCCGATTTGGCCTGCCTGGGAGGCCATGCTGCCGGCAAACGAGGGCCGAGCGCCCACCCAGGAAGGCTGTAACCCACGCGTGTAACACCCCAAAATTTATAATTTTAAAAAAAAAATTAAAATGATTTATTTATGTATTTTTATGCTCATAAAACATAGGAAAAATAATATTTTCTATTTAATTAAAATTTATCATAGGTTTAGAAACATGGTTGTGCATACATGCCGGTGTATTTGTATTTTATGATGTTTGGTTTTGATCCAAAGTAAGAAAATTATTTAAATTCTATTTCAAAATGTTTAGTAAGGTGTTTATCTTATTTCAACTTATCTGTGTCTTTTTCTTGTAATCAAATTCCTTGCTTCTCGGTCTAGGTTTTCTTTGGGAGTTTCTTAAAGTCTTTTTCTTGCAACCAAGCTCACTCTGTTCAGTTCTTCGTCCGTCAATCAGTCTCTATAAATTTCTTGGGAATTCTCTAGCTTTTAGTAGAACTTATTTCCACTTAACTATGAGTATATTCTAATTTTTACATGCTCCAAAATATCTTCTTATGAGCTCTAAATACTTTATTTAGGTTTTATATATTCCCAAATGTCTCTGAGAATTTTCCACAAATTTTTGGAGTCTTCGGAGTATTTTTCATGGCTTAAAAGTCAATTCTAGACTTTTTTAGAATTATTTTATCCATAAAATTAATCAATTTCGAAAATAATAAAGTTTCCTAATTTTTCTGACACCTAAAAGCCCATGTCTTTATTTACTAATGGGCTTTAATAATTAATTAGGCTTATTAGTAAAGGTGGATGGTGCAATATCAATTAGTATCATATTGCTAGTTGATATTGACCTGGCGAGTTTTTCGCCCTATATATTTATACCAACCTATTGGCCAAAGCACATCATAATTACCATGAGGTGAATCCCTAGATAGAAATCCCTATGGTAGTAAATTCTATTTTTCTCCTTTCTCTACTTCATGGTCTCCAACCTCTTGCCAGCGTCGCCGAGCTGTGCATGAGCGTGCAGGCAGGCTGCTCGGTGTCGATCTGACCAGCCGCCGACGGTCGGACACGTCCCGGTCAAGCCCCTTCCTTCCCTCCTACGTGACAGCAGCAGCGCCATGGATGCCCTTGGTCACGTTCGTGCGGGAGCGGGAGATCTGGAGGTAGAAGATGAGGTATTTACGGTTTTATTTTATTACAGAATTGTCACTGTAGTATTTTGGTAATAACTTCTTTGTTTTAACTCCGATTTGATCCATTCTAGTTGTGTTAGGTTCATAATTTCATAATCTACATGTTAGTATCATTATTAGATTTATTCCAAAAATTTTTTAAAATTAATTTTTATTTTAAACTAATTATTTTATAATAGGAAATCTTGTAAAATCCATAACTTTTATGTTATAGCTCCGATTTCAGTGATCTTTACGTTTGTGTGATCGTAGCAATGAGTAGACTAGTTTTATCAACTCTTTTCAAACTATTTTATGAAATGGTGTACTGTTCTAATTTAGTCCTATTGTTTGCTTCGTGTATGATTGCCTCGATGCTTGTGTGGTGTTCGATGGTCGTGTCCAGTCGGTGAGCCTTGCGTTGGTGATCTATAAGAGTTGGAGATCAAGAAGTTCATTGAAGGTTTGACTACAGGAAGGGAAGGATATGAGTTTTAAGGCAAGTATAGTTTGGGTTTTTCTTCTGTGACCATGATCTTATGAGTTAATTAATGTTTAAGTAATAAACGTTAAAAGATGACTTTTTAACAAATTAAGATCTTATCTGTACGTGATCATCCGGGATTTACAGTACAGCTATGAGGGCTATATGGCTCTGGTTTTAACTCAGTATGAGGACCTTTTCTAACTTATTAGCAGTTCCCTTTTTGGCGCAAGAGGGGTGTGTCCGGGTTGGGTGTATTTGGACCCCTATCTATATGTGTATAGGCGGTGGTTGTGTGCCATCTAGAAGGAGGATACTACATTCGTAAGGCGCAGAAACCTTAGTGGCCCTAACGTGTTAGACGAACCTTTGAAAGGCTTCATAGTGAACCCTGCCGGCCTTCCTTGGTAGTGGGCTAAGAGGTTGGCCGTCTCGAGCGAAAGGGTAAATCACGGCTCACAGTGAAAGTGTACACCTCTGCGCAGAGTTTAATAAACTGGTATACTAGCCTTGCTCAAGGACATGAGCGGCCTTGGAGATATTTACATTAGATGTTGATTATGATTATGCTAAAATGATCATTATTTATCATTTATGTTTTGCATTATTTATGTTACATTGATCATGTGTTATGGGTCCTATACTTGTGCTATACTTGTTGAGTCTGATGAACTCACCCTTGCTTTTCCCCACCACACCTCAGGAGAAGTTTTGGGCTTGTGATCAATCAGTCAGTTGGATCCAGTGGAGTGAAGTCTACACCCGGAGTTTGAAGTCATGTTTCCGCTGATTGTTCATTAGGTGATCTTTTATATTTTGTGTATGTTATATTTAAGGCATTTTAATTAATACTATTTGTAGCTATACGTGGGATTTGTCCTTTAAGACTCACATATAGTGTATATCTGGTTTTGTCCTTAAAACCGGGTGTGACAAGTTGGTATCAGCTCAATGCTGACTGTAGGACGCAAGCCTAGTTAGCAATGGTCGATTTGCAAAAATTATTTTGCTATAAAACTATTTTTCCATCTCCTTGGCTCATTGAATTGATTATTTCTCAACCTTGTCATGTTACCTCATCCTTGAATGGCTTCCTTTGAGCTAACACTTCTTATATTCTTTATTTATTATTTTTGTTTGTTTACTAAAAATTTCTAATCTCATCTTGTTCAAGTCTACGATGGCCTTTCATCTATAATCCACTCCTTAGGATGCCCACCATTGCTATACAAATGTACGTGTAGTGTTGTTGGTGTGATGCTTGCTTGTCTTATGCTCATGTGTGATTTGGATCTTCGTAATGAGTGCAATGATCTTGTGGTGTTTATTCACAGTTTCATTTAGTTCATAGTCCTAAGGTATAAGGAGTAATGAAAAAGATAGTTGGGTTTTGGTTCTCCTGTTCTCCCTATCCTGTTTTTCTATAGCAATCTGTCTTCTTCTGCTTACACCTTGGATTTTGGATGACCAAAAATCTTGATAAAATTCTGGACAAAATTAGACTTCAACAAGCTTCTCTGACAGGAAGAATGACTATCAAAATTGTTCTGGTTTGGGAGTTACGAAAATCATAGGATGAAGTATCCGTGCTGTAAGAAATCTGGAGCAGTCTGTGGTCCAACTGTTATATCTCGAGATCTATTCGAACAACATATATGAACTTTTTATAGAAACAACTGGACTTATGTATCTTTTCAATGCCACAAGAATCACCTTTTTTACATGTTCTGAGTTGGGGGATATAATTGTTGTAATATGAGGTTTCTGCGTAGTCTAGAAATCAGGAACAGTTTTGGTTGCGTGTCATTTTGGGACCAAGTTAACTGCAGAATCTTAGAAATTTTTATGTAAGTAAGTTGTAGAGGATTTCGTAAGCTTTCCAACGGCATAAACTATGGCTTCATCGCATCAACAGAATGTGAGTTATAGCTGTTTTAGTGTGCTGCTGTTTCTATGCTTGCGAGGAATTTCAGATTACCTCTTCGTGCCTATACACATGAGGCTCTTTGGGATGACAGCTGGATATGATGACAATCAACTTGCATAGAAGAATATGCAAACTATCCTTGGTGCCCTAGCTTAATTTTCTTATGGGGGGTAGCCAAACTAAAGAAGTTACAAGATCAAGGTTTTATGCGTTCAAGCATTTCACTTAGAAAGAGCAACTATCGCTATTGTTGTGTCTATCCATGTGCAAGTATTTTGTGCTTTGGATAGTGACCTAACAGATCATCTACATTGAAGCTCAAGAGTTCAACATTCAACTCAAGACAAGTTGGCATTGATGACAAAGGAGCGTGAAAATGGATTTATTTACAGTTCAATGATAACTCAAAAGACCTCACTGGTATGCCAAGGTTGTCAAATAATTTTGATTGAAGGAAGTTCTCTTCAAGGTTATGATGTATCTAATGGTGCCATTACACAAAGAATTTAAGAGAGATGTGTTGAGTTCCTTTCCACGTATGTGGGAGTGATCCAGAGGTCTTTAGCACGCTCAATTCTATCAAGGGTTCATTGGAGGAGAAGGGTTTCATTCATCCTAGTGCTTCACCTTGGGGTGCTCCTATGATCCTTGTTGATAAGAAGGATGGAACTCAGCGAATGTGTGTGGATTATCATTCTTTGAATGAGGTTACCATCAAGAACAAGTATCCATTGCCTATAATTGATGACTTATTTGACCAGTTGAGAAGTGCTTGTGTGTTCTCTAAGAGCGTTTTGGTTATCATCAGTTGAAGATTAGGAATCCAGATATACCAAAGACAGCCTTCACTACTAGGTATGGGTTGTATGAGTACCCTGTCATGTCTTTTGGTTGACCAATGCACCTGCCTACTTTACATACATGATGAACAAGGTGTTCATGGAGTATCTGGATAAGTTTGTGGTGGTGTTTATTGATGATATACTGGTGTTCTCCAAGACGAAAGAAGAACATGCTGAACACTTGAGGTTAGTTTTGCAGAAGCACAGAGAGCTCAAGCTGTATGCCAAGTGAGGTAAGTGTGAGTTCTGGTTGAAGGAGGTCTCTTTTCTGGGGCAAGTTGTCTCTAATGGTGGAATATCAGTGGATCTTGGCAAGGTGAAGGATGTTCTGAATTGGAAGAAACCTGCAGATGTAAGTGAGATTCGCAGTTTTCTCGGTCTGGCTAGTCATTACAGGAGGATTCATTGAGGGTTCTCCAAGCTTGCTAAATGCATGACAACTTTGTTAGTGAAGAATGCCAAATTTATGTGGTCTGATAAGTGTCAAGCTAGCTTTGAGGAGTTAAAGAAGAGACTCACTACAGCTCCAATGTTGGTGTTGCCAGATTCGAGTAAGAAGTTCTCTATCTATTATGTGCGTCTCGTCTGGGTTGGGATGTGTTCTCATGCAGGAAGGTAGAATTGTTGCATATGCATCTAGACAGTTGAGGAGGCATGAGTTTAATTATCCTACTCATGATTTGGAGTTACTAGCTGTTGTTCATGCTTTGAAGATCTAGAGGCACTATCTAATTGGGCACAAGACTGATATTTTCACTAACAATAAGAGCTTGAAGTACATCTTTGCCTAGTCTGACTTAAACCTAAGACAACGTCGATGGTTGGAACTATTAAATGATTGATTTTAATATGCATTACCATCTTGGGAAGGCAAACGTCATGGCTGGTGCACTTAGTAGAAAGAGGTGTGCTAATGCACTCCAGACGATGCCTGAATCCAATCAGTTGTGTGTAGAGTTTGCACACTTGAACCTTGCCATTGTTGCTAGTGCCATGGAGATAGAGGTGACACCTACATTAGAGGAAGAGATTCTTAAGGGTCAATTAGAAGATAAGGATCTAAAATATATAGCAAAGAAGCTGTTGGAAGGAAAGGCACCCGGTTTCCGCATTCATGAGGAGGGTACTTTGTGGTATGACAATAGGATCTGTGTGCCTGAGGTGAAGGACCTTCGTCAGGAAATTCTGCGAGAGGCACATGAGTCAGCTTACTGTATTCATCCCGGGAGTACAAAAATGTATCTAGATCTAAAGGAGAAGTATTGGTGGATTGGTATAAAGAAGGATGTGGCCAAGTATGTGTGTATGTGTTATACATGTCAGCGTGTGAAAGCCGAACATCAGAGACCAGCTCGATTTCTACAACCAATGAAGATACCTGAATGGAAGTGCAAAGAAGTAGGCATGGATTTTGTAGTGGGTCTACCTCATACTCAGAAAGGTTATGATTCAATCTGGGTAATCGTAGATCGGTTAACTAAGGTTGCTCACTTCTTGCCGGTCAAGCCCACTGGTTCAGGGACTAGAATAGCAGAGCTGTACATGGAGAGAATAGTGTGTTTGCATGGGGTTCCAAAGAAGATTGTCTCGAACAGAGGTAGTCAATTCACATCAATGTTTTGGCAGAAGGTACATGATTCTTTGGGAACTAGGTTGAATGGTAGTACCGCTTACCACCTTCAGACCAATGGTCAGACTGAAAGGATCAACCAGATTCTAGAGGATATGTTGAGGGCCTGTGCATTGCCAGATGGTACTAGTTGGGATAAGAGTTTGCCCTATGTAGAATTCTCTTACAATAACAGCTACAACAGAGTATCAAGATGGCACCGTTTGAGGCGTTATATAGACGTAAGTGTAGAACACCCGTGTTCTGGAATCAAACTGGTGAGACCTAGGTATTTGGGCCAGATGTCCTTAGAGATGCTGAGGAGTAGGTGAGAAAGGTTAGGGAGAATCTGAAAGTGGCTTAATCTCATCAGAAGAGTTATGCAGATACTCGGAGAAGGGAATTGGTTTTCAACATAGGTGATTATGTCTATTTGAAAGTGTCTCCAATGAGAAGTGTGAAAAGGTTCAATATAAAGGGAAAATTTGCACCAAAGTATTTTGGTCCTTTCAAAATCTGAGAAAGGCGTGGTGAAGTGGCTTATCAGTTAGAATTGCCTGAGAGTCTGTCTGGTGGGCATGATGGGTTCCATGTGTCTCAACTTAAGAAGTGCTTGTGTGTACCCAAGAAGGAGCATTTTACCTTTAGATGAACTTACTGTAAAAGGGGATCTCACTTATGAAGAGTTTCCAATAAGAATCTTGGATAACCTATCAAAATTTTGGAATTAGTTGGGTGAGTTATTTAGGGCTAGGTGATCACATATGCAAAATAAGGAGGAATGACTACCAAGAAATCGGAACCACATAAGAGTGAAGAAGATCCAATGACAGAGTGTCTCTATCCCTTCGATCACCATCTATCGAATCTCGGGACGAGATTCTTCTTAAGGGGGGTAGAATTGTAACACCCTAAAATTTACACTTAAAAAAATGATTTAAAATGATTTATTTATGTATTTTTGTGCTCATGAAACATAGGGAAAATAATATTTTTTTATTTAATTAAAATTTATCATAGGTTTAGAAACATGGTTGTGCATACATGCTGGTGCATTTGTATTTTTGTGATGTTTGGTTTTGATCCAAAGTAAGAAAATGATTTAAAATCTATTTCAAAATGTTTAGTAAGGCGTTTATCTTATTCCAACTTATCCATGTCTTTTTCTTGTAATCAAATTCCGTGCTTCTCGGTCTAGGTTTTCTTTGGGAGTTTTTTAAAGTCTTTTCCTTATAACCAAGATCACTATGTTCTGTTCTTCGTCCGTCAATCAATCTCTATAAATTTCTTGGAAATTTTCTAGCTTTTTGTAGAAATTATTCCCACTTAACTATGATCATATTCTAATTTTTAGATGCTCCAAAATATCTTCTTATGAGCTCTAAATACTTTATTTAGGTTGCTCATATTCCAAAATATCTCTGAGAATTTTCCCCAAATTTTTGGAGCCTTCGGAGTATTTTTCGTGGCTTAAAAGTCAATTCTATACTTTTCTAGAATTATTTTATCTATGAAATTAATCAATTCTGAAAAGAATAAAGTCTCCCAATTTTCCCGACACCTAAAGGCCCATGTCTTTATTTACTAATGGGTTTTAATAATTAATTAGGCCTATTAGTAAAGGTAGAGGGTGCAATATCAATTAGTATCATATTGATAGTTGATGTTGATGTGGGGAGTTTTCCGCCCTATATATTTATACCAACCCCTTGGCCGAAGCACATCATAATTACCATGAGGTGAGTCCCTAGTTGGAAATCCTTATGGTAGCAAATTCTATTTTCCTTCTTTCTCTACGTCACGGTCTCCAACCTCTTGCCAGCGTCGCTGAGCTGTGCATGAGCGTGCAGGCAAGCTGCTCGGTGTCGGTATGGCCAGCCGCCGATGGCCGGACACGTCCCGGTGAAGCCCTTTCCTTCCCTCCTACGTGAGAGCAGCAGCGCCATGGATGCCCTTGGTCACGTTCGTGCGGGAGCAGGAGATCTAGAAGTAGAAGATGAGGTATTTATGGTTGTCTTATTACAGAATTGCCACTGGAATATTTTGGTAATAACTTCTTCGTTTTAACTCCGATTTGATCCGTTCAAGTTGCGTTAGGTTCATAATTTCATGATCTACATGTTAGTATCATTATTAGATTTATTCCAAACTTTTTTTTAAAATTGAGTTTTATTTTAAACTAATTATTTTGCATTAGGAAATCCTGTAAAATCCATAACTTTCATGTTATAGCTCCGATTTCAGTGATCTTTACGTTTGTGTGATCGTTGCAATGAGTAGAATAGTTTTATCAACTCTTTCAAAACTATTTTATGAAATGGTGTACTATTCTAATTTAGTCCTATTGTTTGCTTCGTGTATGATTACCTCGATGCTTGTGTGGTGTTCGATGGTCGTGTCCAGTCGGTGAGCCTTGCGTTGGTGATCTATAAGAGTTGGAGATCAAGAAGAAGTTCATTGAAGGTTTGACTATAGAAGGAGAAGGATATGCTTTTTAAGGCAAGTATAGTTTAGGTTTTTCTTCTATGACCGTGATCTTATGATTTAATTAATGTTTAAGCAATAAACGTTAAAAGATGACTTTTTAACAAATTAAGATCTTATTTGTACGTGATCATCCGAGATTTACAGTACAGCTGTGAGGGCTATATGGCTCTGGCTTTAGCTTAGTATGAGGACCTTTTCTATCTTGTTAGCGGTTCCCTTTTTGGTACAAGAGGGGTGTGTCCGGGTTGGGTGTAGTTGGACCCCTGTCTATATGTGTATAGGTTGCGGTTGTGTGCCATCTAGAAGGGGGGATACTACATTCATAGGGCGTAGAAACCTTAGCGGCCCTAATGTGTTAGACGTACCTTTGAAAGGCTTCATAGTGAACCCTGCCGGCCTTCCTTGGTAGTGGGCTATTGGGGATCGACTTTGACATATAGACATCCTTTCCAAACTTTGGAAACAAAAATCTCATTACAAACTTTAAAGATACCGACATGTGCAGCAAAGACAACAAAGATACTTCATTACACGTATTTCCGACTTCTCTCATGTTGTTTTGCATGTTTTAAGAGAATCGGTGAAGATAGCTTCGTCAGACCCTGGATGCTCAGCGAAGACCACGTGGGTACTTCGCTGTGAATATCAAACTTTTCACATATGGATTTACATGTTTTAGGTTATCGGGCGAAAGACGGCATCGCTGGACTTTCGATGACCAGCAAAGCTGACGTGACGACTTCACATAAGAAGCTTGTGAGATTCTTATTCAAACTAAGAAACCACGATCAAGTCTGAAGTTGCTTTAGAGGACTAGAAGAAAAAGGACGAAGTGTGTTTCATCACTTCGCCAACATGCTTTCCAGCTAAATGTATAGAAAGTTCCATGGTGAGTTTTGTAAGATTCCCAGAACGGTGAAGCCAGGGGGTCTATAAATACCCCCTGGGGTGTAAACTTTTGGGACAGAATGAAATATAATTGCAACATGTACGTTGTTCTCATCTTACATGTATATGTGACGTCTTCACCCAACATCTGGCATCGTCCGTTTATGTGATCGAAGACACCCACGATCACCACGCGGACGCAAAATGGAAAGACTCAGTAAAAAAGCAACTTTGGCTGGAGACAATTCAAACCAAGACAAAGACCCACTTTTGGAAGATGAGACAGAAACAGAAAATAGACGCTCACAAGAAGATGAAGAAACTCAGAAGAGCAACTCATCGTCAACTCATCGTCAAGAAAAAACAGCCGGAGGAAGCAAGAGCGAAGACAAGAGAAAAGTCGCTAAGGAAAAAATTGCAGAAGCAGAGGCTGAACTAAGAAAGATCAATAATGAAATAGAAAATGAAAGTGAAGTCATGATTCAAGATCCAAATTTAGCAAGCAAAAACACCAACAGCAAAGAAAACCAAAGTCAGATAGCAACAATTGATACAGAGTCACCCCTGTCAATTGACATTCAGCTAGCGAAGTGGCCAGCAGGTTTCAAATTCAATATCATCCCAACCTACAATGGCATGTCCGACCCAAGACAATTTCTTATGAGCTTCGAAGCAGCAGTAGCATCAAGCGGGGAAGATGCGAACACCCTGGTAAAGTCACTCATCATGGCAGTAAAAGGACCAGCGCAGCATTGGTACTCCTCGCTAAAACCAAGATCAATCAAATCCTAGGATCAACTTCGCACAACTTTGCTCCTAGATTTCCAAGGTCTACAAAGAGTCGAACTCACCAGTGATAACCTTTTCAACATCAAGCAGCAACCAAAAGAACTACTGAGCCAATATTACAAAAGATTTGTACAAAGAAAAGCTCAAATACCAAACATACCAAACGAAGTTGTCATCATAGCAGCAATCAAAGGACTGCAAGTAGGCCAACTCTCATCACACTTCAAAAGAGAAAGGCCAACCACAGTGGAAAAGTTATATGAAGAAATGAAAAAATATTGTGAGTCCGACGAAGACTACAGAAAAAGAATAGAAGAAGAGAATGGAGAAAGAAACATGTCAAGAGCAAGTAACAATTCCCAACACCCAAGAACAAATGTAGAGCGAAGACCATTTCAAAGGATAAATCACATCAACAACACAAGCGAAGCTGCCAGTCGAGGTCTAAGATCAAACAATCAAAGAAATTTTTAAAACAACAGAATTTACAAAGAAAACTTCTAGCAAAGGGAAAATTACCAATGCAGAAACTTTAAAAGGAAAATTTTAAGGCTCGAAGAAATGTATTGCATCATACATGGCATAGGGGCTGGTCACACATCGAAGATGTGTCCAAGAGTAAAGAAAAGCATTGAAGAAGTATAAGAAGAAAATAGAGCAACTTTGCAGCTAAAGGTTGTTAATCATCTGTCTCCGCAAAGAACAAGCTACTTGCCAATAACCTACCCTCAGCACATGTTGCCATCACCTCCGCCAATCTATAATTGCTAGCCGCTAGCAGTGTGCCCACAAAATCAATGGGGCTCAAGTCAGTAGCAAAATTTCCACCCTAAAAGTTCAGTAGCAAATAGCAACCACCAAATTCAATACAACAACACGCCCGAAGTATCAACAAGCAATGGGAACGCAGTCATCCCAAGCAAAGGCAGAATTATGACGATCTCCGGAGGAAACAGCATGGAGCTCGATACAAGAAATGAAAGAAAAAATTATTTCAGAAGAGTAAACTCCATAGCAATCGAAGGTCCATTCAAGAAAACAAGATTGTCCCACATGCCAATGACATTCTCAGAACAAGATCTCAAACTCAAAGATTACCCTCATATGGACGCAATGGTCATAGAAGCAAACATCCTAGGTTGGGCAGTAACAAAAATTCTAATAGATAGTGGCAGCTCAGCAGATATCATATTTACAAGAACTTTAGATGCAATGCAAATTGACAGAAAAACTTTGGGAAGAGCCGAACACCCATTAGTTGGCTTTGACGGAAAGAAGATAAACTCTATTGGCAGAATTGTCTTGCCAGTTTCATTTGGAACAATGAATAATGCGAGAACAGAGCAAATAGCATTCGATGTCATCAAAATGCACAGTCAATACAATGCAATCTTTGGAAGGGGAAGTTTAAATGCCTTCGAAGCCATAGTAAGTTACCCATACTTATGCATGAAGATGCCAGCAGTCAATGGCATCATAACCATCTTCGACGATCAAACAGAGGCAAGAAACATAGAAAGAGATGCAAGCCCAGCCTTCAAAAATATCCATGTGATACAAGAAGAAGAAGATGATGAGCTTGAAACTGAAAACGCAAAGACACAAGAAAAAGCGAAGCCTTGTGAAGATACAAAGAAAGTACCAATTGACCCAATGGTACCAGAAAAACAAATCATCATCGGTACAAATCTATCGAAAGAAGAAAAGATAATACAAGTCCTGCGAAGCAACAAAGACATCTTCGCCTGGTACGCACAAGACTTAGGAGGAGTAAGCAGGGATGTTATAGAACACAAGTTAAACATGGACCCAAACTTCAGGCCAAAAAACAAAAACTCAGAAAATTGTCAGAAGATAGAACACAAGCTGCAAAAGCCGAAGTCCAAAGATTATTAGATGCAAAAGTCATAAGGGAAGTCCAATTTACAAGTTGGCTCGCAAACATAGTCATGGTGTAGAAGAAAAACAAAAAGTAGAGAATGTGCATAGACTTTACAAATCTTAATAAGGCGTGCCCAAAAGATAACTTTCCACTACCAAGAATAGACACTTTGGTAGATCAGGCAGTAGGAAGTGAAATGCTCAGTTTCCTCGACTGCTATTTTGGCTATCATCAGATCTGGATGAAAAAAGAAGATGAAGAATATACAAGCTTTATCACACCATTCGGAACTTACTGCTTCCAAAGAATGGCTGAGGGGCTTCACAATGCAGGAACAACTTTCATCAGAATGACATCCATAGTTCTCAAAGATCAAATACCAAGAAATCTGCTTGTGTATGTTGACGACCTGGTAGTCAAAAGCAATAAAAGAGAAGACCATGTCGAAGACTTACAAGAAACTTTCTCAAATCTCAGAAAAGCAAACTTAAAGCTGAACCCAGAAAAATGCACATTCGGAGTTCAAACAGGCAAAATTTTGGGATGCATCGTATCCACAAAAAGAATCAACCCGAATCCAGAGAAGGTAAAGGCAATACTGAAGATGCAAGTGCCAAGAAACATCAAGGACATCCAAAAGTTGATGAGAAGATTAGCTTCGCTGAACAGATTTATATCCAAATCAGCTGAGCGAAGCCTCCCAATATTCCAAACACTAAAAGGGAAAAAGGAAAAACTCAACTGGGGTCAAGCACAGCAAGTAGCTTTTGAAGAAATAAAAAAGCACCTATCCAATCCTTCAACTCTGGCAACACCTGATCCAACAGCAGATTTACTACTATACATATCAGCAAATGAAAGTACAGTTAGTGCAGTACTAATCTAAGAAGAAGAAAATGAGTGCTCAACAAAACAAGTTCCAGGCTACTTCGCATCTGAAGCTCTGTCTGGATCAAAAATTTTCTACTCAGAAATTGAGAAAATTGCATATGCAGTACTTATGGCATCCAGAAAGTTGAAACACTACTTCCAAGCACACAAAATAAGAGTGCCAACAAATCAACCCCTCAAAGAAGTGCTACAATGCTGCAAATCCTCGGGGAGATTAGAAAAATGGGCTGTAGAGTTGTCCCAATACTTCATCAAATTTGTGAAAAGAACAGCAATCAAATGTCAAGTGTTGGCTGACTTCATGGCAGATTGGACACCCTCAAAGTGCAATCAAGAAAGAATGGAGCAACCAGAATGGATAATCTATTGCGATGGTGCTTGGGGCTTCACCAGCGCAGGAGCAGCAGCAGTCATAACCTCACCTTCTGGAATCAAACTCAAATACGCAGCAAGACTAGACTTTTCATGCACCAACAACATCGCAAAATATGAGGTAGTATTACTGGGACTTCGTAAAGCAAGAGCAATGGGAATCCAAAAGCTAATAATCAAGACAGATTCTCAAGTAGTGGCTGGACATATAGAGAAAAATTATAAAGCAAGAGATCCGAAACTAGCAAAATATCTCTAGGTTCTGAGGGACCAAGAAAAACACTTCGCAGGATTCACAGTGAAAAGTATATCAAGAAATGACAATACAGATGCAGACGAGATTGCAAAAGCCGCCGCCCAAAAGTTAGAGTTACCACCAGAAGTATTCTTCCAAACTATCACTGAAGCCTCAACAAAAATGAAAGTTGAACAACCAAAAGAAGTACACATCATAGAAAGCGAAGATTGGAGGGCTCCAATTATAGCATTCCTCAAAGGATTCTACGAGCCAGAAAATGAAGTTGATGAAGTAAGAATAAAGCAAAAGACCAGAAGCTACAAAATCATCAACGAAAAAGTATACAAGGAAGGAGTTTGCCAACCACTACTAAAATGCATCTCAAAAGAAGATGGGAAGAACCCGTTGAATGAAATACACGGTGGAATCTGTGGATGTCACGTCGAGGCTAGATCAATAGTTAGAAAAGCCTTCAAACTAGGGTTCTTCTAGCCAACTGCCCAAAGCGACAACAAAGAAATCATTCAGACTTGTCACAATTGCCAAATGGCAGCAAGCAAAGTTAAAGCACCAGGAACAAACCCACAACCAATTGAACCAACCTGGCTAGTGGCAAGAAGGGGAATCGACATAGTCAAAAAATTACCTCCAGCTCAAGGCAACTACCAATACACAATAGTTGCGGTCGAATATTTCACCAAGTGGATTGAAGCAAAGCCAATCACAAACATGTCTTCTCATACAATGAAAAAATTCCTATGGAAAACATCGTATGCAGATTCAGAGTCCCAAGACACATCACTGTAGACAATGGAACCCAGTTTGATAGCGAAGACTTTAGAGAATACTGCCATTCAATGGGAATCAAACTTTGCTTCGCATCAATAAAACACCCGCAGTCTAACGGTGCAGTCGAAAGAGCAAATGGGATAATTTGAAATGGAATTTCAAAGTGCCTAACAGACCTCAGAAATGGAAAATGGGTCGATGAATTACCAAATGTAATCTGGTCTCACAACACTTCAAAATTGAGGCCAACAGATTTCTCTCCCTTCAAGTTACTTTACGGAGATGAAGCAATGACCCCTGAAGAGATAAAATACGAAGGTCCAAGAACAAATGTTCAAATGATCACAGAAGAAGACCAAGTAACAAGCAAGAATTTGCTCGAAGAAGAAAGAAATGAGGCACTCAAGAATATCAAGAAGTACCAACTTGAAACACAGAAGTGGTACAACAAAAAAGTCAAGCCAAGAGGGTTAGCACCAGGAGATCTCGTCCTAAAAAGAAAAAGAGATGAAGACACAGTGGGGAAATTCCAACAAAAGTGGGAAGGCCCTTTCATTGTCACAAGAACAAACAAAGAAGGTGTGTATCATCTGGAAAACCTTAAAGGTGAGGAACTCAGTCACACTTGGAACATAGAAACACTCCGCAAGTATTATCCATAAGAAAGATTGCAAGATTAGTCTACTTTTTAGTAGAAATAGAGGTAGATTTTCCCTTAAGCAAATTTATGTTTTTACAATAATAACCGAGCCGTACTCTTTTTCCACTCAGGGGAAACCCTTCGCAGGGTGAGTGGTTTTTGAACGAAGCAGTATCTTTGTAAATCTCATGAAATATAAAATGAAAAAGCAGTTTCCTAAAAATTTGTCTCTACATTGCACAACCAAAAGTACGAATGCGGAATAGTATATCCAACATATTCTCTAATATTGGCACAAATTTTGCAAAACTAAGTTAGCATCAATATTTTGTTAAATCTAAAAAATGCTAACTTATCCAATCTAAAATTTGCTAAAGCAAATTTTTTGACTTCGTTTCACTAAGGTGAAATGTTTTCAGCTTCTAAGGAAGCGTACGCGTCTACTTCGCTCGAAAAAGAAGGGACAGCGTTTTTAAATTTGCTAAGGCAAATTTTTTTACTTTCTTTCACTAAGGTGAAATGTTTTCAGCTTCTAAGGAAGCATACGCGTCCACTTCGCTCGAAAAAGAAGGGACGGTATTTCAAAATTTATTAAGGCAAATTTTTGGACATTGTTTCACTAAGGTGAAATGTTTTCAGCTTTTAAGGAAGCGTACGCGTCCACTTCGCTAAAAAAAGGAGGGACGGCATTTCAAAAATTTGCTAAGGCAAATTTTTTGACATTGTTTCATTAAGGTGAAATGTTTTCAGCTTCTAAGGAAGCAT
>CM041635.1:26185366-26196523 GCA_023333625.1 Bothriochloa decipiens
GCTTCTAAGGAAGCGTACGCGTCCACTTCGCTCGAAAAAGAAGGGACAGCGTTTCAAAATTTGATAAGGCAAATTTTTCGACTTTGTCTCACTAAGGTGAAATGTTTTAAGCTTCTAAGGAAGCGTACGCGTCCACTTCGCTAGAAAAAGGAGGGATGGCATTTCAAAAATTTGCTAAGGCAAATTTTTTGACATTGTTTCACTAAGGTGAAATGTTTTCAGCTTCTAAGGAAGCGTACGCGTCCACTTCGCTCGAAAAAGAAGGGATGACGTTTCAAAATTTGCTAAGGCAAATTTTTTGACTTTGTTTCACTAAGGTGAAATGTTTTCAGCTTCTAAGGAAGCGTACGCGTCCACTTCGCTCGAAAAAGAAGGGACGACATTTCAAAAATTTGCTAAGGCAATTTTTTAAATTTGTTTTACTAACGTGACATGTATTTAGCTTCTAAGGAAGCATACGCGTCCACTTCGCTCGAAAAAGAAGGGACGACATTTCAAAATTGATTAAGGCAAATTTTTCGACTTTGTTTCACTAAGGTGATATGTTTTTAGCTTCTAAGAAAGCGTACGCATCCTCTTCACTCGAGAAAGAAGGGACGGCATTTCAAAATTTGCTAAGGCAAAATTTTCAACTTTGTTTCAATAAGGTGAAATGTTTTCAGCTTCTAAGGAAGCATACGCGTCCATTTCGCTCGAAAAAGAAGGGACGGCGTTTCAAAGATTTGCTAAGGCAAATTTTTTGACTTTGTTTCACTAAGGTGAAATGTTTTCAGCTTCTAAGGAAGCATACGCTCCACTTCGCTCCATAAAGAAGGGACGGCGTTTCAAAATTTGCTAAGGCAAATTTTTTGACTTTCTTTCAGTAAGGCAAAATGTTTTCAGCTTCTAAGGAAGCGTAGGCGTCCACTTCGCTCGAAAAAGAAGGGACGGCGTTTCAAAATTCGCTAAGGCAAATTTTTTGATTTCGTTTCACTAAGGTGAAATATTTTTAGCTTCTAAGAAAGCGTACGCGTCCACTTCGCTCGAAAAAGATGGGACGGCGTTTCAAAACTTGCTAAGGCAAATTTTTTGACTTTGTTTCACTAAGGTGAAATATTTTCAGCTTCTAAAGAAGCGTACACGTCCACTTCGCTGGAAAAAGGAGGGACGGCATTTCAAAAATTTACTAAGGCAAATTTTTTGACTTTGTTTCACTAAGGTGATATGTTTTTAGCTTCTAAGGAAGCGTACGCATCCACTTCACTCGAGAAAGAAGGGACGGCATTTCAAAATTTGCTAAGGCAAATTTTTCGACTTTGTTTCAATAAGGTGAAATGTTTTCAGCTTCTAAGGAAGCATACGCGTCCATTTCACTCGAAAAAAAAGGACGGCGTTTCAAAGATTTGCTAAGGCAAATTTTTTGACTTTGTTTCACTAAGGTGAAATGTTTTCAGCTTCTAAGGAAGCATACGCTCCACTTCGCTCCAAAAAGAAGCAACGGCGTATCAAAATTTGCTAATGCAAATTTTTTGACTTTCTTTCAGTAAGGCAAAATGTTTTCAGCTTCTAAGGAAGCGTAGGCGTTCACTTCGCTCGAAAAAGAAGGGACGGCGTTTCAAAATTCGCTAAGGCAAATTTTTTGACTTTGTTTCACAAAGGTGAAATATTTTCAGCTTCTAAGGAAGAATACGCGTCCACTTCACTTGAAAAAGAAGGGACGGCGGTTTCAAATTTGCTAAGGCAAATTTTTCGACTTTGATTCACTAAGGTGAAATATTTTCAGCTTCTAAGGAAGCGTACGCGTCCCCTTCGCAGGAAAAAGGAGGGACGGCATTTTAGAAATTTGCTAAGGCAAATTTTTCGACATTGTTTCACTAAGGTGCAATGTTTTCAGCTTCTAAGGAAGCGCACGCGTCCACTTCGCTCGAAAAAGAAGGGACGACATTTCAAAAATTTGCTAAGGCAATTTTTTAACTTTGTTTTACTAACGTGACATGTTTTCAGCTTCTAAGGAAGCATACACGTCCACTTCGCTCGAAAATGAAGGGACGACATTTTAAAATTTATTAAGGCAAATTTTTCGACTTTGTTTCACTAAGGTGATATGTTTTTAGCTTCTAAGGAAGCGTACGCGTCCACTTCACTCGAAAAAGAAGGGACGGCATTTCAAAATTTGCTAAGGCAAATTTTTCGACTTTGTTTCACTAAGGTGAAATGTTTTCAGCTTTTAAGGAAGCACAGGCGTCCATTTCGCTTGAAAAAGAAGGGACGGCATTTCAAAAATTTGCTAAGGCAAATTTTTTGACTTTGTTCACTAAGATGAAATGTTTTCTGCTTCTAAGGAAGCATACGCTCCACTTCACTCCAAAAAGAAGGGACGGCGTTTCAAAATTTGCTAAGGCAAATTTTTTGACTTTCTTTCAGTAAGGCAAAATGTTTTCAGCTTCTAAGGAAGCGTAGGCGTCCACTTCGCTCGAAAAAGAAGGGACGGCATTTCAAAATTTGCTAAGGCAAATTTTTTGATTTCGTTTCATTAAGGTGAAATGTTTTTAGCTTCTAAGGAAGCGTACGCGTCCACTTCGCTCGAAAAAGAAGGGACGGCGTTTCAAAATTTGCTAAGGCAAATTTTTTGACATTGTTTCACTAAGGTGAAATGTTTTCAGCTTCTAAGGAAGCGTACACGTCCACTTCGCTGGAAAAAGGAGGGACGACATTTCAAAAATTTGCTAAGGCAAATTTTTTGACATTGTTTCATTAAGGTGAAATATTTTCAGCTTCTAAGGAAGCATACGCTCCACTTCGCTCGAAAAAGAAGGGACGGCGTTTCAAAATTTGCTAAGGAAAATTTTTTGACTTTGTTTCACTGAGGTGAAATGTTTTCAGCTTCTAAGCAAGCATACGCGTCCACTTCACTCGAAAAAAAGGGACGGCGGTTCAAAATTTGCTAAGACAAATTTTACGACTTTGTTTCACTAAGGTGAAATGTTTTCAGCTTATAAGAAAGCATACGTGTCGACTTCGCTGGAAAAAGGAAGGACGGCATTTCAAAAATTTGCTAAGGCAAATTTTTTGACATTGTTTCACTAAGGTGAAATGTTTTCTGCTTCTAAGGAAGCATACGCGTCCAGTTTGCTCGAAAAAGAAGGCACGGCATTTGAAAATTTGCTATGGAAAATTTGTGGACTTTGTTTCGCTAAGGTGAAATGTTTTCAGCTTCTAAGGAAGCGTACGCGTCCACTTCACTCGAAAAAGAAGGGACAGCATTTCAAAATTTGCTAAGGCCAATTTTTTGACTTTGTTTCACTAAGGTGAAATGTTTTCAGCTTCTAAGGAAGCATACGTGTCCATTTCGCACAAAAAAGAAGGGACGGCGTTTTAAAAATTTGCTAAGGCAATTTTTTCGACTTTGTTTCACTAAGGTGAAATGTTTTCAGCTTCTAAGGAAGCATACGTGTCCATTTCACTCGAAAAAGAAGGGACGGCGGTTCAAAATTTGCTAGGGCTAATTTTTTGACTTTGTTTCACTAAGGTGAAATATTTTTAGCTTCTAAGGAAGCGTACGCGTCCACTTCGCTGGAAAAAGAAGGGACGGCGTTTTAAAAATTTGCTAAGGCAAATTTTTTGACATTGTTTCACTAAGGTGAAATGTTTTCAGCTTCTAAGGAAGCCTACGCGTCCACTTCGCTCGAAAAAGAAGGGCCGGTGTTTCAAAATTTGCTAAGGCAAATTTTTTGACTTTGTTTCACTAAGGTGCAATGTTTTCAGCTTCTAAGGAAGCATACGCATCCATTTCGCTCGAAAAAGAAGGGACGGCATTTCGAAATTTGCTAAGGCAAATTTTTTGACTTTGTTTTACTAAGATGAAATGTTTTCAGCTTCTAAGAAAGCGTACGCGTCCACTGCGCTAAAAAAAGGAGGGACGGGATTTCAAAAATTTGCTAAGGCAAATTTTTCGACATTGTTTTATTAAGGTGAAATGTTTTCAGCTTCTAAGGAAGAATACGCGTCCACTTCACTCGAAAAAAATGGGACGGCGTTTCAAAATTTGCTAAGGCAAATTTTTTGACTTTCTTTCGCTAAGGCAAAATGTTTTCAGCTTCTAAGGAAGCGTACGCGTCCACTTCGCTCGAAAAAGAAGGGACGGCGTTTCAAAATTTGCTAAGGCAAATTTTTCGACTTTGTTTTACTCAGGTGAAATGTTTTCAGGTTCTAAGGAAGCGTACGCGTCCACTTCCCTCGAAAAAGAAGGGAAGGCGGCTGAAAATTTGCTAAGACAAATTTTTCGACTTTGTTTCACTAAGGTGAAATATTTTCAGCTTCTAATGAAGCATACGCTCCACTTCGCTTGAAAAAGAAGGGACGGCGTTTCAAAATTTGCTAAGGGAAATTTTTCGACTTTGTTTCACTAAAGTGAAATGTTTTAAGCTTCTAAGCAAGCATATGCGTCCACTTCACTTGAAAAAAAGGGACGGCGGTTCAAAATTTGCTAAGACAAATTTTTCGACTTTGTTTCACTAAGGTGAAATGTTTTCAGCTTCTAAGAAAGCATACGCGTCCACTTCGCTGGAAAAAGGAAGGACGACATTTCAAAAATTTGCTAAGGCAAATTTTTCGACGTTGTTTTACTAGGGTGAAATGTTTTCAGCTTCTAAGGAAGCATACGCATCCACTTCGCTCGAAACAGAAGGGACGGCATTTGAGAATTTGCTAAGGCAAATTTTTTGATTTTGTTTCGCTAAAGTGAAATGTTTTCAGCTTCTAAGGAAGCGTACGCGTC
The DNA here is from genome assembly GCA_023333625.1 of Bothriochloa decipiens. Classification (NCBI taxonomy): domain Eukaryota; kingdom Viridiplantae; phylum Streptophyta; class Magnoliopsida; order Poales; family Poaceae; genus Bothriochloa; species Bothriochloa decipiens. The sequence continues at coordinate 26,190,123 of CM041635.1, forward strand.
CACTTCACTCGAAAAAGAAGGGACGGCATTTCAAAATTTGCTATGGCAAATTTTTTGACTTTGTTTCACTAAGATGAAATGTTTTCAGTTTCTAAGGAAGCATACGCGTCCACTTCACTCGAAAAAAATGGGACGGCGTTTCAAAATTTGCTAAGGCAAATTTTTTGACTTTCTTTTAATAAGGCAAAATATTTTCAGCTTCTAAGGAAGCGTAGGTGTCCACTTCGCTCGAAAAAGAAGGGACGACGTTTCAAAATTTGCTAAGGCAAATTTTTTGATTTCGTTTCACTAAGGTGAAATGTTTTTAGCTTCTAAGGAAGCGTACGCGTCCACTTCGCTCGAAAAAGAAGGGACGGCGTTTCAAAATTTGCTAAGGCAAATTTTTTGACATTGTTTCACTAAGGTGAAATGTTTTCAGCTTCTAAGGAAGGTACACGTCCACTTCGCTGGAAAAAGGAGGGACGGCATTTCAAAAATTTGCTAAGGCAAATTTTTCGACATTGTTTCACTAAGGTGAAATGTTTTCAACTTCTAAGGAAGCATACGCGTCCACTTCGCTCGAAAAAGAAGGGACGGCATTTCGAATTTTGCTAAGGCAAATTTTTCGACTTTGTTTTACTAAGATGAAATGTTTTCAGCTTCTATGAAAGCGTACGCGTCCACTGCGCTAAAAAAAGGAGGGACGGGATTTCAAAAATTTGCTAAGGCAAATTTTTCGACATTGTTTCATTAAGGTGAAATGTTTTCAGCTTCTAAGGAAGCATACGCGTCCACTTCACTCGAAAAAAATGGGACGGCGTTTCAAAATTTGCTAAGGCAAATTTTTCGACTTTCTTTCACTAAGGCAAAATGTTTTCAGCTTCTAAGGAAGCGTACGCGTCCACTTCGCTCGAAAAAGAAGGGACGGTGTTTCAAAATTTGGTGACGCAAATTTTTCGACGTTGTTTCACTATGGCGAAATGTTTTTAGCTTCTAAGGAAGCGTACGCGTCCACTTCGCTCGAAAAAGAAGGGACAGCGTTTCAAAATTTGATAAGGCAAATTTTTCGACTTTGTTTCACTAAGGTGACATGTTTTCAGCTTCTAAGGAAACGTACACGTCCACTTCGCTGGAAAAAGGAGGGACGACATTTCAAAAATTTGCTAAGGCAAATTTTTCGATATTGTTTCACTAAGGTGAAATGTTTTCAGCTTCTAAGGAAGCATACGCGTCCACTTCGCTTGAAAAAGAAGGGACGGCATTTCAAAATTTGCTAAGGCAAATTTTTCGACATTGTTTCACTAAGGTGAAATGTTTTCAGTTTCTATGAAAGCGTACGCGTCCACTTCGCTAGAAAAAGAAGGGACGACGTTTCAAAATTTGCTAACATAAATTTTTTGACTTTGTTTCACTAAGGTGAAATGTTTTCAGCTTCTAAGGAAGCGTACGCGTCCACTTCACTCGAAAAAGAAGGGACGATATTTCAAAATTTACTAAGGCCAATTTTTTGACTTTGTTTCACTAAGGTGAAATGTTTTCAGCTTCTAAGGAAGCACGCGTCCATTTCGCACGAAAAAGAAGGGGCGGCATTTCAAAAATTTGCTAAGGCAAATTTTTCGACTTTCTTTTACTAAGGTGAAATGTTTTCAGCTTCTAAGGAAGCATACGCGTCCATTTCACTCGAAAAAGAAGGGACAGCGGTTCAAAATTTGCTAAGGCTAATTTTTTTACTTTGTTCTACTAAGGTGAAATGTTTTTAGCTTCTAAGGAAGCGTACGCGTGCACTTCGCTGGAAAAAGGAGGGACGGCATTTCAAAAATTTGCTAAGGCAAATTTTTCGACATTGTTTCAATAAGGTGAAATGTTTTCAGCTTCTAAGGAAGCATACGCGTCCACTTCGCTTGAAAAAGAAGGGACGGTGTTTCAAAATTTGCTAAGGCAAATTTTTTGACTTTGTTTCACTAAGGTGCAATGTTTTCAGCTTCTAAGGAGGCGTACGCGTCCACTTCGCTCAAAAAGAAAGGAAGGCGTTTCAAAATTTGCTAAGGCAAAATTTTTGACTTTGTTTCACTGAGATGAAATGTTTTCAGCTTCTAAGGAAGCATACGCTCCACTTCGCTCGAAAAAGAAAGGACAGCGTTTCAAAATTTGCTAAGGCAAATTTTTTGACTTTCTTTCACTAAGGCAAAATGTTTTCAGCTTCTAAGGAAGCGTACGCGTCCACATCGCTCGAAAAAGACGGGACGACGTTTTAAAATTTCCTATGGCAAATTTTTTGACGTTGTTTCACTAAGGTGAAATATTTTTAGCTTCTAAGGAAGCTTACGCGTCCACTTCGCTCGAAAAAGAAGGGACGACGTTTTAAAATTTGATAAGGCAAATTTTTCGACTTTGTTTCACTAAGGTGAAATGTTCTCAGCTCCTAAAGAAGCGTACGCGTCCACTTCGTTGGAAAAAGGAGGGACGGCATTTCAAAAATTTGCTAAGGTAAATTTTTCGACATTGTTCCACTAAGGTGAAATGTTTTCAGCTTCTAAGGAAGCGTACGCGTCCACTTCGCTCGAAAAAGAAGGGACGACGTTTCAAAATTTGCTAAGGCAAATTTTTTGACTTTGTTTCACTAAGGTGAAATGTTTTCAGCTTCTAAGGAAGCATACGCGTCCATTTCGCTTGAAAAAGAAGGGACGGCGTTTGAAAAATTTGCTAAGGCAAATTTTTCGACTTTGTTTCAATAAGGCAATAAGTTTTTAACTTCTAAGGAATCGTACGCGTCCACTTCACTCGAAAATGAAGGAACGTCATTTCAAAATTTGCTAAGGCAAAATTTTGGACTTTGTTTCACTAAGGAGAAATGTTTTCAGCTTCCAAGGAAGCATACGCGTCCATTTCGCTCGAAAAAGAAGGGACGACGTTTTAAAATTTGATAAGGCAAATTTTTCGACTTTGTTTCACTAAGGTGAAATATTTTCAGCTTCTAAGGAAGCGTACGCGTCCAGTTCGCTGGAAAAAGGAGGGATGGCATTTCAAAAATTTGCTAAGACAAATTTTTCGACTTTGTTTCACTAAGGTGAAATGTTTTCAGCTTCTAAGGAAGCATACGCTCCACTTCGCTCGAAAAAGAAGGTACGGCGTTTCAAAATTTGCTAAGGCAAATTTTTCGACTTTCTTTCACTAAGGCAAAATGTTTTCAGCTTCTAAGGAAGCGTACGAGTCCACTTCGCTCGAAAAAGAAGGGACGACGTTTCAAAATTTGCTAAGGCAAATTTTTTGACATTGTTTTACGAAGGTGAAATGTTTTTAGCTTCTAAGGAAGCGTACGCGTCCACTTCGCTCGAAAAAGAAGGGATGACGTTTTAAAATTTGATAAGGCAAATTTTTCGACTTTGTTTCACTAAGGTGAAATGTTTTCAGCTTCAAAGGAAGCGTACGCGTCCAGTTCGCTGGAAAAAGGAGGGACGACATTTCAAAAATTTGCTAAGGCAAATTTTTCGACTTTGTTTCACTAAGGTGAAATGTTTTCAGCTTCTAAGGAAGCGTACGCGTCCCCTTCGCAGGAAAAAGGAGGGACGGCATTTTAGAAATTTGCTAAGGCAAATTTTTCGACATTGTCTCACTAAGGTGAAATGTTTTCAGCTTGTAAGGAAGCATACGCGTCCACTTCACTTGAAAAAGAAGGGACGGCGTTTGATAAATTTGCTAAGGCAAATTTTTTGACATTGTTTTACTAAGATGATATGTTTTTAACTTCTAAGGAATCGTACGAGTCCACTTCGCTCGAAAAAGAAGGGACGACGTTTCAAAATTTGCTAAGGCAAATTTTTTGACATTGTTTTACTAAGGTGAAATGTTTTTAGCTTCTAAGGAAGCGTACGCGTCCACTTCGCTCGAAAAAGAAGGGAGGGCGTTTCAAAATTTGATAAGGCAAATTTTTCGACTTTGTTTCACTAAGGTGAAATATTTTCAGCTTCTAAGGAAGCGTGCGCGTCCACTTCGCTGGAAAAAGGAGGGACGACATTTCAAAAATTTGCTAAGGCAAAGTTTTCGACATTGTTTCACTAAGGTGAAATGTTTTCAGCTTCTAAGCAAGCGTACATGTCCACTTCGCTCAAAAAAAAGGGACGACATTTCAAAATTTGCTAAGGCAAAGTTTTTGACTTTGTTTCACTAAGGTGAAATGTTTTCAGCTTCTTAGGAAGCATACGTGTCCATTTCGCTTGAAAAAGAAGGGACGGCGTTTGAAAAATTTGTTAAGGCAAATTTTTTGACGTTGTTTCACTAAGGTGATATGTTTTTAACTTCTAAGGAAGCGTACGAGTCCACTTCGCTCGAAAAAGAAGGGACGACGTTTCAAAATTTGCTAAGGCAAATTTTTTGGCATTGTTTTACTAAGGTGAAATGTTTTTAGCTTCTAAGGAAGCGTACGCGTCCACTTCGCTCGAAAAAGAAGGGAGGGCGTTTCAAAATTTGATAAGGCAAATTTTTCGACTTTGTTTCACTAAGGTGAAATGTTTTCAGCTTCTAAGGAAGCGTGCGCGTCCATTTCGCTGGAAAAAGGAGGGACGGCATTTCAAAAATTTGCTAAGGCAAATTTTTCGACATTGTTTCACTAAGGTGAAATGTTTTCAGCTTCTAAGCAAGCGTACGTGTCCACTTCGCTCAAAAAAAAGGGACGACGTTTCAAAATTTGCTAAGGCAAAGTTTTTGACTTTGTTTCACTAAGGTGAAATGTTTTCAGCTTCTTAGGAAGCATACGTGTCCATTTCGCTTGAAAAAGAACGGACGGCGTTTGAAAAATTTGTTAAGGCAAATTTTTTGACTTTGTTTCACTAAGGTGATATGTTTTTAACTTCTAAGGAAGCGTACGCGTCCACTTCACTCGAAAAAGAAGGAACGGCATTTCAAAATTTGCTAAGGCAAATTTTTCGACTTTGTTTCACTAAGGTGAAGTGTTTTCAGCTTCTAAGGAAGCATACGCGTCCATTTCGCTTGAAAAAGAAGGGACGGCGTTTGAAAAATTTGCTAAGGCAAATTTTTTGACTTTGTTTCACAAAGGTGAAATATTTTCAGCTTCTAAGGAAGAATACGCGTCCACTTCACTTGAAAAAGAAGGGACGGCGGTTTAAAATTTGCTAAGGCAAATTTTTCGACTTTGATTCACTAAGGTGAAATGTTTTCAGCTTCTAAGGAAGCGTACGCGTCCCCTTCGCAGGAAAAAGGAGGGACAGCATTTTAGAAATTTGCTAAGGCAAATTTTTCGACATTGTTTCACTAAGGTGAAATGTTTTCAGCTTCTAAGGAAGCATACGCGTCCACTTCGCTCGAAAAAGAAGAGACGGCGTTTCAAAATTTGCTAAGGCAAATTTTTTGACTTTGTTTCACTATGGTGACATGTTTTCAGCTTCTTTGGAAGCGTACGCGTCCACTTCGCTCGAAAAAGAAGCGATGGCGTTTTAAAATTTGCTAAGGCAAATTTTTGACTTTGTTTCACTAAGGTGAAATGTTTTCAGCTTCTAAGGAAGCATACGCTCCACTTCGCTCGAAAAAGAAGGGACGGCGTTTCAAAATTTGCTAAGGCAAATTTTTCAACTTTCTTTCACTAAGGCAAAATGTTTTCAGCTTCTAAGGAAGCGTACGAGTCCACTTCGCTCGAAAAAGAAGGGACGACGTTTCAAAATTTGCTAAGGCAAATTTTTTGACATTGTTTTACTAAGGTGAAATGTTTTTATCTTCTATGGAAGCGTACGCGTCCACTTCGCTCGAAAAAGAAGGGAGGGCGTTTCAAAATTTGATAAGGCAAATTTTTCGACTTTGTTTCACTAAGGTGAAATGTTTTCAGCTTCTAAGGAAGCGTGCGCGTCCACTTCGCTGGAAAAAGGGGGACGGCATTTCAAAAATTTGCTAAGGCAAATTTTTCGACATTGTTTCACTAAGGTGAAATGTTTTCAGCTTCTAAGCCAGCGTACGCGTCCACTTCGCTCAAAAAAGAAGGGACGACGTTTCAAAATTTGCTAAGGCAAATTTTTTGACTTTGTTTCACTAAGGTGAAATGTTTTCAGCTTCTTAGGAAGCATACGCGTCCATTTCGCTTGAAAAAGAAGGGACGGCGTTTGAAAAATTTGTTAAGGCAAATTTTTTGACTTTGTTTCACTATGGTGATATGTTTTTAACTTCTAAGGAAGCGTACGTGTCCACTTCACTCGAAAAAGAAGGAACGGCATTTCAAAATTTGCTAAGGCAAATTTTTTGACTTTGTTTCACTAAGTTGAAATATTTTCAGCTTCTAAGGAAGCATACGCATCCATTTCGCTTGAAAAAGAAGTGACGGTGTTTGTAAAATTTGCTAAGGCAAATTTTTCGACTTTGTTTCACTAAGATGAAATGTTTTCAGCTTCTAAGGAAGAATACGCGTCCACTTCACTTGA
>CM041635.1:26221119-26253768 GCA_023333625.1 Bothriochloa decipiens
GAAAACGCCTCAAGCTTCCAAGCGAAGTGCACGCATCCACTTCGGACGAAAAATAAGGACAATATTTCAAAGTTTACTAAGGTAAAGTTCCCAATTACATTGTTTCTCAACAAGGTACATACATAGCTTAACTCAAAGTGTTTATTCTGTACCCAGTCATACAAGCGAAAGAAAACTCACAAACTTCGCAATACAAGATGTCTCGCAATACAACCTACCCAATTACAAAAATATGTCTACCAAATTAGTCATCCCGAGAACTAACTACCTCGACAGCATCACCAAGTATGTCGCTCACAATTTCGTCTATAATCTCATTCACTTCACGGCGTAAATGCCGGCGAAGTACTTGACTCAGATGACTATAAGAAGAAGAGGTTAGAAAACAAGAGAAACCACAGAAGAAAAAACAAACCCCACACGTCAAACTTTTACCTGTGCAAAGCCCGTAAAGTCAAAAACTCGGCAATTAGGAGGCCGGACGCTGCGGCGTCACTTGTTCACGCCTATAAAAGATTTGTAAGACAAAATCACCAAAAAAAAGTTCAACTTCAAAATGACGAAGAGCGAAACTTATGAGCAAGAAATTCATCGACATCACAGCCTTCGCACTTCACGCGAAAACCATAAGACAGTTGGATCGAAAACAAAGTCATCTTTACACATTAACAGCGGAACAATGTCTTTGACATCCTGCACAGCCTCAGCATGAGGAACCTGCGTAGGCAGGCAGATAGTCAAACAATTACCAAGTATATATCTTACAAAGACCATAACTTAGAGCCACCATCTTCTTAAAACTCCTCTTCTCAACAAAAAAATAGCTACAGCCTAAGGACGACCACCACTAACATCGCTGGGTTCGGCACCGCTTCGACCTCCAGCATCAGCTTCCTTCTTCGCAGCTTCTTCTGCCTCCCTCCGAGCAGCCTCCGCCTCCTTTGCAATTTGCTGACACAGAAAGAGAGAAAAGTTAGATACAAAGCACAAAAGAAAACAGAAGCAAGCAAGTATAAAATTTACCCTCTGTAGTTTCTCTCTAGCTTTGTCAAAACAATGGGCCCGACCACCTAACCTCCACTACTGCTCAAGATATTTGTTGCACAATACTTGTGTCGCCTTCTCACATTCGTCAACTCACCCGCAGAAGGAAACTTGTAATTGGCATCACAAAGTTGTGCTAACAATGGATCTTGGCTTTGTCTCATCAGATGAAACAAAGCACGAGCAGAGTAGAAAGCACCAATATCAACAGTGGTCTCAATGACCTGGGACAGATCCTCATATTGGCGGCAAAGCCAACTGAAAAAACTGTCCCAATCACCAAGATCCCAACACTTGTCTCCAGGTCTAGCCCCAAACTTATCATAGCATTCAAAGCAGAGCTCTCAAATGTGATTGCAATTGTCAAAGAAGGACTTATTCTGATCCATAATTTTTGTTTCAATACGCCTCACATCTTCCCTTAACTTCTCTTTTTCCTCCTCAATCCTCTTGATAACATCATCTCTTTCCTCAACTTGAGCAAGAGCACTGATAAGCTTGCCCTCCAACACGTTATGAGCATCCACAGCATCGTCTCTCTCTTTCTCCTTTTTAGAAAGTTGTATCTTTAGATTCTCAATTTCAGCTTGGCAGTCACGTTTGCAAAGGGCAAAGTTTTTCTCCCTTTCTTCTAACCCAGTTCGCAAACCCCTCATCAAAAGAGAACCCTTATACATCATTGACAGCCCAGCATCAGCAACCTCGAGCAAGGGTTTCTTGGATATCTCAAACTCCGCGTTAGGCACAGTGAAAGCCTCGTCCATGCACTTCGACAATTGAACTCAGAACTATGAGGCATCATCCGAAGTTTATCGGCCCTGACACCAATGAACTTGAAACTATCAAGACCTAAACTTTTCTCTTGACAAAATGCCAACCCACGCTTGAGAGCTTCAGAAACCTCCCCTTCGCCATCAATGGGGACAACGGGAGTAACAGGATCGTGACCACCTAACTTGCTCAGATCGACTTGTTTTCGAGGAGAAGATGGCACGTGAGGAAAGATAGTTTTTGCAAGAAAAATCAAAAATTAACAAAACAAAACAGTTCAAATCAAAAAGAAACTTGAAATCCTAGTACTTACTAGTAGAAACACGCTCACCCAGATTGCATTCAACATTCTTTCCACTCTCAACATGGATAGTAGAACTGGTCAAGCGCGCCAAGCGATCATCGTTGACAATGTCATCAAAAACTTCATCATCGCTATCTTCAAGATTGAAAGAATAGGCTCTAGAGCCTCCAGCTTTCTTCATCATGTTTTGAATATCAACTTTGCTGGCTTCAACTACAGCTAGGTTCTCAACCGAAGTTGTTCTTCCAGGATCAACATTTTCTTCAACCAGCCTAGCAAAAGAAGCCTCAGCATCAGGCCTCGGCAAAATCGACCCACCAACTTTCTGAAAATCCCTAGCTTGAGTCTCTTTCTCAGAAGCCAAGCTGACTCTCGCATCAACTTCGCCAGAACCACCAGTAGAAGCACCACGAGCTCATAAATTCTGTAAGATTCCGTTAAGTGGAGTAAGTAACAATGGAACCAAACCACTAGAAGAGAAGTCATACAAATTTTTCTCACCTCATCCTCAACATCCTCAGAAATAGGAAAACCAACATCACCACCATCACCACCACCTCTTACAACCTCAGCAACACCTTCACCACCAGCACCCACATCAAAAAGCAAGTTCCCCTCCATATCCAAACCCTGTTCAAGCACAGCATCAATCTCTTCAGCATCCAACAAAACAGAAGGATTTTGATTTTTCTTCAACTTCTTAGCAACAACTTTGCTAGAAACGCCAGACTTGTGTTTCTTCTGAATAGCAGTCTCCTTTTTACCTTGCTTCTTTTCATGGGCACAAGCAGGAGGAGGCCTATCGCCATATTCAACATTAGCAACTTCAAAAACTCTATTCAAGCACTTATAATCACTCCCAAGAACCTTATCAATATTGTTCTTCTCGCTCAGCACATATTTGCCAAGAAAATCCTCAGCCTAGCTTTCTACAGACTTCACAAATTCTTCATCAGAAGAAAATGTCCTCGGGCGATGAAAATCATTATCCGGGAACTTGTAGTTTATACCCCGAACCTTCTTAAGATGAAAATGTTGAAAAGACCATCCTTTTTTCAATGGCCAAAATTTGGCAGCAGCATACTCCTCAACCAAATCCCTAGCACATTGCAGCGAAGCTGTACACTTGTACGCCTTCACAGCAGTCTTTGAAATCATGGAAGAAGGAACGGACAGAGATAGTTTAAAATTCTCAATCTCCATTCTAGCAGCCATTGGATACTTCTTCACCATCTTCTTCGTAATAGGGTCCAGCTCCTCAACCATGGGAACTTTATGATAAAACCAAAATTTAGACCAATCTCCAGTACCCCACTTGTTCCTAGTTGCCGGAGAAACTTGAACGGCATTGTGAGCCATCTTGAAACTTGAACAAGCAAAATACTTAGTGATCACCCACCCTTCAAGCATAAATTCTTTGAATTAAGTATGCATCTCAAAAAGTTCGCAAAAAGCCGCAATATCTGCATTAGCCTCCTGAGATTTAACGGCCCAGACAAACTGAGCCAGCCTAACTATACCATTTGGAGTCAGATGGTGCATTTGAATGTTGAAAGCCTTCAATACATCTTCAAGGAAGTCCTGGCAGGGGAAGCGAAGTCCAGCAGTAAACAAATCCCGGTACACAATACATTCGTCAGATGAGGCTTCGGATTGGTCTCCATAAGATCAGGAATCCTCACTTGATCACGTTCAACAATTCTCAATCGAATCATCTCATCAAGGTGACTCTTTTCAAATAAAGTTTTACCAAAAGTTAAGGTTAAACCTTCATCATCTTTCACTAAGTCCTTAACTGACGCGTCAACGCCGTCATGGCCCTCATCGTCAGAATCCATTTGAGCCTTATCTTCTTCGGTCTTTGAACTCTCCTGAGACTGAAGTTGATCCTATAAATCTTGCGAAGACATCTACAAAAACCAAAAATTAGAAACACTATTCAACAAAATTACAAAAATAAAAAGTCAAAGGAACAAACCTTGGCGAAGATGTGACTCAAACTTCGAATGAAGATTTAAGACCAGGCGAGCACAACGACAAGAAGTCAGGAAAAGCTATCTCAAACTTCAGAGCTCAAGGAAAATTTTGGCAGAATTTCCCCTCTTCTGGAAACGACAGCCGCAGGGGGAGAGGGCCTCGCTATTTATAGGCGGTGTCTGGTCAACCAGTCAAAGCTAGCCGTTGGATTCAAAATTCAAACAGGCCAACTCCAAAGTTTGGACGGCGTTTGTCAGGCAAAGTTTCATACAAAACTTCGCGGGATTCAGACCTTTGGAGTAGGCCTTTGCCCACGAGGGGCTGCTATTGGGGATCAACTTTGACATACAAACATCCGTTCCAAACTTTAGAAACAAACATCTCATTACAAACTTTAAAGATACCAACATGTGCAGCAAAGACAACAAAGATACTTCGTTACACGTATTTTCGACTTCGCTCATGTTGTTTCACATGTTTTAAGAGAACCGGCGAAGATAGCTTCGTCAGACCCTGGACGCTCAGCGAAGACCACGTGGGTACTTCGCTGTGAATATCAAACTTCGCACATATGGCTATACATGTTTCAGGTTATCGGGCGAAAGACGGCTTCGCTAGACTTTCGATGACCGGCGAAGATGACGTGGCGACTTCGCATAAGAAGCTTGTGAGATTCTCAGTCGAGCTAAGAAACCACGATTAAGTCCGAAGTTGCTTTAGAGGACTAGAAGAAAAAGGGCGAAGTGTGTTTCTTCACTTCGCCAACATGCTTTCTAGCTAAATGTATAGAAAGTTTCATGGCGAGTTTTGTAACATTTCCGAAACGACGAAGCCAGGGGGGTCTATAAATACCCCCTGAGGTGTAAACTTTTGGGACTGAATGAACTATAATTGCAACCTATACGTTGTTCTCATCTTACATGTATATGTGACGTCTCCACCCAACATGGGTTAAGAGGTTGGTCGCCTCGGGCGAAAGGGTAAATATAACATAGGTTATATTTAAAGCATTACAATTGATACTATTTGTAGCTATACGTAAGATTTGTCCTTTAAAACTCATATATAGGATATGTGATTTTGTCTTTAAAATCAGGTGTGACAACGCGCATCCGCTGGTGCTAGGGAGATGTGCCGGCTGCTGGTGCTGGAGCTGGACGAGAGCACGGGGAGTACAGGCGCCCCCTTGTCTCTTCGCGACGACTCCGGCAGATGGCAGCAAGGCAGCGGAAGCAGAGCGCGGGCGCGACGCCATCATGCCGCGTCAGCGCGTGCGAGCACAGCGGGGCAGGCATGGTCGCACATGGGCGACGATGCTCGGTCTTCGGGCACAGCAGGAGGAGGCACGGCAGTGGGGCAGGCATGTGTGCGGCGTGCAGGGGGTGCGCGCTGGTGACATGGCAAGGGGTCAGCAAGGAACCTAGGCTGGACTCGTTTTTTGGCGCTTCTGTTTGGATTAGGATCCCGTGGATAGAAGAAAATATCTTCACCACGGTATAAGCTCCATTACCTATTAAGGGTTCACGGACATTAGGGCTGCGGTTTAACAGTTAACAAGCCTCGAAAATTGATGTGTCAAGGCATTCTACCGAGTAGCTGGAGAGCGTGTATGCGACTGCATTTGGGCCGGTATTCCATAGCCTTCTGGATGGAATTGAATCAGATCCGTGACCCTAAAGCAAATTTGTCGCCTCTCTTCACTCTACAATTCTACATGTCTTGTTAAGACAACCAAACCCTTAGCTTTACGGTTTAGAAATTAACAAAGCTCGAAATTGGGCTTGCCATACTTATTATTTCAGATTTAGAATATATTCTAAGCCCCTTACCAAACTTGCTTTCTATTCTATACCTTATTTAATAATAAATTACCAAAATTTTCAACCACAATTTTGTCCGTTAGATTCTGTCCGCCAGTTACCTACCCGTCGCCCCGCCCTTTTCCGTAAAAAAAAAAAGCTCTGGAGTCCGTCCGTCCAGTACAGAAAAACAATACCACCAGAGCCCTCCCGCTCGTACAGGAAAAGTAAAATAGAAAAGGCTGGCCCTCCAGTCCGTACAAAAAAGGAAACTAGAAAAGGAAAAATAAAATAATGCATATAAAAAAGTGCGATGGCTATTTTTTAAAATCAATAATAGCAATGATAATTTTGCAAAGCAATGATAATTTCACTAAACATTATACATAATTGTACGTCATCTAATTTAGAAAGGAGTTATTACCAATAATAAAAAAATGAGGGTTCTAGATGCAACAATTGATATAGTGAATGTTTACATAAAATTTATAAAACAAATGATATAGTAAAAGTGCCTTCGTTTCGCATCAAAGCCCACCTGGTACGGGCTGCGGTTGCACGCCGGACTGCCATGAGGTCCCGGCTGATGAACTCCGCCACACTCAAACGCTGTGACCATGGGGGTAGTGGACGAGAGCGACATGGACCACAATGACGAGGAGGTTGTCCTAGCGGGCCATACTGATCGTGCAAAGAGTACGTGAGTGAGTTCATCGTTTAATTCATTAAGGAGCTGGTGGCAAGAATAGGAAAAAGTGGAATGTTCCAGTTAAACAAATTGATATAGTAAAAGTTGATCTCAAGGTTTACATAATGTTCAGGGATCCCAATACAGGTGTTTTGTTAGTTTCTTGTTTTTTCCAAAAAAGAACAAAATGAGTAAAACATATAAAATACGTATAAAATCAAAATCAAATCTAAAATTTCTTTTGTTAAATTCCTTTCAATCGTAAAGTGTAACCATGTGTGAAATGAAAAGCTTAAAAAACCTAAGGCATAAAAACCCCATAGATAGTTTGCTCCCACTACACCATGACACACTTTTGCCCACTATTATGTGTTGGGAAAGGGCGAGTATCCTGCACACCTTATCTATTGGGAAAAGACGAATCTTTTAGTGTCAACTCATCTGTCGGCGATCATATAGTAGGACAACAAACTATCTGTCGGCATTGTTATGGCAACTCATAAACTGTCGGGCAAACTTAGTAGGCAGACTATCTGTCGGCGTTGCCTTGGCTTAGCTACTGGCCATGTGTCGGCGAAGGATCATGAAGGACAGTAGATAAAAAATCACTTGGCGCTCGCATTGCAAAGACGACTCATGGGCCACACGCCCGCATCTTATCTGAACCCTCCCAGTCCCAAGTCGCAGCGAAAAAAAAAGAAAAGGCCGCGAGTGAGCAACCCCCGCCGCCGCCGCTCGTTGTCCTGGCCGCAATCCCGCCACCGCCGCCGCCACGCGTTCGTAGCTCCAATCCCTGAACACACCCACTCATCCCCGGTGTCGAGCCCCGGCTGCCACCGGTGCAAGCTCAGCGGCAAGCACCGCTGCATCGCCACCTGCTGAGATCCACACCCCACGTGCCGCCGGATGCCGAACCCGTGCTCCCGCCGTCCGCCGTCGCCATCCCACTCCGTCAACGCCCGACGAGGCTCCACCGCCACCTGAGTTCCGCGCCATCGCAAGATGCGGCGTCCTACCCATCACTTGCAGCTCCGCATCTATGTGGATTTCGTTAGGGTTTGGAGTTCCCGCGGCTGGCACGAAATCCTACCGCTGCTGCTCGTGGCGGGCTCCACTCCGGGGCTCTCATCATCCGCTCCAGGTAAGAGTTTGGCCCCCTGCCCCTGAAGGCCGCACTCTCCTTGACTCGGCCTCTTTCATCCCCGTCCCTAGATTTGAACAGAGCCCTCATTCCAAAGAGGTATATATGTCACAGAGGATCCTACTACTGCCTACGCTGTCAAGAAAGCTGATAATGCACTTGGAAAATATAGCAGAAAACTTTTAACAACTTGGCTTCACTGTAAGTGCGCTTAGCTTTTTTTTCTTGCCCAATGATTATCATCAGCATAACATGAAAATCTAAACAAACTGGGGATTGTAGAACCTATATTTTTGAAATATCCATCATCATGGAAAGGGGCTCTTTGTTTGTTTCTCAAAATGTTGTCCAAACATAGCTTAAGTTGTGTATACCATTGGTTACCGTTCTGTTCTTTTTGTCCAGAACATTTTTTTTGGGTGGATTGAACTGTTAGATAGGTGGGCTTAGACCTGGATTTATAGGTTTGCAGTGATATATTTTTCTGTATGAAATTGATGACTAACTACTTATAGTTGCCGCTAGCTTTCTCACCACTGCACAAGTCCAAGTTGAGATGTACACCAAGTGTTCCTGTGAATTATATAAGTACTAACTTCCATGTCCTTGTTGTATCTTACTGCCATTAGAATCAATGAGCAACACTACTTATGAATGCTCTGAACTTGGACTAGTGCAGTTGTACCAAAAATTATATGCTAGTGCCGTTGTACTGAAAATTACTGAATCATTTTTATTAGGTTAGGAGGGGGAGGCTCAGGCAGAGAATCATAGCCTTACAACATCTGGGTTCTCCATTCAGAAATGATGTGCTTAGAGAAACATCATTTTTATCTTCCATTCTGCAGCTTCTGATCTCTATTGCTCACAGCGGTTCTTGTTCTACTCGTAGCAAGCACCATGCATAGACAAACATACAATACACAAGAAGAGACAACTAAGAACAATACACTAATCAAAAGAGAGTCTAAAAAAAGAGCGTACTAAACGACACGATTGCAACACAACGAGATCGAAAAAAAACCTTAGATTAGTTTTAGTTAGAAACTATTAAATAATTATTAGTAAAACTAATAGTTAAGTAAATAAATAAATTCACAATTATGTAACATGTTGAACGCTACTGCTACTACATAGATCGCGTCGATACGAATCAAACGCAATTTAAACGAACGGAATCGGACATAAAACGACTAAACAACGGAGATAACATTATTGATGGCAAAATCATAATTAACCTGTCTTCTACCTTGCATCTTCATGTACGCAGCCTCCAGCTGCTGCTCTGTTCGTTGATGCAGGCAAAGGGAGGAAGGGGCTTGACCAGTCGGCCAGTCGGCAGCGGTGGCGGCGTGCCTGACCCGTGGAGGCGCAGGGTCAGGGCAGAGCCCTCTCGGTTGTGCCAAGGCAGCGGCGGCACGGAGCTCCCGCTCGTCCAGAACGGCGGCAGCGGCCCGCTCGACAACGAGCAGCACACGCGCGGTTGAGGCGTGAGGGGCGACGTGGCGTGGGCCATGGCAGGACGGCGACGCAGGTTCGTCCTGCTGCCCAGGAGATGGGCGCGCACATAGTCGAGAGTGGCTGGAGACGAAGAACGTGGCCAACCATGAAAACCCTCACCGGAAAAGAGAAAGATTAGTTAGGGAATCGATGAACGAGAGACGGATTCGCGGAACGAAAGTCGTGACGATACAGAGGAGATTGGTATGAACCTAGCAGCGCTGGCGGTTTCCGCGGAGGATGGAGGAGATGGCCGGAAAAACCCGCCGAACGTTCGCCAGTACGCTAGCCGAGATGAATTTCGGCGATCGATTTCTAGAGATAGAAGTGGCGGCTGGCGATGAGGTTTTTGGATCTAGAACCAGCGCATCGAGGAGAACACAGGCGTATATATAGTGTAGGGTTTGAGGTCGGTGGAAAAACGAGATATATTTATTATTTTCAGAATTATTTAATTTCAGGATTAAAATAATTCCAGAAAAGTCCAGAATTGATTTTTGATGCGGGAAAAAATAATCCGAAGCCTCCAAAAATTTAGGGAAAATTACCAGAGACACTTTGAAACACGATGAACCCAAATAATATATTTGGAACTCATGGAAAAGATATTTAGAGCATCCAAAAATTGGATTAAGCCCTAGGTTAAATGGAAAAAGATTCTAGAAAAGTCCAGAAAACCCCAGGAAGGATTGATTGATGTATGAACGCATGCTGAACACTTACCACGTACAAAAACACAGAACCTCATTCAACAACCAAGCATCAAATCAATGAAAACTTGTCAATTAATTGAGAAATATTTAAAACACACTTTTTATTAATAAAGGTATATTGATATTTAAACTAATGTTGACAAATTTTATCCAAATATTAAAATACTTCATTTTATTTAGTGTCTTCTATTCAAAACCCAAAACAGAAATTTTGGGGTGTGACAAAAATCCCAATGCTAGAGGATTTCTCTCTTCATGCAAGGTATCCATATCATTCCCCTCTAAGTGACATTACTAAATGCTCTATCTCTTCGTGCAAGGTGTCCACATCATTCTCCACTAAGTTCATGTTATCCCTTATTAATCATAAAAAATATCCATGTCAGCTCTATCATAAAATATTTTAAATCTTTAATCCATTAACATACAAGTCATCCACATACTCTATTTATGTGTTTATATTACATATCGTTGGTAAAGTTGTCTCCATTGTGCAATTTTGGGATAGTGAGAGTTCAGTCCACTTAAGTGTCTGTTTGGATGCACACATATCCACCACAATTCATGTGTGTTGTAGTGGATCAAAGTGAAAATCAAACTAAGTTCCACCACAATACACATGGATTGAGGTGGATATGAGTAGATGCAACAAGGCCTAACAAGGTGATGTTTCACTAAGCTCCAACTCCAATAAATCTTAGATCTACAGGTACTGATAAGCTAAGAATGTTTAAAGAGAACATTTTGTCTATTGTCTAAACCAAATATACAAATATATGCTGCTTTAATTTAGTCACCAGACTGCAGGTAAACATCGACCTAGCATTATGCTAGATATATATGCCCTTAATTGCTAGTGCATGACTTTTGATTGCAGGAACATGTTGCGTGCTTCAATAGTTCCCTATACTTCAATTATGGAAACTACCGCAACTTATTCCCAATATGGGCTCTTGGAGAATTTCGTCATTGGCTTATTGCACAAAAGAAGTGAAACCAATATACATGAAATGTAGGGTATTTACAATTTATTACAAAGAATAAAAAATGTTTTGAATTACAATTATATGGTTGTTACTAACTAACTATGGTTTGTTTTCACTTTAGGTACTAATGGTGTTTATTCGAGAATCGACCGGTATATCATTCATGGATTATTTCCTTCAAGGATGTTTTCATTCTTAGTGAATAAGATAGAGTAATTCACTATAAATACATTCATTAGCTTTATTCCCTCAAGGACGTGCTCTTCTAGAGAATTCAATAATAATTCCAAAATATATTGTACCTTAGCCAGATTAATATTTGTTATGAGATTTATATTCTATATGTTGAAATTTCTATTCTTTAATTGATCTTCATAATTCTCTTACTAATTGTGTATTACATATTCATTCATTATATTTGCCGGAGATTCAAGCTCAGCTGCTTTGTTCATTCATCCAAAATAATTGCTACAGTCGGCTTTACCGTGGACATTGTAAGATGGAGAACCCAATTTTTGAAAGAAAACCAAATACTTGATGTATATGTGCCCAACAAGTCCAAACACATACTACAATAGAAATTGAGATTATCAAAAACCAATGTTATATAGGGGAACATACTAATATTAACACCTACATATAATCAGAGTATAGCGGAATAGTTGTTGATCGTTTTAGGCTCCCACTTCATAAGGACATTTGACTACGTACGCCTGGAACGTGTGAAACTCTTGATAGAAATCACTTCATCCACTATCTGGTACACATATGAGATTTTTCCTGTGTACTAAAAGTAAAACAAGCATAAGCGCATCTAGTACATGAAAAATATAGCATGTGGCATATAAAGGCCCAAAGGGGCGGACACAGTTGAACTGTGCTAAGAGCTTTTAATTAATAGGCCAAGTGCCCAAGTTTATCATTAAAACCTGAGTTTTTAAATGAATAATAAGCATAAATAACATCATATAACCATTAGACATTGGTCCGGTAAGGATCCAAACCACTGATCACCAAAAGCATGGCTAATGTATAATAACAGTATGTAGAAGGTGTACAACTTTAATCATAAGTTGTGATTCCTATATGTCCAAGGAGATTAGCCTCTTGACTCACTTTCAAGATAAGCCGACAGGTTACACTATGAAGCTTTCCCCACTCGTTATAATAAGGAGCAACCACTAAGGTTTTAGTTGACTGCGTGTCATGGAACCCTCCATCAAAGTGGCACACATAGTCGCAGCATAGTACACACAATGGTAGGACAAGACCCAGAGCCATAACGACACTCTCCTCTTGCCCTTTCGGTAAGCTGCTACAATTAAACTAGAACAATTCAAGGTTACTTGACTAAATACAGACCCATATAGTTCTCATGGTTATACTATGAGTCCTGAGTTGTATCTTACACACAAGTCCTTATTATGTAATAGCATCTATAGCCAGTGACGGAGGTTGAAGGAGAATAAAAGGAGGGGGAAATTCACATGAATGCATAGTCAAAGTGTATTAAAACTCACAATTTGTATGACTAAGAATAGGAAACTATCATACAGAGTAAGCAAAATATGCATGCAATGCATGGTGACATGCAGATTTGCACACGGCCGGGGGGGGGGGGGGGGGGGGGTTGGGTGTTGTGGCGTTGCTAAAAAACATCTTTTAAACATTATTCATTGCATATATTATTAGTCAGTATTAAGGATTGGGTCAAGAGCAACAAGCGAGAACTAACCGTATACATAAATGCATAGGAATACATGGCATCGCATAACACATATAGGCAAGTCCTTAAATGGTAGATAAGATTGACTCACGCAAGCATGTAGTTGTATGAAACGTGAATAAGTGTAACAAGAGCCACGTATTATACTTCCCTCCGGTTTTGTACATGCTTTTCACTTTGTACTACTTTAGAACCTTTGGCCTTCTTTTATCTTCCGGCACTCAGCCTCTGGTCACCAATGCTTACATACAGTTTTCTTTTTCATTCGTATCAAATACTAATTAAGCGAAGACAACTAAGAACACACCATAGAAAAAAAAGCTTTAAACCAACATGCTAAACAAAAGGACTCATTTCTATGGTTACTGTAGCACACATACTATAATGTGTGGGTGCTGTAGCACGTACTATAGTGTTGCCGCCGCCGTAGATTAGGTTAGATTAATTTAAATTGCTTGCAGACTAAGTCTCCCAGGGATATAAATACAAGCAGCCTTATAATCATTAAACCCTAAGAGCATCTCCAACTGTTTGGCATCCTCCTTTCCGATCCTTAATTTTTTGGCAAAACTAGAAAAACATGCTGCCAACAGTTTGGCATCCTCCCTCCACATCTCTCCTAACATCACAAAAATGCCTCCCGAGCGTGCATATATGCACACAGGTTTGGAGCACACATCCTCCTTGATTTCTCTCCCAACTACGATCTTCATCTCCCGTGGTCGGCAAGGAGAACCACAGCGGCCTAGTGCACGCCACAGGGACAAAGAAGGAGCTCAGCCTCGCAGGTTTGGGCTTGTTGTCGTGGTTGTTGGTATTTTATTTAGTGGAAATAGAATATGAAAGATTCTGCAAACGCACAAACTATCATTTTAGCATTTTACCAGGAGTATTTGAGGTATCGTTATTTACATTTTACCATAGGGAGGCAAGGGTTAAAGAATCTGATAATTCACCATCATCTATGGTAATAGAAGATGGATATAGATATAGCAATCACACAATAGCACTTTGGGATACCAAAACACTAGCCACAGAAAGGGATAAGAAGAGGGCTAGGAAGCTCCAGCGGTGGTCCTACAAACACCAATCCGAATGAAGTGGAATACGTCATCCATCAGGGTTGTCACTTCCCAGGGCTTCCATAACAATCCACAGACTAGGTGAAATCTTAGGTAACCTTTAGTCTAAACACCATGTCTACACTATCAATTACTACTCTAGTCTTATAATGACTAATGAACTTGGTGCGAATCGAGATTCTATGTCAAGGTATAACAACTATATTAACCGATCACGTGTATGTATAAAAGTAAATAGAGAAGATAAATATATTAAATCATATGGAACGGCCGCCCCCTAGTTGGGGCCAATTGAAACCTCCGATCGTTTGGTTGGTGATTTCCTAGAAGCTGCAAGATTACTCTCGTGTTGTGCCTTGGGTGAAATATCTACTTTAACCTGACATGTGGGCCTTCTTTTTCTCTTTTTTGGTAACTCCCTATAGAAACACAGATTCACCAAAACTCACGGATTTATTATTTCAAACCCCTAGATCTACGTTGATAATTGATTTATGCCATTTTTCATAATTTGATGACCATTAAAAATTGGTGTTATCTACCATCGATAGCGGTCATGCTGGACGAAGGCATGACGAGGTGAGGTGCTCGACACGCATCTTGGCACTAGGACGTGGTACTGCTCGACGAGGCAGAGCGCAGTGTCATGGATGGGAAGGTGCACTGTGTCCCGATGGGGAAGGCGGTGAGGTTGACACGGCACCAGGGGCACCAGGGCATGGCGACGAGGCACTGACTGTGACCTTGACGGTGACCAAATTGAGGTGACTCGCGCGGCTGGGAGCCACCATTTCTCATTGCCCGGCCTCATCAGGCCATCTCCACCCAAGTTGTGTCCCTCCGTGGATGCGCACAGGCCTAAGCTTGCCCTAGCGCCACCTCGCGCTGCCGGAAAGGTCCGACACCATCCGGAATCGGCTCCGTCGTCGTCCTATCTACTCCGAGAAGATGAAGGTGAAGGGGGAAAATTAGAAATATAACTCTTTCTTGTATTGCGCTTAGATAACTACAAGAAAGTTGTGTTCACTCTGAAAATGGGCGTCACGATCTAGCGACGAAAAAACCCATGATGGATTAGTGTGTGGTCCACAAAATTGATTATTGGAAGTTAATTATGGGATACTATTGGAGATGACATCTTTTTTCTTCTCTATACTGATTTGGAAGTTGGGAAACTTTATATTTTGGGTAACAAAAAATCTCAAACTCTAGGAGGTGCTCTAAGAAAAAAGAAATCAAAAGGCTCTTATCCTTTCCTCCTTCTAAGCCTGGTATTCTCTCCTCTCTCTCCCTAGCGCCTCCAACCCTAATGTCGCCCTAGCCGCCACCCACGCCATCGCATGTCACTGATGTCACCGATGCCGCACCGCCGCCCTAGCGCCGCCGCCGCAAAACCCTAGCCGCCGCCCTTACCACGACGCCAGTGGCCCCCTGCGGCCACGCTTGTTACAGGTTCATCATTAGAAAGAGTCATTCAGCTCGATGAGGAAATAAATCTACATAGCAGTAATATATAGCCAATTTTTTATGAACTATTTCATATTTATGCACAGGACCCAAACGCTGGTGGTACTAGTGCTACATCAAACTTTACCAATGATTCAACCATGCCTTCTCCGTTGTGACCTCTACTGTTTTTTTTTTTTAATTGGTGACCTCTGGTGTTATTCTGCTTTTGTGAGCACATCCAAGATAATGGTGATTTTTTAGCATGCTGAGATGTCCCAATAATCAATGCTTATATTATTTATATATATATGCGATGATTCTGTAGAGCTATAAAGCACAACTGCATAGGTTCCGATGGTGCTGCTGGTTGCCGCAGTTCTCCTTTCTGCAGTAAAATGTTATTTGATTACGCGATGTGATTTGCCATCTATGATCAAAGCTGACACGAATTTACCGAGGCGTGGGCCAATGACTACGAGCCAACGCCAACTATATGAGCCAAGGGTTCTCGTCGATCCTAGTTCAACGAGCCGTGGCCTAAAATTTCTGGAGGCCAAGCCAACCAATCTATATCTCCTATATAGATAAAACTCACTAAGCTATTTTCCATTCTCCTTGCGTCATGTCATCAGTTACCTTTGAGATAGCCAAACCGAATGAATCACCATGTGAAAACTGAAGGATTCCTCTGCCACAACGCACGCACCATCCACTCCCCTGCCACAGCACACCATCCATTCATCTGCCACAACAAATCTCTCTACAACTAAAACATATGAATTGTCAACATCTAGCCCGCAACACCAAAACTAACATGCAATCTATGACTACCTGGCGCAGAAATGGCAATTCCCGGAACCACCCCTCCCCACAAAACAAAATCACCGCTTTGCCTTCCCTCGCTTTCCCTGCGATAACCGCCTCAGGCTTTCCCGTCCTTCATCCAGCAAAAGTGGAAACAAAATCAATCAACAAAACCATTGATTCCCGTCCTCAGTCACCGCATGCGTGCGATCGCGTCCGCCGCCTCATTTCTGTTGGCCAGCAAGACGGGAATGAGAACCAATCGACACACGCAATCAATCTTCCTGGACGGAGCCATTGCTAGAGACCCCTGTACTTGGCGTCATTCCCTGCAGCCAGACACGCACGCTCGGATCCAGTCCCAGTCGGTCGCCCAGCGGTGGCGCTCTCCAATCCAAGGTGAAACGGCGCACGGTGGACAGGCCGGAAGCACAACCAGCGGTCCGGCCAACGGCCATATACGCGCACAAAGCGGACGAGAGGTGACCATTTGTTTCCTGCCTCTCTACTTGTGTGGTAGGCATGCATGTACTACTGGGTTGATGACGAATATGAAGGATTTGATTATATAGCAGGATGACGAATATGAAGGATTTGCTTCATGAAGCTTTGTTCAGCGTAATTTTTTTTTACACTGTCCATTCAATCTTTAGAATGGACATTCAATAGTATTGACAATACAAATCTTGGCTATCAAGAAGGCTTGAAGGATCTAATCTCGAGCATTGGTTGTCTAATGGTTGATGCTATTTGGCACTTATATCTGGACGGTTGGAAGTGTACATTGAGAATTTGAGATTAAACCTACCTGATAAAAAATTACTTCCGATTGTGTAGATTGCAACCTACTGGCACTTACCTATCATCAAATATATGTGGTTCGACCCTTTAAGAACTGGCGGCATGCATATATTGGCATCGCGGGTGGGACAGCGGCAGCATTGGATAAGGCGATCGTCGTAGCATAGCGAGGGTCAAGTGGTTTTCCGTTGCAACGCACGGGCATGGTGCCAGTGCACCTCAAAGTAAGAAAACGAACGGGTCGCTGCAGTCCTTTAAATTATTCTGTTCAGCCTCGGCCATGCCCAAATCACCGAGGAGTGGATCTAGGGTGTCTGCTCACCTTGCTTGAAGCCGGCGAAGGAGAGGGCGGCGTTCGTCGGAGCCCGGAGGCCGGATGGTGCTGATGTTGTTGTGATGCACAAGGGGCGCCGCCCACGGGCCACAGCTGTCGCTTCCGCCGGCGGCCGGCTCCTTTGTTGGGGCAGGGCCGCAGGCGCAGGGGCAGGGGGCGAGCCGCTGCCGCCGAGCCAGCAGAGTGCGGAGAAGGGGAGGGGAAAAAGCGAAATGGCCTGGCCGCAGTGGGGGAGGTGACGTCGTGCTGATGCTACCTGTGCCCAGCCAGGCGGCGTCGCCGCGCCGGTCGCTGGATGGAGTCGAAAGATTGCGGCAGGTAGCGAGGAAGCCGAGCAGGGAGCGAAGCAAGCGACGCAATTCTGGTTTTGGTTCTGTCGTGGGCTGCCAGAAAGGCTCCTGGTTCGGCCCATCAGCCATATTGGCACAATACGATGCAAGTATACCAGGATACGTATAAATGTATGTATACATATTACGTTCACGTTTTCCTCTCAAATCTATCTTGGGTACCGCGGCGTCCGGCCACCCGCCGTCCACAACGGAGCAGAGAGCCCACACGGAGGTGCTCCGCCGTGGACGCAGCCCCAGGCAACGTTCTATGATCATTTTCCATCGATTTTTAAGTACTATGTTGTCGAAAAAAAATTTCTTCTTTTAGTACTAAGTATTAACATTTAAAATTTTAAAAGTTTAAAGGTAATATACAATAGAGAGAATCCATTTCCTCCTACATATCCGCGGCAACGCGCGGAAAATCCTCCCAATTAATAAGAAATGTAACACGTCATCCGTAGCCGTACCATCATGAGCACAGGCCATGGCTAGCCACGTGAACGCGGCTATGCCCGGCGATGCGCCTAGCTGCCCGCCTTAGCTGTGCCCGCCGGCCAGTGGTGGCCATGGCTGCACCCTGGGGCCGTTCTCCTGGGCCTGTGCCCCACGTTGAGCTCCAATGAGGCTGCCAGCCGCCCGCCCAATATGTGGCCACCCGCACTTGTGCCCTTCGTTGCCGGCCGCGGTGGCTCCAACCTGCCTACCATGCCCATTGCCACACCCGGTCGGGAAGAAGGTCGAGTTTTTATTTTCATTTTATTTTTCGTAGTTTTGTATTATGTGTTGGAGCAAAGCTCCTGTAATCGTGTCAAGAGCATGTTTCCTTTCTTAGGTGCATTGTTTTCTTTAAATAAAGGAAATATTAAATTTTGGGCAGGCCAAATTATTACAATAGGTATCCAGTGTTTCAGGTAAGACAAAAATCACCAGATAACAGTGGTACAACTGAAAAAAACTGATGGAAAAAATATATCTCCAACACACACATAGGAGACTCCGGTATTAACTCATGGCAACGGCACGAAGCATCTAGTATATGCGCAAAGGAACCACCATGATGCCAACACCAAAGCCGACAATCTCTTACAAAAGCGACGTCTCCAAAGAGAAAAGGACATCAAAGACGTCATCATCGCCCACAAGAGTCACTGGTGCAAGGTTTTCACCTGGAGAGATCTTGAAATGACGCCTCCATCGAGGAATGTGGCACCCGCGGGCGTCACCATCGTCAAAACATGGTAGCATTGCCAGCGCCAACCAAAAGTCGTACTGCTACGCCATCGATCCAGAAACTAGATGCCACCGTCAAGTTGCCCCCCCGCCGAATCCATCTTGATTTGGCCGCCGTCATAGCTGCCTAGGCCGGCTGCACCACCGCAGTAGGTACAGCGAAGAGGCAGTGGGTCCTGGCTCCTGGAAGCCAGATCAACACCGATGCCGCTGCTCCACCAAGGCCGAGGAAGGACCCCACTGAAGCCACCTGCTAAGCGCCATGGAACCACGTGCCCACCAGACAACATGTCGGCCAGCCTCCGTCAGCGCCCCACCTCCATGGAAGTATACCGCAGTCCGAAGAACTTGGGAACGGACCCCAACCATGGTTGCCACTCCATGGCCAGGCGACACCAAATCCGGCGGCACAGGCACCAGATCCGGCCGCCCAAGCACAGGAGTAGTAAGGACGACTCACGCTGCCATGCGAGTAGGAGGAGATCAGCGCAGGTGCAACACCGCCGCCGCTGCCCGGACCACTGGCGGGCGCCGCCACGAACTCGTGGGCGTCCTCTCGTAGCCCCACGCAGCCCAGGTGAGGTGACGCACTGCCAGCCCGCGCCATCCCGCGCCGCCACACCACCGAGGGGAGATTTGCAGCCCCGCCGCTGCCATCTCTGTAGGCCATGTGGCCCTGCCGACAGCCTACTCCGGCAGCGGCTTGGCCAGATATGGGAGGGGAGAGGGCTAAGGAGAGGCGACAGCTAGGGTTCCGCCCGGGTCACCCATGTGGGGGTGACGCGGACAGACGTGGTGCGTGTTTCAGGCATCACAAACAGCCAGGTCTTCTTAGGTGCATTGTAATTTAGTTCAATCAATTTGTGAACATATTGTTTTAGCACATAGAATAACAGGTAGAGGAGGAGACTTGCATGTCTCCGCGTTGTGACCGTGCCCAGGATAGGCTCACCCCACCATGGTGAGCATGTCATGCTTGTCGCACGGACGACCACAAATGACGGCATATCTTGCAGCTGCCAACCATGGCGGAGATCTAGGATCGAGCCGGTATATCAATGAAAGTGTTGCATCTGGGAAGGTTGCACCTTTCGCAGTTAACCAATTCTCCAAATTCTGTGTGCTCTCTCTCCCTCACCCTCGCGTTCGTCCCATTGGTGACCGGGCACCGGGCATTGTCGGTGCCGGCAGATCCAAGCTCCCGCAAGCCGCCAGACCTTACATTATGCTCCCTGAAATGTGGGGCCTAGGTGGAAGTGAGATAGAGATGGAGATGGAGTTGTACCATAGGCTTTCATGAATGCTAGATCGACGATGGAGGTGCTCCTTGAGTCCACACTAGATCCAGTTGAATTTGAGATTCAGATTCACTTTTTCTCCTTGTGAAGCTCTAACATATAGGCCTGGATTCAGATTCACTTTTTCTCCTTGTGAAGCTCTAACATATAGGCCTTAAATGAGCATTATGTTGTTGCCTCCTTCATCTTTCTTTAGATGTCTTGATCTGAATCCTTGTCCCCCTCATCATCATCCGAGCTAAGTATATGTTGGTAATATTCCCTAGAGGTAATCATAGAGATGATGATACTATGACTGTATCCATGATATGTAATGTGTTCATTGAATATCTATTAAAGACAACTTGTATCGATTGATAATTATGTGAATTGTTTGTGAAACTCTTTTACTTGTATGGTTATTCTAAAGTTGTTTGTGATCGAACTCCTTGTGAGAACACACATGAATGTTAGATCAACCCATCTATTAGCTGATGACTATGTTTCACAAGTCAAAAATATAAAGATGTCAAACTAATAATGTGGGCACATGTATGATATGGGGCTAGACTGACCCATGAGAGATGTTCTTATTTTCTCATTACACATCATGTAGTTTATGTGCTTAGATCTGAGATTGTCGTATGTACTCAAGATGTAAACTGACCTACTTAGAGACTGTCAAACACTACTTCGTAACTGGGTAGTAATAATGGTGGTCTTCGGGTTTGTTGGGAACATGCTGCGAGACATAGACAATTAAGATAGAATTTTCTCCTCTCCATATGAGAGAGATATCACTGGATCACTCTAATGATTAGATCAAGAAATGTATGGTCATGTTTGGGTTAACTGTTAACCCACGAGTTGGACCAAATATCATGTGGCCAGCACTAGTACAAAAATGAACGTCAGCAACGCCACCCTTTTCTAACAGAGGCAGTTGACATAGCACGCCACCACTAACCTTCATGGGAGGCACTGTAGATATACAACCATCACTAAAAATCTATTTTTAGAGGCCGCTCTCCTAAGACCACCGCCTCTGAAAATGAGTGATTTTCAGATACGCTTGTCTTAGGAGAGCCGCCTCTAAAAATCGATTTTTAGACATTAAAAACAACTACGCGCGTATGCAATTTGAAATTTTCACCTTGGATTCTCTGTCTGCCTCTCTCTCCTTGTGTAGGGAATAGAAAAGTAGTTCACCGGCAGGTTCCTTAAAATTTTAGGTGTCTGATTTGAGACACATGTTCACGTTTCCTACCCATGTGCGTGGGAGCAGGTAGTCTCTCACTCATTTTTCTTTCACTTCATTGTTTCTCTCGCTTGTTCAAGGCAACAAGTACTCTCTTGTGTTCTATTCTTTCACTTGCATCTCTCTTTTTTTTACTTTCTCTCTGTTGTTGCTCTCTCAGTTCTTCGAGAATAGCGACGACGACCATGGCTTGAAGGCAGCAGTGTATCTCGCGGTAGCGATGACGGCCATGACTTGGAGGCAGCAGCGTATGGCATGACAGCGACGGCGGCCATGGCTTCACGGTAGCAGGTACTCTCTTGTGTTCTACTCTTTCACTTGCTTCTCTCTCTTTCTTCACTTTCTCTCCATTGTTGCTCTCTCAGTTCTTTGAGAATAGCGACGATGACCATGACTTGAAGGAAGCAGTGTATCTCACGACAATGATGGCGGCCATGACTTGAAGGCAGCAGTGTATGGCACGGCAGCGACGGCAGCCATGGCTTCAAGTTAGCAGCGTACAATGCAGCAGCGACGACGGCCATGGATTGAAGGTAGCAACAGCAGCCACGGCTTGAACACATGCAAGGCAGCAACGATGACCGTGACTTGAAGGAAAGTCAAGGCAAGGCAGTGACGGTGCAGCCGCGATGATGACGACGGTGTAAACGCGGGCATGCGACACTGCGCAACATGATGAGAATGGCCATGCGTGGTGGTTCTGCGCCGACGCGCGAGGCGGCCATGGCAACACGGCCGCCGACGAGCTTTTTTCAATGTTTGAAAATAATTTTCAGAGTCGGATATCTTAATTTAACTGCCTCTAAAGATCTATCTTTAGAGGCAGTTGTCTTAATTTGACCACCTCTAAAGATCTATTTTTAGAGGCGGTTGTCTTAATTTAACCACCTCGAAAAATCAGTCTTCAGGGGTAGTTAAAAGCCCATCGTTGTAGCTACCTAATCTTTACAGTCGCTAACATAGTGTCGGCTAGTTTAGCCACGGCTGAAGATGGGATTTACCCGTCTCTATAGTACTTTTCTATACTAGTGAAGGGAATAACATGTATGTGGTTTGTGGTGGTTCGTCTGATATGATCAACTTTGCGCGCGCGTAGGAGTTGTCATGACTTACTAGAGGCCGCAATCAACTATTAGGTGAGTAGGAGTACTCGGGCCATGTCTATTTGTGCGTGAACCCATAGGGTCGCACACTTAGGAGGCTGGAAGCCTAATTCGGATTGCACCCGAATTTGACTAGGCTTAGGGTTACTAATGGACCTCCAAATTGGGAGCATATTAGGGACACGTATATAAACAAGGGGTAGGTGTGTGCCCAGAAATAATAAAATCCATGCCTTTTGGTAGCCGCCGTCGCCCCCTGCCACGCTCACGCCTTTACTCCTTGCGGACCTAGCAGTCCGGAGGTGAAACGCTTCTTCCCTGTACGTGTGGGATACCTCGGAGGTGCTGCATCTGGAGCACAAGGATGAACCACACAAGAGGGATCAACGGACGGACGACCACGCAACTGCACTGCACTTTTGCGATGCGTACGACTACATCAAGTTGCTTCTGCTGCACCTGCACGTCTAGTGGTAATCCCGTGACCTACAACTAGCAGCGGATTCTGGTTTGTGAGGAATATATTTTTTGTTTTCTGGTTAGCCTAGCATCCTCGTAACCCTTTAGTACCATTTTAAGAGGCCAGAATCTTGATCCAAAGGGTCACCACGACTTGCCCGAAAACATGACCGACCATGATGCCAACACCATTGTAAATCAGTGGTGTGCTTCATTTACAAGGAGCACCTGGCTTGAGCTAGGATGGAGATGGCTCTTTGCTCCTCGTTTGCTAAGGCTGTCGAATTCACGATATTGGTGATAACGAGAAAAATAAAAGTGAGCAACCTTAAACTTTAACAAAGGTCTCGCTAAGGAAGTTGCTACATGTTTCATCCAGTAGTGTAAGTGTTTAGTTGATATCTATATGTGTTGACACCATTTTTCGGCACGTGTCAATAAGGATTGGAGACTGAACTAAATCGGCAAGAGGTTGGTTTTTCTTCAACATTGCTTCTGAGCTGCCGATGGGTGGTTGCCGATAAAGGGCATGTTGATCCCGTACATTGCCGATGAAGCTGAAAAAGCTATTGCCGATAAGATAGGCAAGAAGACTAGAAGGTGGTTACCGATGCCAGGGATGTGCCGATGAAGAGATGACTTCATCATGACGGATGCCGACAGAGGATCGGTGACACGGAGCTTACAATTTTTCATACTATAGTTTAAGTCCAACTCCTATACGAGTTTTATTGCTTTTCCTTAAAGAAATAGAGTTCGTATAAGGAATTAGTTTATTTCTTCTTTATTTGAGCTTTGCGTATTAAATTAGGACTCTTCGATTAGCACAGTATGAATATATACCAAAGGGCATTGTAATGGATATCCAAGCATCAATAAACAAATCTACTTTTTATTTACCTTTACCAGTACTTTACTTTTCGGCGACTTCGCCAAGTACCTTTTCTTTTTTAACGAGTTCTTTCAAGAATCGACGGGCTGCATCAACTTGATCTCCGGCGACCTTGCAGGTTCCGTGTCTACCGAGCACGATTCAGGCTTTGTCTTCCAGGCGTATCACTATCGTCTCGTCTGATCTGTTCAATAGTTATCTAATACCTTTTGAGCTTTGACGTTCGGGCGTATCACTGTCGTCTCGTTCGGATTTTATTCAATTTTATCATCCTTGTCGATTAACAGGTCAAATCGACTGGCACGCTTCGGATATCAATTTTGGGTATTAGCCTAGTGTGTTTGCAGATATAATTTTGCATCAACACATCTTTTGGCACACTCAGTGGGACCAAGTCAATAGATCTATCATGAAGAATCCTGCTGATATCAATCCAGAGAACATCATCGAGATATCAGAATCAGATCTCAAGGAGGATTAGAAGCTAGCCATGGAAAAAGCTATGGAAGATTACAGGCAGCTCTGCTTGAAGTCTTTCAGCATGAATAGGGGTGGAGAAGTCATTCAGAAGCAAGATCTGCCATTGCCTCGGCAGGTAACCTTTGACTCCAACCCTGGTAAATTACAGGAGATGGTTAATTCTGTATTAAATCAAGCTTTGATCAACCACTCCACTGTGCTGTCCAATACTGTTTACAATGCTGTTGTGCAAACATTAAGAGAAGGACAAGCACCAGGTTATGTCGGGCCGGCATATCATCAGCCAGGATCGGCATCTGTCAGTACTCCATCGGCAACTCCAGCCGTTGAGAGTATGGAAGCGCCTACTCCTCCAGTTATATCAGGGCCACCTATCATTGAAGTCACGCCGATAGGATCAGATCTAACGTCTCAAGAGAGGCCTAATACTCAGTTGAGCACAGATCTATCGGCATCGGCAATATCAGGTCCTTCAGTCCATCATAATCAAGTTGTTGCCAATTGGTGGGGATACGGGATGCCTCCAGGTCCATCTACTACCAACTCTGGACTGCCTCAAGTGCATGATGTAGCAGGGAAGGGTCCAATGACATCGTCTACTCCAATTCAGCTGATGGCTCAAGTGTCACATTATTCTACTGCACCTCCTACTATACAGCCATTGTCAATGGGATTCTACGCGCCTCCGCAACAGATATCTTATGCGAATCCATTGACTAGTCCTCCACCAGTTCAACAGAGAGTTTCCACTGCAGGACAGCCCATAGTGCCATTCATATCTCAATTTGGGTTATCTGCAATTCAGGGCAATTATGCTGGCTATCATCCACCTATATAAGAGCATCAATTGTCTACAAGCTATCAGCCATCGGCAACTCAGGTGCCAATGAGTTATAATCTCAATTGGTCAGGGCAAGCGCCAGTTCAACAATCTGCTATTCAGCCAAGTTATCAGGCAATGGGGAATCAGTAGTATAGTCCACAGGCAGCTGTCCAGGATCAAACATCGGCAAAACAGCCGATGAACTTTACTCCACAGATTGGTGCTGTGAATATACCGATTCCTCCAAGCCAAGTGCCACAGGGGTATGTAGAAGCATATCAGCCAACGCCTCCAGTGGAAATTCAGCCGGTGCATCGGCAAGATCAGGATGTACTCTTGACCGATAAGATTGCGGAGGTGATGAAAGAGCAATTTGGATTCAGCCCAAGATTAATACTTACTCTTATCGGACTCCCTACCCTTCAGCTTATGATTCAATTCCTTTTCCGAATCGGTACAAGGTGCCAGATTTTACTAAGTTTTCTGGGCAAGATGATACGTCAACGATGGAGCACATCAACCGATTCATCATCCAGTGCGGGGAAGCAGCGAACAGGGATGAGCTGAGGATCCATTTATTCTCATCCTCTTTGTCTAGGTTGGCATTCACGTGGTTTATATCATTGCCACCGAACTCTATTCTTACTTCAGCCAATCTAGAAAGACAATTCCATAAATACTTCTTTGCTGGTGTCCATGAGAAGAAGCTTACCGATTTGATGAAATTAAGACAGCGAAGCGACGAATCGGTAGAGAGTTTTGTGCAAAGGGTATGAGACATGAAGAATAGGTGCTACAGCTTAGTGCTTGATGATCGCCAGTTAGCTGGTTTGGCTTTCCAGGGTCTGTTGCTGCATCTCAGGGACAAGTACGACTCTCAGGAATTTGAAAGCTTAAGCCATATTGTGCAAAGGATCTCTGATCAAAGTGCTCAAGCTCCAGAACATAGGAAGAGCTGGAACAAGAAAGTATCCTTTGTAGAAGAGGTAGAGGAATCAGACTTAGATGAAGAACCAACTATCGGCCTGGCTGAGTGGGTAAAGGGTAAGAAGCCTATATCTTGTCCTTTTGGTCAGAAAGAGCCAGAGAAATTCACATTTGACGTCACAAAGGCCGATAAAATATTTGATCTGCTGCTTCAAGAGGGCCAAATCAAGCTGTCACCCAATCATGTGATTCCATCGGCAGATGAGCTGAAGAAGATGAGGTACTGTAAGTTTTATAATGCAACTTCGCACAGTGCCAATGACTGCAAGTTGTTCAGACAGCAGTTGCAATCGGCCATTGAATCTGGGAGAATCAAATTCGACAACTATAAAGCTCAGAGGCCAATGAAGATTGATCAACATCCTTTCCCTACAAACATGGTGGATGCTGCAAATAAAACCAAAGTGTTGACATCGGCAAGCGCTAAGAGGAGAGCATCGATGGATCCTAGACATCAAGTATTGCCGATGACATGAAAGGGAAAGAGATAATTGAAGAAAACAGTAATTTCAGAAGAACTCCTAGACCAACTTCGTACAGTATTTCAGGTGACCGCTATCAACATCAGCAAGAGGAGTTGCGTCGGGAAGAGTGGTGTCGGCACAAAGATCATTGGAGATGCCCGTTCTTCATTTACTGCTGGGAAGAAGGCATTAAATTGCCTACAGTTGATAGCTGCCCCGAGTGCAATGGTTATGATCGAGCCGATCGGAAAAAAAAGAACGCGCTATGGTAATCAGAGCAGATACGTCAATGAGCCGATCAGAGAAAGGGCATTGGTACATAATCGGCTGGGGGGCAGAACCAGTGTACATGAAAGGCTGGGTAGGCATGACGACTGTTTACTGATGAACCGAGAGGAGCTCGAGGAGATGGCCAATGCAAGAGTCCCTAATGAGGCAGTACTCTGTAGAGATCCCAATATAGATTGCCCAGGTTCAGGTATGAAACTGTATCAGCCCATCTGGAAGACGAAGCTTCCTCAATGGTGCCCTGAAGGACTGACAAAAACGCAGAAGAGGAAGTTGCAATGGGAGCGCAAAGAAGAAAACCCCCGTGGGGCAAAGTCTCAAGTGTGGCAGCCAAAGCGTGAAGATGGAAGTCCATCGGCAAATATCAATATGGTTTTCATGTTGCCGATGGAATTTCGGGCACTTGCCGATGAGGAAGAAGAGTTGGTTCTTTCAGAACAAGTGGCTCAGCTAACCTTGGATCCGATGATGGCCGTCTTCGAGAAGTCTACTGACGATGAAAGACAGCATCTTAAGGCTTTATTCGTCAAGGGCAGAGTTGATGGGCAGCCCATGTCAAAGATACTCATAGATGGAGGGGCTGCGATTAACATCATGCCATATGCTGTGTTTCGGAGGCTTGGAAAAGGAGATCAAGATCTAGCTAAGACGGACATGAAGCTCAAGGACTTTGAAGGGAACATATCACCAGTGAAAGGAGCGTTGTGCACTGAGCTAACCATCGGCAGCAAAACATTGCCGACTACTTTCTTTATCATCAGCAGCAAAGGTGCTTATAATCTGCTGTTAGGAAGAGATTGGATTCATGCTAATTGTTGCATTCCTTCTACGATGCACCAATGCCTCGTGCAGTGGGTTGAAGATAAAGTTGAGGTGGTTCCTGGTGATTCATCTTATATAATTGCATCGGCAGAATCAGAAACTTACGAGCGGTCCAAGTGCATATCGGGAGAAGCATGGGATTCAGAGTTCCTCAGGATTGCCGATTATGAGCTGCCACCGATCCAAGCAGTTGGTTCTGAGAATGAGTTGTAAATGGATAGGTTTGCCGATGATGGAAAACTGGGCCATGGGTTTACATCGGCAGATGATTTGGTTGAAGTAGATATCGATAATGGTGATAGACCAAGGCCGACGTTTGTTAGTGCTAAGTTAGATCTCCAGAGCAGAGAATAATTGATTGCTTTATTGAAAGAATATAAGGATTGTTTTGCTTGGGATTACGCCCGGGTTAGATCGATCAATTGTTGAACATCGGTTACCTATCAACAAGGATTTCAGCCACATCAGCAGCCAGCACGCCGATGCAATCCTAAGGTGCTGCCTGATATTAAGGCCAAAATAACAAGGTTGATTGAAGCAAAGTTCATCCGACAATGCCGATATGCTGAATGGATTTCTAATGTGGTTCCTGTCTACAAGAAGAATGGAAAACTTCGTGTCTGTATTGATTTCAGGAATCTTAACAAAGCTACACCGATGGATGGTTATCCGATGCCCGTTGCCAATTTATTAATTGATGCCGCTGCTGGACATCGGATTATTAGCTTCATGGATGGGAACGCCGGATATAATCAAATCTTTATGGCCGAAGAAGATATCTCCAAGACTGCCTTCAGATGTCCAGGTCATGTAGGGTTATTTGAATGGATAGTCATGACTTTTGGTTTAAAGAATGCCGGTGCTACTTATCAGAGAGCAATGAATTACATTTTTCATGAATACATCGGCACATTGGTTGAAATTTATATAGATGATGTGGTGGTTAAGTTTGGAGATTTCGAGAATCATCTGGCTGACTTGCGGAAAGTATTGGAGTGCACAAGGAAACATGGGTTAAAGATGAATCCTAACAAGTGTGCATTTGGTGTATCAGCAGGACAATTCTTAGGCGTCATGGTGCATCAAAGGGGTATTGAAATTAGCAGGAAGTCCATTGATGCCATCAACGAGTGATTGCTCCTACCGATAAGACTGAGCTACAATCTTTGATCGGCAAAATCAATTTTATTCGAAGATTCATATCTAATTTATCAGGAAAAATCAAAGCTTTCAGTCCATTATTGAAGCTGAAGGCCGATCAGAAATTCATATGGGGAGAAGAACAGCAGTTGGCTTTAGAAGAAATCAAGAAGTATTTGGTGAATCCACCAGTGCTAGTTCCACCCCAACACGGGGAGCCCTTTAGGTTGTATCTATCGAGTGATGATGAAGTCATTGGGTCAGCTCTAATCCAAGAGTATGAAGGGAAAGAACGTGTAATCTATTACCTGAGCAGAAGATTGGTAGAGGCTGAGACCAGGTATTCAGCCATTGAAAAGTTATGTTTATGCTTATATTTCTCCTGTGTTAAATTAAGACATTATCTGTTAACGGCCGAATGCATGGTTATATGCAAAGATGATGTGGTCAAATACATGCTGTCAATGCCAATTCTAAGTGGAAGAATCGGTAAGTGGATTTTAGCATTATCAGAGTTCGATCTGTAGTATGAATCGGCTAAAGCAGTCAAGGGGCAAGTCATGGCTGATTTTGTTACTCAGCACTACGGCGTGGTGAATTCTTTGAAGATTGCTCCGTGGACACTCTTCTTTGACGGTTCTACGTGTGGAGAAGGAGCAGGCATCGGCATTGTGTTGATATCACCTCAAGGGAAGAAATATGAATTCTCATTACCGATTGCTACCACATCGACAAACAATCAGGCTGAGTATCAGGCAGTGTTGAAAGGTTTGGAGTTACTCAGGGAAGTCCATGCCGATGCTGTTGAAATCTTTGGTGATTCGATGCTGATCGTTAATCAATTAGCTGGGGTATATGAATGTCGCAGTGAAGTTTTAATCTCGTATTACGAGAGATGTCGACAGTTATTGAAGGAGTTCAAAGATTTTCATTTTGAACATATCTCCAGATTGCATAATGAAGAAGCTAATCGGTTAGCGCAACATGCTTCGGGGTATCAGCCAATCCACGAAGTGTTGACATCGGCAACTGATGCCGATGACTGCAGGAAGGAGATTGCCGATTATTTGAAAGATCCATCTAGGAAGGTCGAGAGACGTGTAAGATTTCAAGCTACTAAGTATGTGCTCCTTGATGATGAATTATATTATCAGACAATGGATGGAGTTTTGCTCAAGTGTCTTGGCGAAGAAGAATCAAAGATTTTAATGGGCGAAATCCATGAAGGAGTATGTGGGGCACATCAATCGGCTTTCAAGATGAAGTGGATGATCAGGCGAAATGGATATTACTGGCCGACGATACTCGAAGATTGTTTCAAGTATTTTAGGGGATGTCAGGAGTGTCAGAAATTCGGCAACGTTCAAAGAGCGCCTGCATCGGCAATGAATCCTATCATTAAACCGTGGCCATTTCGAGGATGGGCTATTGATCTCATCG
Organism: Bothriochloa decipiens; assembly: GCA_023333625.1. Classification (NCBI taxonomy): domain Eukaryota; kingdom Viridiplantae; phylum Streptophyta; class Magnoliopsida; order Poales; family Poaceae; genus Bothriochloa; species Bothriochloa decipiens. The sequence continues at coordinate 26,251,237 of CM041635.1, forward strand.
GTTAGATATATCCACCATCAAGCAAGGGGCATAAATTCATACTTGTCGCTACCGATTACTTTACAAAGTGGGTCGAAGCAATTCCTCTGAAGAATGTGACATCAGCAAACATGGTTGATTTTGTAAAAGAGCATATTGTGTATCGGTTCGGTATTCCTCAAACTATTACAACCGATTAGGGAACCATGTTCACGTCAGGGGAGTTTGATAGATTTGCCGATGACATAGGGATCAAGGTCTTAAATTCCTCGCCTTATTATGCTCAAGCCAATGGTTAGGCCGAAGCCTCTAACAAAGGGATTATTAAACTCATTAAGCACAGGATTAAGAAAAATCCCAGAAAATGGCACATGATTCTAAACAAAGCTTTATGGTCGTATCGGATGGCATGCCTTTGTGCTACTAAAGTGTCTCCTTATCAGTTGGTATATGGACATGATGCAGTTTTGCCTTGGGAGATCAAGACTGGTTCGAGGCGGATATTTCATCAAGATCAGCTGATGGCCGATGATTATAGTACACTCATGAAAGATGAGTTCGAAGATATGGCGAGTCATCGGTTGAAGGCTTTAGTTAGCATCGAAGAGAACAAGAAGAGAGTTGCTAGGTGGTATGATAAGAAAGTGAAGATGAAGAAATTTGTCGATGGTGATCTAGTCTGGAAATTGATCTTACCGATGGGGACTAAGAGTGCAAAGTTCGGTAAATGGTCTCCTAACTGGGACGGTCCTTATCGCGTCAATCGGTCTGTTCCTGGTAATGCATATATCCTAGAAATTCTCGAAGGAAAAGTATTTCCAAGAGCATTGAACGGTAAATATCTGAAGAAATATTATCCTAGTATTTGGGTAGACGCTTGAAGGAACAGGATTTCCACTACAGCGCGCGCAACCCTCGAAGAGAAGTTCAAGCGGTTTGGGTAATCATAACCTGGAGAAAATTTCGGTGCATAAAATATTTTATACTCCAAAATTAGGGGCATGTGTTGACACCGTTTTTCAGCACGTGTCAATAAGGATCGGAGACTGAACTAAATCGGCAAGAGGTTGGTTTTTCTTCAGCATTGCTTCTGAGCTACCGATGGGTGGTTGCCGATAAAGGGCATGTTGATCCTGTACATTGCCGATGAAGCTGAAAAAGCTATTGCCGATAAGATAGGCAGGAAGACTAGAAGGTGGTGCCGATGCCAGGGATGTGCCGATGAAGAGATGACTTCATCATGACGGATGCGGACAGAGGATCGGTGACACGGAGCTTACAATTTTTCATAGTATAGTTTAAGTCCAACTCCTATACGAGTTTTATTGCTTTTCCTTAAAGAAATAGAGTTCATATAAGGAATTAGTTTATTTCTTCTTTATTTGAGCTTTGCGTATTAAATTAGGACTCTTCGATTAGCAGAGTATAAATATATGCCAAAGGGCATTGTAATGGATATCCAAGCATCAATAAACAAATCTACTTTTTATTTACCTTTACCAGTACTTTACTTTTCGGCGACTTCGCCAAGTACCTTTTATTTTTCAACGAGTTCTTTTAAGAATCGACGGGCTACATCAACTTGATCTCCGGCGACCTTGCAGGTTCCGCGTCTACCGAGCACGATTCAGGCTTTGACTTTTGGGCGTATCGCTGTTGTCTCGTCTGATCTGTTCAACAGTTATCGAATACCTTCTGGGCTTTGATGTCCGGGCGTATCGCTGTGGTCTCGTTTGGATTTTATTCAATTTTATCGTCCTTGTCGATTATCAGGTCAAATCGACTGGCACGCTTCGGATATCGATTTTGGGTATTAGCCCGCTGTGTTTGCAGATATAATTTTACATCAACAATATGTCTGGTTAATCATTCTGTAGGAAGAATGTGTGGCTCTTGTGAATTCAGTGGCCACTAAGGTAGCTTCAACCCAAAAACTAGGGTAGTTTCTATAACACTATATAACTTGTCACATAAGCAAAAACTTGGTGTGACAATGGATTTCAGGAAGAAAAAAGAAGAAAAAGATGGGAAACAATTTTTCTGATCGAAAGGTGTCGGCTCAATATTTAAAGCACGAGGAAGCCGAGGAATTTCACGGGCCAAACATTTTTTTTGCATATGGTAGGTGCTGCAGAAAGAAGATTTTAAAAATCATGGTCCTGGATGGCTTGAAGAGTGGATATGCTCGATCTAATGGGCCCAACTTTACTGTTGATTGCTGCTGCCATGCTCTAGGACCCAGGTTCAGAAATCATGCATTAGACCATCACTAAGAGGTTTTCTAAAATTCATTCTCCAAATTTTTATGTGAAGAGTCATTTGCATCAAGGTCACTTTCTGAATATTTCCACTCTCCAACAGCTTTTCTATACCTTGTCTGTACTCTCGTAAGCTTTTCTATATTTTGAAAACAATTAAAGAAACTGTGTGATGTTACTTTTCTATGAAAATCTCAGTTCCTATTAGTTAGGAAGAATTTAAAGAATGTCTTAGAGCTGGTCTTCTGGGTTTAAGTTTGTAAAGTAGTTTCTTGGTTGGCTACTACTATGCTCC